>BSWB01000001.1:6262500-6887500 GCA_033239125.1 Fagopyrum homotropicum | reverse complement strand
TGTGATTGTGTTTGCCTTGCTATTGCAGGCGTTGATTACTTTCCCAAGGGGAAGCTGTGACGTGGTACAGGTTACGAGTATATCAGGTAAATCCATAGGACTTACTTAGCGTGAAGTTGTGGATTGTATGATTGTGATGGTTGTGTGTGTTCATATGATTGTGCATTTATAACCTAAACCGGACTAGGATTACCATTTATTACATTTATTTGGCCGAAGTGTATTATAACGGGCGGTAACCACCGGTCTCCGCCTGCTGGTTAGGAGGAGGTGCCTGGAAGCCAGTAACACAGGGGGGGGGACGAGTGACGATCACCCCCAATGCAAACCCCTGTGTTAACGGGGAAAGGGACGAGGTTCTTTAGGTTCCTCGTGTTACAAAAGAAGTTGAATTAGTAATGGAATAACGTAATGAAAGATAATTAATGAATGTGTGTGGCATTGTATGTATGAGATGTTGATGTGTGGTTGTGCTATTACCTTCATGGTTTTCATTGCTGTAGCTAATGGTTTCATAGCGTGTTGTGGTTTGATGTTTTGTACTCGGGTTTGAGTTTGTAAACTCTTTTGATGTATCATATACAGCTTTTATGTATTTGGTTGTAATCTACCTGTTCCTTGTTGTCAGATCTAGTGAACTTGTTGTCAGGCTAGGGTCACGATCCATTGTGATATCCTAACCCAATGTGACACTCCAAGTCCCGTGGATTTGGGGTGTTACACCACTGGGCTTGGATCAAGGTCGACGGTTCGCATCCCAAAAGATAAAAATATATCTTTGACCTAAATTTCTTCTATAAAAAGAGAAGGTGAAAATTGAGTTAGATTGTGAGGATTTTTTTGGGGATTGCTAGTGAGTTGTTCTTGTCCCTTTTTGGAACACATTATTGACACTATTATTGGTTTGTTTGATTTGATAATTAAGACATCTTTGTTGCTTGATTTATTTCTTTTTCTTGATATTCTTGATATTCTTTACATAATTGATATTGCTTTATTTCCTTTTCCTTTTCTAATCTTCCATTTTCTAGCTTATGAATTTGTGTCTGTGTATACTTGATTTTATATATTTTTACAGAAACACCCTGGAAGTCTTTTGGAAGGATTTACAGAGACTCAAGTTAGCACTCTTGCAGTTAGAGATAATCTGCTGGCTGCTGGTGGTTTTCAAGATGAAATTATATGCAAGGTTTGTGGAAATATCTGTGCATATGTAATTTTGATGGGTGGCAACAGACAAGTTGGCAACTGGAGAAGCATTGTGATTCTTACATCTATGATTACATACTCTGTTGTGGTTGCGAATTATTTTTTATTTGTTTCACTGTAACTTACATTGTTTTACGAATGCATTTGTTGTTCTATCTTCTTGAACCAAATGGTAGCATACTTGTTGATAATGGAAGGATAAATATACTTTTTTTTTGTATTTAACTGGTGTGGCTGGCTGGAAGCACATTAGAATTGTTTTCCGGTCAAGATGTGAAATTTATTTGCTAATATTTTGCACTTGTCACAAATATGCAGAGGCTGGGAAGACGTGGAGTGAGCTTCTGTACCAGGACCACCTATGATGAAAATGCTATCACCAATGCAGTTGAGATTTGTGATGCTCCCAGGTAGATATCAAAATGTTTTATTGGGAGTGTTGAGCTCTATTTGTGTAATTATTGTCTTACTTATATTCTTCTGTGTTTGTTCTTCTGCAGTGGTGCTACCCACTTTACTGCCTCAAATAATGATTGCGGTGTTAGAAACTTCGATATGGAGAAGTTCCAACTCACTAGGCAATTTCAATTTCCTTGGCCAGTCAATGTATGCTGTTTCTCTTCTCTTTTTCCATATTGGGGATGATCTTCCATCGTTCCATCATTTGTCCGTCATATTTTGATTATTCCATGCCAGTCATTGCTTTTTTGGTTCGCGTATGAGATTATTTATCTTCTACTTCTTCCTTTTCTAAGTTTTCTTCTTCCCTCCTCAAGGATTTTAATTTAAGTGTTGCCGGATTTTTGAAATTAATGTGTTAGAGGCATTTGTTCTCAGATGCAATTTGACAGGAGTTATCTATTTAGTTTGAAAGTGAATACTCACAAGTTTAACAATACATGGTATCCACATTTGTAGTCACTAGAGCTTTCTAACCATTATTATGCACATGGAATTGGATGCTATCTAACACTCTATATATGCTTTTCACTTGTGGTTCAAGTTGCAAAATTATGTATTGAAATTCAGCTGATTAGAAATTTCCCCATGTAATTCGTTTGCAGCACACATCCTTGAGTCCTGATGGAAAGCTTCTTGCGATTGTTGGAGACAACCGAGATGGATTGTTGGTGGACACGAGAGATGGAAAGGTACTTTCCACTTAAATGTTAATAACACAGTTGGTAAGGTCTCAATCGAGAATGAAGAAGCACCAAGTGAAAAGCTCTGACCCGAATATTAACTGACACATGCAAACAAATATGACGCTTTGTGGACATTTGGACTACTCTTTTGGCTCCGCCTGGCATCCTTATGGCATCACCGTAGCTACTGGCAATCAAGATAAAACATGTCGGATTTGGGACTTAAGGAACCCTTCGAAATCTGTAGCTGTGCTGAAGGGTAATCTTGGAGCTATCCGGTCCATTAGATACTCATCTGATGGCCATCACATGGCCATGTCAGAGCCAGCAGACTTCGTTCACATATATGATGCAAAAACTGGTTACAAGTCCGAGCAAGAGATTGACTTCTTCGGTGAGATATCAGGAATATCATTCAGTCCCGACACAAAAACTCTCTTCATAGGAGTATGGGACCGTACATATGGGAGCCTGTTGGAGTATGGACGCCGTAGGAACTATACATACCTGGATTCATTCATCTAAGGTAATTTGCTCTATGCAATCCGAAATCCAGAACACATGGTAGGAATTTTAGGTGCATGAACTAAGCCCTTTGTGTTTGTGGACTTATGTAAAAGAAAGAACTGCAGTTGGTATGTAAAACATCGGCCTTGTTACATTTCTGAAATTGCTGCTTGGGTGTTTCATTAAAGGAGGGAGATGTACATAAGGCTATAATGCAGAAGGGAGCTACCATTAGTTTCCCCTATATCATCATCATCATATAAAATTATGTTGAGGAACTTCTCTAGCAAACTGCTTTCTAATGGAAATGGAATTGTGTTTGTTCTGTCTTTCTGCAGGTGATGGTTTGTAATCTTGTGCTCTTTTGTGCCTTGGCCTTTGTTTTTCTTAATAGGATCATCATTTTGGGCCCAATAGGTTGAGTTTAGGTAACGTTTTAGCAAGCTGCGGAAGTTCAAGTTAGTTAAGAAACTGGGTTTGGATTAGATTGACAAATTGGTTCGGGTTCAGTTTCCGGTTCACCTGATACATATCCCGACATCTAATCAAAAGAGAGGGACGAAAACCGGAATAATTCGGGTGACATAGTGGGTGCGGGTTCGGATGATGATAGTAACATACATCTCTCTCGACAATAGATGATTGTAACATAAGTCACCCGACTCATGTTGGTTACTCAAGTTCCATCCCAGACATTTTATGTACGGAATTGCTATTTATCCTAACAACTTTGGTCATTTCTGTCCGGATCCAAAACCGTATTTCACTCGCTCTAGCACATATCCGCCTCCCGGGTGCATTGTGCCCCAAATGTCAATTAGAACGTGTCCTTTAAGCTCATTGAGAATGTGTCTCATGTACAAAAAACACGCAAAAATTCACATTGGAGCAACAACCATAAGTCTGAAGGAAGCATTTTCAAGGGTTTATATGTCCCGGACGCACTCGCAATGCGAGGTAGATATATGTCCCGGACGCAGTCGCAATGCGAGGTAGATAAATGGTGTGCCTGGGATTCGCCCTCGTAATACGCTCAATCTTGTTGTTTCATGAAGAATTATCGGTGCAAATAAAATCAGTCTTTATATTTTTTTTATGCCTAAGAATATATTCAAACCGAACTTTTGACTTTCACGCTCTGTTTCAAGGTTTAGAATTGAAAAAAAGTGTTTTTATTGGGTTATCGTATCCATGAGATTGTAACTCTGACAACAAGAGTAAAAATAAACTTAATTTACTTTTATGTCATGATTAGTTTATAAAATTAATATAAATTCTTTCGTTATATTTTCACTTTTCACAGTTGCAATCAAACAAACGGTCAATATTTGTTTATCACTACTTTTTTTTTCTTTTTAAAAAGAAACTAAATGAGTACTTAATAATGTTCTCATACAAAATAAATTGAAAACAAGAAGGAAGCTAACAAACCGAAGAAGAGATCGGATCTTATGGGTTAAAATATACAATAAAGCATGTCGTCTTGTTTTTGGCCATTAACATGAGATACACACCTCAAACCAACGTCTCAAATTAAGGTTTTTTTAGAAGAGTCCCCAAAGTAGAACGAGGAAAAAGACACTCGTAAGCTATTACACACTTGATGATCGTGGTAGAATGGCAGACTGCAGCGATGGTGTTATAGTTGTGCGGTTGCACTTGTTCTCATATACAGGGTCTTGGATTTTTTGGCATCATTATGAAAAAAATGGTGTTAATATTAATTTACTAATAACCAAATTGGTAATGAGGGTACTCCTAAAGTTTTCTTTGGTTTCAAATTTAAGGCCTCTATCCTATCATTTTTTTCGGGTGTATTGTATATACTTTAAGTTATGTGCTTGTAATTTTTTATAATGTAATTGTATGCGCTTCCAAATATATTTAGCCGGGCCTGTACGGTTTCCTCCACAAAGTCAAGCTTGATCGACAAATGAGTCAATGTAACATATATAGTTAAAATTATAAATGACTCGTCGATAAATGGATTGTATTATATATAACCGAAGTCGATTACACACATCATATCCTTAATTATTAGAATGTGTAGATTGCTCTCAACCTAGCTCTTATTAGAACGAATGAAAAAAGTCGTACGTATGAGGACGACTTATGGCTAGGCCTTATATCTACACTTTCACTAAACCTCAGCCGTCGAGATTGTAGAGACCCACAGCCGGGGAAACGACATAACTCGCTTGTTCACTAGTGAGTCGGGTTAGTTCGGCTCCGACTTGGGCAAGGTGCAACCTTGCAACTTTCTCATCCAATTGCCTAGGAAGCAAGTACAATTTCCTCTGATACTTGCAAGACTTTCTCTCGACCAAAATCTCAAGTATTGCCATCACATGGGTGGTAAAGGACAAAGACCTTACAAAGCTTGGCTGACCAGGTGCAGATGCAAAGTTAAACGTCCTACCCTCCGCAAGGACGATGATGCTCTTGTTACAATACTCTTGGAATACAAATCTATCAACAAGAAGCGGCTTGATTGTGGTTCTCTTGATACCCGGAAAGTTCCTAAGCCCTTCAAAGTTGATCTCGTTCTCAAATTGGCCCAAGTTTCCAACAACGACATTGTTCTTCATCCGCTGCATGTGTCGAACCGTGACGACGTTTCTACTCCCAGTAGCGGTAATAAAAATGTCGCCTTCCGACACAACGCTCTCAAAGTTACGGACACTGAACCCGTCCATGATTGCTTGTAAGGCGCGCAAAGGGTTGGACTCGGCCACAATTACGCGAGCACCAACACCCTTAAGGCCCATCGCACAACCCTTTCCGACATTTCCATAGCCAACAACCACCGCAACTTTACCCACAAGAGTGACATGATCAAGGGCTCTCATGAGGCCGTCAAGCGTCGACTGCTGCACTCCATGGATATCATCAAGCTAGACACAATTAATGAGAAAATTAAGAAAATTAGTATAGGTAAATGATATTTTGTCTGAATATATCATCGATCATTTACACCCCGTACCTGGCTAGTGGTTGCGGAAGCACCACTGACATTGATAGCAGGGAACAAAAGTGTACCATCATTCTGCAACCGTAGAAGCCTCCTAATGCCGCTGCTAGTCTGAATCGATACGCCAACCACTCGTTCTTTGGTCTTACTAAACCTTCTTGGGTTTGCCTTGACGGCACCTCTTACCGCTTCTAGTAGTAGAGGATCCGCAAGCAACTTCTCGCACCTCTGCGGTTCCTCTTCAGCCCTCACTCCCTCGTGGATGAATAGAGTTGCATCTCCGGCGTCATCAATTAGAAAGTCGGGTCCACCTTGCAAGCCCCAGTCTAGTGCCTTGTCCATTGACCACCAATATTCCTATATATAAACCATTCGCATATCTAAAACCAATTGACAATAAGAAGATTAGTATATACTAATTATAAAGGTATGTATCTGGGATGATTGACCTTTCCATGCGAAGACGGCAGCTGAATCGCGGGCAACGGCAGCAGCAACGTGATCCTCGGTCGAGAATGCGTCGGATGAGCACCACCTCACGCTGGCTCCGAGGGCTGTGAGGGTCTCCACAAGCACTGCTGTGGGGGCGGTCAGGTGGAGGCAACCGGTGATCTTAGTGCCACGTAGAGGCTGCGAGGGTCCGAACTCCGAACGGCAAGCCATGAGGCCCGACATCTCCGACTCGGCCAGCTGGATCTGCAGCCGACCAAAGTCAGCTTGAGATATGTCCCGCACCTTGTATTCCCGACCGCAAGTCATCCTTTCAGTTGTAAGGATCATCTTTCCGACGATTGTTGTGATTATTGAGCTAGCACTCATCTTCGATATGATTGTGTTTTGTAGTTGCGTGCTTGTAGTTGATTGTAAGTGAGTAGTGTGAGTAAGAATTGTTGTATTGGATGGTATTTATAACTGGAAGATGCGGACGTCGTTTAGCTTACGTGAACCAATTAAAATATATATTCGATTATACTTTTCATTCAAGATATAGATGGAAAGCGACGAACAATTAAGATAAGTTTCATTTATTATATCTTTTACTGACAGTGTATATAAAACATGAGGTGAAAACAAATTTTGTAAGCATATTCAACTGAAAGCTGTATGCACTTTGCGTACACTCCAAAACGGCGCCATGCATTATCTCCTTAATCGGGAGATAATTATACCGTTTAAAAAAGTTAATGAATTAAAATAGCTAAATTACCTTGTAACTTCTACGATACAAAGACTTGACATTATGCTTCTAATTGAATGTTTAATGATCTACACTGCTAAAAGATTAACATAAAGGTGTTAGCATGAAATATTGTGATATTTTAGGCACGTTTTCTAAGTGTATTTGATCCATATTGATAGTCATTGATTGAGCATTGATGCATTTGTGAGCTAGTTTGTCTATAATGTCGATATAGAGATCTACACAAGCTTTATGTTGATTATAGATAATTGAGAGCTATTTCCGAACGGAATTGAGAAAGGATGGAGTTGATTGAGCATGTCCATGAATTGAGGGCATTCCTAGGAGCTAAGGAAGTGCCAACTTGAAGGATGCACGAGGCTAAGGAAGAATCACGTTCTTGCCCTAAACCACGCTCTAAAATACGGCCGTACTACATTCCACGTTCAAGTCCACGGCCGTGGAACCATGGCAAGGGAAGCGTGGTTCATTCCAGCAACTTCTACGGCCGTGGAGGAGTTGTGTCAAACCGTGTTAATTTCCACGCTCTAAATTACGGCCGTGGAACCCTTCCATGACCGTGATCTTGGCGATCTTTTTCGCCACACTTTAAAACACAATCTCCGACGCAATTGGGCCGGGCCGATATTTTATCTTACACTATAAAAGGACGGACGAAGGGAGATTCCGTCACCTTCACTTACGCATAGACGCATCTTACGCTTGCGCTTGGAATTGCCCTAATTTCGCATTTGGCGGAGATTGTGTTTGGGAGATTTTTGCGCTTTGTCATTGGGATTTCCGGATTGACGGAAGATCGAAGATTCGGAAGATTATTCGCAAGAGGATTTCGCTTCTTGCTTAGGTTTGATTTAGGAGACGGATTGACATCCCGTTCTTCCTTCTTATCTAAGATTTGTGTTTGTTTGTGTTATTCCGAATCTAGTGACGATTATAGTTTTTGATTGTGACTTTGAGATTGATTTGAAAGTTATTGAAGGTTTTCGGAAGTTTTCATCTTTCATCATCTTTAATATTGAATTTGATATCAATATGACTGTTATTGGCTAAAAACCCTTAACAATTCTAAGGTGAAGGGTTGATAGTTGTGGCTTAGATGATGATAGATCGATCGTAAATAGATTGGACCCTGAGAGTTAGAGAGAATCGACGACAACCCTAATCCACGGTCTGTTCTTGAGCTTCCATGGCCGTGGAACTCAAGAACTACCCGTAATTCTGTGTTAAGTTACGAACTTGCTTTTAATTTAATCCAAAGTTAAAGATTTGCTTTAACTTAGTCTTGGCTTGCCTTTTCTAGGTGGTAGTGAAGCCTCAACAACCTCTACCTCGATTGTGAGTGTTACAACCTTAATCGGTTTAGTTAGTCTTGATCCTTGGATTACAAGTTTGGGTATTTGATATTAATCCTTATCTTTAGAATCTTTCTATATTGAAGCCTCAACAACCTTTATAGAGAGTGTCTTGTAGGTGAGTCATATAAGGTTTTTGGAATTTCACCGTACGATTACCTTACATTAGCATACCTTTGCATATCTTAACTCTGTCCTTATATCATTAGTACATCTTGAATCGATTGCCACAACTGGATTCCTGGATCTTTAGGATTGTTGTTTTCCCAATAATTCGAAAAGCTCTTACATTTACTCGCTTGATAACCTATAATTGGATTTAACCCCCCAAATCCCTGTGTTCGATACTCTGGAATTCTTGCTTAACTATATCGATCCGTACACTGCGGGTTCGCTTGCTTGATTCTAGTTTTATAAATTTAAAGCTTATTTGCACGCACGCTAAGTGGCGAACAAGTTTTTGGCGCCGTTGCTGGGGATTTGGTCTAGGCCGAATTCGGTTATCGGTTGTCAAGCTTGGGAGCTCTTCCCTTGTTATTTGATATCTCTTTGAGTGCATGTGCAGGTTTAGAAATACCGAGGATCTCTTACCTCTTGATCAAGAGCTTGAGAGGACTTTAAGGCAAAAGCGTAAGGAAAAGAAAATGGCTGAAGAACACGAACGTGATCTTCAATCGGAGCTAGCGGAGAAAGAAGCTCAACTCCTATGGAGTGAGAAGACACATAGAGAAGAAACGGATCGTCATCAAATGAAGGTTGACGATCTAACTGACATGATGTTCCAAATGAGGATTGAGATAAACAACCTCAAGGAGAAAAAGAAAAGGAGGAGACCGGGAAGATTGGTTAGAGCCAACTCATCTAATGATGATAGCGACTCCTCCATGCCACCGCTAGAGGAAATTGATCCAACGATCAATGTGAATCCATTCCATCCACGGGCAGCTGCTAATCGCCGTGTTCCACCTAGGAATGCAAGGATCGAACGTGTGGATGAGGAGCCAAGAACTCTTGGCCAAAGGATGGATCCAATGCAGCAACCACGCCGTTTAGGTGTGAACTTCGATGATGATGATGTCCAAGGGTTTAGCTTCAACCCTCAAGTTATTACTCTTGTTCGCCAAAACCAATTTGACGGAACAAGCACTGAATCTCCACACCAACACTTGCAAAACTTTGAGTGTATGATGGAGACAATGAGGCCGAAGAACACGACTACCAACAACTATAAGCTCAAGCCTTTCTTCTTCACCTTGAAGGGGAAAGCATTGTCTTGGTACCAAGCTCTTCCTAGTGGGAGGCTAGACACGTGGGAAGACCTTTCCGCGGAGTTCCTCACTAAGTTATTCCCGCCATCCAAAACGGCGGCACTTAGAGGTAAGATTAATGCATTTTCCATGAGATCTAACGAAAGTTTGTTTCAATCTTGGGAAAGGTTTCAGGATTTGTTATTGGATTTCCCTCATCATGGCATATCCAAGCTTGCATTGCTGGAGATATACTATAAGGGGCTGGATGTGGAGACACAATTCAAGCTCCAATCCCTCTCATGTGGTACATTCATGGACATGAGGGAAGATGACGCTTGGGACTTCATTGAGAAGCAAGCAAGGGTCATAGAGAAGTATTCTCACCGGAAGGTAGAGGGAAATCGTTTAGAGCAAGGAGCAAAGCTCACACATGAAGCTCAAACTCAAATCTTTTCTCTCAACAATGAGATTAAAGAGTTGAAGGAAGCTATCAAGACCAACTTCCCCAAGCAAACCGGAAAAGATGTTGGCTACGTAGGCAACAACAACAACGGTGGTGAGAATACAAACCGCAACAACAATAATAACCGGAACAACAACCGGAATAATTGGAATGGCAACAACAACAACCGGAACAACAATTAGAACAACAATAGGGGTTCAAACAACAACAATTGGCGCTCCAATCAACAAAACTCCGGTAACTCTTATCCTTCCAATTCGAATTCACTAACTCCACCTTCCTCTTCCTCTACTCCTTTGAAAAGCCAGGGGCAAACATCTAATGGAGGAAACACTTCGGGGAAGGAGAAGCCCGATCCCATGTTGGAAACGATTTTGGGAAAGCTTCAAGGTTTGGAGAACCGCATCATTAAGGTTGATGATCAAATTTCTAAGGTTGATAAAGCCCAAAAGGTTTTAGAAAACCAAATGTTCAGCCATGCGGAGGAAGTTCCTAGGAATCAAGGGAAACTTCCAGGAAAGACGGAGGACAACCCTAAGGGAAGGGTGATGGCAATCACAACTAGGAGCGGAGTAACTACCACCGATCCGCAACCTAAGTTTGTTGAAGTCCCCGTTGAGAAAGACAAAGAGAAGGGGAAGGAGAAGGAAGATGTCTACGTTCCTCCTCCGGCTTACAAACCTCCCCTACCATTTCCTCAATCTAGAGCGAGAGCGCGCCTAGATAAACAATTTGGTAAGTTTATAGAACTCATGAGCAAGCTGCATATTAATATACCCTTTATTGATGCTATTGTAGGTATGCCGGCTTATGGCAAGTTCTTAAAAGAGCTCCTCTCCAACAAGAGGAAGCTAGAAGATTTCGGTGAGGTTAAGATGAGTTCGGATTCTTCGGATCTCATCAAAACCATGAAGGAGAAAATGCCCCCAAAGCTAAAGGATCCGGGGTCATTTTGCATTCCCATAGGAGTGGGAGACATCACATATGATGCGTTATGTGACTTGGGAGCAAGTGTGAGCATCATACCACTTGCATTATGTAGGAAGATCGGTTTAGGCGACCCTAAACCGGTGAAGATGACATTATACATGGCGGATCGATCCATCACTCGTCCCGTCGGTATTGTAGAAGACGTCCCAGTCAAGCTAGGTAAATTCTTTGTTCCCATTGATTTTGTTGTGCTTGACATTCCTGCAGATAGTCCGGTCCCAATCATACTCGGAAGACCGTTTCTTGCAACTTCCGGCTGCATAGTCGATTGCAAGAATGCTAGACTCGCTTTTGACACAGGAGAGGAGAAGGTAGAGTTCGTTCTTTCCACTCTAGTGAAGGAGCCAATCTTTGATGAGGATATATTCAATATCCAAGATGAAGAGGGGTTGTCTAGAGAGGAGGTAAGTGCTATTCTCTTCAAAGATCCTTTGCAAAAGGTTATTACTATGAGTCTAACGGATGTAGGGGAAGAAGAGGAGTGCAATGAGGCAATTGAAGCCCTAGAAGCACAAGAGGAAGTATGTGAAGAGGAGTTTGAAGAACTCCACGACGAGGCAGAAAACGTGAGGATCCACAACCATACACTATATTCCACGGCCGTGGATCTCACCACCCAAAGCGTGGCTCACTCCAGAGGGTTACACGGTCGTGGAGGAGACAAAGCAACCGTATTTCCTTTCCACGCCCTAAACCACGGCCGTGGAGGATGTAGGGAAACCGTGATTCTGGCCGTGGAAGAAGGTGATCGAGCCACTTCTTCAACTTCCTTTGATTCTTCTCCTACACCTTCTACTTTCTTAGACACTTCTAAGGAGGCATCGGATGCTCCTCAAGAGCCATTGGAAGCTCCGAAAGCGATGGAGCTAAAGCCACTTCCTACTCATCTAAGGTACGCTTTTCTAGGACCTAACTCTACTTATCCAGTTATTGTTAGTTCCGATCTAACCATAGATGAACATAATAAGCTTATGGTTGTCCTTAGGAAACATAGGAAAACTTTAGGCTATACTATTGAGGACTTGGTAGGAATCAAACCCTCCCTATGCATGCATAAAATATTAATGGAGGAAGACTTTAGGACTTCAAGACAACCTCAAAGGCGGTTGAATCCGACCATGAAGGAGGTTGTCAAGAAGGAAATTCTTAAACTTCTTGATGCAGGTATCATCTATCCTATCTCCGATAGTAAGTGGGTGAGTCCGGTTCAAGTAGTTCCGAAGAAGGGAGGAATGACGTTCATCACCAACAAGAACAATGAACTCATTCCTACCCGAACCGTAACGGGATGGCGGGTGTGCATAGACTACCGCAAGCTTAACAATGCGACGAGGAAGGATCACTTCCCATTACCCTTCATCGACCAAATGCTTGAAAGGTTAGTGCAACATTCGCACTTTTGCTATCTTGACGGTTATAGTGGGTTCTTTCAGATTCCGATACACCCGGATGATCAAGAGAAGACCACATTCACGTGCCCATGGGGTACGTTTGCTTATAGGAGGATGCCGTTCGGGCTTTGCAACGCCCCAGCCACCTTTCAAAGGTGTATGATGACCATCTTCTCCGAATAAATCGAGGAAATCATGGAGGTCTTCATGGATGACTTCTCCGTATACGGTTCCTCTTTTAACGATTGCCTTTCTAACCTTTCTCTTCTATTACAAAGGTGTGAAGACACTAACCTAGTTCTAAATTGGGAGAAGTGTCAATTTATGGTAAAGGAAGGAATTGTATTAGGACATTTAATCTCTAGTAGAGGGATTGAGGTGGATAGAGCTAAAATAGAGACTATAGAGAAGCTTCCTCCCCCAACTTCGGTGAAAGGGATAAGAAGTTTCCTAGGACATGCTGGATTCTATAGGCGCTTCATAAAGGATTTCTCTAAAATATCAAAACCTCTTACTAATCTATTGATGAAGGATGCGGTTTTTGAGTTTTCGCAGGAATGCTTGGATGCGTTTAACACAATTCGGGAAGCTCTAATTTCAGCACCTATTATCCAACCTCCGGATTGGAACCTTCCCTTTGAGGTTATGTGCGATGCTAGTGATGTAGCTATAGGAGCTGTTCTTGGACAAAAAAAGGAAGGGCGAACCCATGCCATATACTATGCTAGCAAGACGCTAGATGAAGCGCAGCTCAACTACGCCACTACGGAAAAGGAATTTTTAGCCATTGTCTATGCTATTGACAAATTTCGCTCTTATCTTGTAGGTGCAAAGGTGATTGTCTACACGGATCATGCTGCGATCCGGTACCTCCTTGCAAAGAAGGATGCGAAGCCAAGGCTAATTAGATGGATTCTTCTCCTACAAGAGTTCGATCTAGAGATCCGCGACAAGAAAGGTTCGGAAAATTCTGTTGCGGATCATTTGAGTCGCCTAACACATCTAGAGGACGACCACTTACCTATAGATGACTCCTTCCCGGACGAACACCTACACATTATAGAGGAGTGCATCGATGTGATCTCCAAAGGTAACGAACCATGGTTTGCTGATTTTGTTAACTATTTGGTTTGTCAGGAGATACCGCCCGGACTATCCTACGCACAAAGGAAGAAGTTCTTTAAGGATGTCCGGGAATACTTTTGGAATGAACCTCTCCTCTTTAAGAGAGGTCCGGATGGCATCATTCGGCGATGTGTGCCGGAAGATGAGATGCAAAGTGTCATCCGCCATTGTCATTCACTACCATGTGGAGGACATGCTAGTTCGAACAAGACTAGCGCTAAGGTATTGCAATCTGGATTTTTTTGGCCTACTTTATTTAGAGATGTGCAATCCTTTGTTTCCTGCTGCGATGCTTGTCAAAGAACAGGAAATATCTCTAGAAGGAATGAGATGCCTCTCAATAACATCCAAGAGGTGGAGATTTTCGATGTTTGGGGAGTTGACTTTATGGGACCGTTCCCATCATCTTGTGGAAACCAATACATACTCTTGGCGGTGGATTACGTTTCTAGATGGGTGGAAGCAATTGCCTCTCCCACCAATGATGCCATGGTAGTGGTTAAGTTCTTCAACAAAACCATTTTCCCACGATTTGGGACACCAAGGACAATCATTAGTGATGGAGGCTCTCACTTTATTGCCCGGCGTTTTGAAGCTCTTCTAGCTAAGTATGGGGTTACTTACAAGATCGCCACCCCTTATCATCCACAAACAAGTGGACAAGTTGAGATCTCAAATCGGGAGATCAAAGGAATTCTAGAGAAAACAGTTTTAAGGACTAGGAAGGATTGGTCCTTGAAGCTTGATGATGCATTGTGGGCATACCGGACTGCGTACAAGACTCCCATAGGAACCACACCATACAACCTTGTGTATAGGAAGTCTTGCCACTTACCGGTAGAGTTGGAGCACAAGGCGTTTTGGGCTATCAAATGGTTAAATTTCAGCATGAAGGAAGCGGGAGAGAAGCGTCTCTTGAACCTTAATGGGCTTGAAGAACTCCGCTTGAACGCCTATGAAAACGCCAAGATTTATAAGGAGAGAGCAAAGCGTTGGCATGATAAGCATATCATTCCAAAGGACTTCAAAGAAGGAGATCAAGTTCTCCTCTTCAATTCAAGGCTTCGTCTCTTTCCAGGTATGCTTAAATCTCGTTGGACCGGACCTTTTCTAATCAAACGTATTTTCCCTCATGGTGCAGTTGAAGTATGGGGTGAAGCGGGCAGAAGCTTTAAGGTGAACGGTCAACGACTCAAGAAGTATACGCCGGAACTCCAAGCTGAAGAGTTCGCGCCCACCGCACTCGAATAAGTGCGAGTTTGGTCTAGCTACGGACCTTAAACAAAGCGCTTCTTGGGAGGCAACCCAAGGTATTGCATTTACGTTTTTGTTTTCGATTCATAGTTTAGCTTAGTTTAGACGTTTTTGCTTTGTTTTGCCTTCGATTCCTTCCGGTATGTTCGTGTTTTTGGATGTAGGAACAGTGGAAAAGGAAAGGGGAAGAATAATTTTGAAGAAAAGTGACGAAACTTGAACTTTGGAGCATTACAGAGAGTTCCACGGCCTAAACCACGGCCGTGACAGCCACAGTGACCGTAATTTCTAAAAGCCTTTGAAAAATCACCAAAACCACGGTTCCGTATAATTCCACGGCCGTGGAACCCCCCGACAGACCGTGGTTTTCAAAAATTTTGCCGGCCACTATATAAACCACGTTCTTCACAAAAACACACCACAAAACCCATTTTCCACGCCCTCTTCGCCGATTCCACGCCCTTCACCTCAATTCTCCGTTCGTTAATCGTTTTCAACGATTCTTTGACCCAAACTGAAGCTAATCCGGTCACCAACGAGATCCAAGCGACAAATCGAGCGGCAAATCACCAAGGAACGCAGAATTCGGATTTTAAAATCCGAAACCTAGGTTTTTTTCGCTCTTCTCTATCTTTGTCAATTTGGGTTCGTTTTTGCTAGAAATTATAGGAGAACTGATTGAAATTGGAACGAATTAGACTAGGACTGCTTGTTTGCTGAGATTGGCTGCTGTTTGCTGAATTTTGAGAAAAAGCGAGACGAATCACGGTTTCTGTCAATTCCACGGCCGTGGAACACCAAGAACAGACCGTGGTTTTGAACAGTAATGGATTTTGTGAGGAGAGTTTCTGGGAGGATTAAGGAGAAGAAAAATGAGCAGGACAAGAACAAAAAGAGGAAGGGTAACCCGTCTTCCTCTTCATCCTCTAGAGCACCACCACCTTCCTCCCCTTCACCTCCATCATCACCTTCATCACCTTCACCTCCTAGCCCTAGAGTACCCGCCATTCACGAGGATCATCTCGATGCACTAGAGAGGATCCATAAGAGAACTGTGATAGGACCTAGGTACCTATTGTTGGAGGATTTAGCTCCCCTCCACATCATAGACGACCTTACTTGGCTCTTGGATAGAGCCGGTCTTATCGTCTTCTCGGCTATCCGAGAAGACGCTTATGAGGAGATCACGAGAGAGGTTGTGACGTCTTTCGAGCACAACCACGTTGATAGGACAATTTCTTTCCGTCTGATGGAAAGGAACTATGATTTCTCCATCCGGGAGTTTGGGACCTTCTTTGGGTTCCAAGAGACCTTCAATGGTCGTTTTCCTAGCGGCGTTTACACCAAAGATTTTTGGGAGGAGGTTGCTATGATTTACGCCAACGACGACCGCTGACAACCAGATGATACCAAGGCTAAGTTGATGTATCACTTAGCCTTGAAGATTGCTCACCGTGTTCTTTTTGAGTGTCTCTTCCCTAGGACGGAGACACCTCAGAAGATCAAGACGGATGAGCTCTTTCTGTTGTACTCCATGCTGCATGGGCGCCCTGCTGACTGCGCCACCCTCTTAGCTGCTACCATGAGCAAGCTTAAGAACAAGAGGGCTGGCAACATTGGATATGATGGGATAGTCACCCACCTTGCTAGGATGTTGGGGGTAGATTTTTCTACATGTACGCGCATTCCAGCTGTACCCCTAGGACTCCAGGCCTTCATGACTAGAGGTCTTATCTTCCCTACCCATAGAGGTCCACCTTATGCAGATTTGCCTTGGGAGAGCAGGACGGGGAGGGGCATTGAGTGGCTCCCGAAGTACTCCATTATGGCTGGACGCCATAATTGGAAGGCTACGTTCGCAGCTATGCATGCGAACAGGATTGCAGCTCCCCCATATGTCCCACCACCGCCCGTAGTTGAGGAGGAGGAGATGAGAGATCAGTATGAGGGAGGAGGAGGAGCAGAGCAGGATTTCGGCACATTTCCGGATCAGCCGGACATAGCTTCTGACGTGCCTAAACGTTCTCCACGCCCAACCAGAGCTTCAGGTTCATCTTCTCGCCGCGTCAGCGTGAGTGAGAGACCCACTTGGATGGAGACACCTCCTGCATGGTACGGAGCTCCACCTCCATGGTCCACACAGCAGCCACCGCCACCAGCACCAGCACCGTCAGATGCACCGGGGTGGTACAGTCAGGCTCCGGGATGGTATGAGCAGATGCCAGAGTGGGCTACTAGCCTTTCTGATAGAGTGGGAGCATTGGAGATTCGAGCCGATGCTAGAGACGGACGCATGAATGACCTCGATCATATGATGAGAGACGTCTACCGCCAGCTGTTCGGGCGGTACTATGACCCTAGCTTCCATCCATTCCCGCCTCCCCCTCTACCGCAGTGATGATTTGCATGACCGACAGTTTTAGCCGCTCCACCGCCATTTTGTGAGTCTTTTTCTTTCTTTTCTTCTTTTCTTTCTTTTATTTGTAACATTAGGGACAATGTTTGTTCCAAGTATGGGGTGGAGTGTGACTAAAAGTTGTAATAACTCTTACTCACTTTGATTGCTTCTATCTGAGACTATCTTGCATGTTCATTATATTGTTACACGTTTCATTATTTCATTGCATGAAAAAGAGTTTGAAAAACCCATAAAAATTGAAAAATTTTGAAAATTTTGTGCTTCTAAAGATAGAGAGGATTTCTATGATAATCGCTACTTGTGAATTGAGTTTGATGACAATTGCATGCTTAAACGAATAGTGAATTGAAAAGAAATTGAATGAGTTGATTTTGCCTCTTTTGCAAGTTTCATAATGTGATAAATGTTACTTAAATCATGTTGAGGAATTGAAGTTGAAATCACACTATAAGTTCTTATGCTTCTTGTTGAGATGATTAAGGCAATTCGATTTTTCTTTCTTCTTTCTTTGATCATTTAGCCCCTCTTTGAAATATTGACCTCCTTTACCTATCCGGGAATTTGGAGGAGTTGAATGAAAAAGGCATGTATGATGTGGGAGGGCCATGAAAGCAATACTTTGCATTCAAAGGAATAGAAAGAAATTATAGGTTTGGGGAAGTCAATCATGACGATGAGTAACTCGGCACCATTCACATAGCCGGGTGTTTGTGTCTTGCCAAAGTCGGATTGAGCGATATTCCTAACGGATTATGGTATGTGCGCTAAGGGTTTGAGGCATCTCATAAAAATTGAGAAACGCCAATCTCCTAGGCTTCGGTTTTTGTGCACCTCTATCCATAACTCCAAAAGTAAAGTCGAAAAATGAAAAGAAGAGAGCGAAGCTCTAAGTTGAAGGTGTTGCGGAAACCGCAAGAGAAGAAGAAAGAGTAGTTATCCACTTTCCCGGATTCATGCACCACATTCCTTAAAGTTTCCTTCCCTTTCCACATTCTAGACCTTTTTCTTTGAAAGTCCTTAAGATCAAAAGAATGTTATATGACTTGATGATCTAAATTGAAGTTTCTTATGATTGATTTTGATAATGTTTGAAGGTTATGATGTTTGTATGGAAGTTTGATTGATTCATGAGTTTTCTTTACTCTTTACTCTTTGATTAAGTATATGAAAGTCTTATAAACAAATGAAGCAAGATTTGAGAATGATCTATTGATTAGAAGGCACATTCATCCAAAAGAAGTATTGCTTTGAGAAGGTACACATATTTCATCATAACTTTTGTTTTAAAGCTTTTGAAAGACCTTGATTAGGGACAAGCAAGTGGCAAGTATGGGGTTAATTGTTAGCATGAAATATTGTGATATTTTAGGCACGTTTTCTAAGTGTATTTGATCCATATTGATAGTCATTGATTGAGCATTGATGCATTTGTGAGCTAGTTTGTCTATAATGTCGATATAGAGATCTACACAAGCTTTATGTTGATTATAGGTAATTGAGAGCTATTTCCGAACGGAATTGAGCAAGGATGGAGTTGATTGAGCATGTCCATGAATTGAGGGCATTCCTAGGAGCTAAGGAAGTGCCAACTTGAAGGATGCACGAGGCTAAGGAAGAATCACGTTCTTGCCCTAAATCACGCTCTAAAATACGGCCGTACTACATTCCACGTTCAAGTCCACGGCCGTGGAACCATGGAAAGGGAAGCGTGGTTCATTCCAGCAACTTCTACGGCCGTGGAGGAGTTGTGTCAAACCGTGTTGATTTCCACGCTCTAAATTACGGCCGTGGAACCCTTCCACGACCGTGATCTTGGCGATCTTTTTCGTCACACTTTAAAACACAATCTCCGACGCAATTGGGCCGGGCCGATATTTTATCTTACACTATAAAAGGACGGACGAAGGGAGATTCCGTCACCTTCGCTTACGCATAGACGCATCTTACGCTTGCGCTTGGAATTGCCCTAATTTCGCATTTGGCGGAGATTGTGTTTGGGAGATTTTTGCGCTTTGTCATTGGGATTTCCGGATTGACGGAAGATCGAAGATTCGGAAGATTGTTCGCAAGAGGATTTCGCTTCTTGCTTAGGTTTGATTTAGAAGACGGATTGACATCCCGTTCTTCCTTCTTATCTAAGATTTGTGTTTGTTTGTGTTATTCCGAATCTAGTGACGATTATAGTTTTTGATTGTGACTTTGAGATTGATTTGAAAGTTATTGAAGGTTTTCGGAAGTTTTCATCTTTCATCATCTTTAATCTTGAATTTGATATCAATATGACTGTTATTGGCTAAAAACCCTTAACAATTCTAAGGTGAAGGGTTGATAGTTGTGGCTTAGATGATGATAGATCGATCGTAAATAGATTGGACCCTGAGAGTTAGAGAGAATCAACGACAACCCTAATCCACGGTCTGTTCTTGAGCTTCCATGGCCGTGGAACTCAAGAACTACCCGTAATTCTGTGTTAAGTTACGAACTTGCTTTTAATTTAATCCAAAGTTAAAGATTTGCTTTAACTTAGTCTTGGCTTGCCTTTTCTAGGTGGTAGTGAAGCCTCAACAACCTCTACCTCGATTGTGAGTGTTACAACCTTAATCGGTTTAGTTAGTCTTGATCCTTGGATTACAAGTTTGGGTATTTGATATTAATCCTTATCTTTAGAATCTTTCTATATTGAAGCCTCAACAACCTTTATAGAGAGTGTCTTGTAGGTGAGTCATATAAGGTTTTTGGAATTTCACCGTACGATTACCTTACATTAGCATACCTTTGCATATCTTAACTCTGTCCTTATATCATTAGTACATCTTGAATCGATTGCCACAACTGGATTCCTGGATCTTTAGGATTGTTGTTTTTCCAATAATTCGAAAAGCTCTTACATTTACTCGCTTGATAACCTATAATTGGATTTAACCCCCCAAATCCCTGTGTTCGATACTCTGGAATTCTTGCTTAACTATATCGATCCGTACACTGCGGGTTCGCTTGCTTGATTCTAGTTTTATAAATTTAAAGCTTATTTGCACGCACGCTAAGTGGCGAACAAAAGGTTATATGCTTCTTAAACAAATTGATAAAAGTTATTGTATGAAATTTACTCAAATGATTCCAGTTAGTTGATAAATGTATATAGCTAAAATTTGTTGAGTGTTTATATACTCCACGTTAATACATAATAAATTTATATATTTCACCTTTTACAATACTACTTCCTTGAATCCTAAAAAACGACTTTCTATTCATTGACACAACTATTACCAAAACTATCAAACAACCTTTATTTATAAAGGCTTTTCTCAATTTTACAACTTATTAAATATTCACCATCCTTTCAGACCAATGAGTGAACATTTTATTATAAAAATATTTGATAAAAACAACTTTTAAAAACTATTTTCACAACTCTTTCTATATTAATAATCTTAAAATCAAAAAACGACACTTAAACTCAATGTCACCTTATTTAGAATTTTCTATTCTCTGATGAAAATAGAGTATAATATATATATAACCTTATACGGTTAGATACGTTTATACCGCTGGTGGCTCGGACTAGAGCGACATCTGCAATAGGACGAGATAGGGGTATACCCCCTCTTCCTCTAGTAGTGATAGGTCAGGGACAAGTTTCCATTGTTGATCCGCTTGCAGCGGAGGAGGTACATGAGGAGGTTGCTGCAAGCGTCGTTCCTAAGACTAGGAACGGAATGGCAGTGATACAGAGATATCAGCGAGTCCAGTCAAATGACTCATATCATGTCTCAATGAGGGGACCAAAGTTCCGCGCTTATATCCGCAAAGTTGAGGAGGCTGCAAGGGCAGGTAGACGTGCCCCGGATCTGCCAACACATGTGAGATCAATTGATATGTCCTAGGGAGTGACTCAGGTGCCTGTTATACCGGCACGAGCTTCTAAGGTTGCTAGGGCTCAAGACGAGCTGAGAGGACCACGACCGGACTCCTGGTTGAAGGCATTTCACCAGATGGGAGTACCCCCTTTCGTTGGAAAGCTGAGCTTGGACTTCGAGTTGTGGATTGAGCATGTGGACTTAGCTCTTGAGTATATTAGATGCCTAGAGGATAGACGGATAGAATTAGTACATACTCTATTCTACTATTTAGCTCAACACTAGTGGAGGACCCCGCGATTAGTTATAATCAGTTGAGGAGCTTGATTAGAGAGCGTTTCTGCCCTGCCTTACCGAGGAGGGAGAAACTGCAGGATTTTGTGGAGGCTGGTTTCGAGGACGTTCCTAACGCTGAGGCGATCAGGCGATTCCAGGAGAAGCTGACACTACTGGTCCAGCTGCACCTCTAGAGGATCAACACGTGTATCTGTGCTCCCGCCTACTGAGGGAGAGTACCCGTTCCTACATGGCGGGTTTCCACTATGAGTCCTTGATAGATTATTAGGACAAAGCCTCGGCTTACAAGCGTGAGCGGGCTAGTCAGAGGAGGGCTTCTCAGAAAAGAAGGTCTGAGAAGAGACAACTTACGGGGCAGACTAGTGCAAGAACACTAGGGTACGGGCGATGCTAGACTCAGGGCCGCTCGAGTTACTCAATGTCTACACAGACTTCTGAGAGAGGACGGTAATGCTTCAACTGCGGAGAGCCTGAGCATATGCGATCTGATTGCCCGAGGGCACCAGTGACATGCTTCTCTTGTGGGCAGCCAGTACATCGAGCTACCTATTGCCATCAAGGCAAGGCTTCGTCACAACAGGGTTCTTCCCCTGCTAGTGCAACAAGAGGTGAGCTGAGGCCGCCTCAACATCAGATACAAGGACAACAAATAGTCTTAGATCATCCTGCTACTCTGGGTTCTGATTTAGGACCGAGTAGAGGCAGAGGTCATGATGGAGGTACTACTAATACCAGGGAGCTCGAGGTCGAGTTTTTGAGTTGAGGAGCGTTGAGGATCCGCCAGCACCAACTACTACAAGTACCAATTTGATTGTTGGTTTACCTGTTAGAGTTTTGTTTGATACGGGTGCTACACACTCCTTTATTTATGATGTATGTGTTGATAGACTCACCTTAGATACGGTAGAGGGGAGACCCTTTATTATAGGGTTAAGCGATGGGAGTCAAGTGAGAGGTACCCAAGAGGTACATGGTTGTCCTATATATTTAGGTAATCGTGGTTTGTTAGTGGACTTCTTTGTCATGCCGTTGGTGCATGAAGAAGTTATTTTGGGTATGGATTGGACGGATAAGTATCGTGTCGTGTTAGATGTGGGTAGGAGGACCATGACGGTCTCTATTGAGTAGGGTTAGATAGATATTTTTTGAGGTTGGAACCTTGGAAAGACGGGTATGGTTATCAGTGCAGTTCGAGGGCGATGCTGATTGCGCAGAGTTGTGAGACCTTCTGGTGTTATACCACGAAGGAAGGAGAGCGTCCAGCGTTGCAAGACATCCATGTGGTTTGTGAGTTCACATATGTGTTTGACGAGCTGTCCAGTTTACCGCCTTAGAGGAGCGTGGATTTCGGAATAGAGTTAGAGCCGGGGACGAGACCGATCTCGAAGGCCCCATATCGTGTGACGCCTATCGAGTCGTTTGAACTGAACAAGGTGACCATCAAGAACAAGTATCTTTTTGCCCCGTATTGATGACTTGTTGGATCAGCTTCAAGGAGCGACTGTGTTTTCCAAGATTGACTTGCGCTCTAGATATTACCAGTTGAGGGTGAGAGAGCAAGATGTGCATAAGACGGCATTTCGGACTCGATATGGTCACTACGAGTTTGTAGTAATGACATTTGGGCTCATGAATGCGCCCGGATTCTTTATGGAGTTGATGAATGGCATATTCATCGACTTCCTGGATTAGTTTGTGGTGGTCTTCACAGACGATATCCTGGTGTACTCTCGTAGTAGAGAGAAACATTCAAGACATTTGAAGATTGTATTGCGAGTTCTACAAGATAGAGAATTGTATGCCAAGTTCTCTAAGTGCGAGTTCTGGATGTCAAAGGTATCCTTTCTAGGTCATATTGTTTCCGCCGAGGGGATCGAGGTTGATCCGGCAAAGATCGAGTCTGTAGTAGCATCGACGACACCGACGAACGTCAAAGAAGTACACAACTTCCTTGGCTTAGCAGGATATTATCGTAGGCCTGTGGAGGGGTTCTCTGTGATTGCCCGACCACTTACCAATCTATTGAGAAAGATGATAACATGACTTATTGTCTATACTTCGGGTATGATTTTGTTGTTTTCTCATCATAATTCTGCATGTATATGTATTTATAGTGTTTATGTTATTATTCAGTTACTTTGCAAGAATCGAGGTCTACATCACATTTTGTTGATTGGAAATGGAGCATAAAGAGCTAAGAAAGCTGTGGAGTTACATTTAGGAGCATTAGGAAGGACAAGGAGAAGAACAAGAACCATGATGAAAGAAAGAAGAGAGATTCAGAACGAAAATACATTTTCATGCACGTAGATCACTGCTTATCTCGGATGGACATAATGATACATCTCGACCGAGTTGGCCCACTTGTAATAGCTAGTATTTCCGAATTCTAATTAATGTTGATTAACTTAATCAGTGATAGTAATTGACATATAACTCGCGAAGATTGCGTAAGTGTTGAGTATAAGTCCCACCGTTATGTTCCTGGCGTAATTTTGGCCTTATGGTAAAATTTTCACTTTTTCCCCCGGGTAATTATTTTTACCCTCCGGTATTATTTGGAGCATTTGGGAGCTCCAATTAATAAAAATGCAGTTGAGAGAAATGATCCGGACATGTCCTAGATATGAAATAACATGGCAAGGCAAAACGGCCAAAAGAGTCGCTATTTCGTTTCTTAACGGCTAAGAAAGACGGCTTAGAAATACACGTTTTCCGAGGCAATTGTGGAATAATTACCCCTACAATATTCAAGATTTATTGTTCCAATTTCGAAAAGTTTGGAGAAGGGGGTTCAACCCGCCATTGGATCGGTTAAAGGATAATTATCGATTTCACTATAAATAGCGGAAAATCGTTTATTAATTCATTTCCTTTCACGTTTCCTCGTAAAAGCTCTGATTTCTCAAAAATTTCAAACTCAGATCTACTCTCCGTTTCTAATCCGATTTCAATTCCGTTTGAGTTTCTGGATTCCTCTCTTCATTCTCTTCATATCGGTACCAAGTTTCTATATTTCCGAACAGATGAATACTTGGTCGAGCATATATGTCACCAAGACAGTTCCGTCGCTCAAATTCCGGTGAGTTTGATGTTTTACATGCGTAGCCTGCGTCGTTGTGATTCCGAATCTTCTTTCAGATCATCAATCGGGTTAGTAACGAATAGGTTATGAATTTATTTGTTTTCCGTATTGCGATTTGGCCTAAATTGACCTTAGGCTTTTCAAAATGAATTATTAGAAATTTCATTATGATCATTATATTATTATGGTTTTTATGGGTTTGATGAAATCTGATGACAGGTGGGTTTAGAAATGGCCTGCGGGCAAAACGTTATTCTGGTGAAATTTAATTAATTAATTAAAGGTTAATTAATTAAATTAGGTTTAAATTTGAGATTGAGGAATACTGATTAGATGCATGCTAGGTGTCAGAATGATTTGAGGATCATGATGATGTTATGGATATCGGTTATGGCTTTAAGGTTTAGTATGCGTACGAGTATGGTGAGATGTTATGTTGAGGATATGCCTTAGGCATTTATGAATGTGTTGAGGATCTGAGATTTAGATTTGAGATATAGGTTGGTTGTGGTTAGTGAGACGAGTCTCCTAACCTTTGCAGTATGTGATTGTGTTTGCCTTGCTATTGCAGGCGTTGATTACTTCCCCAAGGGGAAGTTGTGACGTGGTACAGGTTATGAGTATATCACGTAAATCCATATGACTTACTTAGCGTGAAGTTGTGGATTGTATGATTGTGATGGTTGTGTGTGTTCATACGATTGTGCATTTATAACCTAAACCGGACTAGGATGACCATTTATTACATTTATCTGGCCCAAGTGTATTATAACGGGCAGTAACCACCGGTCTCTACCTGCTGGTTAGGAGGAGGTGTCTGGAAGCCAGTAACACAGGGGG
Source organism: Fagopyrum homotropicum (assembly GCA_033239125.1). Taxonomy (NCBI): domain Eukaryota; kingdom Viridiplantae; phylum Streptophyta; class Magnoliopsida; order Caryophyllales; family Polygonaceae; genus Fagopyrum; species Fagopyrum homotropicum. Next base: position 6,862,144 of record BSWB01000001.1, on the reverse strand, counting down.
GGACGAGTGACGATCACCCCCAATGCAAACCCCTGTTTTAACGGGGAAAGGGACGAGGTTCTTTAGGTTCCTCGTGTTACAAAAGAAGCTGAATTAGTAATGGAATAACGTAATGAAAGATAATAAATGAATGTGTGTGGCATTGCATGTATGAGATGTTGATGTGTGGTTGTTCTATTACCTTCATGCTTTTCATTGTTGTAGCTAACGGTTTCATAGCGTGTTGTATATGATCTGTAGGTTAGGAAGACTGCAGGGTGAGACAGATGGTGTGGCCAGCCGAGGACTTCTGTACATTAGGATGCGCGGGATATGAGATCTTTTGTATCAGATGTTGTGGTTTGATGTTTTGTACTCGGCTCTGAGTTTGTAAACTCTTTTGATGTATCATATACAAATTTTATGTATTTGGTTTTAATCTACCTGTGCCTTGTTGTAAGATCCAGTGAATTTGTTGTCAGGCTAGGGCCAGGATCCATTGTGAGATCCTAGCCCAATGTGACACTCCAAGTCCCGTGGATTTGGGGTGTTACACCACTGGGCTTGGATCGAGGTTGATGGTTCGCATCCCAAAAGATAAAAATATATCTTTGACCTAAATTTCTTCTATAAAAAGAGAAGGTGAAAATTGAGTTAGATTGTGAGGATTTTTTTGGGGATTGCTAGTGAGTTGTTATTGTCCCTTTTTAGAACACATTATTGATACTATTGTTGGTTTGTTTGATTTGATAACTAAGACATCTTTGTTGCTTGATTTATTTCCTTTTCTTGATATTCTTGATATTATTTACATAATTGATATTGCTTTATTTCCTTTTCCTTTTCTAATCCTCCATTTTCTAGCTTATGAATTTGTGTCTGTGTATACTTGATTTTATATATTTTTGCAGAAAGACCCTGGAATTCTTTTGGAAGGATTTACAGAGACTCAAGTTAGCACTCTTGCAGTTAGAGATAATTTGCTGGCTGCTGGTGGTTTTCAAGGTGAAATTATTTGCAAGGTTTGTGGAAATATCTATGCATATGTAATTTTGATGGGTGACAACAGGCAAGTTGGCAACTGGAGAAGCATTACGATTCTTACATCTATGATTACATACTCTGTTGTGGTTGCGAATTATTTTTTATTTGTTTCACTGTAACTTACACTGTTTTACGAATGCATTTGTTGTTCTATCTTCTTAAACCATATGGTAGCATACTTGTTGATAATGGAAGGATGAATATTGATAGGTGATGAAATCACTATCATTTAGGATAGTTTTTAGAGTCTTTTTGTTGCATTTGTGTCGGTTTATGCTACTAACTCCTTGGTCCAGAAGAAGAATACTAAAAGAAGCTAAGGAAGGAGTTATAAGCACTTAGGAGTGAAGATCGTTCACGAAGCAAAGCTTCTGTTGCATCACCGTCCCAGCGGGCCCTTGTCCCCGCCCCTGCGGGTGACGCCTTCCACCGGAGCGCTCCCTGCGCCTTCTCCAACGCCTGCCATGAAGTGTGTCATCGCCCTTGCACCATTCCTTGGCGCCCCTGCGATGTCTTCCCTTGAAGAGACGAAGACCAGCTCCCCTGCGCCTTCCACTGCGGCACTGCCTGTGCCTCAACTTGGGAGCTGGAAGACGATGAGGTTGTGTCACCGCCCCTGCGCTGACATAGAGACGCCCCTGCGGCTTGTCATCAGAAACGCCAGGAAGACGAAGGCTCAGACGTTGAAGAGCATTGAAGATCCGCCCTAGCGAAATTGCTTAGCCGCCCCTGCGGCCTTGAAGAAGATCAACCGATTTTGCCTAAACCGCCCCTGCGGTCCCTGAAGGCCGCCCCTGCGGTTTAACGCCAGAAACTTTACTCCGCCTGTTTACACCATCTTTATGGCATTAAAGGTGGCTGTTTAAGGCCGGCTATTTACTCCTAATTAGTGTCTTTTTTAGTATAAATAGTCCTTGGCTGATTGCTAGAATCATCCATGCTTTTCCACACAAAAATCCATTTTAGAATTGATTTTTCCATTGTAATGAGTTGTAACTCCCTTGCTACATTGGGTTGGTTTGAAGCTGCGTTGTTACTTTGGTTGTAAGTTCTTTTTAATATAAGTTTTTATTCAGTAATGCTTTGTGTTTCCTTGATCTCCATTGTTTAAATGCATGTTTACTATTGCTTGAGATTGATCACCTTAGGTTCTAAAGTGAATGCAAATAACTAGGATTAATAGGTTCCGGGTTCGGGTCTTTAATCTAGTAGTAACTTTAAGTAATAACGGGTTGTAATTACTTAAAGAAAAGGAACACAAATATAAAGATAAGTTTAACGGTTTTAATCTTCTCTTTATATCCCTTAGTCTTTGTTTGAAAGCTAACTTGTTATTTGTTCTTGTAGGTTTACGGTACACTAACCTGTTAAGTTGTGTTGATGCCGGTTGGCTCAACACATATATATGATCGAGACGGGAGATTACTTAAAAACTTATAAAAGGAACTCACCAAAGTAGCAATTGCATGTTTAGAATCAACCTAGTGTAGATTCAACCATCATTGTCTTACTTGTCGCATTAATCGTTTTCTTAAGTTTTTGCATGCATCAGTTCAACCAAAATCCCACCCTTTGTTACTCGTTACTATAATCGATAATTGCATCTAAAATATCTTAACTCTCTTGGGTTCGACCCTTACTTATCCACTATACTTGTTCTTAGTGCTAAGTCGGGATTTACTTTTGATTGGGTATAGACGACCATAGAAATACCTCCAGTTAAATTTTGGTGCCATTGCCGAGGAGTTTTAGTGTTTTATTGTTATTATTGATTATTGGTTTGAAGTTTTGAACCATTTTTATGGTTCAAACCCGTGCTACTAACTCCGGCTTTGCTTCTTTTGATCCAGAAATTGAGAGGACGCACATTCGGCAACGTAGACAACAACAACTTCAGAAAGGCATGGATGATCGTACCCTTCGTCAACTCACGCAGCCCAGCTTGGCTCAAAATCCCCTTGCGGTCACTATACCGACATTAGGGGAGGGAGTCAATTTTGAGCTCAAGCCGGGCCTCGTTCACTTGTTTCCATCCTTCCATGGGCTAAGTGGTGAAGACCCCATCAAGCACCTTAGGAAGTTCCATACTATGTGTATGAGCATGAAGCCGACCAACATTACCGAAGAGCAAATCAAGATGAGGGCATTCGGCTTCACACTCAAAGATTCCGCGGATGATTGGTATTATCACCTTCCATCCGGGAGCATCGACACTTGGGAAAACGTTCACAAGGAATTTTTGGAGAAGTACTTCCCAGCCAAGAAGGCAAACAGCTTGAAGAAAGCTATAAGAAACTTCGAGCAAGAGGCGAACGAAACTCTTTATGAGTACTTCGAAAGGTTTGCACGCCTCCGATCCAGCTGTCCTTTTCACGGATATTCAACTCAAGATCTAATCTTGTACTTGTACAATGGCTTGCTAGACAATGAAAGGAGGATCGTCGATGCGGCTTGCGGATGTAATATTCTTAACTCTACTCCTGACCTTGCTTTGGAAAAGATACTAGGACTAGCAGAAGGGACTCGGAACTTTGGAAGGACCCCGACCAAGAAAGGAGTTCATGTTGTGAGTTTCGGGAAGAGCGAGATTTCCACCGAGCTCGCGGAATTGAAGGAAATGGTTATGAGGCTAACACTTATGGGAACCCCACAACAGCTCAAAGCTTATGGAGTATGTGCTGACCCATACCATCCAACGGACATGTGTCCACAAGTCCAAGATGACGATGCTGAGGTGAACGCGATGGGTTATGGACAACCACAACAACAAAGGCCTAGGAACGATCCCTATGCACAAAATTTCATGCCAAACTGGCGTGACCAACAGAACTTTGCTACTCATGTCCAAACAATAGAATCCAGCATCAAGAACCTTGAAAAACAGGTTGGTCAAATGACAGAAGCCATTACAAGAATTGAAACTAGGTCCCCCGGAGGATTACCTTCACAGACGGTTATAAACCCAAAGGTAATACTGGAGGAAGCTCAGTCATAGAGGTAGAGTCCTTACGTCGAGCCAATGACGTAAAACAAAGACGCTGATTCGGGAGGCAACCCGAAGAAATAAAGAAGAGGAGCTTCTGTCAAGAAAACCGCCCCAGCGGCTGGGTGACACTACCCCCACGGTGACATCCTTGCCCAGCGCCGCCCCAACGCTGAGCCTGCACCGGCGACCTGCTTATCACCGCCCCCGCGGTGACATCCCTACGCCCCTACGACGGCCACCCTTGACACACATCCTCAGTGCCGCCCCCGGCGTTGAGGTTGCGTACCCCCTTCCTTGTCACTGCCCCTGCGGTTCTGTTAAGGAAAGAAAAAAATACACTTCCCAAAAATAACCTACATCTACCGCCCTTTACATCCCCTTCCATTCACCTTTCAAGACCTACCTCCTCACCTCCATACGCCCCTGCGCCCTCCGGAAGCACTAGCACCACCTTGCCTAAACACCCTTGCGCCAGCTCCGACGACTACCACCCCAGCAACACCGGCCCTCACCACCACCACACACAAACAACCCCTCAACTCTCTCACACTCGGCCTCCACTGCCCTACCTCCGGCGACGTCTGCTACAGCCAAGAAAACGCCGGAACAACCCCATCATCACAGCCTTCGTCGAACTCCCAAATCGCCCTCTCCTCTTCGACCGCCCTTGCGCGTGCAAGCCTCCGCCCCCGCGTCGTGCCGCACCTGCGCCTGCTTCAGCCGCCCCTGAGGAAATCACGACAGTAGGTTCGTCTCTTGATCAAATTTCTGAACTTTCTAACTCCTTTGCTTGATTAACTGCAAGAGATGGAAACACAGAAGAAATACAAGTTATTAGAAGGTGAGAAGGAGCGGTATAGGATTGCTCAAAGCCGAGAAGTGTATGCAAATCGGTTCCTAAACGTTCCCACCTTGGAAAATCTGGGCATGTTAGAGAGCATGCAGGAATTCCTCAACAATGCCGGGCTGGGTGATTTTTTGATAAGAAGTGCTCCAACACACCCCGACCTCAGCCGCCAATTCATCGCTACATTCAAAATGGAAACGGAGGACCACTTGTGTGTTGGACTCTCATTCAAGTTCAACAAAAAGAAGTACACATTGGATTACACCCAACTGCAGGAGGCATTAAGGGTGACTATAGCAGCTTCTGAGAGCTGGTGGGAGCCAGTCCCTGCCCCGGATTTGTGTGAGTTCTGGCAGGCGGCTACCGGATCCGAGTTCCATGCTGGGGTGAGTACTCCAACAAGCTCACTCACCCTAACTTGAGGCTCCTCTCCAAGATCCTGAAGAGTGTCTTCTGTGGACACAAAGAAGAGAATAAGGTCGCTCTCAAGGACCCCTCATATACTCCTGCCTTCCACAAAGCGAGAAGGTAATGGATTGACCGTCCCTCTTCCTCGCCGCTTTGAAGCGGATTAGGAGGAACGAGCCGAGGGACATTATCGGCGGTGGGGTGATCTCCTTGATCGCCTCACAAGTGATGGACCTGTCCGAGCTAGAGGACGGGCTGAAGGCTCCTCTTTACACTGAGGGGATGCTCAGGAGGTGCAAGCTTCTCCGCCGGGACGGGGAGAACTTGTTTTTGGATCTCCCTTGCAGATGGGAGCCACTTCATCTACCTTCCCCGGCCTCTACCATTCGGAGATGAGTTCTCCGAGCTCTACATTTCGGCAGATCCCTTCGTGCCGAGGCGGCCACTAGTGGTCATTGTGGAGAGGCATGTTGCCAGCTCTAGCCGGGCTCATCAGGAGGAGCACCTGCCCATCCCAGATGACGAGGAGATGCCCACTGTGGCACCGGAGGAGGATCCGGCCCTTGCGAGCCTTCAGGATCAGATGGTGGCCATGACCACCTCGCACCAGACATGGTAGACGGAGTATCAGAGGACCATGCTGGAGCAGCAGGAGAGCTGGGCAGACGAGCTTTGCTGCCTCTATGACCTCCCACCTCGACCAGTGGTAGGAGGCTTGGCAGGCTGCCCAGCAACAGCACCTTGAGGCTCAACAGCTGGCTTGGCAAGCCAGTTTTGAGACCTCTTTCGGGCGCCGGATGGAGGCCCGACAGAGCCGCATTGAGGACATCTACCGCCGGCAGGAGCATTTCTTCCGCCATTTTCCATACCCACCGGAGGAGGGTCCAGGTGGTCCATCAGGACCATCCCACTGAGGGGTACATTTCTCTTCCCTTTCCTCACATTTATCTTTGCTTCATTTCCACTTTGAGGGTAAAGTGTACTTCAAGTATGGGGGAGGGACATATCATTGCATGTACAGTTTCATTAAGTTGTTTTTGAGTTTGTTTTGCATTTAAGTATGTTTGACATTCAGTAAAAAAAAGAAGAGAAAAATCCAAAGAAATGAAAAAAGGCATGAAACTCCTTGGATAAACCGAAAACCCGAAAGGGCGGTTTAGTTAAAAAGAAGGTAGTCCAACCAACCTTAGGTTGGTGCAAAATTGGGCTTGAGGGAAGTGAGTTAAAAGTGAGATCATCAAAAGAAGAAGAGTGGCAAGGTGAAAACCCGAAAGGGCGCTTTGGCAAAATGAGCGACACCGAGTGTAGGTTTCCCTTCCGGCGTTTGGCGACATAAGAAGGGGAGTCATAAGGAGGTTGTCCGGGTAGGTCACTCTTGGAGCGATAAGGATGTAGTATTTCTTTTTCTCACATTTCCTCTCTTTTCCTTCTTTCTTTCTTGGCTTTTCTTTTGTTTTGTTTTCATTGTCTTTTCCGCTTACCCATGTTTCCTGAGGCCTTGAGTCTAGTTGTTGTCATTTGTTTTACTCGGGACGAGTAAAAGGTCTAAGCATGGGGGAGTTTGATAGGTGATGAAATCACTATCATTTAGGATAGTTTTTAGAGTCTTTTTATTGCATTTGTGTCGGTTTATGCTACTAACTCCTTGGTCCAGAAGAAGAAGACTAAAAGAAGCTAAGGAAGGAGTTATAAGCACTTAGGAGTGAAGATCGTTCACGAAGCAAAGCTTCTGTTGCATCACCGCCCCAACGGGCCCTTGTCCCCGCCCATGCGGGTGACGCCTTCCACCGGAGCGCTCCCTGCGCCTTCGTCAGCGCCTGCTATGAAGTGTGTCACCGCTCCTGTGGTCCCTGAAGGCTTAGCCGCCCCTGTGGCCTTGAAGAAGATCAACCGATTCTGCCTAAACCGCCCCTGCGGTCCCTGAAGGCTGCCCCTGCGGGTTAACGCCAAAAGCTTTACTCCGGCTTTTTACACCACCTTTGTGGCATTAAAGGTGACTGTTTAAGGCCGACTATTTATTTTCTTATTAGTGTCTTTTGTAGTATAAATAGTCCTTGGCTGATTGCTAGAATCATCCATGTTTTTCCATACAAAAATCCATTTTAGAATTAAGTTTTCCATTGTAATGAGTTGCTAACTCCCTTGTTACATTGGGTTGGTTTGAAGCTGCGTTGTTACTTTGGTTGTAAGTTCTTTTTAATATAAGTTTTTATTTAGTAATGCTTTGTATTTCCTTGATCTCCATTGTTTAAATGCATGTTTACTATTGCTTGAGATTGATCACCTTAGGTTTTAAAGTGCATGCAAAGAACTAGGATTAATAGGTTCCGGGTTCGGGTCTTTAATCTAGTAGTAACTTTAAGTAATAACGGGTTGTAATTACTTAAAGAAAAGGAACACAAATATAAAGATAAGTTTAACGGTTTTAATCTTCTCTTTATATCCCTTAGTCTTTGTTTGAAAACTAACTTGTTATTTGCTCTTGTAGGTTTACGGAACACAAGCCTGTTAAGTTGTGTTGATGCCGGTTGGCTCAACACATATATATGATCGAGACGGAATATTACTTAAAAACTTGTAAAAGGAACTCGCCAAAGTAGCAATTGCATGTTTAGAATCAACCTAATGTAGATTCAACCATCATTGTCTTACTTGTCGCGTTAATCGTTTTCTTAAATTTTTGTGTGCATCACTTCAACCAAAATCCCCCCCCTTTGTTACTCGTTACTATAATCGATAATTGCATCTAAAACAACTTAACTCTCTTGGGTTCGACCCTTACTTATCCACTATACTTGTTCTTAGTGCTAAGTCGGGATTTACTTTTGATTGGGTATAGACGACCATAGAAATACCTCCAGTCAAATATACATTTTTTTTGTATTAAACTGGTGTGGCTGGCTGGAAGCACATTAGAATTGTTTTCTGGTCAAGATGTGAAATTTATTTGCTAATATTTTGCACTTGTCACAAATATGCAGAGGCTGAGAAGACGTGGAGTGAGCTTCTGTACCAGGACCACCTATGATGAAAATGCTATCACCAATGAAGTTGAGATTTATGATGCTCCCAAATAGATATCAAACTGTTTTATTGGGACTGTTAAACTCTATTTGTGTAATTATTGTCTTACCTATATTCTTCTGTTTTTTTTCTTCTGCAGTGGTGCCACCCACTTTACTGCCTCAAATAATGATTGTAGTGTTAGAAACTTCGATATGGAGAAGTTCCAGCTCACTAAGCAATTTCAATTTCCTTGGCCAATCAATGTATGTTGTTTTTCTTCTCTTTTTTCATATTGGGATGATCTTCCATTGTTCCATCATTTGTCCGTCATATATTGACTATTCTATGCCAGTTATTGCCTGTGGTTCGTCGTTTCTGTATGAGATTATTTATCTTCTAGCTCTTCTTTTTCTAAGTTTTCTTCTACCCTCCTTAGGGATTTTAATTTAAGTGTTGCCGGATTTTTGAAATTAATGTGTTGAGGCATTTATTCTCGGATGCAATTTGACAGGAGTTATCTGTTTACTTTGAAAGTGAATACTCACAAGTTTAACAATACATGGTATCCACATTTGTAGTCACTAGAGCTTTCTAACCATTCATATGCACATTTCACTTGTGGTTCAAGTTGCAAAATTATGTATTGAAATTCAGCTGATTAGAAATCCTCCCTTGTAATTCGTTTGCAGCACACATCTTTGAGTCCTGATGGAAAGCTTCTTGCGATTGTTGGAGACAACCGAGATGGATTGTTGGTGGACTCCAGAGATGGAAAGGTAATTTCCACTTAAATGTTAATAACACAGTTGGTAAGGTCTCAATTGATAATGAAAAGCACCAAGTGAAAAGCTCTTACCCGAATATTAACTGACACATGCAGACGAATATGACGCTTTGTGGACATTTGGACTACTCTTTTGCCTCCGCCTGGCATCCTGATGGCATCATCGTAGCTAATGGCAATCAAGATAAAACATACCGGAATTGGGACTTAAGGAACCCTTCGAAATTTGTAGCTGTGGTGAAGGGTAATCTTGGAGCTATCCGGTCCATTAGATACTCATATGATGGACGTCACATGGCCATGTCAGAGCCAGCTGACTTTGTTCACATATACGATGCAAAAATTGGTTACAAGTCCGAGCAAGAGATTGACTTCTTCAGTGAGATATCAGGAATATCATTTAGTCCCGACACAAAAACTCTCTTTATAGGAGCATGGGACCGTACATATGGGAGCCTGTTGGAGTATAGACGCCGTAGGAACTATACATACTTGGATTCATTCATCTAAGGTAATTTGTTCTATCCAATCCGAAATCCAGAACACATGGTAGGAATTTTAGGTGCATCAACTAAGCCCTTTGTGTTTGTGGACTTATGTAAACGAAAGAACTGAAGTTGGTCTGTAAAACATCGACCTTGTTACATTTCTGAAATTGCTGCTTGGGTGTTTCATTAAAGGAGGGAGATGTACAGAAGGCTATAATGCAGAAGGTGTAACGCCCCATTTATTAGGCGCATATTCGATATTTATTTCTCCTACTTTTATCGATATTTTAATAGCTTATATATTTTTTACGAGTATTTTACGTCGTAAATTAAATTCTATGGGTATATATGTATACATACACCGATATATTTTATTACCCACGTTTAAACTATCATATAATCTTGAAAAATAAATTGCGGGAATGGTTTTTGTCTTTTAAGGTGTTTTGCGCGAGTTAATTTATATATATTCGATCCACATATTTTTCCCGTATTTTATTTTACGAGGAAAGTTCGGAAAAATTCTCCGATCCGATAATCCCGTTCCGACTTTTGATCGAGTTTATCTTTTACACCATTTTCCTTTTAATTTATTTAATTTTTTCTTTACTTTCTCTTTATCCTTTCTTTCCCTCCTTTCTTCCGAAGTGAAAGAGGACCTGCTTGGTTTCTGTTTTCTGACCCCTACCTTGCAGATTGCAGCCCTAGCTAGCCCGACCCCTGAGCACACCTACTCGACCCCTCGCCCTTCCCCTCGTCTACACCGAAGACCTCTTTCTCTGTTACTCTCCTGGTCTCTCTATGCCATCCATCTCCCCTTTTTCCTTCTCCCTTCAACATCATCTTCGACCCATCTTCTATCACGCAGGAAGCAGCAACATTCAATCTCTCCATCTCCATCCTCTTCTCTCGACCTCTGCGGCGCCAGGCATCGGAGCCACAACAGGAAGCCACACAAAATTAAACCACCGGAGAGGGCCCCTGCCTCGCCCAGCCAGCTGGAACTCCAGCATAGCAGATCTGAGCCCCCGCCTCTCCTCCTTTCTCCCCTATTCTGTCGAGCCGGAACCCCCGTCAACTACCGGAGGAGAGACACAAGCACCCTGCAGCCAGCACAGTCGTCGTCTCTGGGCACAATGTTGCCGTCCTCCCTAAGCGTCGGAGCCTGGAGTCGTCGCCGGAGAGGTCTGTCCTCTGCCCTGCTGCCGCCGGAGCCCTGCACAGTTTGCTCCTCTTCCGCATTTGTTCGATGGGGTTAAAAGAACCCTAAAATTTCCTTTTTAAATTTTGAACCCATGCTTCCATGATATTGCAGCTTTTTACCCATATTAATATTTTGAGTTAATGGCCCAACGTTTTGAACTTTTGCATTATGCCTCTGCTAATTCATATAATTACAGTTTTGGCCATACTATTAATTACAGAAAAGACCCATATTTCTGCAATTGTATATTTGCCCCGGAAAATGAGTTAGTAGTTTTTAACATTGGGATTTAATTATGGGGATATTCTAATCTTTATGTATACTATATATTATGCCTTGTTGATTTAATTTCGGGTTATGACCCCAAAGATTTAATTGCGGCTTTTTGAGCAAATTTCCTTATTGAATAATTGTCCGGAAAAAGGTTTAACGAGTTTTAACAATGGCTTTTGAAAACCGAATTTTCCTTAGACTTATACATATTATATATTCCGTTCAAATTTAGCGTATGAGCTAAATTTGATTAGTTTTATTTTAGGTTCGGGAGCGCCCCATAGAAGGCCCAACGAATCCATACTCGACATCCGTTGACCGTTTTCCGCCTTTGACCTCGTGTGAGTACCTTTCTCGTTCTAGCTATGTTTAGTGGTAGAATCATGCTAGCTTGGATCTAGCATAACTTAGAGTTAATGCCAAGTAGTGGTTTGAAACTTTAGGTGATGATTTGAGGATGGTTTGAACGTTCTAAGGATTGAGGTGTGTATGTTATCATGTGAGCGTTGTTGAGGTTGTGAGTATGTGTTTGTTGAGATTGTGGAGTTACGTTGGAAGTATCTAGGATGTGGTTATAGTTGAGATCTCGTGAGTTTATGAGGGCTAGGAGCGTATCCTAGATTATGAGAGAGTATGACCTAATAAGAGTATATAGTACTAGAAGTCTAAGGACTTCTAGCTTTCATGAATAGTTGTTGATTATCATGCCTTGTCTTGAACAGGCTTTGGTTATATTCCTTCGGAGAGTATTATCGATTTCGGGTAGCTTTAAGACGAGGTAAGTCCTCAGACTTACTTAGCCGCTTTTATGCCTTATTTGGATATATTATGGTGGTGTGTGTTTATCGTATTTGAGCATGAAAACGGATTAGGATCTACTTGACTATATATATTATTGGCCCATCATTACTACTATTATTATTATCGGGCGGTGACATCACCGCTCAGTTTCCCGAGGGAGACTGGGGGGATCTCTGCGACCAGGCCATACACGGTATACGGACGGGCTTCTTTATCACTCCCTCAGGGTATACGGGTTGGGCGCCACACTCCTGTTGGTTACACGGGGACAAAGGCGAGAGTTATAAGACTCTCGTGTCACACTTGAACGAATGAATTAGATATGGAATAACCTAAAAAGATAATAAGTAACGGATGTGTATGTTTATGAGCATGTTGTGTGTTTGTATTCCTATGTGTGTTTGTGCCATATTCTTCTTATAATGCCTAGAATGTGAGCTAACGGTTTTATACCGATTGTTGTACTTGATGTGCAGGTTAGGATGTGGCCGAGTGATCCGGAGGAGTGGGCAGCCGAGGTTCCGTACATCTTAGGTTGTTTTGGGTTTTGGAGTCCTTGTGTTGTTGTTATTGTATATTATGTTGATGTTGTTGTAAGGACGGCTGAAGTCTTTCCTTTCTTTTATTTTCGGGTTTCATAACATTTCATAAAAATATATTTCGGTTTTGGCCTTTATTTGTGCCTTGTTGCAAGATCCGGTGAAATTGTTGTCAGGCTAAGGGTCGGGACCCATTGTGAGGTCTCCGCCCGTAGCATCCCGAGTCCCGCGGATTTTGGGGTGTTACAGAAGGGAGCTACCATGAATTTCCCCTATATCATCATCATCATATAAAATTATGTTGAGGAACTTCTCTAGCAAACTACTTTCTAAGGGAAATAGAATTGTGTCTGTTCTATCTTTCTGCAGGTGATGGTTTGTAATCTTGTGCTCTTTTGTGCCTTGGCCTTTGTTTTTCTTAATAGGATCATCATTTTGGGTCCAATAGGTTGAGTTTAGGCAATTTAGGGGTCACAACTCTTATTGAACTCAAGTTTTTTCGGCTCGAGTTAGGTAGCATTTTGACAGGTAAGGTGTGTTTTCTTAATAGGATCATCATTTTGGGTCCAATATGTTGAGTTTAGGCAATTTAGGGGTCACAACTGTTATTGAAATCAAGTTTTTTCGGCTAGAGTTAGGTAGCGTTTTGACAGGTAAGGTGTGTTTGCTTGTGGGTTTAACTAGTCTAGCAACTTGCGGAAGTTCAAGTTAGTTAAGCAACTGGGTTTGGATTAAACTGACAAATTGGTTCGGATTCAGTTTCAGGTTCACCTGATACATATCAACACGTTGTTTGTTGATGGTGTTCGACTTCCTCTAGTTCCCTAAGTTTCAAGAGGGTGAGACTCGTCCCACATGTGATTCTACTATAAAACTGAATCAAGATCCGGATTAACAAGGTGCACGATCTATAGAAAAGTGAATCAACACGATTACAACACAAACACTACAAATTATGAAGGTAAGAAAGAAGTGTAAGAGGACTTTGGCCTCCTCTTTTAGCTATCAATGCTTGTTGCTCAAAGCGTTAATCAATCTTCCAGTTCTTGTAGTCGGAAGCCTTCCTGCACCACCAAAACCTAGGGTTAACAACTTTTATCTCTTCTGAACCTTTTCTTGAATTTGTCGTGTTTTTTGAGATTCTTCATATAGCAATGGGTTATACTTATAGGATTACATACATTATAAATGTCCTCATAATGTTGTCAAACAACTCAAGGAATATGAGTGACACATATGGGCCAGTATAGAGAGGCCCAAAATGACATCTTCATAGTTTGTTACTAGGTTGGCAATAGACTGGCTCCCAAGTAAAACTTGGTGTGCTTGAGTCATAGCTAGAACCCACTAAGCGCCTTCACCTGTGCACCTTATCAATTAACTAGGGATCATGCACAACTAACATATGACTTATACTTATAGGATTACATACATTATAAATGTCCTCATAATCTTAAAGTATAATCATCATCATCAGTAGACATGTGCAGTTTCTTTGTTTTCTCATGGAATCCCAAAGGAATGAGTTCACCGTCCGTCATCAACTCAAGTGCACTTGTTTTATCAATGCACTTGTTTTATCAATGCACACCTTGTATGTGAAGTAAACTCCTACAAAATCAACTGATGTTTTCCTCACCCAATATCTTTTTAACAACCAAATTAAATTCCTCCACCATTTTTCTAATGTAGTGATATCTCACATTGATATGTTCGGTTCTCTTTAGGTCCTTACACAACTATATAACACTTTGACTATCCATGTTCAATACTGACATATAATTTTTTTTTTCCGTCCATCTCATCTAAGATGCATGTCAACCAAGCAACTTTTTTTGCAGCCTTTGTGGCAGCTGCATATTCCGCCTCTGTAGAGGACAAAGGAGCAATAGACTGTTGCAGAGATTTACATGAAATCACATTTTCAGTCCACATATAGAAGTATGCACTTGTGGATCAGGACCGGGATTTGCTTGTGAACCGGATTGATCTTCAACAACAGGCCGCTCTTGTTGTTGAGATCCTCCTGCTGGTACTCGTAGTCGACGCCTTTCTCGGTGAGTACGATATATATATATATATATATATATAGATGAATTACTGGATAAATGGATGGTATTATTTATAACCAAAGTTGAAGTTGATTACACACATCATATATATCCTTATTAGAATGTGTAGATGGCTCTCAATTAGCCTAGCTCTTATTGGAAAGAAAGAAAGAAGGTAAAAAGTCGTACGTCTAGAACGACTCATGGATGGCTAGACCTTATATATCTACTTTTTCAGTACTGAACTAGGTCAGCCGTCGAGATTGTAGAGACCCGCGGCCGGGGAAACGACATAAGTTGCTTGCTCAGTAGTGAGTTGGGTTAGTTCGGCTCCGAGCTGGGCAAGGTGCAACCTTGCAACTTTCTCATCCAATTGCCTAGGAAGCAAGTACAGTTTCCTCTGATACTTGCAAGACTTTCTCTCGACCAAAATCTCAAGTATTGCCATCACATGGGTGGTGAAGGACAGAGACCTTACAAAGCTTGGCTGACCAGGTGCAGATGCAAAGTTAAACGTCCTACCCTCCACAAGGACGATGATGCTCTTGTTACAGTACTCTTGGAACACAAATCTATCAACAAGAAGCGGCTTGATTGTGGTTCTCTTGATACCCGGAAAGTTCCTAAGCCCTTCAAAGTCGATTTCGTTCTCAAATTGGCCCAAGTTTCCAACAACGGCATTGTTCTTCATCCGCTGCATGTGTTGGACCGTCACGACGTTTCTATTCCCAGTAGCGGTAATAAAAATGTCGCCTTCCGACACAACATTCTCAAAGTTACGGACACTGAACCCGTCCATGATTGCTTGTAAGGCGCGCAAAGGGTCGGACTCGGCCACAATTACGCGAGCACCAAAACCCTTAAGACCCATTGCACAACCCTTTCCGACGTTTCCATATCCAACAACCACCGCGACTTTACCCACAAGAGTGACATGATCAAGGGCTCTCATGAGGCCGTCTAGCGCCGACTGATGCACCCCATGGATGTCATCAAGCTAGACACAATGAGCAAATTAAGAAAATTAGTATGTATATAATAATTTCATTAGAAAAAAATTGGGTGAGGTAGACTCTTTTTTATGAATTTTTGTTTCGTAGACCCCTCTAATATTTACCGACTACCAATGTTACTCTATTAATGGGTATATTTAATGAGTTTATGCTATGGGTACAAAAAAAAGGGTGAAGTGGGCGCTTCATTTACACACCTGGCTAGTGGCTGCGGCAGCACCACTGACATTGATAGCAGGGAACAAAAGTGTACCATCATCCTGCAACCGTAGAAGCCTCCTAATACCGCTACTAGTCTGAATCGATACGCCAACCACTCGTTCTTTGGTCTTACTAAACCTTCTTGGGTTTGCCTTGACGGAGGCTCTTACCGCTTCTAGTAGTAGTGGATCCGCTAGCAACTTCTCGCACCTCTGCGGTTCCTCTTCCGCCCTCACTCCCTCGTGGATGAAGAGAGTCGCATCTCCGGCGTCATCAATCAGAAAGTCGGGTCCACCTTGTAGGCCCCAGTCCAGTGCCTTGTCCACTGACCACCAGTATTCCTATATTTAAACCATTTGCATTAACTATTCGCACGTACATCGACAATTGACAATTCCATCTAAAACCAATTGACAATAAGATGAGTAGTATATAATAATTCAAAAATCAATTGATAGTAGAAAAAGTAGTATATACTAATTAATAAATCAATGGACAGTAAGAAGAGTAGTATATACTAATTAAAAAACCAGTTGACAATAAGAAGAATAGTAGTTTTTACTAATTAAAAAGGTACGTACACGGGGTGATTGACCTTTCCATGCGAAGACGGCAGCTGAATCGCGGGCAACGGCAGCAGCAACGTGGTCCTCGGTCGAGAATGCGTCGGAGGAGCACCACCTCACGCTGGCTCCGAGGGCTGTGAGGGTCTCCACAAGCACCGCTGCTGGGGCGGTCAGGTGGAGGCAGCCGGTGATCTTAGTGCCACGTAGAGGCTGCGAGGGTCCGAACTGCGAACGACAAGCCATGAGGCCCGGCATCTCCAACTCGGCGAGCTGGATCTGCAGCCGACCGAAGTCAGCTTGGGATATGTCCCGCACCTTGTATTCCCGACCGCAAGCCATCCTTTCAGTTGTAAGGATCATCTTTCCGACGATTGTTGTGATTATTGAGCTAGCACTCATCTTCGATATGATTGTGTTTTGTAGTTGATTGTAAGTGAGTAGTGTGAGTAAGAATGGTTGTATTGGATGGTATTTATAACTTGAGGATGCGGACGTCGTTTAGCTTACGTGAACCAACCAAATATATATTCGATTATTCTTTTCTTTCAAGATATAGATGGAAACCGACGAACAATTAAGATAAGTTTCATTTATTTTACTGACAGTATATTCAACTGAAAGCTAAGGTATGCACTTTGCGTACACTCCAAAATGGCGCCATGCATTATCTCCTTAATCGGGAGATAATTATACCCTTTAAAAAAGTTTATGAATAAAAATAGCTAAAATTACCATGTAACTTCTTAGTACAAAGCTTGATATTATGCTTTTAATTTAATGTTTAATGATCTACACTGCTAAAAGATTAACATAAATTTTCTTTGCTTCTTAAAAAAATTGATAAAAGTTATTGTATGGAATGTAATCAAATAATTTCAGTTAGTTGATAAATGTATATAGATAAAATATGTTGAGTGTTTACATAGTCCACGTTAATACATAATAAATTTATATATTTCACCTTTTTACAATATTACTTCCTCCGATCCTAAAAAATAACTTTCTAGTCATCGAAAAATCTATTAAGAAAACTATCAAACAATCTTAATTTTATAAAGTATTTTTTTTTTTCAATTTTGTGACTTACTAAATGTTCACCATCCTTTTATACCAATGAGTGAATATTTTATTATAAAAATATTTGATAACAACAACTTTGAAAAATTATTCTCACAACTCTCTTTTTATTAATAACGGTCGTTTGGTTAGAGTTGAAATGAGAAAAGAATGAAAATGGTTAAGGGAAAGCAAATAAGTTAGAAATGGTTAAGTTATTTTTATGTGTTAATAAAACCCTCTAAAATTCATTTTAGTCGCTAAAAAAACAAGGCTTTTGATTGATTCAATAGTATTCTAATTTCGGTAGACTTGTACAAATATGGGCCCGGCCCGTTCAGCCCACCCACCTGCCTGGGAAAAAACACGGGGCTGGGCAACTAGTTTGACCCGTTCGGGTCTGGCCCGGTCCGTATTTTGGTTGGACGGGTATGGGTAAACATTTTGGCCTGCGGACCAACCCGGCCCGGCCCGTGTATAGTTATATATATATATATATATATATATATATATATATATATATATATATATATATATATATATATATATATATATATATATATATATATATATATATATATATATATATATATATATATATATATGTATATAGGAAAATGATCGAGTGAGAACAAATGTTACGGTAAGAAATGAGAATGAATCCAAACCACACGATTTAAATATTGCAACGGATATGATGAGAGTTATATTTAGGACATGTTTAATTAAATATTATGTTTTACCATATTAATAAGGTGAATAGCTTTGTTTCCATAGCGATCAAACCATAGTACCATACATCTATTACTCACCGGTAAATTGGTTTCAATACTCTTTCCGGAATTGCACGACTCTTCGACCCATTGATAACTCGGATGAAAGGTATGCTTTCCACGTGTTCTATAATATCGATGTAGTACAACATGCACTACAAGATATATGCACGGCTTGGTTATCATGCACAACTTGTTAGCATAGTATATGCACGGGTAGGTTATCATGAACAAATTGTTAGCAATCGTGCATGTTTTTCCTTGCTTATATTCAAAACGCTATTCATTATTTGTAAAATTTACACAAAACTTATTCATTATTAAAAAATTTAAAAATTGATAAATAATACTCAAATAAACCCATACACGAATTCCACAAGATATACATAAAGAATGTCACTTTACACGACCATATACAACTAAATTTGCACGAATATCACATTAAATATTACGTACATAACCCAATACCATGAACAAAATCTAATAATCAAAATTGTATATACGAATTAATCCATTAGTAATACTAAACAAGCACGAGGACTAATATATTAACTAGTTATGACATGCATAGTTACTAATACTAACAAGTAGGTTTAATCCTATTAACTAACTATGCCATGCACAAATTGTGCACGAATTGAAACTATTGCTAATACTAAACAAGTACGACTAATCTTATCATTAACTATGATATGCACGATTTTTAATTTTCTACATTACTTAACATGCACGATTAATGTCAAAGAACGTGCACGAATGACTATATTAACACCACTGTCATATTGATGAACCCGGTGAGGATGTAACATCTGAGATAACAAAACGGTAATTGTTTTCCATGAATTATTGTATAGATTATTACTTTCTATAATCATATCCGTATAATATATAGTTACCATATGCACGTTCTCGACAATTAATTATACATCATTGTATCCCTTATATGGAGAATGAATTTGAACCATCAGTACATTAATCCAACGATTCATTCTTTTTATTTTATTTTTTTTTGGTGAAAGGGGATAAGATCCCATGCATAGAAACAAAACTTACAACGCAATAGTTCGAGGCATGGCAACACCTCTAATATCGTTCTCAAGCAAGGGTATCAAACCCACAAGGGGTGTATCAACCGCATGCACACCAATAGAGAAATTAAAAGCATAATTAGCAAGAAAATCCGCTGCAGCGTTAGCTTCGCGGTAAAACACGTTCTCACCGGAACCTATATATAATTTTGAGAGTCACATACTTTGATTTTTTATTTGGCTTGTTTGGAGTATTTTGACGAGTTATACTCATTTGCAATATAAGATTGTAGAGCTAACTTGACTGTAATGGTACTTGTTGTTGTTTAGGTATTTGGATTTATTCATTTTTGTGTGTTGATTGTTGTTAGAACTTGTTGGCAGTACACTATGCAAGTATAATTGGATTGAAAGTGTCTGTAAAATACATTATATTCTTTATTTTGAACGATAAATTTCGGGAAAAAAAACACATACGGGCTATCCTGGCCGTCCCGACAGCCCGCCCGCTTTTTACTTGGGTGGACATGGACATCGTTTGTGGCCCGGACAAGCCGGACCGGGTTGGCCCGACCCGCACCTTTCGAGTAGAATTTTTAGGTATGGCCCGGCCCAAACCCGGCCCGAGCCTGCTTTTGTACAGGTATAATTTTCGAAAATGATTATTAGCAATTCTAAACTAGCCTAAAGCCCTACAAGTAGTACAACCTTGAAATGCAATGGACGATCTTTTACGGTTCAGATGAGAAGATGACACGTTCATAATCATAAGCCAACTTGTATGGTTCATTTTCCTTCGTTTCTTGCTTAGTTAAACTTAATTGATCTATTTATGTAGACTTAATTCCTGTTTGCTTAGGATATACCAACATGGGAATGAAGCATTTCTCCCTAAGGGTGATCGATGGGAAATACGGCCCCTTACCATAAGATGGAAAACAGATGAACATAACTTACAGCTTGCCGAAATGAAATCCATCAACATACCTTCAAACATTCAAAGTAGAAAACTCGAGATTTTTTCTGACTTGTTCTTCTATGCCACCCCGTTTCGT
Source organism: Fagopyrum homotropicum (assembly GCA_033239125.1). Taxonomy (NCBI): domain Eukaryota; kingdom Viridiplantae; phylum Streptophyta; class Magnoliopsida; order Caryophyllales; family Polygonaceae; genus Fagopyrum; species Fagopyrum homotropicum. The sequence goes on along the minus strand of BSWB01000001.1, from coordinate 6,842,042 downwards.
TGATGTCTCACCGGCACAAAATGTAACGCCCCATTTTTTTAGCCGCGTATTCGATATTTATTTCTCCTACTTTAATCGATATTTTGATAGCGTATATGTATTTTTTTTATGAGTATTGTACGTTGTAAATTAAATTCTACGAGTAGATATGTATACGTACACCGATATATCCATGTTTAAACTATCATATAATCTCGGAAAATAGATTACGAGAATGGTTTTTGTATTTCAAAGTATATTATGCGATTTAATTTATATATATTCGATCCTCATAATTTTCCCATATTTTATTTTGCGAGGAAAGTTCGAAAAAATTCTCCGATCCGATAATCCCGTTCCGACTTTTGATCGAGTTTATCTTTTACACTATTTCATTTTTATTTATTTAATTTTTCTTTATTTTCTCCTTTTCTTTTCTTTTTCTCCTTTCTTTCTTTGCTCTCTCCTTCCAGCGTGATGATGGGCTTCTGCAGGCCTAAGTTAACCGACCCCTCGGCCTTCTGCTCCTTGGTCTCGTTCACGTAAGGTGCCTCACCCAGATCACACCTCTCCTCCCTCACCTGCCATTCTTCGACAACAACCCTGCCCTCTTTCTCACTCTCATCCTCACGCCCCAACGTCTGCTACCTCCTTCTCCTCGATCCTCTCAGTGTTCATCTACCAGCAATAGCAAAGCACCTCACCATTGTTTCTCCTTTGTTTTGGGCAGCCATGCCTCTCACCTTGCATATCTCTCTTGTAATAGCAGCATCATCGACTCTCCCTCAACTCTTCTCACCATTTCCGTCTTTGTCGCACATCTGCTAGAACCGCAACCCCCTGCCGACAGCCGTTGGAAGCAAAAACCGGCCTTCTCGAACCGCCCTCACTGCAGCAAGAAGAAGGTCCTTTGGGACGGGAAACCCGACGCCGGAGAACCCACCTCCAGAAGCCGCCTCGAGCCGCCGGCACAAAGAGCTGCAGCCTCCCCTGTTTTCCCTCCTCCTTCCTTCTTCGCCTTGCTATGTACCGCCGCCCAACCGGGTTCTGTGCAACAGCCGCTCGCTTCTCCCTTAGCACTGCTGCCGTCTTCGCTTTGACGCCGGAGCCATTGAAACCGCCGGAAAGAAGGCTTCGTCGCCGTCGAGCCCTGCACAGCCCTTGCCTGCTCGCCTGCCAGGGACGCTCCAGCCGCCTCTGCTCTTCCCAGCGTGCCTTCAAGCAGTTAGAGAAGAAAACCCTATTTATTAAATTCTATTCAGGGGCCCCAACTTTATCATTAATTACAATTTATGGCCAGTATTTTGAATTTACAGATTTGACCCACTCGTTTTGAATTGCAATTTACGCCCATGCTGATTTATAAGTGTAGTTTTGACCCTACGCTTTTGGAATGTGCAATTTCTGCCCTTATGAATAAATCGTACTTTGGCCTAAAGCTTATTTTGGAAAATGGCCGAGCTTCTTGAGTTTCATATAGTTGCCCGGAAAAGTCGAGTTCGGATTTTTACCCATGTTTATAAAATGGTCTAAATCACCCCGGAAAAATGTTTTGCGGGTTTTTAACCTTGTTTTCAAAGAGGAATTTTTCTTAGAAAATTTCACGTTATATTCCGTTCAATTTAGCATACAAGCTAAATTTCCTTAACTTTGGCTTAGGTCCTGAAGCGGCCGTTACAGACCAACGAATCCAATCTCGATGTCCGTAGATCATCTTCAACCTCGGATCGTGTGTGAGTACCTTCTTCCTCGATCTAATTATGTTTAGTGGTAGAATCATGCTAGGTTGGATCTATCATAACTTAGGGCAAATGTCAAGTAGTGCCTTGGAACCTTTAGGTGAGTGTTTGAGGTTATTGATGTTCTATGTCATGTGGTGTGTTGATCTTGAGTTGTTATATAGTTGTAAGCCTTGTGTTTTATTTTGTGAGACTTGAAGTGGTATTTATATGTTAGTTCAGATTGCGGAGTTTCGGATGAGAGTATCCTAGTACATGGGGCTATAGTTGTGATCTCGTGAGTTTATGAGGGCTAGGAGAGTATCCTAGTTTTTGGGAGTGTATGAGCTTGTAAGAGTATATAGTACTAGAAGTCTAAGGACTTCTAACTTGCGTGAGTGGTTGTTGATCATCGTGCCTTATCTTGAACAAACTTCAATTATATTCTTTCGGAGAGTGTTATCGGTTTCGGTTTGCTTTGAGACGAGGTAAGTCCTCGAACTTACTTAGCCGCTTCTATGCCTTATTTGGATGTATATGGTGATGTGTGTTTACCGCTTTTAAGCATGAAAATGGATTAGGATTTACTTGACCTTATTTATTGGTCAATCGTTACTACTATTATTATTATCGGACGGTGACATCACCGCTCAGTTTCCCGAGGGAGACTGGGGGGATCTCTGCGACCAAGCCATACACGGTATACGGGTGGGCTTCTTCATCACTCCCTCAGGGTATACGGGTTGGGCGCCGCCACACTCCTGTTGGTTACACGGGGACAGAGACGAGAGTTATAAGACTCTCGTGTCACACTTGAACGAATGAATTAGATATGGAATAACCTAAAAAGATAATAAGTAACGGATGTGTATGTTATGAGCATGTTATGTGTTTGTGTTCCTACGTGTCTTTGTGCCATATTATTCTTATAATGCCTAGAATGTGAGCTAACGGTTTTATACCGATTGTTGTAGTTGATGTGCAGGATAGGATGTGGCCGAGTGATCCGGAGGAGCGGGTAACCGGGGTTCCGTACATCTTAGGTTGAGTTGGGTTTTGGAGTCCTTGTGTTGTTGTTATTATATATTATGTTGTTGTAAGGACGGCTGAAGTCTTTCCTTTCTTTTATTGTCGGGTTTCATAACATTGTATAAAAATGTATTTCGGTTTTGGGCTTTATTTGTGCCTTGTTTCAAGATCCGGTGAAATTTTTGTCAGGCTAAGGGTCGGGACCTATTGTGAGGCCCAACCCGTAGCATCCTAAGTCCCGCGGATTTGGGGTGTTACACAAAAGCTGAAATCTAATATACCTATGTCACATTATAATCCAAACACTTTGATACACCTTCCTCACCGTCATCAGCTCCTTCTTAAACCACCTACTACAACCATGAAAGCTCCTCATCCACCGCCCCATCCATCAACAACAATAGACCTCTCTTACCACCTTTTGAAGAAATGCGTTCCACATGACTCCGACACTACAAAAGATCTCTCTTCTTCCCTGCTCACTTCCCAAGTTCCGTTGACGCACGTCTTGCCTACACCTCCATCCGCGGAAGTGAATGTTTTACACCGGAGTAATTTACATGGGTTGAGCTAATGACCATAAACAAGCGCTACCCGGGAGGCAACCCATGAGTTTGAACTTTCTATCCCTTTTTCCTTTTTTTCTTTTAGTTTTTTTTCTTCTACGATGACAGATACTAGTTAAGTTTTATGTAGGGACATTCGAAGATTCAAAGGTTACACCTCTATCCGCCTGGCATCCTGATGGCATCACCGTAGCTACTGGCAATTACGATAAAACATGCCGGATTTGGGACTTAAGGAACCCTTCAAAATCTGTAGTTGTGTTGAAGGGTAATCTTGGAGCTATCTGGTCCATTAGATACTCATCTGATGGACGTCACATGGCCATGTCAGAGCCAACAGACTTCGTTCACATATACGATGCAAAAACCGGTTACAAGTCCGAGCAAGAGATTGACTTCTTCGGTGAGATATCAGGAATTTCATTCAGTCCCGACATAGAAACTCTCTTCGTAGGAGTATGGGACCGTACATATGGGAGCCTGTTGGAGTATGGACGCCGTAAGAACTATACATACCTGGATTAATTCATCTAAGGTAATTTGTTCTATGCAATACGAAATCCAGAACACATGGTAGGAATATTAGGTGCATCAACTAAGCCCTTTGTGTTTGTTTACTTATGTAAGAGAAAGAACTGAAGTTGGTATGTAAAATATTGACCTTGTTACATTTCTGAAGTTGTTGCTTGGGTGTTTCATTAAAGGAGAGAGATGTACAAAAGGCTATAATGCAGAAGGGAGCTAGCATTAGTTTCCCCTGTATCATCATCATATAAAATTATATTGAGGAACTTCTCTAGCAAACTACTTTCTAAGGGAAATGGAATTCATTTTATTTTGTCATTTTACAGGTGATGTTTGTAATCTTGTGTTCTTTTGTTCCTTGACCTTTGTTTTTCTTAATAGGATCATCATTTTGGGTCCAATAGGTTGAGTTTAGGCAATATAGGGGTCACAAATCTTACTGAAATCAAGTTTTTTTGGGCTGAGTTAGGTAACGTTTTGACAGGTAGGACTGTAGGTGTGTTTGCTTGTGGGTTTAACTAGTCTAGCAACTTGCGGAAGTTCAAGTTAGTTAAGCAACTGGGTTTGGATTAAATTGACAAATTGGTTCGGCTTTAGTTTCGGGTTCACATGATACATATCAACACGTTGTTTGTTGACGGAGTTCGACTTTCTTTAGTTCCCGAAGTTTCAAGAGGGTGAGACTCGTCCCACATGTGGTTCTACTATAAAACTGAATCAAGATACGGATTAACAAGGAGCAAGATCTATAGCAAAGTGAATCAACAACCAAAAAACGATTACAACATAAACACTACAAATTATGAAGGTAAGAAAGAAGTGTAAGAGGACTTTGGCCTCCTCTTTGAGCTATCAACGCTTGTTCTCAAAGCGTTAATCAATATTTCAGTTCTTGTAGTTTGAAGCCTTCCCACGCCACCAAAACCTAGGGTTAACAACTTTTATATCTCTTCTGAACATTTTCTTGAATTTATCGTGCTTTTTGAGATTCTTTATAATGTCAGTTGGTAGCTTCATATAAAAGTCTTATATATGGTAGTCATGTTATGACTTAACAGCCGAAACGCATCATTCCAGTTAAACTTGTCAAATAACTCAAGGAGTATGGGCGATTCAAATGGGCCAATATAGAGAGGCCCAAAATGACATCTTCATAGTACTAGGTTGGCAGTAGACCGGCTCCCAAGTAAAACTTGGTGTGCTTGAGTCATCGCTAGAACCCACTAAGCGCCTTCACCTATGCACCTTATCAATTAACTAGGGATCATGCACAACTAACATATGACTTATACTTATAGGATTAAATACATTATAAATTTCCTTATAATCTTAAAGTATAATCATCATCATTTGTAGACCTCTGCAGTTTCTTTGTTTTCTCATGGAATCCCAAAGGAATGAGTTCACTGTCCGTCATCAACTCAAGTGCACTTGTTTAATCAATGCACACCTTGTATGTGAAGTAAACTCCTACAGAGAATGAAGTTGTTAGATGACACAATTTTTGTTTCAAAATCAGCCGAGGTTTTCTCACCCAATATCTTTTTAACAACCAAATTCAGTTCCTCCACCATTTTTCTAATGTAGTGATATCTCACATTGATATGTTCGGTCCTCTCTACGTCCTTACACAACTATATAACACTTTGACTATCCATGTTCAATACTGACATATAATTTTTTTCCGTCCATCTCATCTAAGATGCATGTCAACCAGGCAACTTTTTTTGTAGCCTTTTTGGCAGCTGCATTGTAATATCCGAAATTTTTATTCCATTTAATTCCGAATCAATTCGGACTTCGAGCCGTTGACGGTTCCCATTCTATCTAGTATTTCTTTCTTCACAAATTTTATATTTTATCATTTTATGTAGAATTTAATTCACATAAAATGATAGAATTATATCAAACCCTAATTCTTATAATTATTTATCATTTTATGTAGAATTTAATTCACATAAAATGATAGAATTATATCAAACCCTAATTCTTATAATTAATCCTTAACGACGACTTTAGACGAGATCATGACAAGGTTGAGACGAGACTGTTACAAAGCTGTGACGAGACCATGACAGAGCTGAGACGAGGTCATGACGAAGCCCGACAACTCTGTGACGAAGTCATGCATGGGCTTGACGAAGCCATGACAAGTTTTGACAAGGCGTTGACAACATCAACCCACTCTTATTTTTACCTTGTTTCAGCCTAGCCTTTACCTTACCTCAGCCCACATTCCTTTGTTTCAGCCAACCAAGGATGCAACAGCCCATCGGGATCCAGTAGATGACAGCCCAGATCCGTGCAGGCCCGCGCACTGCTCTCCTTCCTCGCCAGTCCACGAAGCCCAGCAGTGAAGCGTTGCAGCCGCTCAACCTTACCCTCGCAAACCCTTCTCTTCTCTCTCCCACGTAAATCGCCTCCAGCACCGGCCTCGCCCTGCACAGATACGTCGCATGTGGTGGCTGGGTAGTTCCGCCGTGTGCAGGACCGTCGCTCTCCTCTCCCGTCGACCCAAACTAGCACCAAGGATGGATCACTTCTCCTGCTGTCGATCCCAACCGCAACACCCAGTAGACGCTTCAATCCTTGTCGACCCCATTACGTGACTGACGAGCCTTCCCTCCAGACCTGTAGTCGCGAGCCCACCTCTCTGGATCTGTAGTCGTGAGTCGTCTCTCCAGTTGACTCCACACCTGCGCTCCCTTGCCTCCATGCAAAACCGACAGCCTCGCAAGCAGTAGTGACCTACGCGGATCGACTCTCAACGCTGGGCAACAACCTCTTGGTTGCAGATGCGCCAGAAGTAGGCTGCAGGTACACCCAGGTGACAGGGCACAGGTACGTTTTCGGCTTCGTACTCTTGAGCTCCTCGAGTTTGCTAGTTGGGTAAGGACCGCAACCCTATTCTTTGCGTTACCCTCTTTGTGTATATGCTGATTAGAGTACCAATTGATGTCTTTAGACCCTCCAAAGCAGCCATGGAAGATGACTGGAAGAGCTGTTACATTTCTAGATTTTCTGAGTTGACGAGCAGCCAACTTCAGGATCAAATTTTGGGTAAGCTAGACTACTTCTTTATTGCTGAATTTTGGATATGTTGTAGTCACTAGTACATAGTAGATCATTCTAAAATTTAGAAAGAATCGGAGTTACGGTTTGAGAGTTATGATGTTGCAAAGTTGACTCTTCATGCAGTTTTTATAAGTGTGCTGAATGTTGAGAAAAACAGCATGTGATGTAGTTTTGTGAGATGGTTTTGAATAGGCTTTTGATCTCCTTTGCTGCTAAAATTTGGATATATTATAGATAAGATTTTATAGTAGAATATATCAAAATTTGGGATAAATCCAGCGAGCGGTTTAGGAGTTATGATTTTTTTAAAGTGGACTTGTTGTACAGTTAGAAAACATACTCAGATTTTGGCTAAGTATAGGAAAGTTCAAGTGTTGTAACCAACTTTGGAAATTTTTGTAGAGGTGAAGGGTGAACAGTTTTAAGAAATTCTTTGCTCCTAGGAATAGATGAGATATCATAGATGATCTAGAGAATTAATTTGAAATTTTTATAAGTTTATTCGAATTTCATATTTGAAGCCGAAGTTGGACCTTAACGATCTTCCGGAAAATAGGAAAATGGGTAAATTGCCAGTTTGTAACCAAACTCATCTTTAGGAGTTAGAATATGACTTTTTAGTCTCAAATAAGGGTTTAGGCATGAATTATGGAATTTTTGGAAGTTTCGGGACCAAGGGTAAAATAGTCATTTTACCATAAATTGGTACTGTATTAAATTCTGTTCTAATAGGATCTACTATCTTAGAAGTCTTAGACTTCTAATTACCTAGAAAGTGTGCTGACACACTTGCCTCCTTTGACAGGCAACCGAGTTATATAGTTACAGATTGAGTTGTGTTTAAGAGAGTCGAGATCTGATTCAGGTAAGTCCACGGACTTACTTAGCTGGCTTCTTGCATGTGTGTGATGTGTATGAGTGGTGTTTGTTAGTTAAGATAAATAACGAAACCGGAATAGGCCGACTTTAGTATATTGTGTAATTGACCCAAGTGTATGATAATGGGTCGTGACATCATCTGCCTAGCTCTTGCGAGAGTCTAGGAGGTTCCATGCGACTAGCCCAGTCAGGTAGACGGTCAAATGCATTAGTACCATTCCGCGTTGGTAAACGAGGACAGGGGCGAGGTTTGGGAATCCCTCGTGTCACAAAATAAGTATCATTAGTAATGACATATCACCGAATTAAAGATAATAAAAAGATTGATTGTTGCATGTTAATTGTGTATGTTGTGTGTTTGTGCTTTTACATTTATACTTATGTATAGAATGTTAGCTAACGGTTTTATCCGTGTTGTAGATTTGTGGAAATAGACAGTTGCAGAGAGATCCGGAACGGATGGTCAGCCGGGTCCAAGTATTCATTAGATGGGGACAGGGGAGTCTCCCATACGGCATGCACGTTATGTATCTATATATATGTTTTTGTCAGTCTGTCACATGTGTACATTCATACATTAAAAATAATATGTTTTGAAACTGTTTTAAATACATTTGTGCCTTGTTGTAAGATCCTAGTAAAGTTGTTGTTAAACCGAGGTCGGGACCCATTGTGAGGTCCTAACCAGTAACTCCCCGAGTTCTCAGAATTTGGGGTGTTACATGCATATTCCGCCTCTGTAGAGGACAAAGGAACAATAGACTGTTGCAGATATTTCCATGAAATCACATTTTCAGTACATGTATAGAAGTATGAACTTGTGGACCTTCTATTATCTTGCATAATCTGAATCCACATACCCACAAAGCTTAGTTCTAGAGTTATGTTTAGTTAAGATCTTCCTACTGGTAATGGTCGGAGGGCATAAGCGGGGCCTAGAAGCGTTAAGTTCATTAAACCAAGCATACGTACATACCTTCTTTGCGACCTAATCAGCCCATAAGCGAGTATGTGATCGCTACTAATGATCGGAGGGCATAAGAAAGGCCTTGTTGGACCAAACCTCGTCAATGTACTCCACTATATATCACCCGCATCTCGCATTGTGGATCAGGACCGGGATTTGCTTGTGAACCGGATTGATCTTCAACAACAGGTCGCTCTTGTTATTGAGATCCTCCTGTTGGTAATCGTAGTTGACGCCTTTCTCGGTGAGTGCGATCATTATATATATATATATATATATATATATATATATATATATAGATGAATGCCTGGATAAATGGATGATATTATTTATAACCAAAGTTGAAGTTGATTACACACATCATATATATCCTTATTAGAATGTGTAGATTGCTCTCAATTAGCCTAGCTCTTATTGGAAAGAAACAAAGAAGGTAAAAAGTCGTACGTCTAGAACGACTCATGGATGGCTAGGCCTTATATATCTACATTTTCAGTACTGAACTAGGTCAGCCGTCGAGATTGTAGAGACCCGCGGCCGGGGAAACGACATAAGTTGCTTGCTCAGTAGTGAGTTGGGTTAGTTCGGCTCCGAGCTGGGCAAGGTGCAACCTTGCAACGTTCTCATCCAATTGCCTAGGAAGCAAGTACAGTTTCCTCTGATACTTGCAAGACTTTCTCTCGACCAAAATTTCAAGTATTGCCATCACATGGGTGGTGAAGGACAGAGACCTTACAAAGCTTGGCTGACCAGGTGCAGATGCAAAGTTAAACGTCCTACCCTCCACAAGGACGATGATGCTCTTGTTACAGTACTCTTGGAACACAAATTTGTCAACAAGAAGCGGCTTGATTGTGGTTCTCTTGATACCCGGAAAGTTCCTAAGCCCTTCAAAGTCGATCTCGTTCTCAAATTGGCCCAAGTTTCCAACAACGGCATTGTTCTTCATCCGCTGCATATGTTGGACCGTCACAATGTTTCTATTCCCAGTAGCGGTAATAAAAATGTTGCCTTCCGACACAACGTTCTCAAAGTTACGGACACTGAACCCATCCATGATTGCTTGTAAGGCGCGCAAAGGGTCGGACTCGGCCACAATTACGCGAGCACCAAAACCTTAAGACCCATTGCACAACCCTTTCCGACGTTTCCATATCCAACAACCACCGCGACTTTACCCACAAGAGTGACATGATCAAGGGCTCTCATGAGGCCGTCTAGCGCCGACTGATGCACCCCATGGATGTCATCAAACTAGACACAATGAGCAAATTAAGAAAATTAGTATGTATATAATAATTTCATTAGAAAAAAATTGGGTGAGGTAGACTCTTTTTTATGAATTTTTGTTTCGTAGACCCCTCTAATTTTTACCGACTACCATTGTTACTCTATTAAGGGGGTATATTTAATGAGTTTATGCTATGGGTAAAAAAAAAATGGGTGAAGTGGGCGCTTCATTTACACACCTGGCTAGTGGCTGCGGCAGCACCACTGACATTGATAGCAGGGAACAAAAGTGTACCATCATCCTGCAACCGTAGAAGCCTCCTAATGCCGCTACTAGTCTGAATCGATACGCCAACCACTCGTTCTTTGGTCTTACTAAACCTTCTTGGGTTTGCCTTGACGGCGGCTCTTACCGCTTCTAGTAGTAGTGGATCCGCTAGCAACTTCTCGCACCTCTGCGGTTCCTCTTCCGCCCTCACTCCCTCGTGGATGAAGAGAGTCGCATCTCCGGCGTCATCAATCAGAAAGTCGGGTCCACCTTGCAGGCCCCAATCCAATGCCTTGTCCACTGACCACCAGTATTCCTATATTTAAACCATTTGCATTAACTATTCGCACGTACATCGACAATTGACAATTCCATCTAAAACCAATTGACAATAAGTTGAGTACTATAATAATTAAAAAATCAATTGACAGTAGAAAAAGTAGTGTATACTAATTAATAAATCAATGGACAGTAAGAAGAGTAGTATATACTAATTAAAAAATCAATTGACAATAAGAAGAATAGTAGTTTATACTAATTAAAAAGGTACGTACACGGGGTGATTGACCTTTCCATGCGAAGACGGCAGCTGAATCGCGGGCAACGGCAGCAGCAACGTGGTCCTCGGTCGAGAATGCGTCAGAGGAGCACCACCTCACGCTGGCTCCGAGGGCTGTGAGGGTCTCCACAAGCACCGCTGCTGGGGCGGTCAAGTGGAGGCAGCCGGTGATCTTAGTGCCACGTAGAGGCTGCGAGGGTCCGAACTGCGAACGACAAGCCATGAGGCCCGGCATCTCCAACTCGGCGAGCTGGATCTGCAGCCGACCAAAGTCAGCTTGGGATATGTCCCGCACCTTGTATTCCCGACCGCAAGCCATCCTTTCAGTTGTAAGGATCATCTTTCCGATGATTGTTGTGATTATTGAGCTAGCACTCATCTTCGATATGATTGTGTTTTGTAGTTGATTGTAAGTGAGTAGTGTGAGTAAGAATTGTTGTATTGGATGGTATTTATAACTTGAGGATGCGGACGTCGTTTAGCTTACGTGAACCAACCAAATATATATTCGATTATACTTTTCATTCAAGATATAGATGGAAACCGACGAACAATTAAGATAAGTTTCATTTATTATATCTTTTACTGACAGTTTATATAAAATGTGAGGTGAAAACAAATTTTGTAAGCATATTCAACTAAAAGCTAAGGTATGCACTTGCGTACGCTCCAAAACACTGCTGAAAGATTAACATAAAGTTTATGAATAAAAATAGCTAAAATTACCATGTAACTTCTTAGTACAAAGGCTTGATATCATGCTTCTAATTGAATGTTTAATGATCTACACTGCTGAAAGATTAGCATAAAGTTTCTTTGCTTCTTAAAAAAAATTGATAAAAGTTATTGTATGGAATATAATCAAATAATTCCAGTTAGTTGATAAATGTATATAGATAAAATATGTTGAGTGTTTATATAGTCCACGTTAATACATAATAAATTTATATATTTCACCTTTTACAATATTAGTTCCTCCGATCCAGAAAATAACTTTTTAGTCATCGAAAGAACTATTAAGAAAACTATCAAACAACCTTAATTTTATAAAGTTTTTTTTTCTTTCAATTTTATCACTTACTAAATGTTCACCATCCTTTTAGACCAATGAGTGAATATTTTATTATAAAAATATTTGATAACAATAACTTTGAAAAATTATTCTCACAACTCTCTCTTTATTAATAACCGTCGTTTGGTTAGAGGTGAAATGAAAAAGAATGGAAATGGTTAAGGGAAAGCAAATAAATTAGAAATGGTTAAGTTATTTTTATGTGTTAATAAAACCCTCTAAAATTCATTTTAGTCGCTAAAAAGCAAGGCTTTTGATTGATTCAATAATATTCTATTTTCGGTAGACTTGTACAAATATGGGCCGACCCGTTCAGCCCACCCACCTGTCTGGCAAAAACACACGGGTATGGACAACTAGTTTGGCCTATTCGGGTCTGACCCGACCCGTATTTTGATTGAACGGGTATGGGTAAACATATTGGCCTACGGACCAACCCGGCCCGGCCCGTATATAGTTTTATACACACACACACACACACACACATATATATATATATATATCTGTGTGTGTATAGGAGAATGATCAAGTTGTTACGGTAAGAAATGAGAACGGATCCAAACCACACGATTTAAATAATTCAACGGATATGATGAGAGGTATATATAGGACATGTTTAATTAAATATTATGTTTTACCATATTAATAAGGTGAATAGCTTTATTTCCATAACGATCAAACCAATACATTTATTACTCACCGGTAAATTGGTTTCAATACTCTTTCCGGAATTGCATGACTCTTCGACCCATTCATAGCTCGGATGGAAGGTATGCTTTCCACGTGTTCTATAATATCGATGTAGTGCAACATGCACTACAAGGTATATGCACGACTTTGTTATCATGTATAACTTGTTAGCATAGTATATGCACGGGTAGATTATCATGAACAAATTGTTAGCAATCATGCATGTTTTTCCTTGCTTATATTCATAACGCTACTCATTGTTTGAACTCATTATATAAAATTAAAAAAATTATTTAAAAAAAATACTCAAATAAACCCATACACGTCTTCGGTGAATATCAGGAAATATCATTCAGTCCCGACACAAAAACTCTCTTCATAGGAGTATGAGACCATACATATGGGAGTCTGTTGGAGTATGGACGCCGTAGGAACTATACATACCTTAATTCATTCATCTAAGGTAATTTGTTCTAACCAATCCGAAATCCAGAACACATGGTAGGAATTTTAGGTGCATCAACTAAGCCCTTTGTGTTTGTGGACTTATGTAAAAGAAAGAACTGAAGTTGGTATGTAAAACTTCGACCTTGTTACATTTCTAAAATTGTTGCTTCGTGTTTCATTAAAGGAGGGAGATGTACAGAAGGCTATAATGCATAAGGGAGCTAGCATTAGTTTCCCCTGTATCATCATCATATAAAATTATGTTGAGGAACTTCTCTAGCAAACTACTTTCTAAGGGAAATGGAATTGTGTTTTTCTTTCTACTGGTGATGTTTGTAATCTTGTGTTCTTTTGTGCCTTGACCTTTGTTTTTCTTAATAGGATCATCATTTTGGATCCAATAGGTTGAGTTTAGGCAATATAGGGGTCACAACTCTTACTGAAATCATGTTTTTTTGGGCTGAGTTAGGTAACGTTTTGACAGGAAGGACCGTAGGTGTGTTTGCTTGTGGGTTTAACTAGTTTAGCAACCTGCGGAAGTTCAAGTTAGTTAAGCAACTGGGTTTAGATTAGATTGACAAATTGGTTCGGGTTCACCTGATACATATCAACACATTGTTTGTTGACGAGGTTCGACTTCCTCTAGTTCCCGAAGTTTCAAGAGGGTGACACTCGTCCCACATGTGATTCCGCTATAAAACTGAATCAAGATCCGGATTAACAAGGTGCAAGATCTATAGCAAAGTGAATCAACAACCAAAAAACGATTACAACACAAACACTACAAAAAATTATGAAGGTAAGAAAGAAGTGTAAGAGGACTTTGGCCTCCTCTTTGAGCTATCAACGCTTGTTGCTCAAAATGTTAGTCAATCTTCCAGTTCTTGTAGTCAGAAGCCTTCCCGCACCACCAAAACCTAGGGTTAACAACTTTTATATCTCTTCTGAACCTTTTCTTGAATTTGTCGTATTTTTTGAGATTCTTCCTAATGTCACTTGGTAGCTTCATATAAAAGCCTTATATATGGTAGGTCACGTTATGACTTAACAACCAAAACGCATCATTCCACTTAAACTTGTCAAACAACTCAAGGGATATGGGCGACACATATGGGCCAGTATATGGGCGAAACAATGTACGGACCTCGGTTGCCCATTCTTCCGGATCTCTCGGTCGCGTCCCTAACTTGCAATGCAGCTACATTCTTCGCTTTCTTGATTTAATATCTATTCTGAATAGAGTATGAGAAATTTTCGCAGTCGCATTATCAATACCTTGAAATGAATCTCAAGGGGTTTTGAGATGGAACTCAAGATCTTGACTTAAAATTTTCAAAGCTGAATGTAGCTCAAGGTCTTGAAATGAATCATAAGATCTTGACTTAAACTTGTAAAATTTTTTATCACGATTTCAAACGTTAGAGTAAAATGCCAAAAATAAAGCAAGATTGACACGCGATATGTTTACGTAATTCGGGTCTAAATAGCCTACGTCTCCACCTAGGGTTATCCAACCCGTAAGTTTTAACTATCTATTATATTACTTCTTTTGAGTCCTAGATACAACCTTGAAGAACTTCCCTTCTTCTAACAACTTGTAGCCTAACCCGCTACTATCTAGTCAATTCAAATCTAGTGAAATAATAGCCTAGTTACAACGTAGAGTAGATATCTGAGTATAACACTTATAATAATCCTATAACGCTCTTTGTGTTTTTCTTACTCTCTCAACTGAAATGAAAAGCAGTAACAACAACTAGAGCAAGATAGAAGATTCCGGTGGAGAATGCTTTGCTTGTAGATCAATGAGTGTATCTTCTCTTCGCTGCTTGCTTGCTACTTTTATAGGTGCTGTTGTAGGGACAAATCTCTTAGTTGTTGAACATTCAACAAAATCTTCACATATTTTGGCCATTGAACATTCGAATAAGTCCAATAGAATCTGCGCAAAGCGTATATCTTAGCCGTTTGAAGTTTGAATATATCTTACAAAGTCTTCAACATACAAATATCTCCGAATATGGATTCTTGGTCGTTAACCTTCACAAATTCTGTAGCAAACAACCACACACACATATATGTATATTAATATTTGATAAGAATAACTAAATTTCTTTTGTCTTCCATCTTACCTGCAAAAACAATCTATATCGTGTACATCAAGGTGGAGTTATTAATCTCCCCCTTGATGGAAGACAAAACAAATATCAATAGTATAATATCAACAACAGTGCATGTAGAATGCATAAGAACATGTGGTTAAGATATTCAAAAAATAGTAGTAGGTGGAGTCGGCATTTGGAAAGACAAAGACATAAACAAAGCTCTCCAAATGAAACCTCTATGAAAAATTATGGAAGAGCCTAAGAAAACTTGTTCTAAGATATTCCAAAAAAAGTATGTAAAAGGAAACCAACTATGAAACTTCAAGTTGGAAAAAACACATCTTGACAATGAAAAAAACTAATGAAACTAAGCTAAAAATCTAAGGCATGTTTTTTATGTAGTGTTGGGTATGACAGACTATAAAATTATAAAAAGACATTTAGATCTCTCACCAACCTCTAAATGAATTACGTATTAATGTCAATCCCATAGGCAATGATGAAATATTAAGCTCATTCATCTTGGATAAACAATGGAACCACACCAAGATTGATAACTTACTAAGCTCATTCCTCACTAGAGAAATCATTGAGAAAATTCGTAGCTACCTATTTCACGTCAATACTATTTGAGATAAACTTTACTGGGCACCTAATGAAAAAGGCTGATTCCCTACCAAATCATCTTTACACCTTGGCCACAACTAAAAAAGGCATAACCCATACGACAACAATTGGAGTTGGAATATGAGCATCATCCCAACAGTCCAACTCCTCATTTTATTGTCACGATACGATATCTTATATTATGGAAGGTTCTTTGGTATGCAAGCGAATTCATGATCAACATTACATTTAAGTTTCATTAAAAATGGACACAATTAATAAGGTTTCCTTTTTCTGCCACTTATTACTATAGTTTATCCAACAACATACTTCCATAGAAAAGATGCTAATGGTGTAAACTTCAATGGACCAGATGGAAGAGCTTGGTTAATTAATGTAGTATTGTATTCAGGCTCTTCAAGGCGCCATGAAGTAAGAATCATTTCAAGATGAAAATAATTTGAGGAAGAGTATCTTACGAGTTGGAGATGCATTTGTGTTGCGATGATTGATGAAAGAAAATGAACCATACAAATCGGTTTATGATCGACTATGAACATGTCATCTTCTCATTTGAACCGTAAAAGATGGTCCATCCAATTTGAAGGTTTTACAGCTTGTAGGGTGTAACACCCCGAATCCGCGGGACTCGGGATGTCACATTGGGCTAGGATCTCACAATGGATCCTGACCCTAGCCTGACAACAAGTTCACTGGACCTTACAACATGACACTGACAGATATAAAACAAATACATAAAATAGTATAAATTGTACGACCCAAAGTAAACAACAACATAGCCGAGTATATAAAACGACATCCTCACATAGGAGGTACAAAAGATCATTCTCACGCAAGAGGGGAAACACAACAACCCCAAACCAACCACCTAATGTACGAGAGTCCTCGGCCTGTCACCCTGCCAGATCACCCAGTAGCGCCTAACCTGTAAACATCTACAACACGGTATGAAACCGTTAGCTAACCATACATATATGAGGTAATGCATAAGCACAAGCACAATCATGAAAGATAAACACACCAGCATGCTATCACACATTTACCCATTTATTATCTTTATATAATAATCATTCACTCAAAAACCGTATATATATATAGATAGATGAAAGTATGTGACGCGAGGACCGATACATCCCCGCCTCTGAGTACAATGTCCAGCTGTACGAGTATTGGTCACACAATCCGTGTACCCTATGGGAGTGGATTGCGCCCTTCCTGTAAACCAGTCTGGCCCGACATCAGAGAACCTCCCAGACTCCACGGCGGGATGAAAGGGAAAGGTTATCACAGCCACGCAGTGGGGCAGTCAATAGAACATAGGTCGATAAAAACGACAACTCATGATATCATAGCAAACATATAAAGCACACACCACTCATGCAAACACCCAATATAGGGATGGTAGCTAAGTAAGTACTACGGACTTACCTCAACCTCGTACAAAATCAACCACGATCACCTCTACACTGGAGGGACAACACGGCCTATAAAAAGGCATAAAGAGATATATCAACCTCTATTCATCAAAGGGGTCACACCTAGACCCAAAGGGATCCATAAGGATCATACTCAATCTATGAGCCTCACAACCAACTAAACCTCAATATCTCAACATAGCTCACAATTCCTCAAATCTCAAGATAGTATCTAATCAACATTCCTCAATCTCAATTTTAATCCTAATTTAATTAATTAACCTTTAATTAATTAATTAGATTTTGCCAGAATAACGTTTTGCCCGCAGGCAATTTCTAAACCCCCTGTCATCAGATTTCATCAAACAAAAACCCATAATCACCAGAATAATATAACGACCATAATGGAATTTCTAATTGTCCTATTTGACAAGCCTAAAGTCAATTTAGGCCAAATCGCAGTACGGAAAACGAATAAATTCATAACTTATTCGTTACTAACCCGATTGACGATCTGAAAGAAGATTCGGAATCACAACGACGCAGGCTACGCATGGACAACATCAAATTCATCGGAATCTGAGTGACGGAACCGTCCTGGTGACATATATGCTCGACCAGCCCTCCATATACACGGAAATGCATAAACTCGGTACCGTTATGAAGAGAATGAAGAGAGGAATCCAGAAACTCAAACGGAATTGAAATCGGATTAGAAACGGAGAGTAGATATGAGTTTGAAGGTTGAGAGAAATTAGAGCTTTTACGAGAAAACGTGAAAGGAAATGAATTAATAAAGGATTTTCCGCTATTTATAGTGAAGACGATAATTATCCTTTAGTAAATTCGATAATTATCCTTTAACCGATCCAAAGGCGGGTCGAACCTCTTTCTCCAAACTTCTCGAGATTGGAACATTAAATCTGGAATATTGTAGGGATAATTATTACACAACTGCCTCGGAAAACGTGTATTCCTAAGCCGTCTTTCTTAGCCGTTAAGAAACGAAATAGCGACTCTTTTGGCCGTTTTGCCTCTCCATGTTATTTCATATATAAGACATATCTGATGTCCTGATCATTTCTCTCAACTGCATTTTTATTAATTGGAGCTCCCAAATGCTCCAAATAACACCGGAGGGTAAAAATAATTACCCGGGGGAAAAAGTAAAAATTTCCCCAAACGTCCAAAATTACGCGAGGAACATAACGGTGGGACTCATACTCATCACTTGGGAAATCTTCGCAAGTTATATGTCAATTACTATCAACGATTAAGTTAATCAACATTAATTAGAATTCGGAAATCCTAGCTATTACATAGGGCTTTAGGCTCGTTTGAAATTGTTAATAATTATTTTTGTAAATGGAATATTGACAAATCTATCAAAAGCTTGTTTGTGTAGCAACTAAAATGAGTTTTAGAGGGTTTTTTGAACACCTAAGGCTAAAAGTAACTTACCCAACTCTAATGTATTTCCTTTCCCTTAACCATTTCCATTCTATTATCATGTCACCTCTAGGCAAACGACTGTTAGAGTCCTCATATCTCTTTCCTGTATCATGAATGTTTACAATTAGAGATAAGAATGATCCGTAGAAAAAAAATACACTTAAATTAGAGTTTGTTCCGCAACACCAACCATTACAAGGTGACTTTGAGTACCATGTTCGTGCTATTGATCAACTAGAAAACACATATATCTCCTAGTAGATGTTTTTCTTCCACCTTGAAAAAGTATATTATTATTAACTAATACTTTCTTGCATCAAAATTTTGACTAAGTTTAAGGATCGTTTTATTTTTATAAGGTATCAATTAAGAGAGAGTTATGAGAATAGTTTTTAAAATTTATTTTTATCAAATACTTTTATAATAAAATATCCACTCATTGGTCTAAAAAGGTGGCGAACATTTAATAAGTGGTAAAACTGAGAAAAACTTTATAAAAATAATGTTGTTTGATAAATTTCATAATAGTTGTGTCGTTGGCTAGAAAGTCATTTTTTGGGATCGGAGGAAGTAGTATTGTAAAAGGTAAAATATATAAACTTATTATCAATAATAGTGTTAACGTGGACTATATATACACTTCAACATATTTTATCTATATACATTTATCAATTAACAGAAATCAGTTGATAAAATTCCATAGGATACTTTTATCGATTTTTCAAGAAACATATAAACATTCTGTTTATATTTTAGTAGTGTAGATCATTAAATATTCAGACAAGGGAGACAATACAGTCGCATTGTGCATTTGGGGCGCAGCTAGAGTCTGCCACTGGGGCGCAGACAGATTATGCCTCTGGGGCGCATCCTGAATGCGCCTCTGGGGCGGATTCTGGATGTGCGTCAGAGGCAGACTCTGGCTGCGCCCCAGTAACAGCTTTTTGTTGCGCCCGATACTTAAATGGGTGGGAGTTTAACCTAGCCCGTTGTTGCGACTCAATATATTTCTCTATGAACGTGAAATTCAAATCAAATTTCACGTCTCAATCCAAAAAACCTTGTAGAATATGTCGACATTTTTCGAAGAGATTGAAGTTGAATCCGATGGTGAAAGCGTTAATCTTCCGTTCGATGAAAAGAAGTATAGCGATCCAAATGAACTTCTTACACATATGGGAGTAAGTATATTATTTCCTTTTTTTTGTCATTTATTTCATTGTTTTAGGCGTGGTAGAATTGAGAACTGAAATCATAGAATTAATACTTTATGTATATTATTTCCTTTATGACCTCATTAAATTTAAACTAATTAATAGTTTAATAAAAGTAATATATATTATATAAATTAAAAATTTTAGAAGAGTAACTTAAATCTACTTTTTATTTCTTGGATAAAAATAAATGTTATGATGTTTTATTTCCTTTTTATTAGTTTTAGACATGTTAGAGTAAAGAACCGATATTTTAAAATTAATATTTTATTTCGTTTATAATAGGATCTTATGGAATATTCTCGTATGATCGGTACCGATTTCTCGTCAAAGTTTGAGCTTCATGGATATTTTTTGGATAGAGATAACTTAGTGGGTTGGACTCGGTTTGTGGGGTACTCGATGAATACAGTATTGGTCATAAACAAATCATGGTTGGATATACGGGGTTCCGTATCTTTCATTTGGCATGCGATAGACATGGAGCACCTAGAAAGGAGAAAAGTGTTGATCCCGATCGCGTGCCAAGTACTAGCCGGAAAAAGAACTCAAAGAAGTGTATGTGCATGTTTGAACTTGAGGTGAACCTCGTTGTCCCATATCGCTCTAGCTCTGTGGGTGACATAGCATGTCAACAACTCAAAATGTATATGCTCCTCCGATATCTAATCCTCCTCCAGTATCTACGCATCCTGATGTATATGCTCCTCAGGAATCTGGTCATGCTCACCAGCATGTCTAATATCATCTAAATGTCCATCATTTGACCCCCCGTATGATAATCAACATCATAGTGTGATGGTGATGATGTTGCAGCCTCGACATCTACCTCAACGCGAACATGTGATGACTGCTCATCGATGGGTACATCTGCGTTAGTAGGAGGAGCTGCCTGCTCCTCAATAGGTACATCAACATCGGAAGGAGGTGCATGCTCCTCGATAGGTGTCTGCTCCTCGATATGTACCTCTCTACCTGTCCCTACTTGACGTGCGGATGTTGTCACTAGTCTCATCTTCCGTCTTCTACTTTCTTAAAACATTTCTATACGCAATCTGTATTTTTAAAGTTAGAAATATACGAATTTTATTTTATCTTACTTTATTATATTTTTTAAAGTTAGAAATTTGCGATTATTTTTAAAAAGTTATAAATATGCGATTTTTAAATTTCAAATTTATTTCAAATTTTAAAATTATAATTATATGATTATTTTGTTTAAAGTTATAAACTTGCAATTTTTATATTTAGAATATGTTTCAGTTTTTAAATTTAAACTTACTTTATTTTTTAAAATTATACTTTTTATATTTTAAATTCAAATTTTAAAGTTACAAGTATGCAATTATTTTGTTTGAAGTTACAAATATGCGCTTTTTATATTTAGAATATGTTTCAACTTTTAAATTTAAAAATTATTTAAAATTTTAAAGTTACAAATATACGATTTTTATTATTTATATGAACAACTAAACGATGTTATTTGCCTCCTAACTTTATTTGAATTTTCTAAAGTTATTAATATACGATTATTTTGTTAAAGTCACAAATATAAGATTTTTTTATTATTTATATGAGAATTAAAAAACATTAAAAAATTTTAAATTTATTTGAATATTTTTATGTTAGACATATACGATTTTTATTTTTTCTAACTTTATTCGATTTAAAAAAAATAGAATTACGCGATTTTTACTTGTTTTTTCCTTTTTCGAATTTTTAAAGTTAGAAATATTTTAAGCCCGACTAAACAAAACAGTCTACATTTTTTTGAAAGTTACAAATATGTAATTTCTATTGTTTTTTTAAGCTACAAATATGTGATTTTTATTATATTCAAATTTATTTTAAATTATTAAATTTAAATTATTTAAAATTTTAAACTTATAGATATGAGATTTTGTTATTTATATGAACAATAAGATGATGGCGGTTCCAATTCCAAAATATCCGATTTTTTAGAATTCTAACTTTATTAGATTTTTTTAAAAGTTAAAAATATAAGGGTTTTTTTTCTAACTTTATTTTAATTTTTAATAGTTAGATCGAGAGTATGCCTCTGGGGCGCATCCGTAGTGCGCCTCTGGGCGCATCCAGAGTGTGCCTCTGGGGCGGATTCTGGATGTGCCCCAGAGGTGCATTCTGGATGTGCCCCAGAGGCATACTCTGGATGTGCCCCAGATGCATACTCTGGATGCGCCCCAGAGTCTTCATGCGCATGCGCCTCGTATCTGCTCTACTCTTGCGCCTCGTACTCGAAATTCGATTCCCTTAACTCGTTTGTATTTTTTTGACTGACCGAATAAAATCGCTCTTTTTTTAATGGGTATAATTATTTACCGATTAAGGAGATAATGCATGACCCCGTTTTGGAGTGTACGCAAAGTGCATACCTTAGCTTTCAGTTGTATATGCTTACAAAATCTGTTTTCACCTCACCATGTACTGTCAATAAAAGATATAATAATGAAACTTATTTCATCTCAATCTTAATTGTTCGTCGGTTTCCATCTATATCTTGAAAGAAAAGTATAATCGAATATATAATTTTGATCGGTTCACGTAAGCTAAACGACGTCCGCATCCTCAAGTTATAAATACTATTCAATGCAACACTTCTTACTCACACTACTCACTTTCAATCAACGATAAAAACACAATCATATCGAAAATGAGTGCTAGCTCAATAATCACAACTATCGTCAGAAAGATGATCCTTACAACTGAAAGGATGGCTTGCGGTCGGGAATACAAGGTGAGGGACATATCCCAAGCTGACTTCGGTCGGCTGCAGATCCAGCTGGCCGAGTCGGAGATGCCGGGCCTCATGGCTTGCCGTTCGGAGTTTGGACCCTCGCAGCCTCTACGTGGTACTAAGATCACCGGTTGCCTCCACCTGACCGCCCCTGCAGCGGTGCTTGTGGAGACCCTCATAGCCCTCGGAGCCAGCGTGAGGTGGTGCGCCTCCGACGCATTCTCGACCGAGGACCACGTTGCTGCTGCCGTTGCCCGTGATTCAGCTGCCGTCTTTGCATGGAAAGGTCAATCGCCCCGGGTACGTACTATACATTTTAGTATATACTACTTTTACTGTCTATTGATTTTAGAGTCAACTGTTGTCGACGAGTGAATAATTAATGCAAATGATTTATATATAGGAATTCTGGTGGTCAGTGGATAAGGCACTAGATTGGGGCCTGGAAGGTGGACCCGACTTTCTGATTGATGACGCTGGAGATGCGACTCTATTCATCCACGAGGGAGTGAGGGCGGAAGAGAACCCGCAGAGGTGCGAGAAGTTGCTTGCGGATCCAATACTTCTACAAGCGGTAAGGGATGCCATCAAGGCAAACCGAAGAAGGTTTAGTAAGACCAAAGAAAGAGTGGCTGGCGTATCGATTCAGACTAGCACCGGCATTAGGAGGCTTCTACGGTTGCAGGATGATGGTACACTTTTGTTCCCTGCTATCAATGTCAGTGGTGCTGCCGCACCCACTAGCCAGGTGTGTAAATAAAGAGCCTACTTCACCCAATTTTTTTTGTACCCATAGCATAAACTTATTAAATATACCCCTTAATAGAGTAATAGTGGTAGTCGGTAAAAATTAGAAGGGTCTATAAAACAAAAACCTATAAAAAAAAGCTTACCTCAACCAATTCTCTCATAGGAAATTATCATACACATATTAATTTTCTTAATTTGCTCATTGTGTCTAGCTTGATGACATCCATGGGGTACATCAGTCGGCGCTTGACGGCCTCATGAGAGCCCTTGATCATGTCACTCTTGTGGGTAAACTTGCGGTGGTTGTTGGCTATGGAAATGTCGGAAAGGGTTGTGCGATGGGTCTTAAGGGTCTTGGTGCTCGCGTAATTGTGGCTGAATCCAACCCTTTGCGCGCCTTACAAGCGATCATGGACGGGTTCAGTGTTCGTAACTTTGAGAACGTTGTGTCGGAAGGCGACATTTTTATTACCGCTACTGGGAATAGAGATGTCGTCACCGTCCGACACATGCAGCGGATGAAGAACAATGCCGTTGTTGGAAACTTGGGCCAATATGAGAACGAGATCGAATTTGAAAGGCTTAGGAACTTTCCGGGTATCAAAAGAACCATAATCAAACCGTTTCTTACTGAAAGATTTGTGTTCCAAGAAAACTGTACCAAGAGCATCATCGTCCTTGCGGAGGGTTGGACGCTTAACTTTGTATCTGCACCTGGTCAACCAAGCTTTTTAAGGTCTTTGTCCTTCACCACCCATGTGATGGCAATACTTGAGATTTTGGTTGAGAGAAATTCTTGCAAGTATGAGAAGAAACTGTACTTGCTTCCTAGGCAATTGGATGAGAAAGTTGCAAGGTTGCACCTTTCCCAACTCGGAGCCGAACTAACCCGACTCACTACTGAGCAAGCGACTTATGTCGTTTCCCCGGCTGTGGGTCTCTACAATCTCGATGGCTGATCTAGTTCAGTACTTAAAGTGTAGATATATAAGGCCTAGCCATCCATGAGTCGTTCTTAGACGTACGACTTTTTTCCGTATTTCTTTCTTTCTTTTTAATAAGAGCTAGGTTGAAAGCAATCTACACATTCTAATAAGGATATGATGCGTGTAATCAACTTTGGTAATAAATAATACCATCCTTTATCCAATCATTCATCTCTCTCTCTCATATATATATATATATATATATATATATATATATATATATATATATATATATATATATATATATATATATATAATGGAGAACGAGATAGAATTAGGATAGAGATACTCTAGAAGAGGGATGAATAGAATATGAGAAAATTTTTTACAGTCGTAGTGTCAATGCTTTGAAATGAATCTCAAGGTCTTGAGATGGAACACAAAATCTTGGCTTTAAATCTGCAAAGCTGAGTGTAGTTCAAGGTCTTGAAATGAATCTCAAGTCTTGACTTAAAATGTAAATTTGTTTATCACAATTTCAAACGTTAGAGTAAAATGCCGAAAATAAAGCAAGATCGA
The DNA here is from genome assembly GCA_033239125.1 of Fagopyrum homotropicum. NCBI lineage: Eukaryota > Viridiplantae > Streptophyta > Magnoliopsida > Caryophyllales > Polygonaceae > Fagopyrum > Fagopyrum homotropicum. The sequence continues at coordinate 6,817,215 of BSWB01000001.1, read as the reverse complement.
CACGCAATATGTTTACGAAATTCGGGTCTAAATAGCCTACGTCTCCACCTAGGGTTATCAAACCTGTAAGATTTAACTATCTATTAAAATCTTCACATTTTTTGCCGTTGAACGTTCGAATAAGTCCAACAAAATCTGCGCAAAGCGTATATCTTGGCCGTTTGAAATTTGAATATATCTCACAAAATCTTCAACATACTGATATCTCCGAATCTGGATTCTTGGTCGTTAACCTTCACAAAATCTGTAACAAACAACCACACACACATATTCAAAAAATATTAGTAGGTGGAGTTGGCATTTGGAAAGACGAATACATGTACAAAGCTCTCCAAATAAAACCTCTATGAAAAATTATGGAAGAGCCTAAGAACATCTAGTTAAGATATTCAAAAAATAGTATGTAAAAAGAAACCAACTATGAAGCTATAAAATGGAAAAACATATCTTGACAATGGAAAATACTAATGAACCTCAGCTAAGAATTTGAGGCGAGTTTTAAATGTAGTGTTGGGTATGGACAAACTATAAAATTATAGAAAGACATTTGGATCTCTAACCAACCTCTAGATGAATTCATCATTAATGCCTATCCCATAGGCAATGATGAAATATTAAGCTCATTCATCTTGAATAAACAGTGGAACCACACCAAGATTGATAACTTACTAAGCTCATTCCTCCCTAGAGAAATCATTGAGTAAATCCGTAGCTACCTACTTTCCATCAATAGTATTTGAGATAAAATTTATTGAGCATCTAATGAAAAAGGCTGGTTCCCTACTAAATCAGCTCTAAACCTCATCCACAACTAAAAAAAGGCAAACTCATACGGCAACAATTGTAGTTGGAATATGAACATCATCCCAACTGTCCAAAACTGTATGTGGAAGTTGTCCGTAAATGACCTACCTACGAAACAAAATCTTAAAAAACGAAAATACCCCCGGTACCCATGTAGTGTGTCATATGCCAACACCCATATGAGAATGCAAAACACATTTTCTTCAAATCTCCTTTCACAATTAACAACATAGAAGACACAGAAATCTATTACTTTTTTAAATAACATAGACACCTCATTGCAAAAAATCCCACAAATCTGATCAACAATCCATAGTAAATTTGATAGATTATCGGTAGAAAAGTTATCAATTGCCAGGTGGAACATATGTCGTATGGGAAACCAATGTGATTTCATCAACCATAACCCGTATGACATAAAACAATTGCTAAACATGAAAATACATGACTATGAGGCCGCAACAAGAAATACACATGCACCAAAAAATAAAAGTCAAAAAAGAAAACCAAAAATATCAACCAAACTAAGCCAATGACCGGAACAAAAAAAACTCAATTTTGATGGTTCAAAATCGAGTACCAATATGTGTATTTGGATACATTTTGAGACACCATAATGGTTCACCAAGCGCATATGACTACGGCCTGTAACACCCCAAGTTCTGGGAACTCGAAGCGTTACGGGTTAGAACCTCACAATGGGCCCTAACCCTCAGAGTAGCAACAACACAATGGATCTTAAAACAAGACACAAACGAATGAAAACCAAAACTCAATATAAAACCAAAGGTTTAAACAAAAGAAAGCGCAAAAGACTAGCAACCGAGTTCAAAACAAAAGGGAAAGCAACTACATAAATATAAACTCGATCCCGTCCTATAATATACGGGAACCCCGGCTTTCCATACCATCCGGATCACTTAGCAACATCCAGAACCTGTGGAACACCTACAACATCGGTATAAACCGTTAGCTAACATTCTAGATATCAGAAAGAATGTAAAGGCACAAACACACATAAGATAAAGTAAACACATAACATGCTCACACAACAACCGTTTACTATCTTTCATTAGGTTATTCGATTACTAATTCAACTTATGATTGTTACACAAGAATAGCTACGACCTCGCCTCCGTTCCCTTTCACCAACAAGAATAGAACGTAAGCATCCTTTTGTCACCTATTGGACTGGTCGCGAGAGCACCTCCCTGTTTCTCCATTCTGAACTGGACAAGCGGTAATCGCCCGGTTATAATACACTTGGGCCAATTAAGGTATAATGATAGCATGAATTATTGTCTATATTTTGGGGCCTGTTTAGACGTTTTATCTTCAATAATCTGCATATTTGAATGTATATTATGTGATTATATTGTCGTTTCATCTACCTTTGCGGGAATCGAGGTCTACACAGAGTTTCGTTGTAATCGTAGGTAAACTGACACGTTTTGCATCAAAATAGAGCTAAAAGAGTGAAGGAGTCATAGGAGCTGCATTCAGGAGCTTCAGGAAGAATCCAGGAATCATGGAAACGGATTGAAGATTCACTTTGGACCAGATTTGATGAGATTTCACATTCAGTTGAGTCACCTCGGTCAGCTACAGTACCATCTCGACCGAGGTGATCTAGAGGAGCTGCTCGACCGAGGCGAACACCTTGGACGCGGCGAGAGATATTTTATTCTTGGCTGAGATCTTTTATTTTTGGAAAGAGGATCTTATATTTTTAGGCCGGATTTCTGGAAGGAAGAAGATAATTCAGCCCATATATTTTACCTATTTTATGGGAAAATATCTTTCTAAGATCTTTTATCTTTGGGAGGTAATTTTTCTATAAAAAGGGTTGGATTTTCCATAAATTGAACCATGTTTAGAGCATCCGACTACAGTTGGGAGATTTGAAGAACCTTTTTGAAAGTTGAAGGAAGATTGAGGGAAGGAAGTTGATAGCTTTTATAGCTTTTGTGAAGGGTTTTGTAAGACTTTCTTAGATTCCCTTCTTGTTGATTGTCTTGTTGGATTGTGATCCAAGGAACGCTTGTTTGTTTGATAATTGATTCAGTTATTGAAGCCTTTCTCTTAAGGTTTTTGTGTTCAATTATTCACTTTCTTTCCTTATATTTGATTATTGCATTCATGATGATGAGTGACTAATTTCCTTGTGTGATTCTAGAGTGATTGGCTGAAGGTTGTGGGAAAAACAATGATAGAATAATCTTAAATTCCAGTAGGACCCTGAAAGCTCGAGTCTTTATCCTTAACCCTAGAACATCTCGCTCAGTCGATGAGCATCTCGGCCGGGGTGGAATTCATCTGACCGAGGTAACCTATTTGATCCGATATTGAGAGTTAATTGTTAGAGTTTGCCAAATCCTATTCTTATTACACCTTTCCTGGTTCAATGCAAGCCTAGAATGAGACTTACCCGGTAATTTCTTTGTTTGTTTACCCAAGATCATAAGTATAGGTAATAAAGGTTTATCCTTTATTAGGGTTTGAGTGTGCTTTCATTCCATCTCTGTGAGTTAGCCTGAGACTTACCCGGTAAAGGTTGATTCTATTCCCTTAGTTGGAGTGTTAGTTTGAGGTTATAGTTCTTTTCCTTAATTTCTTGAGACTTACCCGGTAATAGGAGTTACGGTTTGGGATTAGTGAGTAGTGAGACTTATCCGGTGATCTATTCCACTTTAGTAACACCTTCCCTTGCAAAATCTCAGCTTTGTCCGCTTATCTTGAGATCTTGAGTTGGAACCACAACTAGATGCTTTAATCCTTAGAATTGCATACTTCCTTAATTGACTTTTTATCATCTTTGATTGTTTTAATCGCTTTTGTGGTTAGTAGTTGCATTGACAACCTATACCTGTTTTGTTTCACTAAGTCCCTGTGATCGACCCCTGGAATTTCTTGCTTTTTACTACGATTGACCCGTACACTGCGGGTTCGCATCCTTGTTTTAAGCTTACATCTAGGGTTATAAATTTAAAGTTTGCACACACCGTTTGGAGCGAACAAGTTTTTGGCGCCGTTGCCGGGGACTTGGTCTAGACCGAGCCGGTTGCGGTTGGCTTTCGGGGCGCTTGCCCCTATTTCTACTAACCACTCTACTTGAGTGACTTTCGCAGGTTCTTTTCCTTAGGTTTATGCGAAGAACCTGCGCTGGGAAGGAAATCGTTCCTTACGATCCCGAACCAGAAAAGACATATAAAAGACGCTTGAAAGAAGCGAAGATGGCCAACCAAGACAATCGCGATCTTGAGGCCGAATTGAAGGAGGCGTTGGAACAACTACGCCTCAGCAAGGAAGAACTGAGACTGGAAAGGGAAGAAACTCGCACAAGGACTGAGGCGATCGAAGCAGATATGGCGGCTTTACGAGACCAGTATCTACCTCGACCGAACCTAGATCCTCGACCGAGGCAAGACCCTATTCCAGATCCTCGACCGAGGCAGAATCCAGTACCTGCTGCCCCGGCCGAGATACTTCCACCTCGGATGCCAGTCCGATATGTCCTTTTTGCAGGTATTCCACAGACCCTAGGGCAAAGGATGGACCCCAATCAGCAACTGAGGCGTCCAGGAGTCAACCTAGGTGATCCAGCGGACCATGATTATGAGCTTCGACCGCAAGTTCTTTTCATGATTCGCCAATGCCAGTTTGGAGGGCTAGAGAGGGAATCTCCACATCAACATCTACAAAACTATGAGATCTTGATGGAGACCTTGAGACCTTCAAGAATAGAAAACAACAACTACAAGCTAAGGCCTTTCTGCTTCTCTTTGAAAGATAGAGCAGTTATTTGGTATCAATCTCTTCCTCCAGGAAAAATCAATACTTGGGAGGAGATGACGACGGAGTTCTTAACTAAATTCTTTCCCCCCTCTAAAACTGCTGAAATGAGAGGGAAGATTAATGCATTCATCATGAAGGACAAGGAGAGCTTGTCCAAGTCATGGGAGAGATTTAAAGACATTCTTTTGGATTGCCCACAACATAGGATTCCAAAGATAGAGTTGTTGGAGATATACTTCAAGGGACTGGACGGAAACACCCAGTTCAACCTTCAACTACTATCCGCCGGCACGTTCATGGACATGCCGATTGACGAAGCTTGGGAGTTCATAGAAAAGCAAGCTTTGCACATGAAGAAATACTCCCACCAAGGAGCTGAAGGTGAAGTTAAAAGAGTCAACTTTCAAGATGCTCCACCTAACAATGATCAACTCACTTCTTTGAAGAATGATGTGAAAAAATTGAAGGAACTCTTAGTTGCTCAAATCAAGAAAGAAGATCAAGGATCAAGGAACAACAATGGATACCGTAACAACAACGGTTCCCGGAACAACAACTACAACAACAATAGAGGATCCAACAACAATAATTGGAGGGCATACAACCAAAATTCGGGTAACCCTTACTCTAACTCCAATTCGAATGACTCCTCTAACCCTTTCCTTTCTTCTTCTTCTTCTTCTACTCCATTGAAGAGCCAGGAGCAAGGATCGAGTTTGTCCCAGCCGGAAAAGAAAGATGCGGTGTTGGAGGCCATCTTGATCAAGCTCAACTCTATGGAGACGTCCATGACTTCATTTTCGAAGGCACAAAAAGCCTTAGACAACAATTTTTTAACAAGGCGAATGAAGCGCCAAGATATCTAGGGAAGCTTCCAGCAAGGACGGAAAGCAACCACAAGGGACAGATTATGGCAATAACGACGAGGAGTGGACTGAAGACTGCAGATCCAGTGCCTCGGTCGATGCCAGTACAGACGAAGACCACCTCGATCCAGGTACAGTCGAAGAACACTTCGGCCGAGATGCCAACCGAAGTGGAGCCACAGAAAGCGGAGGAGAAAACTGAAGTTTATATTCCACCTCCTGCATATAAACCACCACTTTCATTCCCCCAGTCAAGGGTCAGAGCACATCTAGACAAGCACTTTGGTAAGTTCCTTGACTTGATGAATAAACTACACATTAATATCCCTTTCCTTGATGCCATTCTAGGGATGCCCGCCTATGAAAAGTTCTTGAAAGAGATTCTATCAAGGAAGAGGAAGTTGGAAGACTTTGGTGAAGTGAGGATGACATCTAAATCCTCGGAGCTTATTCAAATCATGAAGGAGAAGATGCCACCCAAGTTGAGAGATCCCGGCTCATTTTGCATTCCCATTCAAGTTGGGGATGTCACTTTTGAAGCCTTATGTGATCTAGGAGCCAGCGTGAGCATCATTCCGCTGGAGCTATGTGTTAAGATCGGACTTGGAGAGCCCAAGCCGGTGAAGATACGGTTATACATGGCGGACCGCTCCATTACCCATCCCGTGGGCATTTTGGAAGACGTTCCGGTCAAGTTAGGTAACTTCTATTTACCTATAGAATTTGTTGTGCTTAACATTCTCGCAGATTATCCCATTCCTATCATTCTCGGGAGACCATTTCTAGCAACTTTGGGTTGCAATGTGGATTGCAAGAACGCCAAGCTAAAGTTCAACATTGGCGGAGATGAAGTGGAGTTTGCATTACTTGCGGCTATGAAGGGAGAGCAGCTAGGAGATGATATCTTCAACATCTATGATGAAGAAGAATCAAGAGAATTGGTGAGCTCTATCCTTATTAAAAATCCACTTGAAAAATTTATTAGTTTTAGCTTAATGGAGGAAGGTATAGATGCTTCTTGTGATGCAAATATACGGAGCTTAAGGGCGTTGGAAGAAAATCTAGGAGTTAAAATTGAAAGACTAATCCAGGAGAAGAAGATCTCCAGTTTCGGTTCCAGTTGCAGTACCTCGATCGAGGCACTTTCTAGACCAAGCGAGGTGACTGAAGAACATCTCGGTCAACCTCTCTTGACCTCGACCGAGATCGGAAGCGAGATGATGTCAACTGAGAATAACAAACTTCTTACTCCCTTTTCTGACATACATCCTCAGTTGGTGGAACATTCTCTCCACCAAATTTCTGATAATAAAGGACCTTGGTATGCAGACATTGTTAATTATCTTGTTTGCCAGGAAATACTACCCGGATTGACGTACGCTCAAAGGAAGAAATTCTTTAAGGATGTACGTCATTAGTATTGGGAAGAACCGCTGCTATTCAAGAGAGGTCCGGATGGGATGCTTCAAAGATGCATTCCGGAAGATGAAGTTAATAGCGTCATACGGCATTGTCACTCACTCCCTTGTGGAGGGCATGCTAGCGCCAACAAGACATGCGCTAAGGTATTACGTTCCGGTTTCTTTTGGCCTACATTATTTAAGGATGTGCAAACGTTTGTTGTCTCTTGTGATGCATGCCAAAGAACAGGGAACTTATCTAGAAGGAATGAGATGCCACTCAATAACATACAGGAGGTTGAGATCTTTGATGTATGGGGAGCAGATTTCATAGGACCTTTCCATCATCCGGAGGAAACCTCTACATTCTCCTAGCTGTCGACTACGTCTCTACATGGGTTGAAGCCATTGCCTCTCCCATTAATAACGCCACGGTGGTTGTGAAGTTCTTTAACAGGACTATCTTTCCACGTTTTGGGACTCCACGCATCATCATCAGCGATGGAGGGACGCATTTCATCAACCGGAAGTTTAAGGCACTTTTATCAAAGTATGGGGTAACCCACAAGGTAGCAACCCCTTATCACCCTCAAACTAGTGGACAGGTCGAGATCTCAAATAGAGAAATTAAAGCAATCTTGGAGAAGACCGTCTCTAGGACCAAGAAAGATTGGTCCATGAAGTTGGACGACGCTCTTTGGGCTTACAGGACCGCATTCAAGACTCCCATTGGTACCACCCCTTATAATTTGGTATATGGGAAGTCTTGTCATTTGCCCGTTGAGTTAGAACACAAGGCGTATTGGGCGATCAAATGGTTGAACTTCGACATCAAGGAAGCCGGTGAGATGCGTCTATTGGATATCAATGAGTTGGAAGAGCTGCGTTTGAACGCTTATGAGAATGCCAAAATCTATAAAGAAAGGACGAAGAAATGGCATGACAAGCGTATCATTCCTAAGGAGCTTAAAGAAGGAGACTTAGTTCTACTCTTCAACTCCTGCCTCCGCCTCTTTCCAGGTAAGTTGAAATCTAGATGGACCGGACCTTATGTTGTGAAACATGTTTTCCCTTATGGTGCAGTTGAGATTTGGGGAGAAACGAGTGGAAGCTTCAAGTTCAATGGTCATAGACTTAAGAAATACAAACCGGAAGTTCCGGTTGAGGAGGTTGCACCGCTATACCTTGTTTGAGAGATGTCGTACGGTCCAGCTAGCGACCTTAAATCAAGCGCTTCTTGGGAGGCAACCCAAGGTATTGCTTTCTTTTCCCTTTTTCTAGTCTAGCTTTAGATAGTTTGCTTTCGCTTTGCTTTGTTTTGTTTTTGGCATCCTAGACAGACAACAGGTGACATCTAAGGAAGGAATACAACCCATGAGCAAAAACTGAAAGGACAGAAGTTCGAGAATTTGAGAAGACGGAGTTTGACTGAGACACATCTCGGTTGCTGTCATAGCACCTCGACCGAGATGATTCTTGAGCAACCGAGGCGACTAGGGTTTCTAAAGATCCACCTCGGTCCGTACCACCTCGGTCCAGTCGAGACCATCTCAACCGAGGTGACAGCAGTTCCAGAAAAGGGTATAAAAGGGGGCTGAGATTTCTCTCTCCTCCCTTTATCCCCTTCTCGACCGAAACGGCAGATTCACCTCGTTTCTTCGTTTCTCGCTCGTTTTTGACGATTCTCGCTTCCAAACTGAGAGGAAAGGATAGAGGATCAAATTGCTAGCGCCAATCTGCAGAGAAAACGCACGAAATCAGCCAAATCTGGGTAAAATTCGAGAAAACCCTAACCTCCTCTTCTCCACTGATTTCTTTCGATTTGGGCTTTGGTTGCCCCTGCATTCTGCTGAAAAAGAATTAAGTACCCTATAGGAACCTTTGGTAGTGATTTTGGGGGAAAAGAATTGGATTTTTGAGAGTTGAGATCGAACAGTTTTTCGCCTCGGTCCAGTCGGCCTGCGCCTCGGCCGAGGTGTTCTTGAGACTTGTCAGAGAGACCGAGGTGGTTTGACAGATTGCAGAAAATGAGTTCTGACAGGCAGCTTGTGCTGAGAGATAGATCTTCTCCTTCTCCTTCTTCTTCTTCACGCCGTTCTAGACCGGTGATCCATGAGCGTCACTAGGTCGACTATGACCACATAGCGGCCCGTCCAGTGGTTGCACCACGTTTCCTGGACATATCTGCTTTCGACTACCTCTATGTTGATGATGATCTGAGGCGGATGATTTCCATGGTGGGCTTAGAGCAGTTCACTGATATCCGAGCTCCGGCCTACCTAGAGCCGACCCTGGAGTTTGTCAGCTTCGTCACCTACTTGCCCACCGAGCACGCCATAAAGTACCGCTTGATGAACCGGAACTATTTAGTTCCCTTGGACCACTGGCGGGATATCTTTGGCTTCCCGGCCCCTACTGTTGCTGACTTTCCCTCTCGAGTTGTAGCTCAAGAGTTTTGGGGACAGATTGCTCATGTGGTTGAGCACGCTGATAGATGGAGACCTGGAGATTCCAGGGAGCGGATTATATTCCATCTAGCTTTTAGACTTGCTCATCGGATCTTTAGCGAGACTCTTCTGGCGCGTATTGAGACGCCCTAGAAGATCAGACAGGGTGAGCTTCTGAGTCTGTACTGCATGGTGACCGGAGGAGTTCCGGACTTTGGGATGATGCTGGCGGAGGATCTGCACAAGATCAAGGAGAAGGCGAAGGGAGACATCAGTTGTGGAGGGATAGTGACTCATATAGCGAGTTACATGGATCTTGACTTGAGTGCATGCACTATGGTGGCGGCTGCCAAGCCACTCGGACTTCAAGAGATGATCACACGGAGGATACTGGTTCCTCGCGGTCTTACTACGCCATATGTGGCGATGACTTGGGAGCAGACTGCACCCCAGGGTATTAGGTGGTCAGCTCAATTCTCCGTGTATGATCCGCACTACTGGCAGACTGCATGGATCCCACTGATGGAGGACGCTAGAGATGCAGCAGCAGCAGCAGCTCAGGGGCCAGCTGAAGAGGATGAGGCTGAGGAGGATGAGGATGATGATGATGAGGATGGCGGTGCTCCCATGGATACGGGCACAAATACAGTTGGGACTAGTGCGCCGATCATTGATCTAGATGACGATGAGACTGAGGAGGAGCCAACTGCAGCACTAGCACGTCCCGCTAGGCATAGGGTATGCAGGCAGAGGGATCCAATTGCTCACCATCGGATCGATGATCTGACGCATCAGATGATAGATTCCTACGCTGCCCTGTCCCTAGATATCAGAGAGATGCAGGAGAGACTACATTACCAGCACACGATGGCTGAGATTTAGTTTCAGCATATCATGGGCTATCCTTTCGACCCATCTCAGCACCCGTACGTGCCACCACCCCCACCACCGGATCGGGATTATTGAGAGCTTGCAGGATTTTCTTTATTTATTTATTATACAGCTCAGCTTTATCCGGTGAGTACTTTGTTTCTTTAGACTTATTTTGACCCATTGGGACAATGTGTCCCAAGTATGGGGTATTTGGATGTATTATTTGACTTATGTGGATGTATGACTTGACTCGATGGATATTTATGTTTTATTTTGCTCTATATGCTTATCTGAGATTACATGCATGCATACAGGTTATTTGATTGAGAAAAACATCAAAAACTGGTTTAAGAAAAAAAAATTTATTGACCTCGACCGAAGTGATTCTGGCCGAACGAGGTACTTCACCTCGGTTGACTTAGAACATCTCGACCGAGGTGGTTTAACTGGAACAGTTTTCGAAACGATTTTTGTGCTTCTTATCTGGATATGACCTCAGTGATGATTTTGTTTGCTGACTGGTTTTGAAATCTTTATATGTTTGAAAGGTTTTATGATATTTTTAAGTTGCTAAATACTTTGTTTGAAATTTTGGCATGTTTAATACTTTGTTTTTATCCAAATTATGTTGAATTTGAAGGTTGACACCATGTGATGAGTTCTCTCACTTTCTTCCTGGGATGATTAAGGCAATTCATTCTCTTCTCTTCTTCTTCTTGATCATGCTTAGCCCCTCATATACATATTTGCCTCCATTTACCTATCCGGGAATTTGGAAGCAAGCAAGTGAAAAGCAAGTGAAAGAAAAGTTGAGATGTTGGCTGAAAGTTTGAAAGAAACAAATAGGTTTGGGGAAGTCAATCATGATGATGAGTAACTCGGCACCATTCACATAGCCGGGTGTTTGTGTCTTGCCAAAGTCGGATTGAGCGATATTCCTAACGGGTCATGGTATGTGCATCAAGGGTTTGAGGCATCTCGAAAAATTGATGATTGCTGATTTCCTAGGCCTCGGTTATTGTGCACCTCTGTCCATGCATCCCAAAAAGTAAAGTAAAAAGTAAAAATAAGCAAAGCTTATTGGTAGAAGATGTTGAAGTTTAAAGGAAGTGAAGTAAAGATCCCTTTTCCCGGATTCTAGCACCACATTCCCTATATACATCCCACCCTCACACGTTTCTTGACCTTCTTTTGGTAGCCCTTGAGACCTCGAGCTTGTTGATTGACTTAGTGGTTTAAACTGGATTATACATGATTAATTTCGATGATTATGATTTATTATGCATTCTATGATTTTATGCAAAGATGAACAACTTTCTTATATTTATAAAATGTTTTGAGCATGTTTTGATTTTAAATTCCATGAAGCATTCTCTTAGAGTGATCTATGATTCGAGCATACCATTAAAATGTTTTGAAAGATTTTTTCATTGATCTTTATGATTTATAATCCATTCTATCTTATATTTTATATTCGGAACTTGCTTGGGGACAAGCAAGGGCTAAGTATGGGGTATTTTGATAGCATGAATTATTGTCTATATTTTGGGGCCTATTTAGACGTTTTATCTTCAATAATCTGCATGTTTGAATGTATATTATGTGATGATATTGTCGTTTCATCTACCTTTGCGGGAATCAAGGTCTACACCAAGTTTCATTGTAATCGTAGGTAAAATGGCACGTTTTGCATCAAAATGGAGCTAAAAGAGTGAAGGAGTCATAGGAGCTACATTCAGGAGCTTAAGGAAGAATCCAGGAATCATGGAAACGGATTGAAGATTCACTATGGACCAGATTTGATGAGATTTCACATTCAGTTGAGTCACCTCGGTCAGCTATAGTACCATCTCGACCGAGGTGATCCAGAGGAGCTGCTCGACCGAGGCGAACACCTTGGACGCGGCGAGAGATATTTTATTCTTGGCTGAGATCTTTTATTTTTGAAAGAGGATCTTATATTTTTAGGCTGGATTCCTGGAAGGAAGAATATAATTCAGCCCATATATTTTACCTATTTTATGGGAAAATATCTTTCTAAGATCTTTTATCTTTGGAAGGTAATTTTCCTATAAAAAGGGTTGGATTTTCCACAAATTGAACCATGCTTAGAGCATCCGACTATAGCTGGGAGATTTGAAGAACCTTTTTGAAGGTTGAAGGAAGATTGAGGGAAGGAAGTTGATAGCTTTTATAGCTTTTGTGAAGGGTTTTGTAAGACTTTCTTAGATTCCTTTCTTGTTGATTGTCTTGTTGGATTGTGATCCAAGGAACGCTTGTTTGTTTGATAATTGATTCAGTTATTGAAGTCATTCTCTTAAGGTTTTTGTGTTCAATTATTCACTTTCTTCCCTTATATTTGATTATTGCATTCATGATGATGAGTGGCTAATTTCTTTGTGTGATTCTAGGGTGATTGGCTTAAGGTTGTGGGAAAAACAATGATAGAATAATCTTAAATTCCAGTAGGACCTTGAAAGCTCGAGTCTTTATCCTTAACCCTAGAACATCTCGCTCAGTCGATGAACATCTTGTCCGGGGTGGAATTCGTCTGACCGAGGTGACCTATCTGATCCGAAACTGAGAGTTAAGTGTTAGAGTTTGCCAAATCCTATTCTTATTACACCTTTCCTGGTTCAATGCAAGCCTAGGATGAGACTTACCCGGTAATTCCTTTGTTTGTTTACCCAAGATCATAAGTATAGGTAATAAAGGTTTATCCTTTATTGGGGTTTGAGTGTGCTTTCATTCCATCTCTGTGAGTTAGCCTGAGACTTACCCGGTAAAGGTTGATTATATTCCCTTAGTTGGAGTGTTATTTTGAGGTTATAGTTCTTTTCCTTAATTCCTTGAGACTTACCCGGTAATAGGAGTTACGGTTTGGGATTAGTGAGTAGTGAGACTTACCCGGTGATCTATTCCACTTTAGTAACACCTTCCCTTTGCAAAATCTCAGCTTTGTCCGCTTATCTTAAGATCTTAAGTTGGAAACACAACTAAATGCTTTAATCTCTAGAATTGCATATTTCCTTAATTGACTTTTTATCATCTTTGATTGTTTTAATCGCTTTTGTGGTTAGTAGTTGCATTGACAACCTATACTTGCTTTGTTTCACTAAGTCCCTGTGATCGACCCCTGGAATTTCTTGCTTTTTATTACGATTGACCCGTACACTGCGGGTTCGCATCCTTGTTTTAAGCTTACATCTAGGGTTATAAATTTAAAGCTTGCGCACACCGTTTGGAGCGAACATATAATAAAGGTCAATCCTATTCCGGTTATCAGTTATAACATGATAAAAAACACAAACAAGCCAATACAATCAAACCAATACGCGGAATGAAGCTAAGTAAGACCAAGGGACTTACCTCACCCGAAGTAATCTCAACACTCAAAAAAGCCTCAGGAAAGGAACAAATGGAAGCTTGCTCAACAAGGCATCACGAATCAGGAACGAAACGATTGCTAAAAGTCTATAACTTCTAGCCTCAATGATCTCTAAGAGATCTTCACAAGCTAAGGTCTCAACCTTAGTCTTACTGAACACTCAGGGGAAAAGGACATCCATAAGAACCAAGGAAAGGAACGAGGAAAGTAAGGAAGAAAGCAACTCACAAGAACGGGAGTTACTGTAAAAGAACCGCGGGGGCGACTGGGTAAAGGCGTAGGGGAGGCAGGGAGGAATTCCGCAGGGGCAGCTCTGTGCAGGCGCGGGGCAGATCCTTGACAAAGGCATCTATCAACTTCTTGATGACAGCGGAACCACGATAAATGCAAACACTTGTACTTCCAACACTTTCACACTCCACAACTCAACTAAGGGAGCTTGTGAACATCAAAGGATCATCAACGGAACGCTCCACAAAAATCAAGGATCAAACTTGATTCTTAGAGAAGAAGAAAAAAGAAAATGAAGAGAGAAACGGAACAGAAGAGAAGCAAGGTGCAGCAGCACATGAATGTGATGAAGAACAAGGGAGGAAGAACTTACACGTTCAGCAAGATCACAGGAAGCAAGGCTACAAGGCTCTAGGGTTGAAGAAGATGTAAACAAGAAACGGAAAAAAGAAGAAAATACGAGAATATATAGAAGAGGCTGGAAATATAGATGGAAAGGACATCTAGGCTTAAGAAGAAGATAAGGAAGTCGGTCCATAAGATAGAAGATCGGATATTTTATCTATGGAAGGAAGATAAAACGAACAAAAACATATCGGGCACAATCTACAGCGTATCCGTAGGGGTGAATCGCCTCAGCTGTAGGGGCAGCCCCTTGTCACTGTGGGGGCGATGATAGAAACCAAGGCCGCTGGAGCGGCCTCCTTCACCGCGGGGTGGTGAAGGTGAAAATTGGGATCTTACATCAGATCCCCCTAAAAAAGAAGTTTCGTCCCCAAACTTACAACAACCCGAACGGACACATAACAATGACGCAGACACACTGAACACAACTCATATATTCCTACTCTGGGCATGTAACTCAATACATCACAAAATTATATGTAACTCAACAAGGAAAACCGAAATACACACTATGCTAAAGGTGTTGCAAGAGCCTTAATCTTTTAGAAGCTGAGTGTGCTGAGCCGGGGCTAAGCCGCCCCTGTGGCCTTTGTGAGCCGCCCCTGGGGGATCTGTGAGCCGCCCCTGCGGGCTCTGTGAGCCTCCCTTGTGAGCCCTGTGAGCCGCCCTTGTGCCTCATCAGATTCGCCCCTGGGGATTTGTGGTTGCAACCATCTTTGTTGACTCTTGACCCGTGCTTTTGGCTGGCTTCTTTTATAAGCTTTCCTTTGCTTCTTGACGAAGGGTTCTTCATCTTCTCTAGCCTTCTACCCCTCACGTTCATCTTCTTTCCTTCCTCTCTTCCTTTGGATCTCCTTCTTGATCTTCTTTGATCTTGTGTGAGCTTGTGAGAGTGTTGAGCTTGGCTTTAGATGCTGATGATGGTTGATGTTGTTGGTGTGTTGTAGATAGCCAGTTGTGGTGAGGTTGTTGTTGATTTACCCTTCTGCTTAGGTTTTTAGGGTGAGTTATTCCTCTTCCTCTTCATCCTCTCTTCTTTGCTTCTTATCTTCTTCTTTAGCTTAGGATTCACAAGCTTAGACTTGTGTGGATCTTCCTGGACGTTTTGATGTTCATACAGGTGTGTATATGTATGTGTTTGCTTGTTGTATGGTGACGAAGTGAAGAGATCAAAAGAAGGATCGAAGAGAAGTCAAGGCCAACCTTTTACACAAATAGCCGCCCATGCACCTGTCTTGAGCCGCACCTGTGCCTTGGTTTGAGCCGCCCATGCGCCTTGAGTGGTCCGCCCCTGCGCCTCATTGGTGCAGTGTCTTGCGCCTCTTGTTTCTGTTGGTGCGTCCAGGGCATACCTAGTTGGTATGTTTTCTTCCTTCCTTCCATTTGGCCTTGGCTTTAGTCTATGGCTAGGCTAGTATGGTTAGGTTTAGCTTGATGAGTTATATAATGGAAATGTGCCTTAGGTACTTGTGTTTATATTAAGGTAATGACTTAGTCATTTGTGGGGTTGATGTGACCTTGAGGCTTAGATCCGAGTTATAGGTTGGTTGTGGTTACGGAGACGAGTCTCCTAACCTTTGTAGTATTTGATTGTGTGTGCCTTGCTCATGCAGGCTGTTCGCTCCAAACGGTGTGTGCAAGCTTTAAATTTATAACCCAAGACTTAAGCTTAAAACAAGGATGCAAACCCGCAGTGTACGGGTCAATCGTAGTAAAAAGCAAGAAATTCCGGAGTGTCGATCTCAGGGACTTGGTGAAACAAAGCAAGTGTAGGTTGTCTATGTGATTACTAACCACAAAAGCGATTAAAGCAATCAAAGATGATAAAAAATCAATTAAGGAAATATGAAATTCTAGGGATTAAAGCATCTAGTTGTGGTTCCAACTCAAGATCTAAAGATAAGCGGACAAAGCTGAGATTTTGCAAAGGGAAGGTGTTACTAAAGTGGAATAGATCACCGGGTAAGTCTCACTACTCACTAATCCCAAACCGTAACTCCTATCACCGGGTAAGTCTCAAGGAATTAAGGAAAAGAACTATAACCTCAAACCAACACATCACCTAAGGGAATAGAATCAACCTTTATCGGGTAAGTCTCCAGCTAACTCACAAAGATGGGATGAAAGCACATTCAAACCCCAATAAAGGATAAACCTTTATTACCTATACTTATGATCTTTGGTTAACAAACAAAGGAATTACCGGGTAAGTCTCATCCTAGGCTTGCATTGAACCAGGAAAGGTGTAATAAGAATAGGATTTGGCAAACTCTAACACTTAACTCTCAGTTTCGGATCAGAAAAGGTCACCTCGGTCAGACGAATTCCACCCCGGCCGAGATGTTCATCGACTGAACGAGATGTTCTAGGGTTAAGGATAAAGACTCGAGCTTTCAGGGTCCTACTGGAATTTAAGATTATTCTATCATTGTTTTTCCCACAACTTTCAGCCAATCACCCTAGAATCATACAAGGAAATTAGCCACTCATCATCATGAAAGCAATAATCAAATATACAGGAAGAAAGTGAATAATTGAACACAAAAACCTTAAGAACAAGGCTTCAATAACTGAATCAATTATCAAACAAACAAGCGTTCCTTGGATCAAAATCCAACAAGACAATCAACAAAGAAGGGAATCTAAGAAAGTCTTACAAAACCCTTCACAAAAGCTATCAAAGCTATCAACTTTCTTCCTTCTATCTTCCTTCAACCTTTAAAAAGGTTCTTCAAATCTCCCAGCTGTTATGGATGTTTTCCAGCCGTAAACGGATGCCGGATTTGTAGAAAATCCAACCCTTTTTATAGGAAAATTACCTCCCAAAGATAAAAGATCTTAGAAAGATATTTTCCTATAAAATAGGTAAAATATATGAGCTGAATTATCTTCTTCCTTCCAGAAATCCAGCCTAAAAATATAAGATCCTCTTTCCAAAAATAAAAGATCTAAGCCAAGAATAAAATATATCTCGTCGCGTCTAAGGTATTCGCCTCGGTCGGGACGCTCCTCTGGATCACCTCGGTCGAGATGGTACTGTAGCTGACCGAGGTGGCTCTAAACTGAATGTGAAATCTCTCAAATCTGGTCCAAAGTAAATCTCTAATCCAATTCCATGCTTCCTGGATTCTTCCTTAAGCTCCTGAATGTAGCTCCAATGACTCCTTAGCTCCTTTAGCTCCATTTTGATGCAAAACGTGCCATTTTACCTACGATTACAATGAAACTTGGTGTAGACCTCGATTCCCGCAAAGGTAGATGAAACGACGATGTAATCACATAATATACATCCAAACATGCAGATTATTGAAGATAAAACGTCTAAACAGGTTCCAAAATATAGACTATAATTCATGCTATCACAGGTGTTGATTGTTTCCTTAAGGGGTCGCTATGACGTGGTACAAGATTACGAGTGTTTTAGGTAAGTACATGGGACTTACTTAGTGTGCAATTGTAGATTTGAGTGTTTGTACTAGTTGTGTGCTCCTATGCTTGTTGCATTTATAACTTAAACCGGACTAGGTATGACCACTTCATTACCCTAAATGGCCCAAGTGTATTATAACGGGTCGTGACCACCTACCGATGCTCGCCGGGAGTTGGAGGAGGTGCTCGGAAGCCAGTAGCTCAGGGGGAGGTAGATCCCATGCAAAACCTGGGTTAAAGGGGGAAGAGACGGGGTTCTTTACGTTCCTCGTGCCACAAAAGAAGTTGAATTAGTAATGGAATAACTTAAGTAAAGATAATAAAAATTGTGTGTGTGACATTACATATTGTGATGTGTTGGTGTGCGTATGAACTATTACTTCATTCTTATTCATTTCTGTTAGCTAACGGTGTATACCATGTTGTAGATGATCTGCAGGTTAGGAAGACTGTAGAGTGAGCCAGGCAGGGTGATCAGCCGAGGGCTTCTATACACTAGGTTGTTCGTGGGATATGGGATGTTTTGTACCTGGATGTTTATGGATGCCTTTTTGTCCTCGGATATGATTTTGTAAACCCTTTGATGTATGTATTATATAGTTTTATGAATTTGGTTTTAATCTATTTGTGCCTTGTTGTAAGATCTAGTGAACTTGTTGTGAGGCTAGGGTCAAGATCCATTGTGAGATCCTAGCCCATGTGACGCCCCGAGTCCCGCGGATTTAGGGTGTTACAGGTTCATCAAGCTCAACGGAGAACTTCGGATAGTTCCTCTGGATACTATCTTCTGCCTCCCAAGTTACCTCATCAGCTCCTCGTATCGACCACTGAATCTTCATCATCGGTATGTCCTTTGAACGCAAACGTCTCGTACTACGCTCTAAGATAGCTACCGGATGTTCAACGAACGTGTGGTCTGGCTCGACCACTAGATCCTCATGACTGATGATGTGTCTCGGGTCGGGTTTGTACTCCCGTAACTGAGACACATGAAAAACGGGGGGAACATCCTCAAGCCTTGGTGGCAAAGCAAGTCTATATGCTACATCTCCAACTCGCTCAAGAATCTCGAACAGTACGACATATCTAGGATTCAGCTTTCCCTTGACACTAAAATGTGTGATGCCCCGTGTTGGGTATACTCTCAACCAAACCCGAGCTCCAACTCTGAACTCCAGAGGTCTGCGCCTCTTATCTGCATAAGACTTTTGTCGACTCTGTGCTGCTAACATCCGTTCAAGGATCACCGCTACTCGAGCCATGTCATCTTGAATCTGCTCAGGTGCTACTCTGCTAGCACTACTTGGCTCGTCCCAACACAACGGTGTACGAACTCTCAGTCCGTATAAAGCCTCATAAGGAGCCATCTTGATTGAAGCGTGCCAATTGTTGTTATACGAAAACTCCACTAAGGGAAGGTGATCTGGACACACCTTTCCCCTATCTAACACGCATGCTCTCAGCATGTCCTCTATAGTCTGGATGGTCCACTCAGACTGACCATTGGTCTGAGGATGATAAGAAGTCGTGAACTACGGAATCGTACCTAGGGCGGCATGCACTTATTGCCAGAACCTCGAGGTGAACCGTCCGTCTCTGTCAAAGACTATAGTCATAGGTACTCCATAAAGTCTCACTATCTATATGGTGAACTCCTCTACTAACCGACTCATCAGCCACGTTTCCTTGATCAGAATGAAACGTGCGTTCTTCTTCAATCGATCTACTATCACCCATATAACATCAAAGCCTCGACTCAGTCTCAAACCGGTAACGAATTCCATAGAGATGTCCTCCCACTTCCACTGAGAGACGGGAAGTGGATGTAGCTCACCTCCTGGTCGATGATGCTCGATATTGAACTGCTGATAGGTCGCACACTGAGCTACATACCTAGTCACATCTGGCTTTAGACCTCCCCACCAGAAAGAACGTCTGATATCCTAATACATCTTATTCGCACTAGGGTGCATTGTGTAAGGTGAAGATGAGCCTTTTGAAGGATCCTCTGTCTCAACTCTCAATCTGAAGGAACACACACACGCTCATGGCATCTCAAGATCCCATCAGGACCACTGCAAACTGTGGTGCCTCTCCTCAAGATATCCGGTCTCGAATTTGTGTTAAAACTAGGCAACTCTCTTGCTTCTGTCGGATTTCAGCCAACAGATCACGTACTACCTCCAAGGTGGATAGGTAGCTGCCAGAATCCGGAAAGTGGATATCCATCTCTAACCACGAAAGGTCTCATTGTAACTAAGGGTGAGCTGTCAGCCTAGCGATCGCCATCTCCCATGCAGTCTTCTTACTAAGGGCATCATCTACCACATTTGCCTTCCCGGGTGATATAAGATCTCTAGATCAAAATCCTTGATTAACTCCAATCATCTGCGTTGACAGTTATTCAACTCCCGCTGAGTGAATATGTACTTCAGACTCTTATGGTCTGTGATGATCTGACACGTAGCTTCGTATAGATAATGCCTCCAAATCTTCAAAGCGTGAACAACGGCAACCAACTCAAATCATGGGTAGGGTAATTCTCCTCGTACGTCTTCAGCTGTCTAGACGAGTAAACAATGACCTTACCCCTCTACATCAAAACACATCTCAAACCTAGCTTGGATACATCACTGTAAACAACGAAGTCCTCAATGCCCTCTGGCCGAGCTAAGATAGGAGCAGAGGTCAGTCTCTTCTTCAGCTCCTCAAAACTCTACAGGCACGGCTTGGACCATACGAACCTCGTAGACTTCCACAGCAAGGAAGCGAACGGTTGGGCAATAACAGAAAACCCTCAACAAACCACCGGTAGTAGCCCGCCAATCCAATGAAGCTGCGTACCTCCTTGACGTTTTTAGGAGGCGGCCAAGATGATACTGACTCGATCTTCTCCTGATCTACCTTGATCCCTTCAGCTAAAATGATGTGACCGAGGAATGTTACCTCAAGCATCCAAAACTCGCACTTAGATAGCTTGGCGTAGAGATCTCTATCCAGTAAGACCTGAAGGACGATCCTCAAGTGTCTTGCATGCTCCTCTCTGCTGCGAGAGTAAACCAGAATGTCGTCTATGAAGATAACTACAAACTTGTCTAGGAAGTCGATGAAGATGTTGTTCATCAACTCCATGAAGATTTTGGACGCTTTCATTAGCCCAAATGACATCACTACAAACTCGTAGTGGCCATACCTAGTTCGAAATGCCGTCTTGGCTTTGTCCTGCTCTCTCACCCTCAGCAGGTGATATCCAAATCTCAGATCGATCCTCGAAAACACTGAAGCTCCATGCAACTGATCCAGAAGATCGTCGATACGGGGCAATGGGTACTTATTCTTAATCTTCACCTTGTTAAGCTCTCGGTAATCGATACATAACCTCATTGACCCGTCCTTCTTCCTGACGAAGAGTACTGGTGCGCCCCAAGGAGATACACTAGGAGGATGAAGCCCTTCTCTGCTAACTTCTCAAGCTGCTTCTTCAACTCAAGCATCTCGATAGGCTCCATACAATAAGGAGCCTTAGAGATCGGTTTCGTACCGGGCTCTAGCTCAATGCCAAAGTCTACGTTCCTCGGTGGAGATAAACCTGATGGCTCTCCGAAGACGTTAGAAAACTCGCAAGCTACTGGAATCTTCTCCAAAGTTGGACTCGTACTATCCTTCATGGCATAGCACCAAAAAGCCTCACATCCCTGGTTGATAAGTCTTTTAGCTTGCACTGCACCTGATGACTACACTCGTCTTCCCGAGATCTCACCCTTTGAAGATCTCAACATGGCCTACATTTATAGTTATTGTCACTGTCCTCTTTTAGATGTCCAGAACTGCTCGATGTCGATCCATTCAATAGATGTCAAGGATAACTTCTTCATGTACTAAGTACATGAAGAAGAAGTCAGTTAGCCAATCGTGACCACCCAGTCTAATAGGGCAATCGTGGAATCTCTCGTGTACCTCTAATCTTACCCCCATCGGGTAATCCTATAAAGAAGAGTTTACCTTCTACGGTAACTAAGGTCAATCTATCTACACATGCATCAGATATAAAAGAATGCGTAGAACCAGAAAAGAACTCTGACAGGAAAACCATTATTATGAATGGTACATGTGGTCGTTGGAGCGGTCGCCTCCACTGCACTCCTCATCTCATAAACTCTAGCTGAAGCACCTCTGGTATCCGAAGTACCACCTCATCATCCTCTGCCCTGACCGGAGTGGAACCTTGAGGAGCGGTAGATCCAAGAACTCTCTGATGTTGATACTGAGTGTTACGCTTAGGAATAGCACGCAAAAAGCCTTAAATTTATACTCGATATATTTCTCCCAACTCCTAGCGAACCCGCAGTGTACGGGACGTTTTGTAGTAGGGATAGTATTCCGAGGTCGAACACAAAGACTGAGGTGAGATTGAATCGATTAGTGACTAAGGATAGTGTTGATCTAGGCTAAGAAAAGATAAAAGAAACAAATAAATGAAAATCTCAATGTTTTTGGTTGGTTTGTGTGGTGATCAATCAAGGATCACAATGATATAATATGGCAAAACAAACTAACAATCTAGCAAATAAACACAAACAAGCAAGACAAACACGAGATATGAGATCAAAGAGAGAAAAGCGGATTCTAGGGGTTGGAAATTCCGGTTATGGCGTAGGACTCAAGCTTCTAATCAACCTTGGATAAACTATAGTAAGTTGGGAAGGAATGTTTCTCAAATGGGGTCAATTACCGGGTAGGTCTCATGATCCACTAATCCCGCACCTAAGGTCCTATCACCGGGTAAGTCTCTAGGAGCCTAAGGAAGGGATATCTACTCAAACCGGATGGTATTATAGGGATCTAACCTCTCCTTACCAGGTAAGTCTCGGGAAGGGAAGTCCTAAACACCTATCCTAGCACACTCAGTCCAATAGCGGCTTGTGAGGCTCACTACTACCTAGAGTTCGTCATCTTCGGTATCTAAGAGCAAGAATCACCGGGTAGGTCTCTTCTAACACTTAGTTGCTAACACTAGGTCACCCTAGGATATATTTAGCTCAACAAACACTAGGATTTCAACAATCTAACATTCTACCACTTAGATCCATCAAATCGAACGAGTTAGTCAGAATTACGGGTTGTTCATCCCTTTCCACGGCCGTGGAGTGGCAAGAACGAACCGTGGTATAAAATATCCAAATTACTTGCTACACGGATCCAATAATTTTTTAAAAAACTGTTTAAACCCGAAGCGAAATTAGCCCAAATATATTGTATTTTATATATTTATATTCTTTGGGGTCATAGTTTTTAAAATTAAATAAATGCGTTAAATTAGGGATTGTTTTGTGCATTTTACATGTGGGCTCGATAAAAGACTCGAAAGTGCAGTAAAAAAGAAGCCGCGGCTGAGTTTCAGACACAAAAATCTCCTTCTTGCTCCTCCTGTCTCTCCCGCTTGTTTCAGAGAAAGACGTTTCGCTCCCAACCCAATCAAATTTCAAAGCCAAACACCAAAAGGAAGAACCAAACCCTAATCTGATCGATCAACAAATCTCCCGCAACTGAATCAGAAATTGGAAATGGCGAGCGGTCAAACGATGGAGTACTCTCCGGCGATGGCGGAAGCGAGCGATAGCGCCACCCAGACTGACACCGAGTTCGAAACCGACACTGATAGTGAGACGGAAACCTACAGTGAAAGTGCTGGTGACTCCGACGCTTATCCTTCCCCTGAAGCGACTTATGAACAGGTGGTTGAGAGCCCTCAGCTTTTCCTCGGGAAGCTCAAGGCTTTTCATTCGTCCTTCTTTGCTACTGAAATCAGGTATATGATGCTTCTATCTTCCTGCCTTGCTTAACTCCTTGTGGAAACTAGGTTAATTTGTGTTTTTTGTGGTGGATTGTAAGGGATTGATTTCCTCACCTACTCCTTGATTTTGATTTGACCTAGAGGAGACCGAGTCTTTCCTCATTTTGATGTAGCTTTGTTAGCTTTTGAACTTTTGAGTCTACCTCGGAAGCAAAATCTAGTTGTTATAGCAGCCTAATCATGCAAATGGGATACTACTATGACTCCTTAATTGTTTAGGTTTTGAATTTTGTAGATATTTTGAGGTTGCAACAGTTTGAAATAGTAAATTGAGATGAGATTGCTTACTTGTTTTTATTTGGTATATGTGGAACCGAATCAAAGATTAGTTCTTAGCATCCATGTTTTTGCTCTGTATGGAATAGTTAGTATAATGTTGTTGATTTAGAGGTGTGCGCTGTTGGCAGAAACTTGATTTGTTTGTTTTAGCTGCTTACATAAAAGTTCAGGACCCTCCTAATTGTGATGAATTTGACCAGAATTCTCACCACAGAGAGCTGTTTTTTTTTCTTTGGGGTTGCTCAAGTGTTTCAAGCATCTGCTTATACTGTATAAGCAGATACAAGCTAGGCCTATTTTCGGATAAAATAATAGAAGAAAGAATTTAGGTCACTAAAGGCTAAGTTGGGAGGGTTGTTTGTTTTTCTCTCTTTTGCTTGTTGGTTTTGGAGATTGATTCTTTGATAAACTATTCAACCTGACATATATGCAACTCTCCTCTTGCATTGTCGGTAAATTTTAGTCCTGTTCTACAGATGTCTGTTACATTTCAGCTTCTTTCTTGTTTTCAGAATTCCTACCTTGGGTGGAAAAGAATTAGATTTACACCGACTTTTTGTAGAAGTCACCTCTCGTGGTGGTCTCGAGAAGGTATGAACTTTACTTCTTTTCTTGATAAGTATGTTGACTCAGTGGGCATTTTAGTTACTGTGAAACTTCTCCATTGGTAAAAGTTTAATAATTTCAATAAGTTACCTTTTTTATTCCTTTTGGAAACATAGACAAAGTTAGGTCCCTGTCCAACCCAAATCATTTATACGTATCACTTGTTGAAGAGTTATCATATTTGTAAAATGCAATGGAAATTATTTTTTAGTTTTCTACATCGAGTGATTCAAGATAATGTACCTTCATCACAAGTTGAGACATCCACTTCCAGTACTCCAGTGAACTCCACGTGCAGTATTCTTGTTTTCTTTTCTTTCTCTTTTTTTTTTTCATTTTTATTGAGCAGACATTCATCTCCAATTCCTCATGCTAAAACTACTGAGGTGATGTTTGCTCGAAGTATAGGGAATCAAGATTTAATTTATTAAACCCATTTCCGAAACTCCTTATGGATCACATTTTTAAACCCTTGTCTTCTCTTTGCTTTGGCCAGCTCAACTAAGACTGTGCATATGGTTCAGACCGGACCAGACAGTATATTACAGTCTGGTCTAGAATCTAGACCATCGAAACTTGCAGTGGATTGATTATGGTTTGGTTAAACCATTTTTTTTTTATTTAGGATTTTTTGTTGTGTTTGGTCCAATGAATTTCAAAATTTAAGGTTTGGTTCAACAAAATGAACCAATACTGATTTACTAATGTGTATTGAATATATAGTTTGTTCTGGTTCCAAAAATATATATCTCTTGATATTATGGTCATTTGTTCACCAGGACCAGGGTGGATCGTAACCCGTAAAACCAAAAACCCTTGACGGACTATAATTTACGGTTTGGTCCGGGTCAGAACAAACCGTAATTTACAGTTTGAATCACTTTTTCTCTACTTTCAACTTTTTAAATGTAAATAAACTAGTTCCTTATTCAACCAAATGATACGATCTAGAAATCAAGTTTGGAGGGAATCTGCTATATATTTTGTTGCAAAGCTATTATAGAAGGAGAATCAAGGCATGATATCGGGAACACAGTACCAATTTAGCTAATTTCAATATTTGTGTCATCCACTCCAACCAATTTTCTCACTATCTACTGATATTTACACGTTACCATTTTTATATGTTCTGCTAGTTTTTTAGCCCACTAAGTTTGACTGTCACTTGTTTATAAATTGACTGTTGGTTTCTATTCTGCTAGTATGATTAGATCAGTATATTATAAGTAGTCAGATTTCCTTAGTCAGTTTATTGTCAAATCAACAGCTGTTTTTAAAATTTTGGAGGGTGGATATTTGCACCCAACCTTATTATCAGTTTTCAGTCCAAATTTTAAGAAGTTGGTAAAGAACCATGTTGCATTTATCCAATACAAAGCCCAACGTCATATCCCAATAATTATGCACTCTTATTACCTCGAGCCCTCGAGGTTCTCAATATGCTAACTGCCAAGCCCAACATCTTGTTCAGTTTAGGAATACTCCATCTGCTGAAGTTTCTGACAGTTAATATGTTACGCATAGATCCTCGAGAAGGATTGACCTTGTAGAGATCCTCATGGGAGATAGATTTTTGTAGATGGGACGGAGTAGAATATTATCACAGCAGCCCCTGGGGCTACAATAGTCTTGTTAGAAGACCTCGAGCAAAGGTAGATTTTTTCCACTTTTGGTGGAGATGATTCTCACCACCCCAAGTTTGGAGTTCAAAAGAAGAGATACTTCTGGTTGAACCTAAAATGTAAATTGCCTCTGTGCATTATAAGGTGTACCATCAAGCAAACGAACCATTATAAGAATGACACAGATGGGAAGATACTTCTGGTTGAACCTAAAATGTAGATTACTTCTGCTATGGCAGTTAGAAAGATGTTTTTGGTTACAATGGTGGCTTGAATTGGGTTTGATGATGCTATCTCTGTTTGAATAGCTTTTAAACTTTGAAGAACCCAGTTGAAGATGATTGGGGTGATTGAGCAAACATCTTTTATTAGTAAATCAATTCTTCATTCCAAACTAATGCTGAAGCTTACCAAGCATCTTTCTGTATCACTGTCTTCAATAGTCTGATAATCATCATTCTATTGACTAGTTTGCAGAGCAAGATATTTAAGGTCTCAATTTCTGTGATAGGTAATTCGAGAACACAAATGGAAAGAGGTCATTTCAGCATTCAATTTTCCAACAACAATCACCAGTGCATCGTTTGTTATGCGGAAGCATTATTTGTCATTGCTTTATCACTTTGAGCAGTCATATTACTTTAGGAAGAGAAACCCTGCAAGCTCAGTGGAAGGTACTGCAATCTTTTGTTCATTACTGCATAAATTAGGCTTTCACTTTCTGTTGTAATTATCAAACAGAGAATGATTAAAATATACTTGCATTTTAATGACTGCCCTTGATCCATAGCTCTGAAGAGTGAGAGCTCTATAAATGGTTTGGAGCCAATTCCATCTGCTACTCCTAAGCAGTTTCCAGGTTAGCATGAAAATTGTTTCATTGTAATGCTGCTTTTCTCCTTCTAGTCAATTGGTGTTTTGGTTACAATTTCGATATTTGTTTTAATCTAGTTACTGTCAATATTGCAGCAAATCCTACATTGAAACCAGGCATTTCTCTAGTTGGAACTATAGATGGAAAATGTGACAATGGATATATTGTTTCTGTCAATGTCGGTTCTGAGCAATTGAAAGGGGTCCTCTATCATATTCCCAACATGTCTCAATCAGTTTGGAATGCTGATACTTCCGAAACCCAAGAACAGAAGAGACGGAGAAAAACTAGACTGAAAGTGCGGGATCCTGCAAAACCAAAGCCAAACAGAAGTGGCTACACCTTCTTCTTCGCTGAACAATATGCTAATCTCAGGCCTTCATACATGGGGCAAGAAAGAAGCATTAGTAAGAAGATTGGACATCTCTGGAACAGATTATCTGAAGCTGAGAAACAGGTATCTATCAAGTATGCTATATCTTTAGCAAATGATAAATAATTATTTGTCTCTTCAAAAACATTAGAATATTGACTTTAGAAATCATTAACTGAAGATATTGACGAAAATGGTTGTGTGGGATATGAACTTAAAAGACAAATCAAGAGTAACTCATGGCTTGAACTGTATGCATGACGGGACACGTTCAATTGTACAACTTTGTTGAATTACTACAAGGAAATAGTACTTAAAGAGCCATCTTTGCCGTTTGAAGAAGCATGATAGTTTTCTCGCATTAGTAGTTCAAAGCAACTACAGCACACAATAAGACACCACATAATTTCCATGAACTAGAAAAACTAGAACACATCTATATGCAACTCAATTCAAGTATGTTCATCCATGGTATTTTGCATATGAGCTTCACAATTAAGGCATTAAATGATGCTTTCTATAATGTTGCTGCGGAATCACTCTTGTGTAAAAGTGAAACAAACATTTTTGTTGTTTAAATTGACATCTGAAATGGATCTTAGATGTGTTTCTCGCTTGTGCTTTGCAGGTTTATCAGGAGAAGGGTAGGAAGGATAAGGAGCGGTACAGGAAGGAGCTGAAGGAATACAAGCAATCTCATAACCCGTGACTGAAATTTGATAATTAGCAAGTTTCATGTAAGGTTATCTTCAATTCACAAATGCTAACAGAACTCTTCTTCTACACATTTCATCCCTTGGCCTAGCAAGTTTTCTAGAGTGAGTTGTATCATGATCTAAATCCTAAGCTTGGGAAACCGTCGAAGTTGCTCTCTTTCCCGAGCTACCATTACATGAAGCTTGAACATGCACTCCCAGAAATTACTTTTTCCTGTTGTAATTTTTTTGAGAAAATATTTGATATACCCATTTAAATTATATATATCAGTCATACTAAGTTATCCTTGAGACTTTGAACCACCACCGTAATCAATGGCCTGCAGCATCATGAACCCCTCAGCTGGTTGGACCTAGTTTTGCCCACCTACACCAGCATTCACATCCTTCACACCAGGAGCAACCACTGTAGTCCGTAGTCACCTTGTTGAAACAAAGCTATTAGTTACACAATGTCCAAGCAATAATGCCCGGACAAAGAAGAGAAGCTGACGGAGTGAGACAAATGTGCTAGGAACATATACGGGCTAATTTTCATTAAACTTTCCGTTCAAAGGCTACGTAAAGGAAGGGGAAAAGGGTTGTTGAAAGTGGAGATGACAATGAGTGGGTTGTCATCTCCACTTTCGTTGACAGCATACGTCATAGTAAGATCGTTTGACACATATTTTAATATGCATAAAATATTATTACGTCAAAAGTATACCATCATAATAAAAAGTAATTCTATTTTCTATCATGATGCTATTTATTAAACAAATGCAATACCATTAATATTAACGATGAAAATTATCTAGTTCTAACAAGTACGCATACCCGACAAACCATCTACTCTGAATTATTCTATGACTTTTTTAGCCTGAGCAAAACCTATCAACACGTACGGTAAACCGATAGCACAAACATACATAAGTAAAATAAGTGACACATTTTTATTAGATAATACACTATATGTTCAACTTATTGGTGACACGAGTGGTTTTCCGACCCTCGTCTTTGTCCCTATGTACCAACATGGATGAATCTTATTCATTTCACCGTATATCTAACTATGCTAGCCGTATAAAACCTCCTCCATTTGTGATAGGGAGGAACAATGATATCAAGCCACTTATACATACACTTGGAGTCTTTGTCTTAACCAATAACACCACCACAACTCCACAAGCTATCTAATGAAATACAACTAAGTAATCTTGATCCGACAAAAATAAACTGAACTAACACAAAGTACAAGAGACACACGATATAAAACTAAAAATTTTCAATTCTCATAATTAATACCTCAACTGAACTTTGAAGTTTGAATTTTTGCGCATAAATGTAGAGATTTGTGAAATTAAGGCTTGCTTATTTCATTGATCAAATCTGATTATATAAACAAATATAAAGAGCAAACATTAAACTAATAAATAAGGATAAACCCAATATATTGGGCCCGTACTCTCTAACACTCTCCTCAAACTCACAACTCAAGGCTTGAATGGTAAAAACTTGAAGGTTTTTGGTTTTTGATGTTCCTCAGTACTTGCACTTGAGTCTTGAGCAAAAATTGATGTTGGAGCCAAGAGATGTTGAAAGGACTTGATGAACGTCCTTTCATTAGGCTTTGTTTTGTGAGAAAATTTAGCTAGTAAGATATTTTTGTTTCTAGTAACACACCTTTTATTTTTGGCTGAATTTGCAATGTGGACCTTTTATAATGTAAAGTTTAGATTTAAGGTCTCTCATCATTTTATTTAGAAAATGGGCTCCTATTGTAGAAAAAATCAGAAAAGTAAGGGACATAGGTTTCATTTGATTTGATGGGTGATATGTTGAAAAAAATCAGAAAATAGTCCAATCAATTCAGTCAATCCATCTTTTTCCCTCCTTTGTCCCTTCTTCTTCCCTCCTTTCAAACCTAAATTTATTTTTGGGTATCCATATGCAGCTCTTTTCTACTTCCCATTGAAACGCAGAAATCTAGACCGCTTGTTGAGCTTCTTCTTCACCGGAATGTATTTTTGGGTAAGCAGTGTTTGTTCCTATTTCTGGGTAATCTCAAACTTTTTGGGTAATGTATTTGTGGGTAATTTGAAACTTCTCATCTCTTCTTTTTGTGAATCTAAAACACTGAAACTTTTTGTTCTATTTGTGGGTAAGCAATGTTTGTTTACATTTTCAATTTGTGGGTAAGCAGTGTTTGTTTGTATCCATGGATAATCTCCAACTTCTCATCTTCCTGGGTAATGTATTTTGGGGTAAGCTGAAACTTTTCATCTTCCTGTGTAATGTATTTCGGGGTAATCTAAAACAGTCAAACTTCCTGGGTAATGTCAAACTTATTAGGTATCTATTTCTGGGTAATCTCAAAATTCCTGGGTAATGTATTCCTGAGTAATCTATTTGTGGGTAAGCAGTTTTTTTTTCCCAAAAAATTAACATCAAATCATTTAAAAAAAAAGCCTGCACCCCTCTCTTTTCAATTCAATGTCTACACTAGCCTAGTTTATACTTTTCAGACCTATTTTATGTAGTAAATTTATTAGAGGCCCATTTCACAAAATGAAAAATTTTTGGGTCCTCTTTCTCTCATTATTTCTTTATTTTTTTAGCTGGGCTGGGCTTTTCGACCCGTCTATATATATATATATATATATATATATATATATATCATAAATATTAAGTTTAAATATAAATATTTAGTATAATTATAATAAATTTAATATATTTAAATTAAATACCTTAAATATAATCTTTTTTTTAAAAAAAATTCATATTAAAAACATTTTTAAAAAAAATAAAAAACGGGTAGCCGCAGACCCGTCCGGGTCGGATACGACAACCTTTACAAGCCCGGTAGCCGGATCGAGCCCGAATATGAACATGTCTATTTTTTAGATACGCCTATTTTTAGTCTAAATTTTTATATCTTAAATAAATTAATTAAAGGATCATACTGGAAAAAGTAAAATATAAATACCGTAAAATCATCCTCCCTCATTAGGATTTCTTGCAGCCATTTCATATTTGAGATGAACTCGCACATGATGAATACTCTCAAGCCAGATCTAGTTCTTCTCCAACTTCCATTGTTGGCGAGCTTGCAACGAAGAAACTAGAATCGCCTCCCAAATCAACCATCTGTGCCGCCCAGACCCATCGTCATTGCCACCCAGACCCATCGTCGTTGCCGCCACGATGGTAGCCGCCTAGATCTGCCGTCGTTGCCGCCTCGATCTGCCGTCGTTGCCGCCTCGTTAGTAGCCATCGTTGCCGCCTCGCTAGTTAGGGTTTCCATGTAAGATTATTTAGGTTTTTTTATAAATAGGAGATGAAGCCCCATATCGCCGACAAATCTGCAGATATACACCAAGAGATTGAAAGACAGATCGAAACTCCTTAATCTCGCCGTTGAAGTAGGAGAATGTTACGATCTTAACAAATGATAAATAATCTGTGCCATAAAGTTTTCTGCATCCAACACATTCATACGTAGAAGTACAACAACGTACGTAGAAGTAGGAGACGAAGCCCCAAATGGAGAGCACAACACCGTGTTTCTGATTACCCGTGGCGGTGATTTGTAGTGGTGGAAATCGGCCGGTCTGCTTGCCGCCCTCGCTAACCATCGCTTCTACCGCCTAGGGAGTTGCCGGGAGAAACCGCCGCCAACCATATTGCGGATTTGCGGCCCCATTTGTCGGCGAATCTCCTCGCCAGACCATATTTCATATTTGCGTTTATGATCCCGGTTTTTATAAAACTATAAATATACTCTTGCAAAGTTAATAACAGATTTTGACCCATGTTTATAATTAAGGAAATGTGTACATTTTTTAAAGTTCACAATTACACAAGTTCACAAGAACGCAATACATAAATGATGGAATTGTGTAAATGACGGAATTGTGTGAATGACGGAATTGTGTAAATGACGGAGTTTTTTGGCTTGTGCAACTCGTTTGAGCTTGTGATTCAACCTTGTGTAATTTACGGATCGGACTTGTGTAATGACGTACTTTTGGGTCTGTGCAACTCATTTGAGCTTGTGTAACTAAACCTTAGGTAAACAAAGGACCGGACTTTTGTAACGGAATTGTGTAACTAAAACTACGGTAGGTTTTGGGTCCTAGGACGTAGATAGATTAACGTTCTAGGGTAGGTTTGGGGTCCTATGACGCAAGTAGATTAGTGGCCTACGGTAGGCAATGGACCCTAGGACACAGGTAGATTAGCGTCCTAAGGTAGGTTTTGGGTCCTAGGATGCATATAGATTAGTGTCCTAAGGTTTATTCGGTGAATTTGGGGATGAAATGAGGATTTGATGTCCCCTCCGCATTTTTAAGGATCCTAGCATCTAATATCATGCAAGAAATTTGTAAAGTAAGGGATTTGCTTATTTCATTGATCATATATGATTTATATTGACAAATATAGAAAGACAAAACGGTAAACTAAAAAAAAAAAAGATAAACTCAATATGGAACACAATATACTATGCTCGTACTCTAATAATAAAGCCTACGCATAATAAACTAGCGAATAAACCATGAGCCTACACACAAACTAACATATATTCCCCTTCACCGTTTTAACTCTAACCCCCGTAATTTCCACACATTTAATTTAAATAAAATGACCATAATTCAGTCTTCCTCAACCTACCGTAATTTCCATTATATGATAAGCAAGCATATGGTCTATGACAAATCTCTTCATCAACACAAACTAAGGGGGTCGTTTGATATCGATATCATGATTACGAGGTTGAAGTATCAGATATGAGTATGAGATTAATATGATATCCCTCTTTCGTGTGTTACGATATATCAATATCATATTTGATATCAGATTTTTGAAAACTACATTCATACAATAAGAAATTTGTTCTTCTACATATTTATAATGAAGCAAACACCTACATCTGCCCAAATCCAAACCAGCAATATCATAAAAGTAAAATTACAACATCCTACATCTGCTCAGAAATTGAAAACAGAAAATAGGAATCAAGAAAAGAAAGCATTGTTGGAGGTTGGTGATGGAAGAGAGCATCGGAATCGAAAGCAAATGCGAGGCAGAGAAGGAAACAAAACAGAGAAGAAAAAATCGAAAGCAGAAGTCGATGACCTAGATTGCCCGTGAAGACCTAGACTGTCAATAAACAGAAAATCAAGAGTAAAGGAAATGATCGTCGAGCGTAGTAGCAACCTCCTTGCTCCGGTCTGGTCGGCAACAATGGCAACAATTCCGGTGCGCGGTCGGAGGATGGAGAAGAGAAGGATCGTTGAGCGAGTGAAA
This sequence comes from Fagopyrum homotropicum, assembly GCA_033239125.1. Lineage (NCBI taxonomy): Eukaryota > Viridiplantae > Streptophyta > Magnoliopsida > Caryophyllales > Polygonaceae > Fagopyrum > Fagopyrum homotropicum. The sequence continues at coordinate 6,783,967 of BSWB01000001.1, read as the reverse complement.
TGTCGAGAGAGACCGATACCGGCCTCCACAAAAATAGGTATATCAAAATGGGGTAATTGGAGATATCACCTATCATTTTGATACTGATACCTAAAATATCAAACATCAGATATTGATATGGGTGATACACATACTTATATCTTTAATTAAGGTATATACCAAACGATCCCTAATTAATAATTAATTAAATTGGTCATTATTCTACATTGTTTATCTTAATGATAACAAGCAAGACAATCGGGATAACCGGTCTTAAAATAAATCGTCAAGTGTTAAAAGAGTCGGTCGGTTGCACTTGAGGAGTTGAGGGTGTGGACGGAGGATAAAATAATCCCACATCAATAATAAAAGATATTCGGAATCTACGAGTCTAGTATATAAGTTGGATGGGTTACCCTCTTATGGCTATTGCTAATCTTATATCTTATATGTATTAAAGGAGAGTCCTCTTTGCCACGTGTTGCAACAACATTTCTCTAAGCCTAAAAAATTATTTTTAAAAAGTGAATAATTCATTACTTTTTAAATACATAATTAGAATTATCATTAAGATTTTGTTAAAGAATTATTTGATAATTAAACATTTTTATTTAACTAAACATATTTTTAAAATAATTAAATTTGATAGTTTTATTTAACTAAATATTTTTATTATTTTGGGTTTAAATTGTTAGTCCTAAAATATTTAGGATTCAGTTATCGATCCTCATATTCAGCAAACGATTTTTATATATGAAATTTTAATTTATAAAAAATTTATAAAAAACATAGAAATTAAAATCAAAATATTTTTGTTACATATGATTGAAGTTTATAAGTTTTTAAAAAATTATATTAACTAATCCGTGCAAGGCACGGGATTACACTAGTTGACTTTAGAATAGAACCTCAATAGACTCTGTCCCATTGGCCTAACACGCATGCGTGCTCTATTACAGAAACTTCCGACAATTAATATGTTACGCAAGTCACTAGATCTTGCCCGCCTAAAAGATGGAATAAGATCCGACGAGTTTGGTTTCGTAATTTCAACCCAAAATGAATAGATAAATGTATGCAATTGGATTTCATGATTGAGTACATAAACCTTTACAGGTGACTATTTGTTTTTTTTTTATTTTTTAAAATTGATCGATCACAATCCTAGAAAATAGTCACGTCCTAGAGTTTTTATTTATTTAGTTAGGTTTGTTTGGATTGTGTTTGATACTACTATCTCTGATTTGTAAGCTTACCAAACATCTTTTATTAGTAAATCAATTCCAAACTAATGATGAAGCTTACCAAACATCTTTCTGTATATTAGTATAATAATAATCATTCTTTTTGACTAGTTTGCGGAGGAAGATATTTAAGTCTCTCAAAAAACATACTGTATAAATCGGGCTTCACTTTCTATTGTAATTAGAAAATAGAGACTAATTAAAATATACTTGCTTTTTAATGGATGCCTTGTTCTATAGCTGCGAAAAGTGAGAGCGTTGTTAATGGATTGAACTTTGGAGCCGATTCCATCTGCTACTTCTCAGCAGTTTTTAAGTTAGCATGAACTTGTTTCATTGTAATGCTCTGTTTTTCTCCTTCTAGTCAATTGGTGCTTTAGTTACAATTTCTAGTATTTGTTTTAATCTAGTTACTGTCATTATTGCAGCAAAACCTACACTGCAACCAAACATTTCTCTCTGATTGGAAATATGACAATCGATATATTGTTTCTATCAATGTTGGTTCTGAGCAATTGAAAGGGTCCTCTATCACATTCCTAATATATCTCAATCAGTTTGGAATGCTGATGCTTCCGAAAACCAACACCAGAAGAGATGCAAAAAACTAAACTGAAAGTGCTGGATTCTGGAAAACCAAAGCCACACAGAAGTGACTACACTTTCTTCTTCGTTGAACACTAATATCAGGCCTTCATACATGGGGCAAGAAAAGAAGCATTAGTAAGAAAATTGCCTCTATGTAACAAATTATCTATCAAGTATATGCTATATCTTCAGTAAATGATACAATCTTTCCCCTTTGAAGAAGCATGATAGTTTTCTTGCATTAGTAATTCAAAGCAACAACAGCCACAATAAAAATACCACAAAATTTCCATAAACTAGAAAAACTAGAACACATCTATATACAACTCAATTCAAGTATGTCCATCCATGGTATTTTGCATATGAACTTCACAATTAAGGCATTAAATGGTGCTTTCAATATTGTTGTTGCGGAATCACTCTTTTGTAAAAGTAAAACAAACATTTTTGATGTTTAAATTGACATCTGAAATGGATCTTAGATGTGTTTCTCGCTTGTGCTTTGCAGGTTTATCAGGAGAAAGGTGGGAAGGATAAGGAGCGGTACAAGAAGGAGCTGAAGGAATACAAGCAATCTCATAACCCGTGACCGGAATTTGACAAGTAGCAAGATTCATATTAAGTTATCTTCAATTCACAGATGCTAACAAAACCCTTCTGCTACATATTTCATCCCATGGCCTAGCAAATTTTCTCTAGTGAGTTGTAGCATGTATGGATCTAAATCCTCGGAAAGTACTGGTTAAGCTTGGGGGAATCAATCGTCGATTGTCGAAGTTGCTATCTTTTCTGAGCTACCATTATATGAAGCTTGAACATGCACTCCCAGAAGTTATTGTTTGTTGTAATTTTTTTGGAAGAAAATATTCAATATACCCATTTATATTAAATATATCAGTCATACGAAGTTTAACTACATATTAAATAAAAATTACTCTAATAGAAAGTAAACCTCGGAAAAGCAACTAAATCATCAGAAACTAGTTTAGTGGCAGTCAGCGAGTTGGTATATGCAATGATCCCTAACCTTGAGCCATTTGGACCTCATCTGGCACGGTCCGAACCTTAGAAACGTCGAGACTGTACACATCCTTGAGACTTTGAACCACCACCCTAATCAATGGCCTGCAACATCATGATATAGACTACTACGCATACGTCATGTGTAGTCGTATCACGGGAACGTGCTATTCATATCACGGGAACGTGCTATTCATACCCCGACTACGGCTACGCAGTGCGTAATCGTAGTCATTTTTCCTTAATCTTTTGAACCAAATGTTTGATATAGACTACTATGCATACATCATGCGTAGTCGTAGTCATTTTCCTTTATTTTTTTTAAGGAAATGAGCTTATTGCCACGCATACACCATGTGTAGCCGTAGTCGGACTATAAATAACACGTATCACATGGGACGAATAGCAATCTCGTACAATGTCCAAGCAATAATGCTCGGACAAAGAAGTGAGGCTGACGGAGTGAGACAAATGTGCTAGAAATATGTCGAATACTAATGACGTGGGCTTCAAAATAAACCGAAGTAGAGTGTGATGCTCAACAAGCAAGTCTAAAAGTTACGGGAGTTCAAAACGCTTAAGGTAAACCTGAATTCGTAGTTGAAAGGCTACATAAAGGAAGGGGAAAAGGGTCGTTGAAAGTGGAGATGTCAATGAGTGGGTTGTCATCTCCACTTTCCGTTGACAACATACATCCTAATAAGATCGTATGACACATATTCTAATATGCGAAAAATATTGTTATGTTAAAAATATAAGAATTAATTAGGGAAATAGGACCTCTTGAATTCTCTTTTGCAAATTATGTCTCTATACAAAAGGAAGAAAAAAAAAGGGTATGAAAACTGGAAAATAGGGACAATAATTTCTATAATTGAAATGATGTATGAAAACTAGAAAATAGGGGCAATAATTTCTCTAATCGAAATGATGGTGATTAGATGTTTACTTTTGGTTTAAGTATCTTATTTACACGTTTACTTTTCATTTTTGGTTAATGTAGCTACTTTGATGAAATTTTTAAGTGCATGAATGTTTAATTTTTTTTGGTTACATTGTTTTCGTTACTCAAATATGAATTGTAGTATTTTTCTAATTATTGAGTATATGTTTATTGTTTTTGTGGTATGTTTCTTATTGTTGAGTATGCTTAAAGTGATATTTTTGGGTATGTTTTATGATTATCCAAACTGTGTTACAATAACCAAATGTTATTTGATATTGATGTTTTTGTAAAATATCAAATTGTGTAAAATTTGGTTATGACAAATTCAAATTGGGTATGCTTTTATATGTGTATTGGTTTTGTAGTATATTTCTTATTATTAAGTATATTTAAAGTGATATCGTTGGTATGTTTTATGGTCATCCAAAATGTGTTATAATGATCAAATGTCAAGCAGATTTTTGGGTAATGACCAAATGTCATTTAATATTGATGTTTGTGTACAATATCGAGTTTTGAAAATTTTGGGTATGAAAAATTTAAATTGGGTATGGTTTTTGTATTAAGTGATGTTTAAATTGGGTATAAATATAAAATATTACCCAATTTATGGATATTGCTTTATTTTGATATTTAATTTTTTTGGGTATGTTGTTTTCGAGTATGTTTATGTACTTTGACAAATTTATTTTTGGGTATGATTGCGATATTATTTGGGTAAGCGGATTTTTGGGTAATAAGTGAGAAAATAAGGATGTTGAAAATTCCTTTTTCTGAGTGATGTGACATGTGAGATAATACAACATGTCACATCCGATGGGTTGTCAAACTTTGCCCTCTTTTTGTATTATATTTTCTCTACTCTATTTTATATGTAGTCAAAATATCAATCCAAAATACTGGGGTCTTCTTTCTCAATTGATTTGCTTAAAAGAGTTAGTTTGCCAATTTTTACAAAATATAACAACCATAATAACAAGTAATTCTATCTTCCTATCATAATGCTAATTATTAACGATGATAATAATTTAATCCTAACAAGTACGTATTTTTGTCTGACCATCTACTCTAAATCACTCTTTAACTTCTTTATTCTGAGCAAAACCTATCAACCCTTACGGTAAACCGTTAGCTATAAATTATTGGTAGCATAACGAATAAGTAGATAGCACAAACATACATAACTAAAAAAAAGTGACACATCTTTTAATTAGATTATACACTATATGTTCAATTTATCGGTGACACGAGTAATTTTTCGACCCTCGTCATTGTCCCCGTGCACCAACATGGATGCATCTTATTCATTTCACCGTATACCTAACTATGCTAATCGTAGAAAAACCCCTCCACTTGTGATTGGGCAGAACAACGATATCAAGCCCCTTGTACATACACTGAGAGTCTTTGTCTTAACCAATAACACACCCACAAGCTATCCAATGGAAATACAATTAAGTAATCTTGATCCGCCAAAACAAGACCGAACTAACACACACGTACCGGAGATACACGATATACACCTACAAATTTTTAATTTTCGTATTAATATCTCAACTAAACTTTGAATTTATGCGCATACATGTGGAGAGTTGTGAACTGGAGCTTGTTTATTTCATTGATCAAATATTGTTTATATATACAAACATAAAGGGGTAAAAGGTAAACTAATAAATAAGGGATAAACTCAATATACTGGGCTCAAACACTCCCCTCAATCTGGAGTTGTCAACAACTTCAAGTTTGAACGGAAGAAATTTGAAGATTTTTTGTTTTTGATGTTCCTCATTACTTGCACTTGAGTTTTGAGCGCAAAAATGTTGTTGGAGCGAGGAGACGTTGGAAGTACTTGATGAACCTCCCTTCATTAGTCTTTGTATTGTTAGCGTCATTAACGCCTTAGGGTAGGTTTTGAGTCCTAGGACGCAAATAGATCGATTAGTGTTCTCTGGTAGGTTTTGGGCCCTATAACGCATGCAAATTAGTGTCCTTGGTGAGTTTTGGGCCCCAGTACGCAAGTAGAATAGCGTCCTAGGTAGGTTTTGGTCTCCAGGACACAAATAGATTAGCGTTATAAGGTATGTTTTGGGTCCTAGTACATATGCAAATTAGCTTCGTAAATTTATTGACGAGGGTTCTATTCTCAGGGGTATGGTTTATTGATGAGGGTTTCACAGTGAATTTGAGGATGAAATGAGGATTTGATGTACTCTCTGCATGTTAATTTCATTGATCAACTATTGTTTGAATAAAGGGACAAAACGATAAACTAAAAAAATAAAGATAAACTCAATATGTCGTCCAATAAACCAGGCTTATACTCTAATATGTGGCCAATATACTAGGTTCATACTCTAATAATAAACTAGCGAATAAACCATAAGCCACCGCATAAACTAACAAATATTTTCCTTTCCGTTCTAACTCTAACCCCTATAATTTCCTCACATTTAAATAATAATTGGGACAGTTTGGGCTTTGGATTGGATAGATGTGGCGAAGGACCAAAAAAATGTTGGATAGGAAATGGATGATAAGGTTAGTTGGATGCAAGGCTACTTATTAGCCACCTTACTCTCTCACCTAAAAGATGGAATAAGATCTTCAAACCCAAAAAGTTTACAAACCATAAGTTTAGGAATTGTAATTTCAACCCAAAATGGGTTAAGAAATGTATGCAGTTAGCATCCCCAACAGCTTTTCTAAACTCTTTTTCAAAATGAAGAATTAAAAATAAAAATCTACCCTTTATATTTTTATCAAATCCAACAGATTTCCTATCTTGGAGAATTCTCCATTTATATGAAGATTGTCTTCAAATTTAGAGAAGAGTCCCCACTTTTTTCCATTATTCTCCATTTTGGAGAATGAGATGGAGATACTGTTGGACCAAAAAATCTTAAAAATTCTCCAAATATTTTAAAATGGAGAAGCTGTTGGGGATGCTCTTAGATTTAATGATTGAGAACATAAACCTTTTGCTTGACGACCGTTTGAATTTTTTTTTAATTTATTAAATTGATCGATCACTATCATACTAAAGTCCCATCCTAATTTTGAGTTTTTTCACTGCTTCAACGTTGCCATTAAAATGCTCAAATTTCGCTATCATCCGACAGCTACTTTGTTACAATGGTGGTTTGGATTGCGTTTGATGATGCTATCTTTGTTTGAAGAGGTTTTTAAACTTTGAAGAATCCATTTGCCCAAAACTCTTTTTAAGGTTATCTTCAATTTCACATATGATAACAAAACTCTTCTTCTACATATTTTATCCCTTGACCTAGCAATTTGTTTCTATTGTTAACTTAAAAGTACAACAACCATAAAAACAAGTAATTCTATCTCCTTACCATGGTGCTATTTATTAAATAAATGCAATACCAATAATATTAATGATGATAATAATGTGGTCCTAACATGTATGCATACCCGACCATATACTCTAAATTACTTTATTACTTCTTTATACTGAGCAAAAACCTATCAACATTTAGGATAAACCGTTAGCTAAAAAATATCAGTAGCTAGCATAATGAATAACACTAATGTTCAACTTATTGGTGATACGAGTGGTTTCCGACCCTCATTTTTGTCCTTGTGCACCAACATGACTGAATCTTATTCATCTCACCGTATATCTGCTAATCCTATAAAACCTCCTCAACTTGTGATAGGGTTGAGTATTGACAAAAATCACACAATTAACGAATGGATCTTACTCTTTTTCCATTCTAACCTAAAAACTATTCCTTAGTGAACACAATTCTCGCCTAAAAACATGTTTTGAAAATTAGTTGGGAAGTTGCATGCGACTGTCGTGAATGATCGAAGAGATTCCGCGAGAGTTGAAAAGATTCATATGATGCTATATATCCAAGTAGAGAAATTGTCGTCATTCTACAAATATGTTCCAATTAGGTTAGGTATCGCATCAAAATCTTCTCTTCTTCAAAATTACCTTCTCCGAGCACCATTAAGGTCCATAATCATTGTAATAAACCGCATAAAATTCAGGTTAGCGACGGAGAGTAGGGGAAAATGAAGCGTACCACGCAAAATGGGTGTTCGCCGGTCGATGGAGTACGTTGCCGGTGGAAGTCGATGTTTGAAGGAATTGAGGAAGTTGTTGTTTGAAGGAATAGACTGAAACAAGCCTGAATTTGTCAATTTGAACGGCCTTCCATCCTACCCTTATACCAGATGGACTAATTGAACTTCGTGTATTCTCTTATTGATACACGATATTGAGAAGTTGGATAGTGTGGATGCCGTCCCAAAGAGAGGAGCGATCAATAGGAAGGTTATAGGCGTAGATGAAGGTGCATTCAAGTAGGGGAGACGAGGGGTTTGGGTAGTGATTGGAGGGGAAGACATGGCAATGTATGAGTTGGTCAGTGATGCTGATGAGGTAAGGGAGAGTTTGTTTGGGTTACACCAAATCCAAAGACGACTATTGTGGGAGGTGGAAGAGTTGGAGATATGCTTCCAGCCATGGAAGAGATGAGAGGCTATTATATCCTCTTGTTCTTTTTGAGTCTTGTTTCATTGATTCCTAATGTGTTGTCTGCAGAGGTGTTATAGGTGAGAGGGTTGTTGGTTAAGGAGGTGGGTATGGATGAGAGTTGGTCTGATATGAAAGCAGGGGGACTCGGAGAAGAGGGAAGGTTTGATGTTAAGGTCAAGGCACAAGGAGATTAGGTAGGTTGGGTGGGTAGGGAGATAAGGGTGTTTAAAGCGGATTGTGTAGGTGTAGTAGAGGGGGTTGAGGGTGGAGGTGTTGGGGCGGTATTAGGTTGAGGAGGTGGTGGGATTAGGGAAGTTGGTGAGGCTGTGGGAAGACGAGAGAGAAGAAGGGATGGGTTTGGGGTAGGCAGTAGGGGTTCCGAGTGAGAAGGAGAGCGGTGTTGGTATCTCTTTTGAGTAGTGAGAGGAGGGTTGGATTTAGTGTGTGGGCAGCATTTGTGTTTGAATACCAAGCATTTAGGGCAGTGATCAGGGAGCTAGTCGTACATGATTTTTTGGGTGATGTTTTCATCATGTGGTCCTTTGAGGTGAACTTGTCTCATAAGAGGTTTGGATGCTGATATGTCAACCAATATCTTTGCATAGTTGAGTCTATCTTGGTAATTCGAATGGGTGTCGGTGAGGATTGGGGTGCTGATAGCTGAACCAATTCTCGCAAGCATGTGCTCAGATCAAAACTTGTAGTCCAAGTTAGGAAGAGAGACCCAGATGGGTAGAAAGGAGAGAGGCATGAGTAGTCAAGTTACATACGATGATGCTAGTGTTTAAGGACCAGCGAGGAGGAGCCATTGATAGTCTAGGATCCATTGTGAAGAATGACGTACAGGTCAACATCTGAGTTGAAATGGAAGAAAAATATTCCGTTGTCATTGAGTAGGACTTTGTGACGTTGGATTGAGTTCCATGCATGGGATATGAAGGATCCCATGTTCTCGAAGTTGATAGGTCGGCATATTGGGATTCCCATAAGAGATAGCTCCCATTTATTGGAGAGTTCAAAAACATCCTCCTTGGTAAAGGGGAGAACTCCGTCCTCGAGTCCTGGGGTAAAACTTAATGGTACATGATTCTAGACTTTGCTATTGTCAAAAATATCTTTGTAAGATGTGGGTGGGTCCATGGAAGAGGCGTTTTGAATTCCATCCAAGGTAGGGGTAGCGGTGCTTGAGGATGGAAGTGAAGGGTTGTTGGGGAGGGGTTTAGAGTAACCCTCAAGGTTATCAGAATCAAGTGTAGTGGTGGAGGGGGAGGTGGGGAAGAGGGGGTGGTGGTGGTCGGACAAGACATATGGGAGGAAGAGGCATTCAAGGGGGTAATGGGAGGGACTAGGGGAAAGAGCTCATGGGATAAAAGGGCCGGTGGTGGTGGCTGGGAAGGGTTGTTGGAGAGTCTAATGTTGTTACTCCGAATGAGATCTTCCAATATGGGCTCGAAAGGACTAGATGAGTTGGTTGGGGAGGGTGGTGGGGTGGAGGTGGAATTGGTGCAGTTAGAGATGGGGTGGTCAGATGTTTTGATGGAGAGTTTTTTTTCTCTCTTTTGGAGCCTCTCCTGTTGAGGGGAAAGCGGAAGCCGGTGGGAGGTGGTGGTGCTAGGTCGGTGCGTGAGGCGCGCTCTCCAAGGGTAAGAGAGCGTTTAGTGTGTGTACGTATATTTTGTTAGGGTTCATCGATATACGATAATAATACGCAATTTCAATTACACAATGTCAATACATATTTTCAATTACACAAGTCCATCATTCACACAAGTTCAAACCCATCGAGTTACACGAGCCCAATTAAAACTATAAAAAGTGCAGGCAATATCCCGTATTTATAAATTTGGGTCAAATTTAGCAATCAAATCAATTAGACGCGCTATGATAAGTTACATGTTTTTTTTAATAATTTTATATTATATCAACTCTGATAAGTTACATTAATTATCTCAAACACACATTAACCTTATAAAAAAAATTTATTCAATTATCACCACGATAATAAATTTCTACTCTAATAAACTGCTAGTTTTCAAACGAATATACATGTATATCAAAATTATCGTGTTCATCCGGTAGCATTAATCATATGGTTGGACAAATGACATAATATTTTTTTTTAAAAAAAGTCAATATATAACACAGTACGTAGAAAAGCCATAGTTTTAGATTTTAAACAAAATAAATAATAAAAATTAGAAAGTAGATTTGATTTTGGGTAAAGAGATAATTAAGGATGATAATATATTAGATTAAATTTTCAATATTTAAATTAGAGAGGGGAGCTTGATTTTCGGAGGTTGAGACAGCTGGCAAGCTTTGCTGTTTGTTATGAACAACTTCAAAAAAAATCGTTGTGACAGCGGTTTAGACTGTCGTATATTAATCCGATATGAATAATTATTATTTTTAACTTTATCTCAAATATCAGTAAAAACATAAATTGTCTGATATTCAGACCTTTAATTTACACAATTTTGAATTTGTTGGTTTTTTTATAACTGACGTCGTGGATAATCTAGCAAAATCTATGATTTTTTTTTTAAAATTATTTTTTAAAATAATTAATTAATTTTTTTAAAAAAATTGTGGCAAATCTGTAACATAGAGGAATTGCTTAGGGACAAATACAGTTTATGTGTTATTTTGTCAAATTCAATTGAAATTAACCAGGTCTAAAACACATGTTTAGACAAATGACATAATATTTAAAAACAAGAAACAGTTAACATTAGAAAAATCATAATATTATGGTATATACACAACGCTCAAATTTACAAGGACCAACGTAATTTTTAAGGTGCCGGTGCCAACTAGACACTAGAAGATTACAATTTATTTTTACGTTGGCAAATCAATGTTGATGTATTTAGCTTTTTTCTCGTAATATTACTTATTAGAAATTTTAGAGAGGTTAAGATTTGTTGGCACAGTATATGGGAAGATCAGAAAGTAGATATATTTTACTTAATAAATAAGTAAGATGATAATGGATTATATTTTGGTTAAAAGAAATAATAAAAATTATAAGTAGATAAAGAAATAATTAAGGAATTTAAAAAATTAAAATTTTGAAATAATAAAAATCGACATTTACGGAAGAGAGTCGAGAGCGAGCTTCGTTTTCGGAGCTTGAGACAGCTGGAAAACAGGGATCGGTGTTGGTTATGCATAAGTAAAAAAAAAAAAAAAAGTTTTATTCTTTTACTTATTCTAAAATCAGTTATGTCTACAAGTGTGAACGCGCTTTGACTTATTAATTTTTCATATTATCTATATTCTGTAACTCAAATCTGCCTCTATCATAAATAATATTTTATTATTTTCCTTTGTTTCGTTAATATAATAATATTGAGAGGTGATCAGATTACAATGATTTTGCTCAACAGAATTAACGAAAATCATTCTCCGATTTTCTGGGAAATTAAAAAGATAATATTTGCATAATCTTCTATCTTTTTTTAAATCAGTTTATTAATCGATCTTGAAAAACCCTTGACTTAATTTTGGAAAGTAGGATTTAAGTTGTTTTAAGTTATTCTTCGTCTTTCTCACTCTAGCTGTCCATTAGTCTTCTCTCTTTCTTCACCTCCGTACCTCGATTCCCAAAAACCAAAACCCTAGCTTTCTCTCTCTTTGCCGAAGTTTCTTGTGAGCTAAGGTACCATTCGCACCTCGTCTCAAGGTTCGCAATTCTAGCTCCCCTTTCTCGAAATCCCCAATTTTCAGTTAGGGTTTTGTTTTTGTTGAAATTATTTGCTGTGAAATTTGAGAACTTGTCGATTATTGTAATCTGTTACTAATTAGGGTTTCTGCTCTTTCGGTTTTGATTTTATAGGATGGTTAGAGATTTCGAAAACGCATCTAGCAGCGAGGGTGAGGAGTTGGAGGAGAAGCAGAAAAACGCGGCAAGTGCACTCAAATTTAAGGTGAAATTTAGAGTCAAGGAAGAAGATGATTCGAATGTCTGTAAGATTTGTCAAAAGAAGTTTAACTCCAAGAAAGCTGTTGGAGGTCACATGAGGGTTCATTCTGAATCCCAATATTCCACCGGCAAAAATACCGGCGCTCCACTTGAGGCTTATCCGTGCCCGATTTGCGATAAGATTTTTGAAGGTAAGAAGTCGCTTCACGGTCACATGAGAAGTCATCCCGATAGAGATTATAGAGGTATGATTCCTCCAACAAACCCCTTAATCATTGTGGAGACCTCCTTGGATGATAATTATTCCGATGATCCATCTGGTTCGTCGGAGAGTTCTCGTGGGGGTTTGTTAGGGCTTCTGAATAGAGGATGGACTACTAAACGGCGAGGAAGCGGCTCTTCTTCTGGTGGATCCAATGTTGCTGAGAGCTCCAGGAATAATGATTATGGCCCTGAGATGTTAAACGGTGCAGCTTTGGTTATGTTTCTAGCTAATGGAAATGATTCTTATAGGGCTTGTAAGCGAAGAATCTCTGAAAACACTGATGATGACGATGATGATGACTGGAAAATGTATAAGGGTCAAATTGATCGTAAGGGCCAAAGTATGATTGGTTCTGAGGATAACTCAAAGATAATGATGATTAGTGAGACAGCTAATTACATGAAAGCTGAGGATTCTGGTAAGAAGAGGAAGAGGAGAGCTGTGATTAGGGATTTGGAAAATGGCAAAGTATACAGTTGCAGTATCTGCAGTAAGTCATTCACGACTCCTCAGGCACTCGGGGGTCACACGTCGAGCGCGCACAACAAGATGCTGACGAAGAACCTGGCTCTGGCTACTGTAGTGGAAATAGTTGATGATGGAGGTTTAGATGCAAATGCTTCTGTTACAGTGATTGGATCATCTTTAAAATCAGGAGCTCATGTATGTAATAAATGTGATAAGGCTTTTCCGAGTGGACAGGCTTTGGGTGGCCATATGAGGCTTCATTGGTCAGGTCCCGCTGGTTCTGTTGTTGCTGCTGCTGTAGAGCCCCAAGGGGAGGCTCCGACTTTATTGTCGTCTTCTGTTGCAAGAGAGGATATCGGTACGCTTTTCGATCTTAATGAAATTCCCGAGGATGATGATGGCTTCCAGGGAGCGTCCGGATGCTGATGTGGAGTAGTACAGAGGTTCCGGAAGCTGATGTGGAGTAGTAGGGAGGATCCGGATGCTGATGTGGAGTAGAAGGTAGATTTTTAAGAATGTTAGTTATCAGTATTTTTTTTGTTTTTTAGTGTCTGGCTATGAACTCATAAAGTCAAAAGCCATTAAAATTAGGGTTTCAGTGTCTGGCTATGAACTTATAAAGTCAAAAGCCATTAGAATTTGTCTTTTAGTGTCTGGCTATGACTTTATAAGGTCAAAAGCCATTAAAATTAGGGCTTGTTATTCGAACGTTTAGTGAATGGATTCTGTTAGTGAAATTCGTTTGTCTTTGATGTGATTTTCTTTATCTAGACCATGCAAAGTTCATGTAGTTTAAATCATAGTCATTCAAGAATAACCATCGATAAGCATAAAAAATGTATAATTAAAGAATCAACCATCGATAAGCAAAAGAATAAGGAATCTGGGTAAAACTGAATCAGATTTGAGTCACGAGTTTGTGATATTGAGTTTGGGGAAACTGAATCAGTACACGAGTTATTTGAGTTTGTGTTTGAAGTTGGTTTGGATAAAAAAAAAACAATTGTATGCTTCGAAGCTGATTCATAAGGTAAAGCCCAATTTACTGTCAAACAAAACAAAATTACATTACTCGATTCGAGAACCAAACTTGCAACTAAACTCTAGTCCAAAGGTACAACAGTAGGAGAGTTCATGCTCTGCATACTTTCTAAGTGGGCATAACCATTTCCGACTTCGGAAGAAAAAACTTCGAAGCGAAGAATTGCAAAACGAAAACGAACAACATCAGTTGTAAAAAGAAGCAGAAAGAGAACTTAGCAGCTCTCTTCTGTATCTTGGCAACCTCGGCTTCGTCTGGTCTGGTTCCCTGTAACTGTGTACTAGCTAGAGATTTCATTTGTTTTTCTGCAATAATACTCCCATCTTCAAATGCAAGATACTTGATTTCGGCTTCCATCTTTTGTTTAATCAGATCTTCCATCTTTGCTTCAATCTCTTTGTATTTCTTCTGTTGCACCTCCACGCTTCTCCCCAAGTCTTCATTTGATAACTTCATGTCATTGATCGTGGACTCGAGTTCAGTGATCTTAGATTCCTTCTCCTTGAGCATATCCAATGCTTCCTCTAGCTGCTTTTCCAATACATGAATGTTCCCTGCTTGGCTCGTTGACTTGGCTTCCAAGGCATCTGGGTCATCTCGTGCAGCATCTTCTGACTTGTTAGTAGCTTTGATCGAGTGATCATCCAAAAGCTGGAGATCTTTGCCTAACTCCCCGAATTTCTGAATTTCTACAAAAATCATATGTCAAAAGTAAAGATCCATTTATGTTAGAAAATACAAGCAAAGATCATAAGATTTCAAACAATGTAGGGAGTGAACAATTTGATAAATCCACCTCCACCTGCTTTAAAAATGAAAAACTACTAACTGTGCAAGCATACAACTTGCATATTCCTAGATAATCAGTTGTCAATCTATGTTTTATATACCACCAAAGTGTTTTTTATAAACCATTAAGCACGGGTCCATGAACTATCTTCCCAGTGCACAAGCAATGAACATAACCAGTATCTAACTGCAAGCCAAAACGACAAGAAGCTCGTAAAAGATGGTTACTTAAAGGATGAAAATGAAGTCTGCACAGTGGCTGAAGGGCAAAAAGTTATGTTTACTCTACAAAAGGATAATACGGGGATAAATCATCTAACATTCACTAATTGTAGAAGCGGAATCCTCAAATTAGCACATCAATAATGTTAATCAATGAAGAAATCACTAATGATAATCTATGAAGAAATCACTAACACTCCAGGAAAAGGATCATACATAGGCCACAGCAAACACCAGTCAACAGAAAGAGAAAAAAAGGATTAAAAACAGGGTGCGAGGGCCTAAGGAGTTTTAATTAACCCAAATTTAACTTTAAGTTTCTGACATGAGCAAATTCCCTGTTTTCTATTCTAGGACATGTAAAAACCTTTATCATCTCTTACCAATATCAGATAAGTGACACTTCACAAGCATATATATGCTTGACGTTTTATCAATATCTCCAACTTCCAACCAAGCCACGGCATTCCTCTATAAGATCTTTTGAATGTTCATATTTTTGGAAAAGCAAATAGGCTAGACTTTGTACATCGGTATAAAACCCAACTTTGATTTTCAAGACTTCTTCACTAAAAGACATCTGCTACATGGGAACGCAACTCATGAATCCTAGTCAAACTCCAATTCTAAGGACTTGTTTCTCCCTGATCTTCCTCCCAAGACCAGAATATACCAGCAATTACTCCCAAAACTTCATACTAACAACACATGTAAAAAGTGACCACTATCACTAATTAAATCTGGAAAAAAAAAAGAAGGAACAGGGCTTCTTTGTATCAATTAGCTAGGCACAAACTGCTGGCTCAAAGAGGTGGATGCAGCATCTCCAATAAGTGGTCTTTCGAAGGTAGAACTCATCACCAAAGGTACTTGGTTCATTTTAACAATGATATTGGCCAAGAAGGTTGCACAAAGAAAACAAAAACGAACAACTTTCTACTATTGAGCAAGTGTATTATCCGGTCAAAGAATTAACTGAACTCACCTTGTTCAAGTGACTCTTGTGCAGACCGAAGCATCCTAACACAGTCAGTCAATGGATCCCCATTCTCTGAGAGCTGATGGTTCTTGTTTCTCCCTCTGATTTGCCCTGATACAGAATCACCATGTGATAATACTTCATTTTCTCTAGCTTTTTTATCAAAACCAACAGGCAGGCCTTCAGCAGAAATCTGTTCACCAGCCAGTCCATCATAACCATGTTCGCTGTCATAACCCATCAATCTTTCACTATGGCCATTACTAATCACAGAAGATGAGCCCTGCATAAATACAGAGCTATAGCTTCTTGAATCAGATTCCAGGCTCGAGAGTGAGTTTTCCGCAGCTTCAACCCAAGTTTTATTGGTAGTATCAGCCTGAAATGCTCCCAAGTGCTTTCCACCAAAATTTTTAATCTTGTGCTTTTCCCTCGAATGGCCTGATGCTCTAGATAGATCATGCCTAGACCTTGGAACACTCGCTGCAGTAGAAGACTTGCTACTCCTATCCTTGCTGTTGTCAGAATCAGCACCAATGCTAAACGTAGAGCCACCAGCCCCCTCATGAATAGAACCGGATCCATTGATGGAGAAGGTATCAGCACCAGTAGTATTGTTAATCAATGCATTAGTAGATGCTACTGAATCCTCACTCCTTTCCTTATTCTGATATGTTTTGTCTAATGAATTCAGCGGAGCTTCTGAGCGGCGCTTTGAGATCTTAGTCACATCTATGCTACCACTGCTATCCTTTGTAAACTCCCTTCTAATTCTTCTCCATTTCTTCAGCCCTTTTCCTTTTGTGCCTGTTTCCGGAGGCGACATAGGAGAACCGGTAACAGGTTGACCATTTTCATTTTCATTTCCCTTTCCAACTGAATTGATCGCCGCAAAGGGCTCCACATACTCGCCAGAACCAGAACGGTTCAGATTTAGTGAAGCAGATTCAGACTGTAACTTGACAGTTCCATGTTCGTCTGAATTTGACTTTTCAGCATATTGCTTGATTTTCTCAGGATCTAAAGACGGCACACCATGACCATTTCCATTAGAATTAAGATCACATCCATCATCAGAAGATCCATTTAAGTCAATCTTCAGATGATCTCCAATCGGGGGATTTGGAGCACAGACCACCTCGTTATCTCCGGTAGATTCTAGGGCTGAATTCTCACTTTCTATATCCATATTTCAAAATTGAGCAGAATCAAACAAAAATCCGAAAACTAACAACATAAACCAGAAGAATCGATGAGACTAACACACAGTCTGACCCCTCGATCAAGTAATTCAGAGTCAGAATCAGAGCACCAACCACTCGGTACTCGCAGCAAAGTAAAGATACAAACAAATCCTTCCTCAATACCCCAAATCAGCAGTAGAAGATGATGAAATGAGCAGAGATTGATCGCCAACTATTCGGTCGTGTTTCATGAAACGGATTCCATTTTGTCGACCAATTAGAATAAAAACACGAAAGAGAAAGCGTTACCTTCAATTATTGCTGACGGAAGGATGTAAGAGTAGAAGGATGATGAAGAATCGGGGAAGATCTGAGAAACCCTAAACGAAGAATAGGGAATCTTGCGGGGTTGAAGAAATAGCCATGAATATCACTTTCGTCAGCGGAGAGATGAAAAGATGACAAGTGCTCAGCGCCCACTCCACGTACTGTCAACTTTCCATCTCTTTCATATATAGCTTTCCACTTTCAATATTATGCAAACAAGCCCAAAATATTTACCATTTCTTACCTTAAATATTTGGGAATCAATTAAAAGCACACTCGTAATATAAACGCTATTTTAAAGCATATATAGATTTGACAACAATTTTATTGTTGGATTTAATGTAAATTTAAGAAAGTATTACGGGCTTCTTGTTGATTACAACTAAATCTAAACTAATCATCCTAACTTATCGTAATGTCCAGCTGAAATAAATCAAATGTAGCCGGAAATTCTAACTTAACTAAAGTTCCTTTTTAATATTTTTTTCATGAATATAAATTCTATTGACTCGTTTAAAAATATATACACAATTTATCACTAGCCTAAATATATGTGATCCAAATACTTTATATCCCAACTCATTCTTAAATATGTATGATTAAAACACTTTTTTTTTCTTTACCTCAAATAAGTCAACCATATAAACATTTAAGGCCCGTTTGGTTCAAACTCTTGAAACGGAATCGGAATGAAAACGACTTTAGTTCTTATGTATATCCTTATTCCTGAAATTTTATAGAATCATTCCTTGTGGTTTCATGCAGGGGCGGCTCTTGGGTGGGCAGCCCACCCTCAAAAAAAAAATATTTTTTTTTTTTTGAAAAAATCGTTTTAAAATTGGTTGTGGCTTCTCGTTTATAAAAAATTTTTCTATGATTTATTAATTTTTTAAATATAACTATTCTTGTGTTATATTTAAATGTTGTTTTGGATCTTTCGCCGAAGTAAACCAAACTTCAAAAGAATTTCCCGTTTTAGGCTCGGAGTGAAATAATTCACCAAAATGCACGAGATTTGTTGTTTGAAGTTGAAGCGCGGTCTTAGACCGCACTATTATTTGTAAAACGCGTTGTCGAGGACAACGTTTTAATATCCGAAATAAAGATAATAAAAACACAAATAGAGGTGCGGTCCTAGACCGCGACTATAGTGTAACGTTTTTTAAAGAAAAAAAAACTAAAGAGGCGCGGTTATAGACGCGCCTATAGGGCAGCTATTTCTTTTTTAAAAAAAATTTATAGGTGCGGTCCACGACCGCGCCTTTAAGTGTAATGTTTTTTTTTTTCTATTTTTGTTTATTGTAAGTAGATAACATATTGACTTTGTTTTTATCGCTATTTTATTTTCATAGATATCGAAAATAAAATTTCGCCCCCCCCTTAAAATCCTGCGGCCGCCACTGGTTTTCATGCAAAATGCACTTACCTCCCCATGTTTTGTTTCCCTGTAGGATATCAAAAGTAATCAAATTCAACTCAAACTACTTCAAACCACAAGGAATGATTCCAAAAACTTTCATTAACAAATGTATAGATATGGACTAGATTCGTTTCCATTCCATTTTCGATTCCGGGGTTAAAACCAATCGGACCCTTAATAAAAATGTATAAAATGTGGAACCAATCTAGCAAAATTTGTAAAGATGTTGTCCTTTTTGTTAGAACTCGTAGTTCATGAAGATGAAGATCGATGAACGACATGAGAGAGGGAATACAGGATAGAGAGAATATTCTTGTTTGATGAAAGAGTCATTTTTATTAATTGTATGTGCTTTATAGTAGAAACATATTTATACAAGTAATGTGTCGGTCACTAAATTCTGTTACAAAATGTGGGGCTTACAATCAATCTCTAGTTATACTCTCGTCACCCCCGCAAGCTGAAATGATTCATTTTAAGCTTGAGAAGTAACTCATTTTGACGTGTGGAAGATAATATTTTTGTGAATACGTCAGCAAGCTGAGCAAAAGTGTAGATATGCTTCAATTCCAGTAATCCCTCCATAATTTTATCTATAGTGAAATGACATTCCATTTCGATGTGTTTGGTTCTCTCATGAAAGACAAGATTGTGTGCTATTTGGATTGCCGAGTTGTTGTCACACTATAATCGGACAGGTTAAGCTGGTGAGAAACCAATGTTATTGAGGAGGCGAATGAGCCAAGTAATTTCAATTGCGACGCTTGCCATAGCTATATATTTAGCTTCAGTAGAGCTACATGAAACAACGGGTTCCTTCTTTGATTTCTAACTTACTAGAGAGTTGCCTAGTAGAATTACAAAGCCTCCAACTGATCGTCTGGTTGTGGGACAAGTCACCCAATCGGAGTTAGTATATGCAAGTAGAGAGGGAGAGTCACAACCATTGAGAAGAACACCATGACCAATGGTACCATGCAAGTATTTGATAGTGTGTTGTAGTGCAAGGAGATGGGAGGAACATAGTTGTTGCATGAATCGACTTAAGTACTGGACTGCAAAGCACAAGTCAGGCCTGCTATGAGTGAGAAAATTAATCTTTCTTACTAGTGATCGATAATAGGATGCATCTAGCAAAAGACTTCCATCAAAAGGTAGGAATTTTGTGGTCAAAGGAAGCGGAGTAGTTATTGCCTTAGTGTCGGACAAAGCTACATCACGTAGAAGCTCCAAGGTGAACTTGCGTTGATAAATGAAAATGCCAGAAGGAAGGTAGCTAATCTCGATGCTCAAGAAGAAGTGCAAGACCCCAGATCTTTAACACTAAAGGTGTTATCAAGGTATACTTTCAATTGAGATATTAATGTACATTGGAGCCTGTGATAAGTAAGTCATCGACGTAGATAGCCACCACTGTAATGAGAGAAGATTCATGTTTAATAAATAAAGAGTAGTCATTTTTAGATTAAATATAACCACGTTCCACTAAGGCATTTGTAAGACGATGAAACCATTGTCTTCAGGCTTGTTTTAAACCATAGAGAGAGTTCTTTAACTTGCACACAAGATAGTGAGGATTGGGGACTCCTAGAGGGGTTTTCATGTAGACATCTTCGTACAAATCTCCAAGTAAGAAAGAGTTGTTTACATCTAGTTGATGTAATGTCCAAGACTTGGCTGCAACAATAGCAATAATGCTTTATATGGTAGTCATCTTGACCACAGGGGAAAAAATTTCATGGAAATCAATTCCATCTTATTGAGTCTAACCTTTAGCTACTAAACAGGATTTATATCGTTCAAGACTCCCATCAGCTTTGAGTTTGACTTTAAAGATCCATTTACACCCGATTGCTTTCTTAGTTGGAGGAAGTGCCATAAGATCCCACGTGTGGTTGGCTTTGAGGGCTTGGTACTCTTTGGTCATGGCATTGATCCATTTAGGATCCTTAGATGCTTCAACATAGGTAGTAGGTTCAACATATGATGAAAGCGAAGAAAGAAAAGCATAGTGAAATGAATGTAAAAGGGAAGAATGAAACATACCTGGTGATGGAAAAGTTGAAGAACCGAATGAGGAAATAAATTCCTGAAGATGTGAAGGTGGTTTGTTGGATCGAAGGGAGTGTGAAGGTGGATGATTGATGGGAACCGGGATATGGATGTATCACTTGTGTTATTGGATGTGGTAGATGTAGATGAAGGACCTAGAGATATATCATTTGCGTGGCTTAGTGTGGTAGATGAAGAACTTGGAGAGATGATGGAACATGTGTAGGATGGGGTAAAAATATAGTGGTATCAAATTGAGGTTATGAAAGATGGATAGGGAGAGTGGATGTGGAAGAAGAAATATTATGAAAGGGAAATATGATCTCATCAAAGACGACATCACGAGAGATGATGACTTCCCTGGATTGAATGGTGAGAACTTTAAATTTCTTGCCATCAGGATAGCCTAAGAAAACACAAGGGAGAGCTCGTGGTAAAAATTTGTCTCGATGAGGTTTTGTGGTGCTTACAAAACACAAACAACCAAACACTTTGAAATGTGAGTAATTGGGAGGTTCATGAAATAGAAGTTCAAGAGGAGATTTGTTGTGGAGAGTGGGAAGAGGGCATCTATTGATGAGGTGTATGGCACATAGAATGCATTCTCCCCAATATTCTAAAGGTATCTTGGATTGATGAAACAAAGATCGGGCAACCTCAAGTATGTGCCTATGTTTCTTTTCAACAACACCATTTTGTTAAGGAGTGTATGAACAAGAGGTTTGGTGAATGATACCTTCCTTTTGATAGAAACAAGATGCATTATGACTAGAAAACTCCAAAGCATTATCGGATCTAATGACTTTGACTTTGGTGTGAAATTGTGTGGAAACAAGATTGGTAAAGGATTAAATAACGGTAAGAGCGTTGCTCTTGGTTGCCATGAGGTAGGTCCATGTGCATCTTGTGAAGTCATCGACTATGGTAAGAAAGTATTGGAAACCATTATATGTTTGTTGTCGATAGGTCCTCATGTATCAATATGTATAAGATCGAAAGGTTGAATGGCTCGAGTGTAAGAAAGAGGGAAAGAAGGTCTAGTTTGGCGTTCTTGAGGACAAATTTGACAAATATAATGATATTTGGCATTAGTAGTAATAGATGTAATATGATGCATTTGTTCAAAAGGTAAGTGGCCAAGTCGACAATTCCATATTTCAGGGCTTACACTGTGTTGTTTAGTTGAACAAGAATGAGAAATAATATATTATAGGTAGTATCAATACAAGAAGTTGATGAACTCGAAACATCATGGACTTTGTCTACCACATATAAGCCCTTGCAAGCTTTACTAATCATCAAATGTTGCTGCATCGAATGGTCCTAGATGAGACGATGAGAATGAGAAAATATGATGTGAGTAGATAGATCTTTGGATAGTCTATAGACAGACAATAAATTATATTGGAATGATGGAACATGTAGCACATTATGAAGTGTTAGATCATAACTTAGAGTGAATGTACCGAAATGATTAACACTAGCAGTGGTGCCATTAGGCATGGTAATAAGCATGGGTGGGGAGTAGGTTGAAAGGATGAAAGGAGTTCAAGATGAGGTGTAATATGGTATGTGGCACCATTGTCGATGACCATTGAGACTTAAGTGAAGGAGAGAATAGGCATAGAGTTTTACCAGCCAAGAAAGCATTGTGATGTTCTTTGTCCGACGCAGTGGGAGTATTGGTGTGTAGTAATGACAATAACTGAGTCATTTGTTCTTGTGAGAATGATGTGGTAGCAACTTTATGGCCAGCTGAATATCCATCCACCTTCCAGCATTTTGCAAGAATATGACCTGCAAATTTACAGTGCTCACAAAAATAAACATCAGGTGCAGCAGCAGTTGGATAACCATGAAGTTTCTAACATTTGTCAATGTTGTGATTCTAGGCTTTGCGATGTTCACAAAAAAGTGATTTGGTGTTAGAAGCGGGTGTTGAAGATAATCCTTTAAGGCCTGTTATAGGAGTTGGAAATGCCTCGATGCTGAGAATATAAGGTTGTGGCTTCATCTTGAAGGATCATGTTGTATACCTCATCGATAGTTGGTGGTAGCGTGAGCATCAATATGTTAGATCTCACAAGATTGAAAGAATCATTCAATCCAACAAGAAATTGAATTATTTGTTGATTCTTGAGAATAGACAAGGCAACTTCATTAGATCCACAAATGCAAAGCTGATGCTCGATAACAAGGGTATATTCATCCCAAAGCTTCTTTAAACGAGTGTAATATAAAGTAATAGATTGATTTCCTTGAGAGATGAAGTTTAATTCTCGATGAATTTGAAGTAGATTTGTACGACTACATTTACCATATCAGGTAGCGAGTTCCTTCCAGATCTGAGCTGCAAACTTGCAATAAAGTACAGATTCAACAATCTCCTTCTCAACAGAATGATGCAACAAGAAACGAGAAGCCATTTCCAGTCTGAGAAGGAGATTGATGTAGACTTGTAAGATAATTTATGATCTTTGTCCAATATCGGAAAAAACCGGTGATCAGATCAGATATTATTCAAAAAAAAAAAACCCTTAAAAACAAAAAAAATATATTTAAATAAAAGGAGATTAGATGGATCCGGGATCCTGGAAATTTTGATCCCGGTCTAAATTTCTAAAAATTCCTATTCTTTGGATCGGATCCGATGCCCCGTCTAAATTTCTAAAAATTTCTATTCTTTGGATCGGATCCGATATTCCGGATAGGATCGATCCCCGACAGTTTGCGCAACCGTAGTGAGTGTCCGAGTAGCTAATAGCTATTAGGGGTACGCATTGTACGCCTAGAAAATATGTATAAAATATAGATAAACACAAACGGGAAATCCAAGAAAGAAAACTGGAAAATATACTATATGGTCGAGATATAGTAAAATTTTAAACTATGAAACGATCGATTTTATTCAATCAACATGAATTTGTATACACGATTCAACCCTGAAACACAATTTCATTATTCATCCAGTTCCCCTGAAACCTAACAAGAACTGCAATCCCAACTTCTTAACAACAACATCAGGAAGAAGAAGAAAGAAATCAAGCGGCCATCAACGATCACAGATCGAGCTCTTCCCTAAGCTAGATCCAATGGATTCTTGGAAATAAGAACACCATCACCATCCGCATACAACCACTCACCATCGTGAATCACATACCCAGCCATATACACAGGCAAACGAGTCTCACCAGCTTCCCTCTTTTTCGACTTCAATGGATGCGTTCCTAAAGCCCTAACTCCAATATCACAAGCGTTGATCTCATCAACATCTCTGATGTATCCATTCACCACAATCCCTCCCCATCCGTTAGTGTAACCGATCTGCGCGAGATTCCCTCCGACAAGCGCGCACCGCTGGCTTCCTCCACCATCAACCACCAATACACTACCGGATCCGTACTCTGGCTTCGTCTCAAGCATCTGTCTCACTAGAACGTTGTCTTCAAACACTTTGACAGTCACGATTCGGCCGTGGAACGATCTCTTGGATCCGTAGATGTTGAAGATCGGTTGTAGAGCTCGTAGATCTCCGGTTGCGAGAAGAGGCTCGTTTGCGTCGCCGAGATCTGTAGTGGCTAAGGTTGCCATTGTTGGATAGGATTGGAGTTGTTTTCGCGAATTTTGTGGTGTTGATTGGTGTGGAATTTGGGATCCTGCTACCACCACTCGATTGAATAGAGTCGTGGAGAG
This sequence comes from Fagopyrum homotropicum, assembly GCA_033239125.1. Classification (NCBI taxonomy): domain Eukaryota; kingdom Viridiplantae; phylum Streptophyta; class Magnoliopsida; order Caryophyllales; family Polygonaceae; genus Fagopyrum; species Fagopyrum homotropicum. The sequence continues at coordinate 6,759,317 of BSWB01000001.1, read as the reverse complement.
AGCTATAAATGGTGATTGAGAGGATCCTGCTATGAATTTGTGGCTGAACATGGTTAATTTAAGGCGAAGGTGCTCAACTGCTCACTCTGCCTTGGATTCTTCGTGGAAATTTCTCTCTTTGTTTATTACTGTGGTCCACGTGTTTTCGTGCTGGTTCGGATCTCGTTGGCTTGATCCAAAATACATTTTGCTACAAAAGAATTTGTGTTTTTGGTGCAGTCGAGAGTAGAGTATTATTTTTTTTATTTTTTTTAAAAACTGAAAGCAGTTGGGAGAGAATTACCTTCCAGAGGTAGTTCATTCTAAAGCATACTTGCGGATAAGAACACTAAATTCGAGATCATTAGAAAATGGTGTGTTGGGGTTCCAAATTTTCAAAAGGGTTGACTCGGACTTCCTCAAAGAAGCGAAGATCCAATATGGAGTCGGATATGATCATCTCGATCTCCAAGGAGCAACTCCAGATTCCTTGAAGAGCCTTGATAACACAAAGGTTATCACCTCAATTTCAATCTTTTTTATATTTAGTATTATAGCTTCTTTTAGTCCAGCTTTCAGCGCGAAGACTTCTGCTTTAACTACCGAGTTAAAGTTTTTTTTTGTGCCCAAGCTAATAACATCACCGTAATGATTTCGTATAACAAAACCAATGGAGGTTATTCCTGAATCGAGTTTTGATCCATCAAAGTTGAGTTTGTGGATCTCAGGTTTTGGTTTATGCCATTTAATATTATTTTTCTTTCTTGTATTGGGTAAGTTGTTCTTTTGAATATGTTTAAAATCTTAGTCATCATCATCGGTCTTATGGTTTTTCCAATTCTGAACTAGGTTTTTAACGAAATTTAGGATGTTATGATCCGATCCGATTGCATCATTGTTAAATATGATTTTATTTACGAAGAACCAAATACTCCACCATATGGTTGCAAGTCGGGAGAAATTAGAAAGCCCGATCTTATTTTTTATTTCCAACAAGAGTTCGTGAGGACTTTTGTTTTCTGTGTCAATGGTATTGAGATTGGTGATTATATTTAAATCAAATTTTGTGATTATATTTTTGCTATAAGGGCAATCAATAAGAAGATGTACAAGATCTTCGAGTTGATGATTACAAAAATCGCAATTTTTTAGAACTGTAATTCTTCTTTCGTTAAGTTTTGCTTTAGTTGGGATACCGTTTCTTGAAATTTTTCATATGAAGTTTTTAATTTTTGGTTGCGTGTCTGATTTCCAAATCCAATCACAATAATCAGGAAGTCATCCTAATTCCTTTTCAATCATTTCTGAGGCTGATTTTGTGGAGAACAAGCCGTTCGAGTTGCTTCTCCAATATAGTCTGTCTTGTATTTCATTTGTTGAAATGATTACTTCCATAAATTTTTTTCCTAATTGTAGGGCTGATAATATTTTGTAGCTCATTTTCAATTTTAGTAGTGTCTCATTCATTTGATTTGATGAAATGGCTGACTTTAATCTGGGTATTGATTAGATTAATGCTTTGTACTAACTTGATTAGGGGGTCGTTGTGACTCAATTATCTTGCCAAAAGTTGATGGATTTACCATTGCCTATCTGCCAAATAGTTCCGTTTTTCAATTCGGATTTGAGTTTTATCAGGTTTTTTCATTGTCAAGATGCTTGTCCTTTTAGATGATATTGTAGTACATTAGTATTTTTTAAATATTTTTCATTAACAATTTGCACCTAAATATTTTCTAGTTCGGCAAGAATTTTTCAAAGAAGTTTCATTTGGAGGGCTTTATTAGTGGTAAGAGACTTTCTTAATCCGAGTCCTCCATTTCTTTTTGGTTTATAAATTGACTCCCAACTTATCAATGTTCTATGATTGTCATCTTTGTTCCAAAAGAATTTTTTATACGTTTTATCGAGTTCGTCCAAATTATGTCTTGGGAGCATAAATCCTTGCATAACAAAGTAGGGGTGGACATGGGACGGGACGAGACGGGATAGGAGCCATACCGTGCCCCGTCCCGCAAGTTATTTGCGGGACGAGACGGGACGGGATTTGTGACTTTTTTCTTGGTCCCGCGCGGGCCTTGTCCCATATGGGACGGGACGGGAGGGGACGGAACGGGACAAATCCTGCACAAATTATGCACCGATTACATTCAATATGTATGCTTGTTTTCTCTCATGTTTAAAGACACAAATGATTGGGGGAAAAAACTCGATACCTAATTATCGATTCATGACGCCTACACTAGTAGTTAATACATTGAAAACAAAAAATCAAGTTACATCAAAGTGTCTTACCGATTCACATTAAAAAAATAACAGCAAATAATTTACAAAAAATAACATTTATTTAACTATCGATTACAATTGTGGGAATCTAGAAATACAAGGACAATGGAACAGACTAGAGCAAGGACTGCGATGGAACGGACTAGAGCAAGGGTGGCGATGGAGCGGGTCAGAGCAAGACGACGAACGAACTAAATCAAGGGAGATCATAACCTCTAGTATTTTAGATCCAACCACAATCGTAAAGAATGAGTGAATGACTGATAAAAAAAATAATCGAACTAATAATTTTAAAAATATAAAAATATTTTTTTTAAAAATTATAATTTATGTATGATATTTATCTATATAATATATATAAAAATATTATTTTTATATATATGCCGGACAGGACGGGATTAACCTGGATGGGAAGTCTCCGTCCCGCGTCCCGTCCCGCAAATTTTCACGGGACGGGACGTGATACACATTTTTTTTTCCAAATCCCGCCGGGATCAGGACGGGACCGGGACGGGATTAAGCGGGATTTATGTCCACCCCTATAACAAAAGATGATTTTGTTGCTAAGTTATGTTTTATGAGAATGTTTCATCCTTCTTGTGAAAGGGAGTTTACCTTCCATTTGCGGAGAGTAGAGTATTATTGTTTTAGCTTCCGAGTCACCTCAACCAATGTAATCCAATATAGTAGTAGTAGTAGTAGTGAAACTATGCTGTTAAATTAGGCCAAACTTTAACAGCAATGGGCCAAAATTTTAGGAAGCCCGGTTCAAAATGACCTTATAGACCGCCATTGAGCTGGATCTGATAAGTGACAACACATTCAAAGTTAACTTTAAAATTGCTAGAAAACCTAATCAACATTTCGTTCAATTTTTTTCGGGTACCGTAACCGTGATGATTTTTGTCACGGTTACGGGTTCCGAATCCGTGAAAGATTAGGTTACGGGTTTCGTAACTGTGATGATTTTCTTTGTGAATTCTAACCAAAAAAAAAGTGAAGAAAATCGCCACAGTTACGGAACCCGTAACCGTTACGATTACGGGTTCCAGATCCAAGATAACTTTCTTTGTGAATTCTAACCTAAAAAAAAATTGACACTGTCACAGTTACGAAACCCATAACCGTGATCGATGTCAAATTTTTTTTTTACAGTTTCTGAACTCGTGACTGTGGCGGTCACGAATTTTGTAACCATCGTGCATTTACGAAATCCATCGCCGTACACGTAATACCCTTTTTTAGTAGCAAGGATCATATATGTCTTCATTAACTTCTATTCGTTCAAACTGAAACCGGCCCGAATGATATGCATGTTTTATTTGTAGTGATTTCATATATTGTATTGATTTCACAAATCAACATTCATATGTCTTCATGCCTTTTGACATTGATTTAGTAATAATTGAAGATATTTTATTATCATCGAGAAGAGTGATATTGAACGATAATAATTCTCCACACCTTTCTATTGATACACTGATTACAAATATATACAGTTAACACAAAATAGGATAATTACGGTAAAGGAAATAATACAAAAGTGATCATATAAAAGATATGATTCCCCATGGATTTCGTGTATACATTGAGCATACCATGGAGAGGATCACGTTTCCGTTAATACCCCCAGCAAACTGATGGGCGATCAAGAACAAACAGCTTGGAACGTAATTGGACAAAGCGCGCCGAGTCGAGTGGTTTGGTGCAAATATCAGCAACTTGATCAACCGAAAAAACATGTCGAACTTGGAGTTGGCCGGCCTCAACTTGTTCTCGAACAAAAAAATAGTCAAGGTGAATGTGTTTTGAGCGAGATCCCACAACCGGGCTGATGGACATAAATTGAGCGCCAACATTGGCACATAGAATCAGAGGCGGAGTTGACGTATGGATTTGAAGTTCTCAAAGTAATTGTACAATCCACATGACTTCAGCAGCGGTATATGTAAGAGCTCGGTATCCAGCTTCCGTGCTAGAACGAGCAACCACCCTTTGCTTGCGAGATGTCCAACTAATGAGGTTTGGACCAAAGTAAACGGTGAATCCATATTGTGAGCAATAGTCCGAGCGATCAGCGGCCCAGCCAACATCCGTATATGCTGTTAGATGAGTAGCAGAGGACGCGCAAATTAAGAGGCCCGGTTCAGGTGTTCCGTTCAAATATCGCAAAATTCTTTTAACCGCTTGCCAATTAGGAAGTCGTGGTGAGTGCATATACTGACATACACGATTAACAGCATATGAAATCTCCGGGTGAGTGATGGTGATACATTGTAATGAACCAACGATGCGACGATAAAGCGAGGGATCATCAAAGGGATTCCCTTCAGGCATAAGGCGAGAAGACGTCTCAGTTGGTGACCTTATCGGACTACTCTCAGTCATCTTTGCTCGTTGCAAGACATCTTTGATATATTTTGTTTGGGACAAATGTAGTGCGTTCGAGGTCCTGGAGACTTCCAAACCAAGAAAGAACCCGAAGGGACCAAGGTCACGGATCGAGAACGTGCGATGGAGAAGAGAGGTGAGCTCGGCAATGGTGGAAGGACTGGAGCTTGTAACAATTAAACCATCAACATAAGCCAAGACATAAATAGTTACCGCTGAGGAGTGGAAGACGGACAGCGACGTGTCCGATTGGCAAGCCTAAAACCCATGTGTTGTGAATAATGATTTTAGTTTGGTGTACCACTTGTACGGGGCTTGAATTAAATCGTAAAGGGCTTTGCGGAGGCGACAAACATGCGTGGTATTAATAGGATGAATAAAGCCCGGAGGTTGAGCCATGTATGCAGTTTCATGCAGATCACCATTGAGAAAGGCATTATTGACATCAACTTATTGGATTGGCCATCCCCGAGATAGAGCCAAAGTCAATACGAGGCGAATGGTAGTCGGTTTAATCACCGAACTAAATGTATCAACGAAATCAACTCCTTCCTCTTGATTGAATCCTTGTGCAACTAGACGGGCTTTGTAGCGTTGGATAGTTTCATCAGCATTCCTTTTTATCCTAAACACCCACTTACAACCAACAAAATTAGTATTAACAAGACGAGGAACAAGGTCCCAAGTATTATTTCGCATGAGAGCCTGATATTCTTCCTTCATCGCATGTTGTCATTCGGGTATTTTGGCGGCTTGGAGAAAGGTTTTGGTTTCAGACAGGGTAGTTTTAGTGGTGGAGTTGCATACATAGTCGTTGAGACGAACATTAGGTGTTTGGGTACGATGGCTTCGTCGAGAAGTTGGAGGAGGTGGTGGTGAGAGAGGAGGAGAGGGTATCGTGTTAGGAGGCGGCGATATAGGTGGGGAAAAAGAGGGAGGCCGCGGGTGTGTAGTTGTGGTGGAGCTCAACGTGGCTGAGGTTGGAGATGCCGAGGGTGGAGTAAAGGACACCAAATCAAGTAGGGAGGAGGACGTAGAGTGCATGGGACTAGGTCGTGGTGTATAGGGAAATTGGTTATGCATGGGACTAAACGGGAACGTATCCTCATCACATGCTACATGACGTGCAATATACATTTGTAATGTAGAGAAATGGAAGCAGAGATATCCCTTATGGCGTGAGCTGTATCCCAAGAAGAGGCATCAAAGAGATTGAAAATCTATTTTGTGGTTATTATAAGGACGAAGGAACGGATAACAAAGACATCCGAAGAATCGAAGAAAAGAGTAGTCGTGGTCTTATGAAAAAGCAGTTGAAAAGGTGATTTGTGATCTTGAGAGGGGGACGGTGTGCGGTTATGTAAAAAGACGGAGGAGTGGAAAGTGTGTTCCCAAAAAACATGTGGAAGATTTGCTTGGGCTAAAAGCAAAAGACCCTTTTCTACCACTATCTATTTCGACGTTCCACGACCCCATTTTGTTCTTGAGTATGTGGGCATGACACACGATGAATGATACCTTTGAGGATAGGAATGAGGAGAGAGCGATAAATTTGCCTCCTCCATCAGGTTGAAGACTCTTTATTTTGGTGGAAAAGTGGGTTTTAAACATAGAGTGAAAAGAAATATAAAGATCCCGCACCTGCGACTTGTTAGACATAAAGAAGATCCAAATAAACTTTGTAGCATCATCAATAAAGAAAATGAAATATCGTGAACCATTTAGAGATAATACGGGAGATGGTCCCCAAACATCATAATAAACTAAATCAAATGGGTTTTTGGACGCAAGATGACTAGTCGGGAGATGAAATCTATTACTCTTGCCTAACTGACATGCTCCGCAAATAGAAGGGAGTTTATTTGACGAAATTGGAAGATTAAATGTTGAGGCTAAATGGCGCAAAACAGACTCATGAGGATGGGCTAAACATTGATGCCAAACTTCTAGGGATGTGCGAGAACTGAGAAGAGCACGAGGAGGACACGTTCCGGTGGGCGATTGGAGACAATATAGTCCATAGTCAAGGGTTCCGCGAAGAAGAGTGTGACCCTGCATATTCTTAACAAGGCAAAAAGTAGGGAAGAACACCTTATAAGCATTATTATCGCGGGTAAGTTGAGAAACACTCAGAAGATTTTTGGTTATGGCAGGCACATGAAAAATAGTCAGTAAACGAACAGAAGCATGCGACGTAGGTAATATAGCGGAACCAACATTTGAAATAATTAACTTGTTACCATTTCCAACTTGCATACGATCATGCCCATGATAAGGATCTCGGTCATGTTGTCGAGTTGAGAAGTAACATGATCAGTGGCTCCGGTAGCGAAGTACCATGATGGATCGACTATGGAGGATGGAGACGACATGTTTGCAGTGTTTGCTGACTGAAAAGATGAGGGGGCTGAATTGTTGTAGTTGTTGGTAGGGCGTCTACGAGAAATATAGTCGGTCTCGTTATTATGGTTCCAACAGTTTAACGCTCGGTGGCTTGTCTGACCACAAATTTGACATGGTACTTTGGGGCGACCATATTGATCGACTCGAGAATCTGATGATGAGTAGTTGCAATCAGCAGCTTAGTAGCGAGGTGGGATATCGGAGTTGTGTTGTTGACGGCGATAATTACCGGATGGATGACCGGACGATGAGCCATTGGTTCGACCAGAGGAGCGTGCACTCTTGGATGTGTATAGTGCAGCTAGTTGAGGAGGGAAAGATGGATTCGACGAAGCACCCACTAGTGTATTCGTGGTCTGGGTATCAAGATTTATCCATTCTTCCTCTTGAAGAAGCAACCCAACAAGATCATCTAATGTTGGTTCGTCAACAGACTCAACACGCATCATAAACGCCGTGCGAAACGGCCCATAAGAGGAGTCCAAACCATTGAGGATATAACTGATTAGATCCTCGGTAGACACAATATAGAGACTATCAGCGAGTGAATTAGAAATGGCGTGCTTACGTTCGATGTATTCGATCATCGAAAGAGAGCCTTTTTGAAGCGTTTGAAGTTGTGGTTTGAGAGCCATTCGGCGTGTCCGAGTTTGAGATTGGTAGGTCTTTTCTAACATGACCCACGCGTCATTAGAGGTGGTTGAACGAGCAACTAATGCAAGAGCCCGATCGGAAAGCGTTAGCCGTAGCCAAAGAAGGACGATTTTATATTTTCGTCTTCAAGCAATAAAGTCCGGATTAGGTGACCCGGTAGTTAAACCAGCGGTGGCTGGGAGAGTAGCAGCTGGTATGGGGGCATTGGCCTCAACGACGGAGTCGAGATCAAACGCCTCTAGAGCGGAGAGAACTTTGCTCTTCCACAATGAATAGTTATGAATATCAAGTTTAATATTGAGGTTTGATATGTTGAAATTGATTGTAGAGGTGGTGTTTGATAGAAATAAGAGAGTTTGGGTTGTTGTGGTTAGGGGGTGGTGGAGGGGGTGTGTCATTGATGTTGGTGTTGTTACCGGAGACATCATCGCCGGCGGTAGACTGAGTCGAAGCTATGTAGGGTAGTGAACAGAGGACCGAAAAAATGTGTGGTGTATTTGCCTAAATCTTTGATACCATGAGAAGAGTTATATTGAACGATTATAATTCTCCAGACCTTTCCATTGATACACTAATTACAAATATATACAGTTTACACAAGATAGGATAATTACGGTAAAGAAAATAATACAAAAGTGATAATATAAAAGATATGATTCCTCGTGGATTTCGTGTATACATTGAGGCATTGAGCATATCATGGAGAGGATCACGTTTCCATTAATAATCATCACAAATACTGATATACAATATTACTAATAATAAACTAATTACGTTAAATTATTTATAGTTTTGTCTTCATATATTGTTAACAATTAGTAACTCAATAAATTATAAATAGTTGATGTATGTGTTATGATAGTTGGTGAACCTAGACCAAGAATGGCTTCATTTATTGAACGTAGCTATTATTTTTTAAAGAAATTATTTTGTATGTATTATCCCCTGACACAACCCATCCATCAAAATCCGATAAACCAACTTTTGAGTTTTTATCATTATAAAAAACTATATCATATATCTTATAGATTTGTTAAGAGTTGAGCATGTCGTAATCTAAAGTGGGACAATACTGAGTTTGATACGGCGTCGGCCGTATCCAGTAGGTTGTCCCGATATTCGACACCAAAACTCGATCTTGACTCAAAATGGATGGAAACTGAGATGGATGATGATAAAAAGGAACACAAAGGTAAGATACTAAGATCCGAGGATTGTGATAAATTTGGTGAATGGATAGGTCTAAGTCGAACCTATTTAACAACTTGGTTCGTGTGATGATTCCTCGTCAATCTTCCCGTTCTAGCTCCTTTGCATGTGAGTTTGGTTCGTGCTTTGCATAATTGCATGTGAGCTTGGTTGTCCCGATATTCGACCCCAAAACCATTTCCGTACAACAGAATGCCAGGCCCAAAAAGAATAATCAAGCTTAGAGAACACAAAGCCCAAAGTTAAACTAATTTGGAAGGGGCCGCGCGAACGCAGGCCCCCACAGTAACAAATTATGACGTACACTCTCCCACTTGGGGAGATGTTGGGCCGGCGCCTCTCCGAAGCGTGCAATGGAGGTCTCCGTCTCAGGCCACAAGCCTTGTTGATCGCTCGTAGACCCCGTCCAGGTAAGTATGTTCCTTCATGCCAACCCGATTTGTTTTATAGCCACATTTAACAGTATCTCTTTGTAATGCTTTAGATGTGGGAACTTCAAAACTTAAAAATGTATTGAGATGTAAACAGGAAAAAACCCACGCATCTTTTTTTTGCATCAGAATTGGTTTTGGAAAAAAAAAATGTAACATTTTTTATTAATGGTTACAAAAATATGTAGAGCGCATGTTGTCTCCTTTTCTTTTTGTATTACTACCTACAAATAATAATTGTTACAAACATGTTTAAAATATTATTTTCATAGAAAGAAAAGGAGGTGAAGTACACCTCCAAAACATTTTGTGTCCATATCTTTTTTCTTATAATAACCCTAATACTTTTTTTAAAAACCTCAATTAATAAAACTCATTTAACTCAACAATAAATTGTCTATATAAACATACAGTCAAAATGTATAGAACGGATCTGACAAAATCCGTAAACATTATTATGGTATTATCCCTTTTATTTCTCCTTTGAGTTACCATTTATATAAAAAAAATTCTAATGAAGAAAAAAAAATTTTTTATTCAAATATTAAGTTTTAACTCGATCAAATAGATAATCCAAATATTCGTGAATAACTATCCTATTTGATATGAATTAAATCATATTAAAGTATTATATTTTACGTCCGGTTTAACTTGATTATCCCAATATTCCCTAACACAATACATTGCAAATTTTTAGAGAAATTTTTTTAGTTACTATTTTTAAACTCGTGCATAGGACGAGTATGTTCATCTAGTTAAAAGGTATATAATTTATGCTATTAGAGAATTGAAGGGATTGATCGTTCGGTTTGAAAATTATATAGATTTTTTAACTTGAATACATTGTTCGTTTTTAAGTTTAAGAGAAATTTGTTTTCTGGAGCACATTTGGCCCGCATCATACTTTGCAATTGCAAATAGACCTTGTTTAAATCTGGGCAGCCCGCCTGGTCCGTCCGTCCGGAAAAACGGCGGTTTGAATATAGGAAGAGGTCTGATCGGGTCAAAAAGCCCGGCCCGTCAAACCCGCCGAGCCGGATCCGGGCATTGTCCTAGGCTCGATCGGGCCGAAATAGTAAGTATAAATATTAATATTGGCAAAATTGGCAAACTAGCCTTTTAAGCAAATCAATTGAGAAAGAAGACTCATACTATTTGCTGATTGGTATTTTGACCCCCTATAAAATAGAATAGAGTACAAAAAAGGGCAAGACAACCCATCGGATGTGACATGTTGTACTATCTCACATGTCACATGTCACATCAATCAGAAAAATGAATTTCCAACATTCTTACTTTATCACTTATTACCCAAAAATCCGCTTACCCAAATAATGTCACAATCATACCCAAAAATAAATTTGTCAAAGTACATAAACATACTCGAAAACAACATACCAAAAAATCAAATATCAAAATAAAATCATATCCATAAATTGGATAATATTTTATATTTATACCCAATTTAAATATCACTTAATACAAAAACCATACCCAATTTAAATTTGTCATACCCAAAATTTTCAAAACTCGATATTATACACAAACATCAATATCAAATGACATTTGATCATTACCCAAAAATTCGCTTGAATTTGATCATTATAACACAGTTTGGGTAACCATAAAACATACCCACGATATCACTTTAAAAATATACTTAATAATAATAAATATACTACAAAGCCAATACACATATAAAAGCATACCCAAAAACCCGTTTACCCAAATAATGTCATAATCATACCCAAAAATAAATTTGTCAAGAAATATATTGCCTCTATTTTCACAATCATACCCAAAACCATACCCAAGAAATATACTACAAAACCAATCCATGTAAAAAAGATACTTAAATCAAAAGTAAACATCAAATCACCATCATTTCAATTAGAGAAATTATTACCCCTATTTTTTAGTTTCCATACCTATTTTTTCTTCTTTTTGTATAGAGACCTAGTTTGCAAAATAGAATTTCAAGGGATACTATTTCCCTAATTAATTCATTAATATTTAGTATAATAAATTTAATATATTTTATATAAATATCTTAAATATAATATATTTTTTTTAAAAATCATATTAAAACATTTTTTAAAATATTTTTAAAAAAAAATTTAAAAACGGGTACCCGTAGGCCCGCCCACATGCCCGTTCGGACCGGATACGGCAGCCTTTATAGGCCCGGTAACCGGCCGAGCTCGGCCCGGGTCCAGATAAATGGGCTTAATATTTTGTATTGTCCGTTCCGAATATTGCCCGAGCCCGGACATGTATAAGTCTATTTGCAAATAATAATGTCTCCTCAGCCATTCTTATTTTTAATCGTCTTTATATCTCTTCTTCCCCTCGATAAATATTGTTTTCATTATTGCAAGAATTTCCAAATAAGCTAGTTCGTACAACTTACAAAATTACACAAAAATTAACTATTTTCATACTGTTACACGTGAACTTCCTCTTCCAATTAGTAAGAAATTTATAATTATAAAACATGGCTTATAATATGGGATGAAACTGATAAATAAAATTTATTTAGGTTAGTCAAAGTCTGAAGGATGTGATGTGTCCTTGCAATCTTCATACATCACACTTACCTTGTGGATGAAAGGTTCTTGTCAATGAGCTTTAATGCTATATGATGTTAGTTGTGTACCGAGATTGCTATTCGTACCCACATAAACATGCTATTCGTACCCATTATACGCTTGCAAGAGGCGTAGTTACTTTTTGATGATGAAAAGTAACTACCCCTGCGAGAGGCGTAGTCGAACATCCTTACGCTTTCCTTCTTCGGCGCAGCCGCATTCTTCTTCCTCATTCTTCTTCGTTTCTTCGTTTCTTTCCTTCTTCATCCATTGCCGGCGACCTCGAGAAATCAGTCGGAGAAGACCAACCACCACACACACACGAAGATGGTGAGAACTAGGGGGAGAGGTGGCGGTATTGTTCGTACCGGTGGACGGCCGGCGACCTCCGGCAGCGGAGGAGCTGATTCCGGCGGCGATTCCGGCGACGGCCGGCGAGGAGGCGTTCCTGATTTAGATGCTGGACGAGGAGGACGCTCACGAGTTGTTCGAGGATGTCGCACATCTCGTGTTGTTAGTGGGGTACGGATTTTATTTTATTTATAATTTACTTTATATTTATTTAATTAATAGCTAATATAATTTTAATTTAATACATTGTTTATTAATTAGTGTGTTTTTTTGTTTATTAGATAGCAATTAGTGATTAGTTAGTAAATTGTAGACAATTAGTCGTTAATTGAAAAAATTAGTTGTTAAATAGATAGTTAAGTAATGAAATCAGTAGAAAAGTAGTCGATATTTAGTTGTGTTATTATTCAATAATAAATAAAATTAATTAGTAAGTAATTAATTTGTTAAAATTAGACAAATAGTAGACAATAAGTCGTGGAGCAAAGAAATTAATCGTTTTTACTGATTTAGTCGTCAAATAGTGAACATTTAGTCGAGAATTAATGAAATTAGTTATCAATGACTCGTTGTTTGAAGAAATGACTCGTTAATTGGAGAATTATTGCTATTAGTTTAACAATTAGTCAATAATGAAATTATTAACGACTATATTTCAATTGTTATTTAGTGATTTAGTCGTTAATTAGATAATAATAGACAAATAATTAGTGAACAACAATTCAAAAGGTAATGAAATTAGTCGTTAATTAGTCGATATTAGTTAACAATTAGTCAATAATGAAATTAGTGATATTAGTTAACAATTAGTCAATAATGAAATTAGTAATGAAATTAGTCGTTAATTAGATAAATAATATTAGTTAACAATTAGTCAATAATGAAATTAGTAATGAAATTAGTTTAACAATTAGTCAATAATGAAATTAGTAATGAAATTAGTCGTTAATTAGAGAAATAATATTAGTTAACAATTAGTCAATAATGAAATTAGTTTAACAATTAGTCAATAATGAAATTAGTAATGAAATTAGTCGTTAATTAGTGGTTTAAGTTAATAATTAGTGAATTATTGCTATTAGTTTAACAATTAGTCAATAATGAAATTAGTTTAACAATTAGTCGTTAATTAGTGGTTTAATTAAATTATGCAAATTATATAGGTTGTCGGGCCTAGTACCCGAGGATGGGCCGCTACGGTTTCTAACCGTAAGCGGCGGATGATAGAGCTTGGACTAGTGGATCCAGATGATGTCCAGGAGGATCATCAGGAGGAGGAGAGGCTGCACGAGTCCGATGCGCATGTCGAGGAGCGGATGGACATGCTATTCGGTTCATCCGACGTTTCTGGCGGCCATATCCTACCCGAGGCGGACGTGGACGCTTTTGTGTTGGAGTTGCATCAGTCTATGGAGCGTCGTTCCCCTGCCCCCTCTCGTTCAGAGAGCTCTACTACTGGTGGTAGGAGCGTTGGTCAGTGTGGACAGCAGGGTGGACCTCCACCACCACCTCCGCCTCCGCCTCCGCCTGTTGATGCAGGTCTCGACCATGGGTATCCTGGAGGTCCCGCTATACGGGACCTACTGGTGAGCTATGACACCCATGTTGCTCGCGATATATGGGTTGGTGAGGTACGGATTTATATTTCAATTGTTATTTTATTTTTTATTACATTTGATTATGTTATTAACGTTTAAATGATATTTGGATTACAGGATAGAGCTGTGTTACGGGTATATCGGCTAGGAGCCACTGTGTCTGGCTTGCGTACCCTTGCCCATCGATTTACTGACTCGGAGTGGATGGCGCTTGTTAGGGAGAGTGGACTACACGGCCTCCTGGATATGCAGTGGGCTGGGGTGGATCATGCGCTTGCATCTGCCTTCGTGGAGCGGTGGTATCCAGAGACCTCAGGATTTCACTTCCCATGGGGACAGATCTCGATCACCCTCCATGACGTTCATCAGTTATTAGGACTTCGCATCGACGGGGATGAGGTTATGGGGGCCCGAGATGATACTCTTTTCACCTCCATGTTCGGCTTCCCGCCGATGGAGGTGAAGGCCGCCGCGAAGGCGGGTGGGTGGCCTAGATCTGATCTCCTCTCTACGATCAGGAGTATGGCAGAGTCTCCAGAGGCGAGGCAGGAGGACATCGCCAGTGGATTCTTAGCTCTTCTTATTGGCTCCACCCTGTTCATTGACAAGTCCACGAACAGGGTGAAGTCTCATCTACTGAGTGTCTGTCGCGACCCGACTACGATGGCGTCTCGTGCTTGGGGGACAGCTACATTAGCGTATCTGTACCGACAGTTGGGCGAGTCCTCCAGGCGGGAGGTTCATACATTAGCTGGTTGTTCCCTTCTTTTGGAGGTATGCAATTAATTATGACTTTTGTTTTCAAAATATAGTAGTATATGAAGTAACATTAAATCGTTATTGTGTTGTGCAGTCCTGGATTCACCATCATTTCCCCCACTTCAGACCTAGAGGTCATGCAGACCCTCATAGACATACAGATGCCCGACATGCACTGAGGACGGAGAGGGGGGCGACAGGACAGTTTGAGAGATCTGCCTTCTTAGGATTTAGGGCACAGCTATCCATGTGTAGGATGGAGGAGGTACTTTCAATTCCCTTACTCTAATTATAATCAAGTACGTTTACTTGTGTATTGAATCTATAAGTTTGTCTTAGGTGACGTGGATGCCATGGGGTACTCTCGACGGATTCCACACTGGACAGATGCGTATATCGACCTATTTGGGGGTGATTCGCTTTTGTTGGGTGGAGGAGCCATATCAGCCTCAGTTTCTCCTACGTCAGTTTGGGCGTGTTCAGATCGTCCCTACGCAGCTCCCTACAGTTCCTCCAGGATGGATCATCCGCCCCTTTGTGTTGAGGAGGCCGGCGAGGATAGGAAAGTACGAGCTGCAGTTTTCTCCTGAGGAGTGGCATCATTGGGCGACGCGGGACCAGCATCTATACGACATTCACAGCGTCCCAGCGGTTGTCGACCCATGGCAGATGGATGAGTACTTCTTAGATTGGTTTTTACCACGTACTCACCCATACGTCCAGCCACCTCCAGATGGTGCACCACCACCGCCTCCCGTTGCACCTATTGTCCTTCCAGAGCGGGTACAGAAACTAATCTTTGTTACCTTTGCAATTCTCTATGTTTTAGATACAATTAATTAAAATCTTTTTTTGTTCAACAGCGCTTACAGATAGCTATTGGTATGACACGAGAGGTAGTGGCTCGTGGTCCTCCATTACCGTTTGAGTTTGCTCAGCGACTATTAGCTGTTTTAGTTGGAGAGGATGCACCAGAGGCGCCACCACCTGTTAGGGCATCTCAGCGCCAGGAGTAGATTGCAGTTGTTACTTATTATGTTTGAATATTAGCTGTTTTGAATATGTTGGACGATTAACTGTCTTATGACTTTATGTGGAAGACATTTTATTACTTATTATGTGTCAATAGTTTTTTGAATCTTATACGTCAATAGTTTTTTGAATATTAGTGGTTTTGAAAATAATTCAAAACCACTAAAAAAAACTTCTAAATAATTTATTAAAAATTAAAATAAGATGTCAATTTTTATTAAATAATTTATTAAAAATTAAAATAAGATGTCAATTTTTATTAAATAATTTATTAAAAATTAAAATGGAAAGTGAAGTGCATAGTTATTAAAAAAACTTCTAAATAGTTTGAAGGAAATCGAGAAATGGAAAGTGAAGCTTTTGAAGTATCAAATGACTCACTCTTTGAAATATACTATTTGTTTACTTTATACAAATTATGATATACAATAAAGGAATTATTTTTTTACTCTTTATACAAGTTATTCAACTAAAGTTTCTTATATTTTTTTAATTTATTGTTTTATTGATACAACAATTCAAAACCACAAATACAAACAACAACTCAACAACACATTCAATACAACAATTCAAAACCACAAATGCAAACAACAACTCAACAACACATTCAATACAACAATTCAAAACCACAAATGCAAACAACTCAACAACACATTCAATACAACAATTCAAAACCACAAATACAAACAACAACTCAACAACACATTCAATCATGGGATACCGGGGGTCTTCTGTATCTCGCTATTATCCGCCTCTTCTTCTCTCTGAAGGTTTCTTCTGTATCTCGCTATTCTCCGGTCATATACGTGGGCGAAACCCTCAACTGAAGCATCGTGACCTCGCATCCAATCATGGGATACCGGGGGCAATGGAGCGTTTTGGTGCAACCAAACCTATTTTCAGAATTCCAAGGCAAGTTAATCAAACATTTCTGACGGCTTATACGTATTAAAAAGTACATTAGAATTAAAACAACTTACCGGAACGTAGTGATGATCATTAAGTACAGCAATTGCTTGCACTTCTGTTGGAGGTTGTTGTTCTTCTTCAGTATCGGCAATCAAGGGCAAGCAAGTGTATGAGTCTAATCTAGAAAAGACGACAAGGGTCACCCGAAACAAAGTGGCATATGCGAGAGCACAAGTAGGAACCTCCATCCAAAACTGTGATGCGCAAGGTGCAGGGTTAAGGTAGTTGACGTTGTCAATCAGTTCTTCGAGCTCATCATCGCCATGTATTCCGGAGTATACATGCATATGTCTACTCAACTCCCAAGCTAGCTCTCTCCGGACACGAATGTACTCATCTGGACGGTAACCCAATAATGCACCAAGTGATCGATATCCACAGTGTCCATCACCCGGAACATCTATCACACGATCAACGTAAGATAACATAAAGGCTGGGATATTCCTATAACCCCAGTTGAATCCTCGGACCACAAGTTCTGACGGCTGAGTTGGAACAGTCTTCTGAGACTCCGGGATGGTACTAGCCTCGCCTGTGGTGTCAGCTCGTCCTCGACCACGTCCTCGGCCTCGAACTTTTCCTCTAGAACTTTGTGACGACTTCCTCATCTGTGACTCCTTATCAGCTCGAGCATGCTCAAATGCAGATGGCACTCGACGCTGCTTGTTTCCCTTGTCAGAAGGATGTGAAATTCTCGGCTCCCGAGCAACTGACTCCGTCGGATACAACACAGTGGCCGCATAAGCCCCAAACTTGTCTATAATGTCTTGACTCAACCTGCCCTCTCTGTGCATGGTCATAAAAGATGCCAAAGTAATATCTCCCATCGACAGAGGAATACCATCGGGTTCTTCCACTTCTTCGGTGACTTCATGCCATACAACCTGCCTCCAAAAGGGATGTATTGCAGTAAAAAACATAGGCCTGTTTTCACGGAGAGCCGCTGCAAACTCATGCACGCACGAAATCCCGTATGATTGCCTCCAATATCAGTCGTCACATGTAGCATCAAATGTCCCTTGGCGCGCCACTTTGCAATTCTCGATCAAGTACTTCATGCAGTTGTTCGACACCTTCCGGATAAGAAATGTAAACATAGGGTCTTCTTGGATACCTACGATAGTATGAGTACGCGACTTCTCTATGGTACCCTGAATCTCATCGATCTGATCTCCAATCATTCTATGGATGACCTTGATGAGAGTATCAAATCCACAACGAGTAGACTTAAGAGTTCTCTTCAACACCGAATGAGCACCCTCAGCCCTACGATTAAAACATAATTTAAAACTTTTAGTATAAATCATTATTAGTAAACTTAACAATAAAAGATGTAATGAGTATTTATCTAACCTTCCTGTCGTCCTTGATCCAAGATGGAGGTAGTGATCGGTCCAACAACGAACAATAGCTTCCTTGTACTTGTCCAACCATGTCTTCTCAATGTACTCCATCAAATGATACTTGTCCATCCAACTATCCCTCATATGCAAGAGCCTCGCCTCATAAGCCGCAATAGTAGTCGAGTCAAACAACTCATGACAATCTCTCATGAATTTTGCTTGGATGGATGGCGAATGTGACTTCCACCAACTATTTGATTCGATGTTTCTGAACACATGCCATTCACATAAAATATGTTTAGCATCTGCGAAGACTCTCGGCATTGCTTTTATGAGACCTAATTCTCGGTCTGTCACTATCACCTCCGGCTTCTTTCCACTGAATAACATGGCAATGCGTTCCAAAGCCCACTCGTAATGACCCGTTGTCTCTCGTTTCATTAACACAAACGCAACGGGAAAAGTTTGTTGTGTGCTAGTCAATCCGACGATCTCCAACAACGGCATGTCATATCTGCAAAATATAATGAATGAGACTTTGTAATTAAAAAAAAGTTTAATATAAACAAACTGAATGAATTACATACTAACCTATTCGTCTTGTATGTAGCATCCATGATGACAACGTATGGAAACATGGCAACCCAACGCTTCGACTCGGGATGGGCTAGGAATAAGTCACTCACTTCCTCCGCTCCTTCAATGGTTTCCATCCTAATATCCCACATATAATCCTTCTCTTTCAAGAATTTCAACGCTTCTTGAATTACCGTTCGATCTCCCATCGCTTCCAACCTAAATTTATTCCGAGCGTTTGAAACTTGCTTCCTAGAAGTGACCATCTTTTCGGGATCTTCAAAATCGCTCTTTAACAAACGAACAATTTCTTTCGGAGGCATTCCCGCTTCGGTATAAATTTGGACTCGTTTCATTTGTGCCTTCGTCAACCGTCCAACAAAAGCATGACCTACCAACTTCTTTGGAAGAGGATGATTGTGAATTCCGTGAACATTCCTCACACCCCATAGACCCCTTTGCACCTCATCAACGTGTAAGCGAAAATTACAATCGAACTTCTTCGTTTTGCATAATTTCCTCAAGCCCTTCGCCTCACTCTTACGCACTCCGTGATGCTCACACACAAATACCACTTTTCCAAAACGGCGATCATCCGACTTGTAGGACTTTAGTTTGATGAGAACCATATTTCTACTTCCAGCTCTCTCAAGAACCCACGCAACTAACGAGTCCATATCCGTCCATATCCGATGGTCCACGAACAAACTAGTATAGTCATAATCATCGGAAATATCGGCAGCCTACAATAATTATTCCAAAATTTTCATTCACTATGACTATATCATATATTCTAACATTGCTAAAATTAATTACCGACTAATTACATTATAATTGGCCACTAATTCACTAATTAACGACTAATTTCTTCAATTAACGACTACTTTCTTCAATTAACGACTAAATTCTACTAATTCATAAATTAACGACTAAATCATATAACATAAAAATAACTAAAACATATAACAATAAACTACGTCAAAACAAACGAATTGAAAAAACTAACCTCAACACCCGAATACGGATCGTAACTACTAAGCATCGCGGGATTGAACAAGCCCTCGTCACCCTCCACATCATCTTCACCTCCACCGAAATCAACACCGTCATCCTCTTCTCCATCGCCGGAATGATATCTCGCTTCGCCATCGTCGGAATTCATCTTCGAATGACTTTTTTTGCGAAAAAACGTAGTTTTATCACAGTGAGGTTTTATGGATTGAATACATACGATTTAGGTCGAATGCATAATATTTATACTAACGGTTGGAACACATTACCGTTGTATAACGGCTAGTTGATAAAACTACGTTTACGAGACGTGTAGTCGCAGTTTGATAAACGGCTAGTATATGTGACCTCGCCTACGCGTCTCGTAAGCGTAGTCTACAGAGGACTACTACGCCTACGAGACGCGTAGTCGCACAAAACTCTCTACAGATTTTGATTATCGACTACGATTACGAGAGGCGTAGTCGGCTACTGGGTACGAATAGCATGTTTATGTGGGTACGAATAGAACGAACCGTTGTGTACCTTGACTTTGTATTTATACACGTGTACGTGGGTGTAATATCTAAACTTATACACTGCTCTATTCACACACACCCTAAACTAGGGTGTGGTAACATGCATAGTTTGCTAAATAACCTATCTTGTTGTATAGATGGTATTGTTTTGGTAAAGACATCATCTAGTTGTTTGTGTGTTAAAACGTGTTGTGATGAAGTAGTCCTTCTATCACTTTGTCACGTGTAAAGTGGAAATCGATCTCGATATATTTAGTACGTTCATGGAAGACGGAATTTTTGCTAATCTGGATGGCCGATTTATTGTCACAATACACTTCAATTGGATGAGGAGGATGCAAACCTAGTTCCTATAGAAAACGTATGAGCCAAGTTATCTCATCTATAACCTGCGCCATGGCCCTATATTCTTCTTCAATCGAGCTACGAGATATTGTGGTTTACTTCTTTGACTTCCAGCTGATCGCGGATGATCCTAAGAGAATGACATAGCCACTCACACTTCGTATCGTATGAGTGTAAGAGGCCCTGTTTGAGTTGGTATAGGCCCTCACTGTCGGTTGATCACCGCTATTCAATAGTATACCATGACCAATGGTACCTTGAAGATATTGTAATGTATGAATGAGGGCTTCCATATGCGATGAGTGTGGCTCTTGCATTAACTGACTAAGGCACTGGACTGCATAACAGATGTCAAGCCTTGTATGAGTAAGAAAATTGAGTTTTCCTACAAGAGATCGATACAAAGAGGCATTCTAAAGTGATGTGCCAACATTAGGAGCAAGCTTGAGATTCAATGGTAGAGGAGCAAGCTTAACTGATTAGGAGCAAGCTTGAGATTCAATGGTAGAGGAGTGGTAGAAACTTTCCCAGGAGATAGTTGTGCTTCTGAAAGGAGTTCAAGTGTAAACTTTCGTTGGGCTAAAATAATGCATGAAGGAGAATGAGCCACTTCTATTCCTAGAAAGAAGTGTAGTAACCCTAGATGCTTGATGTTGAAGGTGGTGTCCAAAAACGTCTTCAATGCAGAAATATGTGATTCATTGGACCCAGTTACAAGCAAGTCATCGACATATATGGCTAAAATTGTGATGTCGTCACCATCATGCTTAAAAAAAAGGAGTAGTCATTTTTGGATTGATGAAATCCTTGCTCAATGAGGGCATTGTTATCCGATGGAACCATTGCCTAGACGCTTGTTTTAACACATAGAATGATTTGTTTAATTTACACACGAGAGACAAAGGGTTGGGTTTACCAGGAGGTAGTCTCATGTTACCATGGAGGAAGGAATTATTGACATCCATTTGGTGTAGAACCCATGACTTGGATGCAGCTATAGCAATAATACTCCGGATTATGGTCCTCTTTACCATTGGGGAGAAAGTCTCATGACAGTCAACTCCCTCCTTTTGATTAAAGCCCTTAGCAACGAGCCTTGCTTTGTATCTTTCCAAGCTTCCATCGGCCTTCAGCTTGACTTTGAACACCCACTTACACCCGATAGCTCTCTTGTTGGGTGGTAAAGGTACTAGGTCTCATGTATGATTATTTTGTAAAGCATGATATTCCTTATCCATAGCCTCAATCCAATGTGGATCTTTGGATGCTTCGGTATAGGTTGTAGGTTCAACAAAGGATGTTAATGAAGAAATAAAAGCAATATGATGTGATGGAAAAGATAAAAGTGAAGCCATACCTGTTTATTGGGAGCAAGAGCTATATGACAAATGAAATCTGAGAGATAAGAAGGAGGAATGGTAAGACATGTAGAACATCTAGGTGGAACGATACTTTGGTGAGGTAGTGGAGATTGATGTGATTGCATAGAAGAAGGAGGGGTAGATGGAGGAGAATTATTATTGGGAGATGAAGACAATATGTCTCCGGTGTTTGATGATGATGACAAGGGCTCGGTTATAGATGTGGTGGTAGGAAAAAAAATTAAAGAATCTAAGGTAGAGATATTGAATGAAGATGGAAATGGAGAGGTTGAAGGAAAGGAAATATGATGGAAAGGTAAGCATTGTTCATGAAAAACAAAATCACGAGATATGATAACTTCTTTAGTATGGAGGATAAGGACCTTACAACCTTTTTGATTGTAGGGATATCGAAGAAACACACATGGTTGGGCTCGAGGTTTAAACTTATCTCGGTTAACCTGAGGGACATGGACAAAACACAAGCAACCAAACACTCTCAAATGGTCATATGTTGGTGGTTTATGGAAAATGATTTCAAAAGGAGTCTTGTTACCAAGAAGAAGAGATGGACGTCTATTGATGAGATATGTGGCCGTCAACACACACTCACCCCAGTAGGAAAGATGAAGTTTAGATTGGAAGTAGAGAGCACGTGCTACTTCTAAAAGGTGCCTATATTTACGTTCCACAACACCATTTGTTGGAGTGTAGACACAAGTAGTTTGGTGTGTAATACCCATGGTAAAATAGAAAAGTAAAGCATCTTTACTCAAGAATTCAAGTGCATTATCCGATCTAATAGTTTTAATGGTGGCATTGAATTGATTCTTAATTATGGTAGCAAAAGACTTGAGGATGGTAAGGCTATTGCTTTTGTGAGACATGAGGTAAGTCCAAGTACAACGGAAATGGTCATCAACTATGGTCAAGAAGTAAGAGAAGCCATTGTGAGTTTGGTGTTTGTATGAACCCCATGTATCAATGTGTATAATGTCAAATATATGACTCTATCTTGTTGAAGAATGAAGAAAAGAATGTCGATGTTGACGGGCTTGGGGACATATTGTACAAATAGAGTGTTCTTTGGGAATGATTATATTGACATTAACTTGACGAAGTTGATCAAATGGTAAATGACCTAACCAACAATGTAACAACTCAGCATGAAGTTTAGTGCATGAAGTATGTAAAGAAAGACTCTCATTGTCACAAGAAGTGATCAAATTATTACAACTTTGGGTATGAGAAGGTGAAGCAGTGGAGATGTTTTTATCGATGACATATAGCCTTCTACAAGCTCGACCAATCACCATTGGATACTTCATCAAATGGTCTTGAAGAATACAAGCATGAGGTGTGAACAAAACATGAGATAACAACTCATTAGATAATTTGTGAATGGAAATAAGATTAAATTAAAAATTTGGTATGTGGAGGACATGAGATAAGGTGAGTTGATTGTTTATGGTCACAGTGCCATGATGAGCAATCGGAGCACGTCTACCATTATGCATAGTTATAAAGGAAGGTGTGGTCACAAAAAATATGAGGAAAAAAGGTCAAGGTGTGGGGTTATGTGGTCGGTTGCTCCGCTATCCAAGATCCACCTTGAAGTGAGACTAGAAGATAAAAAAAACAAGGATGCTTACCAGCAAGAAGAGTAGTCTGATTGCTTAGTGGATCCGGAGCATGTTTCTTGCCAAGAAGAGCAAGTATGTATGTCATTTGTACAGGAGTAAACGACTGGTGAGACTGAGTGATGGAAGATGCCGCTAGTTTATGGTTAGGCGGATAGCCGACAATCTTCTAGCATTCGGAAGCTTCATGCCTTGAAATCTTGCAATGGTTGCACCAAGGAAGGTCTGAGATTGGTGAGGTTGGATTTCCAATGATCTTCCAACATCGATCTGCATTGTGTCCTTTTGTTCTACAATGATCACAAAAGGAACGAGCTCCAAGACTGGAACTAGGTTTAGAATCGGTGTAAGATTGAGCTGCTTATTTGGAAAGATTGTGATGGTGAGAATACAATGCCGATGCAGTCTCATCAATAAAAGAAGAGTTAGAAACCGATCTTTGGCTTTCTTCTTACAACACAAGCTTGTATACCTCATTTAGCAAAGGACTTGGTTGCATCATTAGTATGTGAGAACGAACAAGTGAGAAAGATTCATTCAAGTCAACTAAAAACTTAATGATTTGTTGATCTTGCATTAATATCATAGCAACATTATAATCCACATGTGCAGACTCGATTCTCCACAACAATTGCATATTCAGTCCTGATCTTCTTCATATTAGTGAAATATGAGGTGAAAGATTGGTTGCCTTGAGTTACTAGATTCAACTCCTTCTGAATCTGGTAAAGATTGGTGCGAGTTGAACGACCAAAGCGGATTTAGTTCGCTCCATATTTGAGCAGTGGTGCTGCAAAATAGGATTGATTCTCCGATGTCTTTGTCCATGGAGTGCAATAGCCAGGAAATCAACATATTGTTGCATTGATCCTATTTGGAGATCAACTTGGGATCGATAGGCCGCTTACAAGTGCCAGTGACGAAAAGTAAGTTTGTTTTTAGCCGATAAAGAGACTTAGACAAATCTCTTCTAACGGAAGTAACTGGAAGAAATGAGGAGAGTTGTAGAGAGCTTGAGGGATGGAATATCGGAATGATGCAATTGAACTTGTTAAAGGAATTCATCATCGGTTGATGAAGAATCATCATTGTGAATTGGATCGGTTGTCAAGTTAAGATCTCTTTGATACCATATTAGTTTGGAGAATTGATTACAAGATGAAGATGAGAGAGAATGGAGCAGATGAAGTGAACTAGAATTACATTAGTTGTGTGCCTTGACTTTGTATTTATACACGTGTATGTGGGTGTAACATAATCTGTTTCTAAACTTATACACGGCTTTCTTCATATGACATGTAAAAAATACAACACTTATTTGTTAAAGAATCATTTTTAATTGGGCCTTTTTAGAAACTAGATCTTTTTGAGAATTACTTGTACAAACTAGGCTTTTATAATTACTTAATTAAGAAACTATATCCTTTCTTATTTTTACCGTTCAAATATGCTCCTCCAAATAAGCCCTAACCTTGTGTTCCCTCCTCTCTGCCGCCGCTCCCCTTCCATCTCTCCTCACAAAAACATTCGCCGGAAGCCATCTACTCAGAAAACCGCCGTCTTATCTCCCCTCCTCGTTCGAAGCCTCGTCGGAGTCCATCTACTCACAAATCCGGTCGCCGGAAGCCGCAGTTTAGCCCAGCTAGCTATCTTCCGCCTACCAGCACATCCGGATCTTTGTAATTCTTCGAATTCTTTCCTTCAGTATCTTGGTCTAGTATAGAAAGAAACGAAGATCAGTAGGTTATACTTGTATATGCTTGCAGGCAGGGTCAAAAGAGCAGATAAAACTCAGATTTTTGCTTCCAATCATTGACCTAGCGGGGGAAGCCAAGGCGGCTCTGGAAGCGATGGTGGCCGTAGCGAGTGAGGAATTCGGGTTCTTCAAGATAATCAACCATGGCATCCCGGAGGAGGTGTGGCTGAACGCGGCGGAGTTCGTTAGAGACTTCTTCCTGCTACCGCCGGAGATTAAATCTTGGTTCCCCGGAGAAGAAGGCCCTATTGAGAAGATTGGTCTCCGGCGTCGACCAGGTAAATCTCCGACGAGATCCCAAGGGGAAGCTGGAGATGTTGTTTGGGAAAGAGAGAACCTTCTGTTACACCATTCCGCCTGTGGTTCTGCACAACTCTAACGAGAGAGAAAGGGTGGAAAATGAAGTGGAAGTTGGGATTTGGGAGGAGAAATGGAAGTTCCAAGATAAAATACTCAGAGCCGAATGCAAGTTTCTTAGAATGAAAAGAGATATCACTTCCAAGAAAATGGAGAGGGAAAGGTCTTTCATGGAGAGGACTCTCAACTCTACACTTCATGCCCTCCTATCTGTGAGTATTTAGCTTTCCATTCTTACTTGAAATTTATTATTAGTTTAACATTATTAGGGATTTTGGGGATGTGCAGGCGAAGAGGAAGATTAAAGAAGGGAAGAGTGTGAGCTTAGTGTTAGAAGAGGAGATTGTGAGTTAACACACACACTCTGGAGAGCTTCAGAGGTCAACTAAGAAGGGAACTAGGAGAGACCCTGAGCTTCTTAAGGAAAGAAACAGAGGTGCTGCCAACTTTGACAAGGGGGTCACGCTCCTTCAAAAGCAGCTTCAAAGGATAGGTGCCTTGCCAGCACACAAATGCACCAAGGATCTAAGACAGATTGCAAAGGCTAACTTGTTCAAGCTTGGAACGGAAATACCAGAATTTTATATTATAATTTCTGGTATGAGAAATATCATGAAATGTAGCTTTCAACTTAGGTGTACGTAACTTAGGTATAATATGTTTTTTTTTCTGGTATGTATAATTTCTGGTATGAACAATTTTTGGTATGTATAATTTCTGGTATGAACAATTTCTGTTATGAACAATTTCTGGTATGAACAATTTTTGGTATGAACAATTTCTGGTATGTATAATTTCTGGTATGCATGATATGATAAAATTTCTGGTATGAGAAATTTATTCCATAAAATAAAAAAATAATAAAAAAATAAAAGACAATAAAATAAAATAAAATAAAAAACAAATTCAGTAATTAAAAATTAAAACTTACACTTAAATAACAAATAACAAACATTCTTTTTTTAAATGGAAGGGTTGATTATTTTTACCTATCATTAAATGAAAGTGATAAAAAAATTTTAGGTACATTTACTAAATTATATTCTTAAAAAGGCCTAGTATGTCAAGTTCTCTCTTTTTAATTTGTTGTAAACACTTTAAGCCTTGTAGGATAATTTGTTATATAAGACAATATACTATTATCATAAGCAAAACATTCTCGTTCATACACAAAATAAAGTTAGAAAAACCCAAATATTTGATGATTAAAATTATGACTAATTACTAAAATTTAGTTTGGGAGAATTTGGCCTACTAGGCCTTTTTGAGAATATGATTAAGTAAATGTACCCCATAATTTTTTACCACTTTCATTTAATGTTAGGTAAAAATAATAAACTCCTTTATTTTAATAAAAAAAGAATAATAGACATTATTTAGTGTTAAATTGTAATTACTATTACTGAATTTATTTATATTTTTTATTTTTTTATTTTTTTTATTTTCAGAAACATACTAGAAAATTTTCATACCAGAAGTTCTCATACCAGAAGTTCATACCATAATTTTTTTCATACTAGAATTTTTTTCATACCAAAAATTTTTTCATACCAATATTTTTTTCATACCAGAAAATTTTCATACCAGATTTTTTTGTTTTGTTTTTTTTTTATTTTTTATAATTTACATACCGGAAATTACATACTAGAAATTACATACCGGAATTTACAAAAATACATGTG
This sequence comes from Fagopyrum homotropicum, assembly GCA_033239125.1. Classification (NCBI taxonomy): domain Eukaryota; kingdom Viridiplantae; phylum Streptophyta; class Magnoliopsida; order Caryophyllales; family Polygonaceae; genus Fagopyrum; species Fagopyrum homotropicum. The sequence continues at coordinate 6,732,078 of BSWB01000001.1, read as the reverse complement.
TTTCACCACTGCAAAAACTAGAAGCTTCTTTCATGTGTGTCCATAGGCAATCTTAGATTGACAAAACCTGCTGCCATGTTATTGCCCCAGGAAGAAGTTCACAAATCATGGATGCAATCCTGAAACATAATAGATGATAAAGAACGGTAAGAGTTGTCAACATACTGAAGCAATCCCAAGTCCATATGCTTTAGCATAAAGTAAGATATTATACTTGGGCAACAATATGTAGCTAATAGCTATATAAATATGCATTACAGTTTACAACTACTAACTCACTATTATAAATAACATATTTGAATCCCCTATATATAATCATGAAGATATGACAAAACAATAATTAGATATTATAGAAATTCAGATGATTAAGCTGAGTAACAATGCTTCAAAAATAATGACATGATTTAATAGTCTAATAGTAATAAGTTTTATAAGAAAATTTCAGCACACTAACTTAGAAAATTCAAAGAGGAAAGTCATGAATCAGCAAATAAATGAGGGAAGGGGCAAATCATACATAAATAATTCCTCATGTCCTTTAATTTATATAAGTTTGTTCATTGTTTTCACCCTCAATCCTTCATATCCACCCCCTGCCTTGATACATAAATGTTCTGTAAACCATTGGCTAAACAAATACAGAATGACTGCTTAAGTATAAGACTAACCGAAACCAGCAAAGGGTGGACCAACCATTGAGCAATTTATTATAGCTTTAAAATTACCAATGATTTGTACTGCAATTTGAGATGCTTCACCATCTTCCAAGCCTCCATTTCAGCCCCTTGATTTTGTGTCTGAACCTTGTCCAAGAACTTATGGTAAGGCTTCGGTCGTGACAATCGAGTGTGAAACTCCTGAACCGGTGTCTAAACCTGACCTCATATCTCGCCCTCCGCCTATGAATGTTATCGGAGGAGAAGAAGAAGAAGGCGATCCTTCGTCGCTCGCGAGTGTGTGCCTGGATTCGACACCGGTGACATCCATTTCTCAGTAGACGATGCGTTCGAGCTTGTCAATCAATAACATTTATCTATTGTGGGTGCTCCAATGGGTTCCAACATCTCCTATCAAGCAATGCAACAATTCATACCTACTCATTGGACGACAGGGCCCCCAAAATCCAAGAATTCGTGTTTACTCATTTGTCGATCTAGATCTAGATCGACAAAGTGTTAGAGAGGGAGTCGAGGAGGAGGAAGACGAGGGAAGGTCGCTAGTGTGGCGGCGGAGGAAGAGTACGGGGAGAATAGAAGGAAGGAGAAGACAGAGCCGTCATGGATCAAGTAGAGGAGAGAGTTGGCGGATCTATATCTGGAGTGTGGTGAGAAGGAAGGTGAACGGCAAAGAAAGAAAACAAGAGGATTACGGTAAAAAAAAAAAAAAAAAGAAAGGGACGTAATTACTTAATTGAAAACCTAAAAGGCCTACTCAGTACTCACTAAAACAAAAACCTAAAAAGGCCTACTTACCCAAAAAAAAAAAAGGTCCATTTAGTTTTTAACCCATAAATTGAAAATATACTTGTAACTGACTTAAACACGAAATGAATTTTAGATAATCGTAAATTTATGATTATTTTAGTAACAATATTACAGTTCACGTTCGAATATAACTATTAAGAATCATATAAAATAATGACTTTCGTACGGAAAAATAAAATAAACAAATTTTCAATGAAAATACACTATTCTTTTCCTATAAACAAAATTAGTTTCTTAGGTTCTATTCACATGTTATATAGGATATACAAATCTGTTTGAAATACTTTCGGATTCTGGTTGAAATACTTTGGATTAACGGATCATTTCGGGTTCTGGTTGAAATACTTTGGATTAACGGATCATTCCGGGATCGAGAGTGCCGTTTCATTTCGAATTGTACCGTAAGGAGCTTACCAAAAGGTAAGCACAACAATAAAGATTACAAGATAATCTACACATATGTATGTTTACAGCAAGGCCCCTTTTACGTGCCAGAGGTTTGCTTAGGGCGAAACAAAATTCAAACTGATTCGAAAGGGGCCGCGCGAACGCAGGCCCCCGCAGAAACAAATTACGACGTACACTCTCCCGCTTGGGGAGATGTTAAGCCGGCGCCCCTCCTATAGTGCAATGGAGGTCACCGTCCCAGGCCACGGACCTTATTGATCGTCCGGAGACCCCGTCCAGGTAAGTAAGTAATTCTGTGCTAATCCACTTCATTTTATCCTCACATCCAACCTCATGTCATCCTGCTAGTTCCGATGTGGGAACACTGAAACTCAAATTTCGTTGACAATGAAGCAGGAAAACCCCACGCCTTTTTGCATTAGTGATTGGTGATCTGGTGTTGTGTTTGATTTGAGCAGCAGAAGAAATCATCGAATAGGTTAAAACAAATGCTTAGAGCATCTTCCATAGATCACATCCTCGACCTTCTCGACTTTCACCTGATTCAGTTTCAGAGTGTATCCATTTTTCATCTTCTCCCCTTGCCTTTCTTTCCACCTATTCATGTTTTGCATCTCCTCTATCCAAGTTCTATTCATCTCCATTGGATACCAATTTGTTCGTGTTACGTAAATTTGTTGAATAAAAAGGAGCTCATAATGTGGGCTCGTGGATGTTCACTATTATGGCGGTTTCTGGAATGTAGACAATTAGCTGCGCCTGCATTGTAGACTAGCCAATCAATGTCAAAGTAGTCTTTTTTTCGTTAATATTTGTTGATCTTTCATTGGGTACTGTTTTAAGAGAAACAATCTTCTGAAAAAAATGTTCCTCGACTTGTTCCAGGTGATCTGCTCGATCAGTAGATTGGTGGTTTACTCTCGTTATTGCGTCTACCAAGATATTAGGTTACACAAAAGCGATATGGATTAGCATTTTCAATTGCTAGTGTATGTTCTGCTTGTGATAAAATCATTAACTTTATAGTAAATGTTATGTAATCTATGTTTGCTATGCATGAATCAGCTTGTGAAGCTTAGAGATATGATTCTGGCAATTCTGTTTTATTAAAGTGTAGTTCCTGAGGGAGATGATGAAAAACAAGAGTTTTTTTTGCTGAATTGCAGATAATGACGATATTTTGTTTTGCATCTATGAATTTAGTCCAATTTATGCTTTTGCTGAGGCTACAATGGCTATGGCATTTGAGAACACTAATCTGGACAAATACCTTTGCGCTCATCCAACCCCTTTTTTCTCCCTTCAATCCGAGGTTTCTGCTGTGAATAGGGCAAAGCGAAAGAGTGAAGAACCCTAGAGAATCGGCATCTTTCATGGCGTCTACCAATTCCACTCCAATTTCGGATCTCAGTCACCAACTCTCCTTCCCTATCATCATCTCCAGCCCGATCAAGCCACCACCGCCATTGCAATCTCCATGGATGATTTTCTCAAGAACATCTATGGCGAGTCCTCCAACCACTACCACCCTCACCTCTCTTCATCGCCTTTCGTCCACTCCACCGCTCCTGAATCCAGCACCGGAGACATGACCTTGGAGGATTTCCTCTCTAGGGCAGCTGGTGCCGCAAGAGACGACGTGATGAGGATTCCTCCGATTTCAGCTCATCCGCCACCGCCTCCTCCCCCTCAGTGCTTCGCCACCGCCGCGGACGCTACGAGTTCGATGACCGAAGCTGTGGCCAGCGAAAATGTTCCGTTTCAGAGATCGTTGACCGCAGAAGGGTTTGGTGATGGCGGCGGGATTGGAGGAGGAAAAGTGAGAGGAAAAAGGAAAGTTGTGGAGGAGCCTGTGCTTGATAAGGTGACGCAGCAGAAGCAGAAAAGGATGATCAAGAACAGAGAGTCTGCTGCCCGATCAAGAGAGCGAAAGCAGGTTTGATCATTGACATTTACAGATCAAAAACGGAAATCAATTTTTGTTTTCGCCTGTTACATAATCATTGATTGAATTTACCTTGTGCTTCTCTATGCCTTTAGGCTTACACAGTAGATCTGGAATCAGCGGTTGCACATTTGAAAGAAGAGAATACTCGATTGCTGAATGAAGAGGTGCTTAATCTTCGTCTCTGATGAAATTAGTAACTGATAATCTTAGCTTAATCAGGAAAATGTAGGAGTACTATATACAAAGTGATGATGTATGAATGATATAGCTTGATCAATTAAGCAGATACATATATTTGTGTATCATAGATTTCGTCTTCCTGACATTGAATTACAAATGCAGGCTGAGGAAACCAGGGAGAGATTCAAATTGGTAAGTAGTGACTCACCGTGACCAAAGATTTGATCTGCATATTCTCTTGTGAAATATGTTCTTGTTGTTTGCAGCTAATGGCGAACGTGATACCAATTACGGAGAAGCGAAAACCTCCACGCACGCTCCGGAGAGTTAATTCCATGTCCAGTAGTTTTTGGTTATGAAGTTATGAAGGATTGGTTTTGGTAGAGCAGCTGTTAGCCTGAAGCATAAATATGGAAGACAAGCTTATAACATAAGAAGTATACTGTCTGAAATACATCCATTGAAGGCAGTTGGACATTCAACCCCTCAACAAAGGTATAGTGGTTGATGTATAATTTGTGAGATGCCGATCAAAGAAAGCCTAGTGTTTAGGAAGAGCTTACTTGGAGGTTAGTTTTACGTCTAGCTTCGTAAATACATAGAATTTATATAAATAACAGTCCAACACATCAGGTAATGAGCTTGTTACAGTGCCTTGAAGTATTCAGATGAATGACAGATGAAGTAGCTACATGATTTGTTTGGCAAACAAATCATGACCTTTTGCCTTAAAGCCGTTATTAAGATTTTTGGTTTGTTCGTTGTAAATAGGGTTGTGCACTTTTGAACCGGATAGTTTTCTTATAAATTCCAAATCTAAAAAACTTTATTACAAAATCTAATCTTACTAAACACGTCCTTAGTCTCGTATGAAAATGCTCGAAGGTGAAAATAGATTTTATGGCGATAAAATGAGTGAATTTTTCACCCTTCTTAACCATACACGATGTTGATTCGTCAAATGAAAAAATTGATCAAATACATTTATTATTTGTTCAAAATATCAATATTATATATATATATATATATATATATATATATATATATATATATATATATATATATATATATAAATTATATAATTGATAAAAAAAAAGAAGAAGAGATATTTGAACATATATAGTGATTGTTAAATTTTTAGCATAAAAACAATTTTACAGTAAAACTCAATTTTAATCTAACCAACTGATTTCATAATTATGAGATTTACTTGTAATGTCCGTTTAGTTAGAGTGCTGAAATGAAGACAAAAAAGTAATATTCCATTTTAGTCACTAAATAAATATGTTTTTTTATTGATTCATTAATATTCCATTTTTGAAAATAGATTTAGCGATTCCACTATTTTCACCGCGGGGATACAATTTAAAATAGGTCTAATTAGAATGATGGACCACCGAACCGTATGCTAAACCTTTAATAACTATCTTTCTTTTTATGGTTAATAGTTACACTTATTAGTTGTAAGGTATACAGTCTGCATCATGTGCAACATAGAGGTCCGAGACTCATATTATTGAATAATATTACTGATACTATTAAAAATAAACATTAGCCATAAATTTAAAATGTAAATATTTTTTTAAAATTAAAAATAAAATTTAAATAACAAACAACTTAATAAAAAAAATATAATTTAAAGAACAACCTACTTAACAAAAATTACATACTAAAATAGTATCAAAACAAAAAAAAATCTAAAGTAAACAAAAAGAACGGAAAAAACATAATTTAACTAAAAAACAATTTAATAAAAAAATGCAATTACAAATGTTTAGTGATTATCACGGAGTTTCCAAATTTTATTATATATGGTCAACTAAGTCCGCTTTTAGTTAATTATGTAGACTCGTGTCGCGGACTCGCGGAGTGCACTCCTACTTTGTATAAACCGTTCCATTTGAAATGGAAGAACCGAGGCGATCGGCTCAATAACAACACCTTGATCGAATTAGGATGGATCGTAGTATAGTTGACAGGCATCAGGTTCATCTTCAACAATCATATTGTGCAAAATGGTGCATGTTCTCATTATTTTTCCGATCAGATTAATGTCTCAAGCAAGTGCATGATAACGTATAATAGCAAAACGAGTTTGGAAGACACCGAAAGCTCGCTCCACATCTTTACGGCATGACGTTTGCCGTGAGAATACAATGTATTTTTCACACCACATGGGTGTCAAATTGACGGGAAATGTAGCCCATGCGAAATAAATATCATTGGTGAGGTAATACGCGAAATGAGGGTTTAAAGTTTAATCAAACCCCTACCACATGACACGCATGATCCTGAAAATCGGTCAAAACGACGTCGTTTTAATTTGTATAAAAGAAAAATAAAAATAAAAATAGAGATAAGAGTTGACTCGGGCTCCTAAATCCCTCTCTTCTCTATGTCATTAATTTGACGACATGGATGGATGGGGTAAGAGCCCCCAACCCTCGGTTGTGGAGGATCTTAGTAAGCAACAACACCAACAAGATATCTGCCAGAATTGATAGCTAAAGCCCCTCTTGGCCCACTTCAAATCATATAGGTGCGTATTGGCATATAAAAACTAAAATAATTTTCTCTTATATTTATGATGTAGATGAATAATCTTATATTTTCATAATTCGATTAAAATTATTTTCTTTCCAAAAATAATAACTATAAGTAATGACTAATGGTAACATACATTTTGGTTCCATCTTGTACTGGTTTTTTTATCTGATTGATTACTTGACTTGATAGCTACTCTCCTGATACTGAGCTAGGTTTATATCCTCCAAAGAGAAAATTAACAAAACGATGATGTGTTCACATCATACTCTTTATTCCTGTTCATGCACCCACATACACATTGACAAACATATAATGAGAAAATACACAAAACCATGAATTTTGCACCGAAAAGCCTGAAGGTTGACAATAAGAGGAGTTCATCAACCCTCTATAATAGGTTTGAAACGTCTTCAATTTAGACGTGAGAAGTTCGACGGACCTTAACTTAAAAGTCATATAGGTAAGTTTTGAAAAGCTTCATGTGATGAGTCTGCAAAGTAACAACTAGAGATATGATCCCATCTTTCACCGGGCTTGGTAAAAGATAACACAAGCCTTCGAATGAAGCTTCGCCCGGTCCCATGAAGATTGGCCGGCCCCATCCGAAGTCAGCGTCATGGATCATCAATCTGGTCCAGCTGGTGACCGCGAGGTTAGGACACCGGAAGGTGTGAGCTCCACGAATAAGGGCATTGAGATTAGGTTGTAGTTGTAGATGATCAATTGCCGATCTCAAGTACTCGTTGTCCATCCTTGCCACGGCGTCATGGATCTTGCTAGTGGCATACCAACTTGGCTTAGACATGAGTTCTCCGGCTACCGTCATAGGAGTTGTGGTGAATATAGCATTGCCTAAGTATCCGGGTGGTAGAGCCGGTTGTAGCCTAGACCTCGCGTCGATTGCAACGTATAGTTTTGTTGGTTGAGTGTCGGCTAAGTCACGTGCCTTGCACACACAACGCCATATGTGACCGGCTAGGACCTCATAGGAGGTGTAGTTGGTTGAGTTTCCGGCTTCCTTCACCTTGACTTTCAGAGCACTGATTTGGTCGCGAGTGATCTTGAAGATACAAGAACTAATACCTTTGTGTTCGGGACTTGTCGGATCAAGTGTTATGAGTTCCGGAGAAGGTTGGTATTCCATATGAGGGAACTTGGGCTCGGGAGGATCTCTAGCTCGGAGGAGCGTCCGGTCTATGAAAAGCGGGATGGTTAAGACGAGTCCTCGAGCCATGTCGGCCCAAGTGTTGATGAAGTGTATGCCCGATGAGCCATCCGCAACGAGATGAGATGTTCCTACACCAAGTGAAACTCCTCCGCATTTGAAATACGTGAGCTACAAAATCATTTTATTAGGGTTTATTTCCATACGGCTCAAATTCCTATTTTACATGTAGATAGAGATACGTACCTGGAGAACACATAACGGATAAGACGAAATCCCACCGGAATAATCAACGGTGGGAATCAACCTCCTAAGCTCCGGAGAAGGAGCAAAGTCCCCAAAATCATCGATAACCGACGTCGTTTCAGCCTCGATAAACAACACTCCTTTGCCATTGCAATTGATCTCGATTCTTCCCTCGTCATCCCTATCCAGCCGGCCGGCAAATGGGTAGAACGGGACCAGAGCTCGACCCAGAGCCTCCTTGATCGGGTCGGAGTCGAAGAAATCGGGTGACCCATTTGGCCGGTAAAAGTAAACACTAGGAGTATGAAACCTTGTCACTACCAAGTCAATGTTGGAGTTCCAGAGTCTCCTCTTTGGTGTCTCCTCAGCTGGACGAACCATTGTTGTCTTCTTCACGTTGATTATCATTTTTACTTGAGATTTCTTTGTGAGCTCAAAGTGGAAAGTACAAACTGATGGGATAACAAGATGAAACCCAGACTTTACTTTTATGGAGGGATTATTGCCTACGTCGACTCATTGTTGAGTTGGTTTCAGTTTCACACCATAAATGCAATCCTTCCTACGTCGAGTTTATCATCTCCTCTATAATATTGTAGTTTTTCAACGCCTTATTTTCTTTTTGCCAAAATGACAATACATTTAATTAGCGTCAAGCATGCTCAAATCCGGACAGCCCGTCCCCTCCGTCCGAAAAAACGGACGGTATAAACATGGAACAAGTCCGATTGGGCCGAAAAGTTTGACCCGTCGGCCCGATAAAGAAATAAAAAAAATAATATTATAATTATAAATATTATGTATTAATATAAAATATCTAGTATAATTATAATAAATTTAATATATTTTACATAAATATCTTAAATACAATTATTTAAAAAAATCAAATTCAAAACATTTTTTATAATATTTTTTTATAATTGAAAAACGGGTACCCGTAAGGTCGGGCGGGCACGACAGCCATCATAGGTCCGGTAGCCGGGTCTAGTCCGAATCCGGCCTTGATATATATAGATCTAATTAGCATATGTAATTTATGATTTTTGTAGCTATTATTAGGTAGCCTTCTTTTCAACTTTATATCCCAACTACTTTAGGATATAATCTAGATTCTTTTGGATATGTTTATTTTTATTTTTTTTGAAAGGTTACAGTAGCTCTCGGTTTGATTGCTCTATGTTCGGGAAGGGTATAAGTTGTGTCCCAATTTGGAGATACTCTTTCAATACCAATTTTTTTCATACATGAATCCAGGAGGATTCAAACTCGAATCTCCAAGCTAACATTTAAAGAGTCTAACACCACAACCACTAGACCAACTGAGTATTGTTTTTGGATATGTTTATTGGATATAATCGGTTGCCTTCAAAGGAATAAACGGGGAGGACTAAATGGTACTGCATAGACGATGAAAAGATCAAGGTTGGTGTAAAACCCATATTATCAATTCGTTTTGGGATGAAAGTTCACCGGACTAGACGTGCGATGGACCCCACGACCCACGTCATACTTAACTCGTCGGAATTTCATAGGGTATCAGAACAATTTTTTATCTAGGATCCTGACTTATTGAGTTTGTCGACCTTAAGACTCTAGTTACGGATAGCCGGCCCAAGCAATGGGCGTTGTGGGCCACATCTCAGGGCATCTGTGTATGAGGAGCACCAAATAGCAAAAAATTAGTAATTATTTATTAAAATTTGTATTAATTTAAAAGAGGAAGTTTTCTTTCTTTCTTTTTTTCTACTAATGCATATCCACTAATGTCTTTTCCTCTTACATCCCAAGAGGCTTTTCAACCTCAATAAATGATGTGATAAATGGTCTTTAATCATCTACCTTAATTGTTTGTTTTTATAATTTTTTATTAAAAATAATACTTTTTAGGCCTTTTATCTCACTATTCCTACAATTTTTTCTTCAAACAAAATATATATATATATATATATATATATATATATATATATATATACATACATATATATATATAATCGGAATCTATTAACAACTCCATCTTCACCGTTGACTCTCTGTATTCTTATTCTTAAGAAAAAAATTTCAACTTATAATCGCTATAAATTGGTTTTTTAAGTTACACGCAAGTTAGTTTGTTATGTAGTTCTTCCCAGTTTTTTTTGATGATATAATAACTAAATTTTCACATAGAACATCCGGATTTGATTTTTTATTATTGAACTCAATGTTTTGTATAGTTCAAATCGCTGCATGTTAACTCGGGCCATACAAGAACAATATATCATCCAGGACACGAAAATCTCAAGGGTCGGCCCTAATAAAACGGTTACACATAATGGGACATGTGGAGGACTAAATATTCCATATCAATAATAAAGGAATAATAAGCCTATTATATTCTCATAAACACATAAACAACTACTATTATGCCACTACCCGACCATATGTAAATCCTCATACTTTCTAACAATATAGTATTTTTTTTTAATTTTTGGATCATTGAATACTAAATCAAAATTATAACATTAAGTTTTTTTTTAGCAGCGTCAACCTATCGGTTATAGTGTTGATTTTTCCTAAAGATGTGATGAACCTTATTTTGGATAAAGCTAAAGATCATTAAAAAAAAATATATGATATTATCATGTCTATTTTTCATGTTGGTTTTCATTTGGAGCGAGTTGATGAACACCAAATTATCATTCTCAATCTCAATTGATGAAATTTCAAGACTAATTGCCTTTTGAAAGACCTTACAATAAGTGGATCTACTGTGACACAGGTTTTCATCTGGAGCGAATTTTTCATGTCTATTTTTCATGTTGGTTTACTGGTTGCATTAACTTGGGAGAGCAATAAACAGTACGTAGTTATTAGTGAAGTAAATTCGCCATTAATGAAGTAACTGTTAATGGTATGAATGCACAGTGGATCTATAAAATTGACAGGTGAGAATTAAACAAAAATGACAACACCAGTCAGGAAAGTTATTCTATAAGGTCCACTCAATAAAAGTATATCTAAATCTATTATAATAAATTTATAGTTTTCTACTATCATTTTAGTCACTATAATAGTTTAGTTATAACTTTAAATCAGTAATTAAAGCACAAATTTTTAAGCTAAAAATTGGACTTAAAAATTAATCGGATTGAATATCAAAAAGATCGAGAATGAGGGTGATAACTTATATTTATTAAGACACTTCAAGGATGTTGGAGTTGTCCTTGGGAGATCGAGATGATCATTTTCGACTCCTAACTGGATCTTCGTTCCTTTGAGTAAGTCTAAATCAGACATGTGTTCATTGAAAATATCGAACCTTTTCTGACGATCCCGAAGTTCGTTTTCTCATCCGCAAAGATGATTTAGGATGGGCTATCTCTAGAAGGTAGTTCATCCTAACCGCTTTCAAAAAAAAACAAATAGTTTACTTTTTAAGAAGATAAATTTTATGTGGTCTGGTTAGGGGTGTTATACGAGCCAATCCTAAATTTTATACGAGCTGTAAGATTGTGTCGACTCATTTAAAAAGTGAACGAGCTTGAGTCAAGCTTTTGACGAGTCAAACCCGAATAACTTGACTAAAATAATGCTCATATAGTGTTATTTTTGCCGAACGAGCTGAGAATTGACATGCTCAGTTTATAAACGAGCCGATCATAAATCTTATACAAGCTTTAAAATGTGTTCATATTCGCATCGTTTAGAAAATAAACGAGCTCGAGCCGAGCTTTTGACCAGTCAAACACAAAATCGAACCCGAATAACTTATCTGATAATATAACCCTAAGGCCGGTCTTTCCGATTGATTTATGAATTTACCTTAGAAGTAATTGAATGGATATGGTCAAATCAAGCTGTCTAATGCTCGGATGGGAGGCCCTACAAAAATGTGCTTACAAATGCAACATATCCCAACCATTTAAATCTAGAATCTACTATTTGTTATAAAAAAAAAAAAAAAAAAAGTCCATCTAGGTACTTAGACCATGCTAAATTCACTATGAGGTAGTCGGAGACTTTATGACCAAGCCCACTTGGCCTGCTACTAGCCACATGCACGAGGCCTGAGAAGGAGGGAGTACCTCGATCAAGTCACCAATAATCGACTATCTAGAATTGGCTGAATTTGCAATGTGGGCCTTTTAAAATGTAGAGTTTAGATTTAGGGTCTTTCATCATTTCATTTAGAAAATGGGCTCCTATTGTAGAAAAAAAAAATCAGAAAAGTAAGTTACATAGGTTTCATTTGATTTGATGGGTGACATGTAGAAAAAATCAGAAAATAGTCCAATCAATTCAGTCAGCCCATCTTTTTCCCTCCTTTGTCCCTTCTTCTTCCCTCCTTTCAAACCTAAATTTATTTTTGGGTATCCATATGCAGCTCTTTTCTTCTTCTCATTGAAACGCAGAAATCTGGACGGCTTGTTGAGCTTCTTCTTCACCGGAATGTATTTGTGGGTAAGCAGTGTTTGTTCCTATTTTTGGGTAAGCAGTGTTTGTTCTTATTTCTGGGTAATCTCAAACTTCTTGGGTAATGTATTTGTGGGTAATTTGAAACTTCTCTTCTCTTCTTTTTGTGAATCTAAAACACTGAAACTTTCTGTTCTATTTGTGGGTAAGCAATGTTTGTTTACATTTTCTATTTGTGGGTAAGCAGTGTTTGTTTGTATCCATGGATAATCTCCAACTTCTCATCTTCCTGGGTAATGTATTTCGGGGTAAGCTGAAACTTGTCATCTTCCTGGGTAATATATTTCGGGGTAATCTAAAACAGTCAAACTTCTTGGTTAATGTAAAACTTCTTGGGTAATCTATTTCTGGGTAATCTCAAAATTCTTGGGTAATGTATTCCTGGGTAATCTATTTGTGGGTAAGCATTGTTTTTTTTTCCCCAAAATATTAAGATCAAATCATTTCAAAAAAAAGCCTGCACCCCTCTCTTTTCAATTCAATGTCTACAGTAGTCTAATTTATACTTTTCAGACCTATTTTATGTAGTAAATTTATTAGAGGTCCATTTCACAAAATGAAAAATTTTGGGTCCTCTTTCTCTCATTATTTCTCTAGAATTTAAAACTATTCTCGATGCTCTTTGTGGGACTCATACCTTTCGCGGCTCTAAATGTTAAAAGTCCGACACAGATGGACTATAAAACGGAGTTATAAGTAATAGAAGCAAATCACCGATATTTTATATTAGGATCAAAATGTTACAGTTTTAGGGCCCGTTTGGTTTTAACTCCGGAATCGGAAACGGAATGGAAACAAATCTAGTCCATACGTATATCCTTGTTCATGAAAGTTTTTGGAATCATTCCTTGTGGTTTGAAGTAATTGGAGTAGAGTTTGATTACTTTTGATACCCTATAAGGTAATAAAATGTGAGGAATCAAGTGCAATTTGCCTTAAGTTACAAGGAATGTTTCCATACAATTTCATGAATAAGGATATAGATATGGACTAAATTCGTCTTCATTTCGTTTCCGTTTCCGAAGTTGGAAACAAACGGGCCCTTAGAGTAAATAAGTATAAGAGAATAATATTTTATAAATCTAAAAATTTTCATTATCACACACGTCAAGATTCTTTCAATAAGTAGATTAAATAACTATAAGATAAGTCAAATTAATAAGTTCACTGACAAATGTTTATTAAACAATGGGACCGGTATACCATAGATGCTAGTTAGCTTTAGGGTTAAAATGAAAATGGGAGGCCGTTCATCAATAATGCAAGTAAATAATAAATAGGAGAATTTAGCATGATGATGTTATTGACCGTGATGTTTTTGCACCAATTATACAACACAAATCGAAGCAGGTAACGCCTCACACGTGAAGTTCATAGACGTCCTGCGACGCATCCTGCTTGTGTCTCTCTATTTTGAAAAGCCTTTACAAAAATTTTCGAATCAACTATAAGTGTTCATTAGTAGTAGACTTTTTAATGCATTTGCCGCTTTCAATAATTTTGAAAACATTTGACATCATTACATTGTCAAACTTTTTGTGTCACTACTTTGGAGTTTATTTGAATCTGTATAGGGATTTTGCAAGGTTGCACACTTTGTTTTCTTGTCCGGAAACAACATATCCGTCGGGTTGTTTCATATATATCTCCTCTTCTAACACTCCGTTTAGAAAGGTAGTTTTGACATCCATTTGGTGGATTTCAAGGTTTCGTAATGTCTTTATTGCAATTAGCATGTTATAGAAGTTATTCTCGTTACTGGAGAATAGGTGTCAAATAAATCCAAGTCTTCTTTTTTGACGAAATCCTTACCCCACAAGCCTAGCTAGCCTTGTACTTCTCTATTGAGAAATCGGTTATCAACTTTCTTTTGAAAATCCATTTGCACCCAATTGTTTTGGTACCTTGAGGCATATCTACTACTTTCATGTGTGATTCTACATGATGGAGTCTATATCACTTTTTTCCGCTTGCTTCAAGGAAGGTGCGTAAGGTGTAGGCTTAATTTCCTTATAAGTTCTAGGTTCGTTCTCCGAAAGAAAAGCCGTTATGAACTCATCACCACAGAGTTTCTCTTTCCGAACCCTTTTGCTCCTTGGAGATTCTTCCTCTTCAAGATCGTTTTGTGCGGAAGTAGAGGTGTCATCGTCTCGTTATTCACAAGTTCGTTTCGAATACTCTTTATCTTTATAAGGAAAGACATTTTCAAAGAAGAACACATTCCTTGATTCCATTATTGTATTAACATTAGTATCTAGTATATCCGATTTATGTACCAAACCGATAAGCACTACTATTGTGTGCATATCCGATGAAAATACAATCAACGGTTTTAGGCCCAATGATGAGCTTTTTTGGAAGTGACACTACTACTTTAACGAGGCACCATACACTTTTAGGTATTTGTACGAAGGTATATTACCTTTCCACAACTTGTATGACGTTTTGCTAGTTACTTTATGTGGTATTTTATGGAGGATGTAGTTTGTGGTAAGCAATGCTCCCCTCACATGTTTTGGGGTGATCCAGATTCCTACAACATTGCATTCATCATCTCTTTTAGAGTTCGGTTTTTGCGTTCCGCAACTCCATTAAATTGTGGAGAATAAGGAGAGATTGTTTGATGAACAATGCCGTGTTCTCTACAGAATGCGTTGAACGGTTAATCATATTCGCCTCCTTTATCACTTCGGATTATTTTATGCTTTTTTGTAACACCATAAGTTTTGAGAACTCGAAGCGTTACGGACTAAGACCTCACAATGAGTCCCGACCCTCAGAGTAGCAACAACACCACGGACTTTACAACAAGGCACAAACGAATGAAAACCAAAACTCAATATAAAACCAAAGGTTAAAACAAAGGAAAGCGTAAAAGACTCGCAGTCGAGTTCAAAACAAGGAAAGCAACAACATAAATATAAACCCGATCCTGTCCTATAATGTACGGGAACCCCGGCTGACCACACCGTCCGGATCACTCAGCAACATCCTAAGCTTGAGGAACATCTACAACATCGGTATAAACCGTTAGCTAACATTCTAGATATCAGAAAGAACGTAAAGGAACAAACACACATAAGGTAAAATAAACATATAGCATGCTCATACTCAACCGGTTATTATCTTTCTTATAGTTATGCATTAATAATTCAACTTCTTTTGTCACACGAGAATCTCCCGAAACTCGCCTCCGCTTCCGTCTACCAATAGGAATAGATCAGTAATATCCGTTACCTACGGGCTTGGGTTGCAAGAGCACATTCTAGTCTTCTGTAGAACTAGACAAGTGGTCACCGTCCGATAATCATACACTTGGGCCAGTTAAGGTTATAAAGGGTGAATCATACTCCGGTTATCCGTTAAAACATGATAATCAACACAAACAAGTCAAAACACTCCAACCAATATACGGAATGAAGCTAAGTAAGTCCAAGGGACTTACCTCACTCAAAGGTAATCTAAAAGCTCAGTAACAACTGAGAGAACAACTCAGTTTCCCTCAGGAAAGGAGCAAGGAAAGCCTGTACACACAAGTATCATGAATCAGGAACGACACGGTTGATAGAAGTCTATAACTTCTAGTCTCAATGATCTCTAAGAGATCTCCACATGCTAAGGGCTCAACCATAGTCTTACAACATACTCAGGGGGCAAGAAACATCCATAAGAATCAAAGAAAGGAACGAGGAAAGTAAGGAAGGAAGCAACTCACAAGAACGGGAGTTACAGGAACCGCAAGGGCGGCGAAGCAAGGCACAGGGGTGGCGGAGCAAAGTGCAGGGGCCGCTTGCCGCAGGGTGAGAGTGTGCGGTGCAATGATAGAAGACACTGTCGGGGTTTCTTCTCGACAACAAACTCTCAGCAAGGGATTCAAAGCTTAAACCTTTGATCCAACCACGTCAAGACTCAACCAAAAGAGCCTGAGAACAACAACACATCAACAACAGGGATGCAAACAAGAATCAAGGTTCAAACTTGATTCTTGGAGAAAAGAAAAGGAAGAACGAAAGAAGAAAACAAAACAGAAGTATGGGCATGCAACCACAACATGAACGTGATGAAGAACAAGGGAGGAAGAACTTCACGTTCAGCAAGGTCACAAGAAGCAAGACTGCAATACTCTAGGGTTGAAGAAGGCGTAAGCAAGAAACAGGAAAAAGAAGAAAAGACGGGAATATATAGAAGAGGCGGGAAAGCTAGATGGAAAGGACGTCTAGGGTTTGAAAGAAGATAAGGAAGCAAACCCAAAAGATAGAAGATCAGATATTCTATCTACGAAAAGAAAATAAAACGAACGAAAACAGATCGGGCGCGATCTGCAGCGAATCCGTAGGGGGGAATGCCTGTGTCGTGCGGCCGGCCGCAGGGGCGGCCTTTTGTCACCGCGGGGGCGGTTACAAACACCAAGACCGTTGGGGTGGCCTTCTTCACCGCAGGGGCAGTGGAGGTGAAACTGGGATCTTACATCAAATCCCCCTAAAAAGAAGTTTCGTCCCGTAACTTGCAATAGCCCGAACGATCACATAACAACAACACAGAAGCCGAACACAACTCATATATTTCCAAATGGGGCACGTAACTCAGAACGTCACACAAGCGTATGCAACTCAACAAAAGGAAAAACCAAAACACACAACTACGCTAAAGGTGCAACCCGCTCAGCGTAAAACTGCGGATAGTTCCTCCGGATACTATCCTTTGTCTCCCCAGTCGCCTCATCAGCTCCTCACATCGACCACTGAATCTTCATCATCGGTATGTTATTCGAAAGCAAGCGTCTCGTACTGCGGTCTAAGACAACTACCGGGTTCTCAACGAACATGTGGTCTGGCTTGCTCAATAGATCCTCATAACTGAAGACGTGTCTCGAGTCCGGTATGTACTCCTGTATCTAAGACACGTGGAAGACGGGGTGAACATCCTCAAGCCTCGGTGGCAAAGCAAGTCTGTATGCTGCCTCTCCAACTCGCTCTAGAATCTCGAAAGGTCCGACGTATCTAGGACTCAACTTCCCCTTAACACCGAAATGTCTGACGCCTCGTGTCGGGGGATACTCTCAACCAAACCTGAGTTCTAACTCTGAACTCCAAAGGTCTGCAACTCTTTTCTGCATAAGACTTCAGTTGACTCGGCGCAGCTAACATTCGCTCACGGATTACCGCTACTCGAGTCATGTCATCCTGAATCTGCTCAGGTGCTACTCCACTAGAACTACTCAGCTCATCCCAACACAGCGGTGTATGGCATCTCTGTCCGTATAAAGCCTCATAAGGAGCCATCCTGATCGATGTGTACCAACTGTTGTTATACGAAAACTCTACTAAGGGAAGGTGATCTGGTCACACCTGTCCCCAGTCTAACACACAAGCTTTCAACATGTCCTCCAAAGTCTGGATGGTCTGCTCGGACTGACCATCGGTCTGAGGATGATAAGCAGTCGTGAACTGCAAACTCGTACCTAGGGTGGCATGCACTTGCTTCCAGAACCTCGAGGTGAACCGTCCGTCTTTGTCAAAGATTATAGTCCTAGGTACTCTGTGAAGTCTCACTATTTGTCTAGTGAAGTCTTCTGCCAATCGACTTACCTGCCACGTTTCTTTGATCGTAATGAAATGTGTGGTCTTCGTCGTTCGATCTACTATGACCCAAATAACATCAAAGCCTCGAATCGGTCTCAAACCGGTAACAATATCCATAGAGATGTCTTCCCACTTCCACTGAGGAACGGGGAGTGGGTGTAGCTCGTCTCCTAGTCTATGATGCTCGATCTTGATCTGCTGACAGGTCGCATACTGAGCTACATATCTCGTGATGTTTGGCTTCAAATCTCCCCACCAGAAAGAGCGTTTGATATCCTGATGCATCTTACTCACACCGGGGTGTACTAAGTAAGGTGAAGAGTGAGCCCCTGTAGGATCCTCTGTCTCAACTCTCAATCTGACGACACACATACCCGCTCCTGGCGTCTCAAGATCCCATCAGCACCGATTGCAAATTGTGTTGCCTCTCCTCGAGACATCCGGTCTCGGATCTGCGTCAAAGCTGGGCAACTCTCCTACTTTTGTCGGATTTCAGCCAACAAATCAGGTACTATCTCCAAGGTGGATAACTGGCTATCAGAATCCGGGAAGTGGATATCCTTCTCCAGCCATGCAAGATCTCGTTGTAACTGGGGATGAGCTGTCAGCCTAGCGATCGCCATCTCCCGGGGAGTCTTCCTACTAAGGGCACCAACTACCACATTCGCCTTCCCTGGGTGGTATAAGCTCTTAAGATCAAATTCCTTGATCAACTCCATCCATCTGCGCTGACGGTTATTCAACTCCCGTTGAGTGAATATGTACTTCAAACTCTTGTGATCTGTGAAAATCTGACACGTAACTTCGTACAGATAATGCCTCCAAATCTTCAAAGCAAGAACCATATCAGCCAACTCAAGATCATGGGTAGGGTAATTCCCCTCGTATGTCTTTAGCTGTCTAGACGCGTAAGAATCACCTTACCCTTCTGCATCAAAACACATCCCAAGCCCAGCTTGGATGCGTCGTTGTAAACCACGAAGTCCTCAATGCCCTCTAGCTGAGCTAGGATAGGAGTAGAGGTCAACCTCTTATTCAGCTCCTTAAAGCTCTGCAGGCACGGCTCGAACCATACAAACCTCGTAGACTTCCTCAGCAAGGAAGTGAGCGGTCGGGCGAAGACTGAAAAAGCCATCAACAAAACGCAGTAGTAGCCCGTCAATCCTAAGAAGTTGCGTACCTCCTTGACGTTCTTAGGAGGTGGCCAAGATGCTACTGACTCGATCTTCGCCGGATCTACCTTGATTCCTTCCGCTGAAACGATGTGACCAAGGAATGCTACCTCGGACATCTAAAACTCGCACTTAGAAAGCTTGGCGTAAAGCTCTCTGTCCCGTAGGACCTGAAGAACGATCCTCAAGTGTCATGCATATTCCTCTCTATTACGAGAGTAAATCAGAATATCATATATAAAGACAACTACAAACTGGTCTCGGAAGTCGATGAAGATGTTGTTCATCAACTCCATGAAAACTACGAGCGCATTCGTGAGCCTGAATGGCATCACTATAAACTCGTAGTGTCATATCTGGTCTGAAATGCCGTCTTGGCTATCTCCTGCTCTCTCACCCTCAGCTGGTGATATCCCGATCGATCTCAAAACGA
Organism: Fagopyrum homotropicum; assembly: GCA_033239125.1. Taxonomy (NCBI): domain Eukaryota; kingdom Viridiplantae; phylum Streptophyta; class Magnoliopsida; order Caryophyllales; family Polygonaceae; genus Fagopyrum; species Fagopyrum homotropicum. Next base: position 6,712,461 of record BSWB01000001.1, on the reverse strand, counting down.
TCCTCAAAAATACTGAAGCTCCATGCAGTTGATCCAAAAGATCGTCGATACGGGGCAATGTGTACTTATACTTGATCGTCACCTTGTTCAGCTCTCGGTAGTCGATACATAACCTCATTGACCAGTTTTTCTTCTTGACAAAGAGAACTGGTGTGCCCCAGGAAGATACACTAGGGCGGATGAAGCCCTTCTCTGCTAACTCCTCGAGCTGCTTCTTCAACTCAAGAATCTTGATAGACACCATGCAATAAGGAACCTTAGAGACCGGTCTCGTACCGGGCTCTAGCTCAATACCAAAGTCTACACTCCTTTGTGGAGGAAAACCTGATGGCTCTCCTAAAACATCGGAAAACTCACAAGCTACTGAAATCTCCTCCAAAGCCGGACTCTTACTTCCTTCATGGCATAGCACCAAAAATCCTCGTATCCCTGACTGATAAGTCTCGTAGCTCGCACTTCAATGATGACTGTACCAGTCTTCTCGAGATCCCATCCTCTAAAGATCTCAACATGGCCTGCATCTATAGTTTCCGTCACTGTCATCTTGCCGATGTCTAAAATTGCTCGATGTCGATCCATCCAATCCATGCACAAAATAACTCGTTCATGTACTAAGTACATGATGAAGAAGTCAGCTGGCCAATCGCGACCTCCCAATCAAATAGGGCAATCGTGAACCTCTCGTGTACCTCAAATCTTACCCCTATCGTGTAATCCTATAAAGAAGGATCTACCTTCTACGGTAACTAATGTCAATCTATCTACACATTCATCAGATATAAAAGAATGCATAGCACCAATATCGAAAAGAACTCTGACAAGAAAACCATTAATATGAATGGTACATGTGGTCGCTGGCGTTATCGGCTCTACAACACTCCTCAGCTCATACACTCTAGCTGATGCGTCTTTGGTGTTTGCAGAACCACCAACTCGCTCTCTACCTCTCCCTTGTCTCGGAGTGGAACCCTGAGGAGCGGTAGAACCATAAACTCTTTGTTGCTGTTGCTGGTACTGAGGTCTCTGTCCTCCTCTTGCAACAGTGGCAGGTGAAGAACCTTGTTCTGATAGTGCCTTGCCCCGACGGCAAAACGCAACTCCGTGTCCGGGCTTGCCACAAGAAAAGCAAGTCATTGCAGACTTCTTGCAATCAGCTCGGATGTGACCAACTCCTCCGTATTATTACACTGCCGTCCTTTCTCAAAACTCTACTAGAAATTAGAACGTCCCGGCATCTAACTACACCCAAATCTAGCTGCTCCAACTCCAGCACTGATTGATCCAGTCTTTTGCCTCTCCTCAGGACCTCCTGTCTGAGAAGCTCTCCTTTGACCCGGTCGGTCTCTCTCATAAGCAGAAGCTCTATCCTGATAGTCCGTTAGAGAATCACAACTGTAACACCCCGAATCCGCGGACTCGGGGCGCTACGAGTTGGGGCCGAGAGATCCGGAAGATGGGCAGCCAGGGCTCCGTACATTTTAGGAGTGGGTTTTGCTTCGAGTCGAGTTTGTATTTTGTTCTTGTATATTGTATAGTGTATGCCGCGTGTATGGCGTTTGATCTTTGGAGTTGTATCTTGGCTTAAGTCGTTTATTTTTGTATGGTTTTGGGTTTCATTGCATTGCATAAAAATGTATTTCGTTTTGGCCTTTATTTCTGCCTTGTTGCAAGATCCGGTGAAATTGTTGTCAGGCTAAGGATTGGGCGCCTCGAGTCCTGCGGATTCGATGTGTTACAACAATAAAAACCAACAAGATAAGAGCGTGTTGACTCTCTCAATCTCCGAGAGAAAAGATAAACATGTTGATCCTCAAGTGGTGTAGGCGGACCCAACAAAGACAACTCATCCCGAAACTTACTGATGATCTCAACAATATGCAAATCCTAGAATCCAACCTTGAGAAAATCCTGAAGACGGTCCCTCCTCATAGCTGTAGGACAGTGGCGATTCCTGATCACCATCTTCATCTACTCATAACTTGTGACCTTACTGTGAGCAGTCCTCCACCAAGAATGAGCCTGATCCTTCAACAGCGTTTGTGCTATGTCAACTCGACGTCTCTCCGGGAAACCGATCGCCTCCATAGCAGAATCTAACTGTCCTAGCCATAGCTTCATCTCCAATCCAGTCTTTCCCATAAAAGTGGGAACCTTCAATTGATCGAAAGCCTTCAACCAACTATCTGGCTTTGGCTTCTTTGCCTCATCCGGCGCTCTAGCAACCTCAACAACTCTAGCAGGCGGGGCAACGATATGTGTAACTCTTTGTGAAACCTCAGCTGATCTCGCGGGAACTGGCGGCACTGGTGCTGGTCCTCCAGTCTTGATAACCTCATTGACTCTCTGCACATAGTCGCGATATATAGAAGCTCTTATGGACACTCGACCGGACTCCATCGATGGCGCTCTCTGTGCTCCGGACCGAGCAGCGGTCTCGTTCCCAGCCTCAGGAACAACACTCTCAGCAACCTCCTCAACAAACGCCTCAGTGATAGGCGAATCAACAATTGGGGCTTGACCCCGACCTCTAGCTAGTAGAAGTCTTCTTGCACGTCCTCGTCCACGGACGATAGGTGGAAGTGGTGGTCGACCCCTTCCTCGACCCATAGGAGATGTAGCTCTAGTACGCGCCATCTACTAAAAGGATAGATATATAAGAATATATATATAGATAAAAGGTCACGCAACAACTAAAGCAAAAATTCAGAAAAAGCACATATAAAGGCCAACATATAAGAAACTACACTACTAAGATCCGTGAAGGTAGTGATGGTCGCCCGTACATCTATCCTAGACCAACAAGTTTAAAACAAAACCCCTTTTTGAAAACGTTAGACCCCTTGCGAGCTCTATTTATTTATCCATCCGACCTTTAGAAGATTTCGAGTGTCATTGTTGCCAACCTACTCTGATACCATATTGTAACACCCCAAGTTCTGAGAACTCAAAGCGTTACGGGCTAGGACCTCACAATGGGTCCCGACCCTCAGAGTAGCAACAATGTTAGCATGAAATATTGTGATATTTTAGGCACGTTTTCTAAGTTTATTTCATCCATAATGGTAGTCATTGATAAAGCATTGAAGCAATTGTGAGTTAGTTTATCTATTTTGTCGATATAGAGGTCTACATAAGCTTTGTGTTGATTGTAGGCCATTAAGAGCTAATTCCGAACGGATTGAGAGAGAATGGAGATAGATTGAGCATGTCCAAGGATTGAGGACATCACTAGGAGCTAAGGATGATGCTAGGATGAAGAATGACACAAAAACAAAGGAAATTACGAGCTATGTACCTTCCACGCTCTAAAGTACGACCGTACTAGGATCCACACCCTAATCCACGGCCGTGGAACCTTGGCAAGACGAGCGTGGTGCATTCCAGCAAGTTACACGGCCGTGGAGAGTTGTGACAAACCGTGATCCAATTCCACGCTCTAAATTACGGGCGTGGAACCCTTCCACGACCGTGATCTTGGCAATCTTTTACGCAATATTTTAAGCCACAATCTTTTACGCACATGGGCCGAAGACGCATTTTATCCAGCCCTATAAAAGGACGGAAGAAGAGAGATTCCGTCACCTTCGCTACCGCTGTTTACCCTAGTTTACACTTTCGCTTAGATCGCCGTGGGAGATTGCGCTTTGCCCTATTGAGATTTCCGGATTGACGGAAAGAGTGAAGATTTGGAAGATTGTTCGTAAGGAGATTTCATCTTTATCCTTAGGTTTGATTAGAAGACGGATTGACATCCTGTTTTTCGTTCTTATCTAAGATTGTGATTGTTTGTGTTATTCCGAATATATTTACACCATTGTTCTTGATTTGTGGATTGGAGATTGGTTTGAAAGTTATTGAAGGTTTTTGGAAGGTTTCATCTTTCATTCTTTTAAATCTTGAATTTGATATCAATATGACTGTTGTTGGCTAAAACCCTTTAGCAATTCTAAGGTGAAGGGTTGATAGTTGTGGCTTAGATGATGATAGATCGATCGTAAACAGATTGGACCCCGAGAGTTAGAGAGAATCGCCGACGAACCTATTCCACGGTCTGTTCATGAGCTTCCACGGCCGTGGAACTCAAGAACTACCCGTAATTTTGTGTCAGTTTACAAACCTTGCTTTTACTTTAATCCAAAGTTAAAGATTTGTTTTAACTTAGTCTTGGCTTGCCTTTTCTAGGTGGTAGTGAAGCCTCAACAACCTCTACATCGATTTCGAGTGTCACAACCTTAATCGGTTTAGTTAGTCTTGATCCTTGGATTACAAGTTTGGGTATTTGACGTTAATATTTACCTTTAGAATCTCTCTATACTGAAGCCTCAACAACCTTTATAGGGAGTGCCTTTTGGTGAATCATATAAGGTCTTGGAACTTCACCGTACATTGTCTTACATTCGTATACCTTTGCATACCTCAACTATGTCCTTATATCTTTAGTATATCTTGAATCGATTGCCACAGCTGGATTCCTGGATCTTTAGGATTGTTGTTTTCCCAATAATTTGAAAAGCTTCATACATTTACTTGCTTGATAATCTATAACTGGATTTAACCCCCCAAATCCCTGTGTTCGATACTCTGGAATTCTTGCTTAACTATATCGATCCGTACACTGCGGGTTTGCTTGCTTGATTTCTAGTTTTATAATTAAAGCTTATTTGCACGCACGCTAAGTGGCGAACAAGTTTTTGGAGCCGTTGCCGGGGATTTGGTCTAGGCCGAATTCGGTTATCGGTTGTCAAGCTTGGGAGCTTCTCCCTTGTTATTTGATATATTTTCAAGTGTATGCGCAGGTCTAGGAATAACGAAGACCTCTTACCTCTTGATCAAGAGCTTGAGAGGACTTTGAGGAGAAAGCGAAAGGAAATAAAAATGGCTAAAGAAAGAGAACGTGATCTCCAATCGGAGTTAGCGGAAAAGGAAGCTCAACTCCAATGGAGTGAGAAGACTTGTAGGGAAGAAACGGATCGTCATCAAATGAAGGTTGATGATCTAACGGACATGATGTTCCAAATGAGGCTGAAAATAAACAACCTCAAAGAGAAAAAGAAAAGGAGGAGACCGGGAAGATCGGTTAGAGCCAACTCATCCAATGAGGATAGCGACTCCTCCATGCCACCACTAGAGGAAATTGATCCCACGATCAATGTGAATCCATTCTATCCATGGCCAGCTGCAAATCGCCGTGTTCCACCTAGGAATGCGAGGATCGAACGCGTGGATGAGGAGCCAAGAACTCTTGCCCAAAGGATGGATCCAACGCAGCAACCACGCCATTTGGGTGTGAACTTTGATGCTGACGATGCACAAGGGTTTAGCTTCAACCCTCAAGTTATTACCATTGTTCGCCAAAAACAATTTGGTGCAACAAGTGCTGAATTTCCACACCAACATCTACAAAACTTTGAGATTATGATGGAGACGATGAAGCCTAAGAACGCAACTACCAACAGCTACAAACTCAAGCCTTTCTTCTTCTCCTTGAAGGGGAAAGCATTGTCTTGGTATCAAGCTCTTCCAAGTGGGAAGCTTGAAACATGGGAGGATCTTTCTGCGGAGTTCCTCACTAAGTTCTTTCCGCCATCCAAAACGGCGGAGCTAAGAGGTAAGATTAACGCATTTTCTATGAGATCTAACGAAAGTTTGTTTCAATCTTGGGAAAGATTTCAGGATTTGCTATTGGATTGCCCTCATCATGGCATATCCAAACTTGCACTATTGGAGATATACTATAAGGGGCTGGATGTGAAGACACAATTCAAGCTCCAATCCCTTTCATGTGGTACATTCATGGACATGAGGGAAGATGACGCTAGGGACTTCATTGAGAAGCAAGCGCGAGTGATAGAGAAGTATTCTCATCGGAAAGCGGAGGCCAATCATGTAGATCAAGGAGCAAAGCTATCACAAGCAGCTCAAACTCAAATCTTTTCTCTCAATACGGAGATTAAAGAGTTGAAGGAAGCCATCAAAACCAACTTTCCGAAGAACAAGGAGCAAGATGTGGGTTATTTAGGCAACAACAATAACCACAACGGTAATGAGCATACCAACCGCAACAACCGGAACAACAACCGGAATAATTGGAACAACAACAACAACAACCGGAACAACAATTGGAACAACAATAGGGGTTCAAACAACAACAATTGGCGCTCCAATCAACAAAATTCCGGTAATTCTTATCCTTCAAATTTAGGAAATTCACTAAATCCACCTTCATCTTCTTCCACTCCTTTGAAAAGCTAGGGGCAAACATCTAATGGTGGAAGTACTTCAGGGAAAGAGAAGCCCGATCCCATATTGGAAACGATTTTGGAGAAGCTTCAAGGGTTAGAGACTCGCATCATCAAGGTTGATGATCACATTACCAAGGTTGATAAAGCCCAAAAGGTTTTAGAAAACCAAATGTTCAGCCATGCGGAGGAAGTCCCTAGGAATCAAGGGAAACTTCCAGGAAAAACGGAGGACAACCCCAAAGGAAGGGTGATGGCAATCACAACTAGGAGCGGAGTCACAACCACCGATCCGCAACCTAAATTTGTAGAAGTCCCCGTTGAGAAAGAGAAAGAAAAGGGGAAGGAGAAGGAAGATGTCTACGTTCCTCCTCCAGTTTACAAACCTCCTCTACCGTTCCCGCAATCTAGAGCAAGAGCGCGTCTAGACAAGCAATTCGGTAAGTAGAACTCATGAGCAAACTGCATATTAATATACCTTTCATTGATGCTATTGTAGGTATGCCGGCTAATGGCAAGTTCTTAAAGGAAATCCTCTCTAACAAGAGAAAGCTAGAGGATTTTAGAGAGGTTAAGATGAGTTCGGATTCCTCGGATCTCATCAAGACCATGAAAGAGAAGATGCCCCCAAAGTTAAAGGATCCGGGGTCATTTTGTATTCCCACAGGAGTGGGAGATGTCACATACGATGCATTATGTGACTTGGGAGCAAGTGTGAGCATCATTCCACTTGCATTATGTAGGAAGATCGGTTTAGGCGACCGTAAACCGGTGAAGATAACGTTGTACATGGTGGACCGATCCATAACTCGTCCTGTCGGTATTGTTGAAGACGTCCCGGTCAAGCTAGGTAAATTCTATGTTCCTATAGATTTTGTTGTGCTTGACATTCCTGCAGATAGTCCGGTCCCGATCATTCTCGGAAGACCGTTTCTTGCAACATCCGGCTGCATAGTCGATTGCAAGAATGCTAGACTCGCCTTTGACATAGGAGAAGAGAAGGTAGAGTTCATTCTTTCCACCTTGGTGAAGGAACCAATCTTTGATGAGGATATATTCAATATCCAAGATAAAGAAGGGTTGTCTAGAGAGGAGGTAAGTTTTATTCTCTTCAAAGATCCTTTGCAAAAGGTTATTACTATGAGTCTAATGGATGTAGAGGAAGAAGAGGAGTGCAATGAGGCAATTGAAGCCTTAGAAGCACAAGAAGAAGTGTGTGAAGAGGAGTTTGAAAAACTCCACGATGAGGCAGAGAACTACGAATCCACGGTCATACACTATATTCCACGGCCGTGGATTTCACCAACAAAAGCGTGGAGCACTCCAGAGGAAGGATCACTTCCCATTACCCTTCATCGATCAAATGCTTGAAAGGTTAGCACAACATTCGCATTTTTTCTATCTTGACGGTTATAGTGGTTTCTTTCAGATTCTGATACACCCGGATGATCAAGAGAAGACCACATTCACGTGCCCATGGGGTACGTTCGCCTATAGGAGGATGCCGTTCGGGCTTTGCAACGCTCCAGCCACCTTTCAAAGGTGCATGATGGCCATCTTCTCCGAATATATAGAGGAAATCATGGAGGTTTTTATGGATGACTTCTCCGTTTATGGTTCATCTTTTGACAATTGTCTTTCTAACCTTGCTCTTGTGTTACAAAGGTGTGAAGACACTAACCTAGTTCTTAATTGGGAGAAGTGTCAATTCATGGTGAAGGAAGACATTGTATTAGGACACTTAATCTCTAGTAGAGGGATTGAGGTGGATAAAGCTAAAATAGAGACAATAGAAAAGCTTCCTCCCCCAACTTCGGTGAAAGGGATAAGAAGTTTTCTAGGACATGCTGGATTTTATAGACGCTTCATAAAAGACTTCTCTAAAATATCAAAACCGCTTACTAATCTATTGATGAAGGATGCAGTTTTTGAGTTTTCGCAGGAATGTTTAGATGCGTTCAATATGATTTGGGAAGCTCTAATTTCAGCTCCGATTATCCAACCTCCGGATTGGAACCTTCCCTTTGAGGTTATGTGTGACGCAAGTGATGTAGCTATAGGAGTTGTCCTTGGACAAAGAAAGGAAGGGCGAACCCACGCTATCTACTACGCTAGCAAGACGCTAGATGAGGCGCAGCTCAACTACGCCACTACGGAAAAGGAATTTTTAGCCATTGTTTATGCAATTGAAAAATTTCGCTCTTATCTTGTAGGTGCAAAGGTGATTGTGTACACGGATCATGCTGTGATCCGGTATCTCCTTGCAAAGAAGGATACGAAGCCAAGGCTAATTAGATGGATTCTTCTCCTACAAGAATTTGATCTAGAGATCCGCAACAAGAAGGGTTCGAAAAATTCTGTTGCGGATCATTTGAGTCGCCTAACACATCTAGAGGACGACCATCTACCTATAGATGACTCCTTCCCGGACGAGCATTTACACATTATAGAGGAGTGCATCGATGTAATCTCCAAAGGTAACGAACCATGGTTTGCTGATTTTGTTAACTATTTGGTTTGTCAGGAAATACCGCCCCGATTATCCTACGCACAAAGAAAGAAGTTCTTTAAGGATGTTCGGGAGTACTTTTGGAATGAACCTCTCCTCTTTAAGAGAGGTCCGGATGGCATTATTCGGCGATGTGTGCCGGAAGATGAGATACAAAGTGTCATCCGCCATTGTCATTCACTACCATGTGGAGGACACGCTAGTTCGAACAAGACTAGCGCTAAGGTATTGCAATCTGGATTCTTTTGGCCTACACTATTTAAAGATGTGCAAACCTTTGTTTCCTGCTGCGATGCTTGTCAAAGAACAGGAAATATATCTAGGAGGAATGAGATGCCTCTCAACAACATCCAAGAGGTGGAGATCTTTGACGTTTGGGGAGTAGACTTCATGGGACCATTCCCATCATCTTGTGGTAACCAATACATACTTTTAGCGGTTGATTATGTTTCAAGATGGGTTGAAGCGATTGCCTCTCCCACCAATGATGCCATGGTAGTGGTCAAGTTCTTTAACAAGACCATCTTCCCACGATTTGGGACACCGCGGACCATCATTAGTGATGGAGGCTCTCACTTCATTGCCCGGCGCTTTGAAGCTCTCTTAGCTAAGTATGGGGTGACTCACAAGATCGCCACCCCTTATCATCCACAAACTAGTGGACAAGTGGAAATCTCAAACCGGGAGATCAAAGGAATCCTAGAGAAGACGGTTTCAAGGACTAGAAAGGATTGATCTTTGAAACTAGATGATGCATTGTGGGCGTACCGGACTGCGTATAATACTCCCATCGGAACCACACCATACAACCTTGTGTATGGGAAGTCTTGTCACTTACCGGTAGAGTTGGAGCACAAGGCGTTTTGGGCAATCAAGTGGCTAAATTTCAGCATGAAGGAAGTGGGAGAGAAGCGTCTCTTGGACCTAAATGAGCTTGAAGAACTCCGCTTGAACACTTACAAAAACGCCAAGATCTACAAAGAAAGAGCAAAGCGTTGGCATGATAAGCATATCATTCCAAAGGACTTCAAAGAAGGAGATCAAGTCCTCCTCTTCAATTCAAGGCTTCGTCTCTTTCCAGGTAAGCTTAAATCTCGTTGGACCGGACCTTTTCTAATCAAACGTATTTTTCCCCATGGTGCAGTTGAAGTATGGGGTGAAACGGGCGGAAGCTTTAAGGTGAACGGTCAACGACTCAAGAAGTATACTCCGGAACTCCAAGTTGAAGAGTTCGCGCCTACCGCACTCGAATAAGTGCGAATTTGGTCTAGCTACGGACCTTAAACAAAGCGCTTCTTGGGAGGCAACCAAAGGTATTGCATTGTCGTTTTTGTTTTTGATTCATAGATTAGTTTAGTGTAGACGTTTTTGCTTTGTTTTGCCTTCGATACCTTCCGGTATGTTCGTGTTTTTGGATGTAGGAACAGTGGAAAAGGAAAGGGGAAGAGAAAGTTTGAAGAAAAGTGACGAAACTTGGACTTTGGAGCATTACAGAGAGTTCCACGGCCGTGGTTTAGACCGTGACAGTAACAGTGACCGTAATTTCCAAAAGCCTGAGAAAAATCACCAAAACCACGGTTCCGTACATTTCCACGGCCGTGGAACCCCCCGACAGACCGTGATTTTAAAATTTTTTTACGGCCACTATATAAACCACGTTTTTTCACAAAACACAACACCACAACCCAAAATTACGCCCAAATCGCCGATTCCACGCCCTTCCTCCCAAATCTTCGTTCGTTAATCGTTTTTAACGATTCTTCGACCTAAACTGAAGCAAATCCGATCACCAACAAGATCCAAGCAACAATTCGAGCGGCAAATCACCGGAGAAGCCACAATTCGGATTCCAAAATCCGAAAACCTAGGTTTTTGGCTCTTTCTCTCTCTTTGTCGATTCGGCTTTGTTTTTGATAGAAATTGTAGGAGAACTGATTGGAATTGGAAGAAATTAGTCTAGGACTGATTGTTGCTGAAGTTTGGTGAATTGTTGCTGAGTTTTGAGAATTTTCGAGACGAACCACGATCACTGTACGTTAAACGGCCGTGGAAAGCCAAGAACAGACCGTGGTTTTTGACAGATCATGGATTTTGTGAGGAGAGTGTCCGGTAGGAACAAGGACAAGAATAAGGATAAGGATAAGAACAAAAAGAGGAAAGGCAATGATGCTTCCTCTTCTAGAGTACCACCTCCTTCATCCCCTTCACCTCCATTATCACCATAACCACCTCGCCCTAGGATCCCTACCATTCATGAGGATCATCTCGATGCCTTAGAGAGGATCCATAAGAGGACGGTCATAGGACCTAGATACCTGCTGTTGGAGGAGTTAGAGCCTCTACATGTCATAGGGGACATCACTTTGCTTTTAGATAGAGCCGGCTTAGTCATCTTCTCCGCTATTCGGGAAGATGCATATGAGGAGATTACGAGGGAGTTTGTAGTTTCCTTTGAGCATAGCCATGTTGACAGGACTGTCTCTTTTCGGCTGATGGAATGAGATTATGAGTTTTTGATTAGAGAGTTTGGAGCCTTCTTCGGGTTCCACGAGACCTTCAATGGTCGTTTCCCCAGTGGCGTATACGCCAAGGATTTCTGGGAAGAGATCGCTATCATCTACGCCAGCGAGGACCGCTGGCAACCAGCTGATACCAAGGCTAAGTTGATGTATCACTTAACCTTGAAGATTGCTCACAAGGTACTTTTTGAGTGTCTCTTCCCTAGGACGGAGACACCTCAGAAGATCAAGACAGATGAGCTCTTCCTTCTCTACTGTATGCTATACGGTAGACAGGCAGATTGTGCCACCCTCTTAGCTGCTACTATGAGCAAGCTAAAGAATAAGAGGGCTGGTAACATTGGATACGGTGGGATGGTCACCCACCTTGCTCGACAGTTAGGGGTAGATTTCTCTGCTTGCACACGTATTGCTGCTATACCCCTAGGACTTCAGGCCCTTATGACTAGAGGCCTCATCTTCCCCACCCATGGAGGTCCACCATATGCTGCTATGCCGTGGGAGAGTAGGACCGGAAGAGGCATTGAGTGCTCCCTGAGTATTCCATTATGGCTGGACGCCATAACTGGAAGGCGACGTTCGCTGCCATGCATGCGAACAGATTGGTAGCCCCTCCCTACGTTCCACCACCACTAGTTGTAGAGGTGGAGATGAGAGGAGATGATTATGAGGGAGGAGGAGGAGCTGAGCAGGACTTTGGTACATTCCCGGACCAGCCGGATGTAGTTCCCGACATGTCTAGACGTTCTCCCCGCCCTGCTAGAGCATCTGGCTCTTCCTCTCGCCGCGCTAGTGTGAGCGAGAGGCCTACTTGGATGGCTGACCCTCCTGCTTGGTATTCGACTCAGCCGGATTGGATGGGAGCTCCACCGCCTTGGCATGCACAGCCGCCACCTGCACCAACACCTTCAGATGCACCGGCGTGGTACAACCAGCCTCCTGGTTGGTACGAGCAGCTGCCACAGTGGGCTACCGACCTTTCCAACAGGGTTGGAGCTTTGGAGATCCGTGCGGATGCTAGGGATGCACGAGTGGATGATTTGGACCACATGATGAGAGACATCTACCGCTAGCAGTTCGGGCGGTACTATGATCTCAGCTTCTCTCCGTTTCCACCACCGCCTCCACCGCAGTGATGACCTTGATGATCAACAGTTTTAGCCGCTCCACCACCATTTTGTGAGTTCTTTTTCTTTCTTTCTTTTCTTCTTTTTCTTTTCTTTGAACATTAGGGACAATGTTTGTTCCAAGTAAGGGGTGGGGTGTGACTAATAGTTGTAATAACTCTTACTCACTTTGTATGCTTCTATTGAGACTATCTTGCATGTTTCATTCTATTGCTACACGTTTCATTATTGCATTGCATGAAAAAGAGTTTGAAAAACCCATAAAAATTGAAAAATTTTGAAAATTTTGTGCTTCTAAGGATAGAGATGATTTCTATGATAATCACCACTTGTGAATTGAGTTTTGATGACAATCGCATGCTTAAACAAATAGTGAATTGAAAAGAAATTGAATGAGTTGATTATTCCTCTTTTGCAAGTTTCATAATGTGATGAATGTTACTTAAATCATGTTGAGAAATCAAGGTTGAAATCACATAATAAGTTCTTATGCTTCTTTTGAGATGATTAAGGCAATTCGATTTTCTTTCTTCTTTCTTTGATCATTTAGCCCCTCATTGAAATAATGACCTCCTTTACCTATCCGGGAATTTGGAGGAATTGAATGAAAAAGGCATGTTTGATGTGGGAGGGCCATGAAAGCAATACTTTGCATTCAAAGGAATAGAAAGAAATTATAGGTTTGGGGAAGTCAATCATGATGATGAGTAACTCGGCACCATTCACATAGCCGGGTGTTTGTGTCTTGCCAAAGTCGGATTGAGCGATATTCCTAGCGGATTATGGTATGTGCGCTAAAGGTTTGAGGCATCTCATAAAAATTGAGAAATGCCAGTCTCCTAGGCTTCGGTTTTTGTGCACCTCTATCCATAACTCCAAAAGTAAAGTCGTAAAATGAAAAGAAGAGAGCGAAGCTCTAAGTTGAAAGTGTTGCGGGAACCGCAAGAGAAAAAGAAAAGAGTAGTTATCCACTTTCCCGGATTCATGCACCACATTCCTTAAAGTTTTCCTTCCCTTTCCACATTCTAGACCTTGTTGAAAGTCCTTAAGATCAAAAGAATGTTATATGACTTGGTGATCTAAATTGAAGTTTCTTATTATTGATTTTGATAATGTTTGAAGGTTATGATGTTTACATGGAAGTTTGATTAATTCATGAGCTTTCTTTACTCTTTACTCTTTGATTATGTATATGAAAGTCTTATAAACGAATGAAGCAAGGTTTGAGAATGATCTATTGATTAGAAGGCACATTCATCCAAAAGAAGTTTTGCTTTGAGAAGGTACACATATTTCATCCTAACTTGAGTTTTAAAGCTTTGAAAGACCTTGCTTAGGGACAAGCAAGTGACAAGTATGGGGTTATTTGTTAGCATGAAATATTGTGATATTTTAGGCACGCTTTCTAAGTGTATTTCATCCATAATGGTAGTCATTGATAAAGCATTGAAGCAATTGTGAGTTAGTTTATCTATTTTGTCGATATAGAGGTCTACATAAGCTGTAATAACCGGAATATTTTATTCCGACTATTCCTGAGTCATACCGGAATTATACCGGTTTGGACTTTCCTTCCTTTAATTTTTTTATGATTTTGGAACTCATATTTTCTTATATGTTTTATTATTTTATGTGAGACTCGACTCACAGGAAGTACGCAAATCCGATATATCTTCTCTTATCCGTCAAAAGAGGGGTATCCATTTGGGCTCGTCAAGACTCATCATTTGGGCTCGTCATAGGAAAGCCAGTTGGGCCCATTAAGAGTTGAGTGAAACCTGCTGTTACGCTCTTCATTTTTACGTGGCTGCTCACCTCTCCCTTTAGCCCTAGTTCTAACCCCACGTCTTGAACGAGCCGCCACCCTCCTTCCCTGGGCAACAGCCGGCGCGACCCCCTACCGCCACCAGTGGCGCCGACCGGTGTCAGCCTTCCCGTCGTTGTCGACGCTGAACCCGGAGGGCTGCTCTTATCTGCTGCTCGTGCAAACCGAACCCCCCCAACCCTAGTGTCGGCCTTCAACTCTCATGGCCTCCTCGACCTGTTTGCCGTTCGCCTCGAGCCACCCAAGAAGGTCGTTCGCCTCGAGCCCACACAGGAAGGTCGTCCTCCTCGCTTTCGGATGCCACACCTTACCGTCGTCTTCGCGCTGGAGCAAGGAGCAGATCTGCATGTGAGGCTGTTCCTCCTGGCTGCTGGTGCGTCATTTCCCAGCCATAGATGCGCCAAAGTGACAGGGGTCATAGCTTCGTCTTTGCCTCATGCACGTGAGCACATCGAGCCTCGCTTGTCCGGTAATGATCTCGACCTCTTCTCTGCGATACTCTCTTTGTGTATGTGCTGATGAGAGTACAAAATTATGTCTTTAGACCCTCCATAGAAGCCCTAGAAGATGGATTGAAGAACTGCTGCGTTTTTCTAGGTTGTAATAAGCCTATTATATTCTCTGCGATACTCTCTCTGTATTCTTATTCTTAAGAAAAAAATTTCAACTTATAATCGCTATAAATTGGTTTTTTAAGTTACACGCAAGTTAGTTTGTTATGTAGTTCTTCCCAGTTTTTTTTTGATGATATAATAACTAAATTTTCACATAGAACATCCGGATTTGATTTTTTATTATTGAACTCAATGTTTTGTATAGTTCAAATCGCTGCATGTTAACTCGGGCCATACAAGAACAATATATCATCCAGGACACGAAAATCTCAAGGGTCGGCCCTAATAAAACGGTTACACATAATGGGACATGTGGAGGACTAAATATTCCATATCAATAATAAAGGAATAATAAGCCTATTATATTCTCATAAACACATAAACAACTACTATTATGCCACTACCCGACCATATGTAAATCCTCATACTTTCTAACAATATAGTATTTTTTTTTAATTTTTGGATCATTGAATACTAAATCAAAATTATAACATTAAGTTTTTTTTTAGCAGCGTCAACCTATCGGTTATAGTGTTGATTTTTCCTAAAGATGTGATGAACCTTATTTTGGATAAAGCTAAAGATCATTAAAAAAAAATATATGATATTATCATGTCTATTTTTCATGTTGGTTTTCATTTGGAGCGAGTTGATGAACACCAAATTATCATTCTCAATCTCAATTGATGAAATTTCAAGACTAATTGCCTTTTGAAAGACCTTACAATAAGTGGATCTACTGTGACACAGGTTTTCATCTGGAGCGAATTTTTCATGTCTATTTTTCATGTTGGTTTACTGGTTGCATTAACTTGGGAGAGCAATAAACAGTACGTAGTTATTAGTGAAGTAAATTCGCCATTAATGAAGTAACTGTTAATGGTATGAATGCACAGTGGATCTATAAAATTGACAGGTGAGAATTAAACAAAAATGACAACACCAGTCAGGAAAGTTATTCTATAAGGTCCACTCAATAAAAGTATATCTAAATCTATTATAATAAATTTATAGTTTTCTACTATCATTTTAGTCACTATAATAGTTTAGTTATAACTTTAAATCAGTAATTAAAGCACAAATTTTTAAGCTAAAAATTGGACTTAAAAATTAATCGGATTGAATATCAAAAAGATCGAGAATGAGGGTGATAACTTATATTTATTAAGACACTTCAAGGATGTTGGAGTTGTCCTTGGGAGATCGAGATGATCATTTTCGACTCCTAACTGGATCTTCGTTCCTTTGAGTAAGTCTAAATCAGACATGTGTTCATTGAAAATATCGAACCTTTTCTGACGATCCCGAAGTTCGTTTTCTCATCCGCAAAGATGATTTAGGATGGGCTATCTCTAGAAGGTAGTTCATCCTAACCGCTTTCAAAAAAAAACAAATAGTTTACTTTTTAAGAAGATAAATTTTATGTGGTCTGGTTAGGGGTGTTATACGAGCCAATCCTAAATTTTATACGAGCTGTAAGATTGTGTCGACTCATTTAAAAAGTGAACGAGCTTGAGTCAAGCTTTTGACGAGTCAAACCCGAATAACTTGACTAAAATAATGCTCATATAGTGTTATTTTTGCCGAACGAGCTGAGAATTGACATGCTCAGTTTATAAACGAGCCGATCATAAATCTTATACAAGCTTTAAAATGTGTTCATATTCGCATCGTTTAGAAAATAAACGAGCTCGAGCCGAGCTTTTGACCAGTCAAACACAAAATCGAACCCGAATAACTTATCTGATAATATAACCCTAAGGCCGGTCTTTCCGATTGATTTATGAATTTACCTTAGAAGTAATTGAATGGATATGGTCAAATCAAGCTGTCTAATGCTCGGATGGGAGGCCCTACAAAAATGTGCTTACAAATGCAACATATCCCAACCATTTAAATCTAGAATCTACTATTTGTTATAAAAAAAAAAAAAAAAAAAGTCCATCTAGGTACTTAGACCATGCTAAATTCACTATGAGGTAGTCGGAGACTTTATGACCAAGCCCACTTGGCCTGCTACTAGCCACATGCACGAGGCCTGAGAAGGAGGGAGTACCTCGATCAAGTCACCAATAATCGACTATCTAGAATTGGCTGAATTTGCAATGTGGGCCTTTTAAAATGTAGAGTTTAGATTTAGGGTCTTTCATCATTTCATTTAGAAAATGGGCTCCTATTGTAGAAAAAAAAAATCAGAAAAGTAAGTTACATAGGTTTCATTTGATTTGATGGGTGACATGTAGAAAAAATCAGAAAATAGTCCAATCAATTCAGTCAGCCCATCTTTTTCCCTCCTTTGTCCCTTCTTCTTCCCTCCTTTCAAACCTAAATTTATTTTTGGGTATCCATATGCAGCTCTTTTCTTCTTCTCATTGAAACGCAGAAATCTGGACGGCTTGTTGAGCTTCTTCTTCACCGGAATGTATTTGTGGGTAAGCAGTGTTTGTTCCTATTTTTGGGTAAGCAGTGTTTGTTCTTATTTCTGGGTAATCTCAAACTTCTTGGGTAATGTATTTGTGGGTAATTTGAAACTTCTCTTCTCTTCTTTTTGTGAATCTAAAACACTGAAACTTTCTGTTCTATTTGTGGGTAAGCAATGTTTGTTTACATTTTCTATTTGTGGGTAAGCAGTGTTTGTTTGTATCCATGGATAATCTCCAACTTCTCATCTTCCTGGGTAATGTATTTCGGGGTAAGCTGAAACTTGTCATCTTCCTGGGTAATATATTTCGGGGTAATCTAAAACAGTCAAACTTCTTGGTTAATGTAAAACTTCTTGGGTAATCTATTTCTGGGTAATCTCAAAATTCTTGGGTAATGTATTCCTGGGTAATCTATTTGTGGGTAAGCATTGTTTTTTTTTTCCCCAAAATATTAAGATCAAATCATTTCAAAAAAAAGCCTGCACCCCTCTCTTTTCAATTCAATGTCTACAGTAGTCTAATTTATACTTTTCAGACCTATTTTATGTAGTAAATTTATTAGAGGTCCATTTCACAAAATGAAAAATTTTGGGTCCTCTTTCTCTCATTATTTCTCTAGAATTTAAAACTATTCTCGATGCTCTTTGTGGGACTCATACCTTTCGCGGCTCTAAATGTTAAAAGTCCGACACAGATGGACTATAAAACGGAGTTATAAGTAATAGAAGCAAATCACCGATATTTTATATTAGGATCAAAATGTTACAGTTTTAGGGCCCGTTTGGTTTTAACTCCGGAATCGGAAACGGAATGGAAACAAATCTAGTCCATACGTATATCCTTGTTCATGAAAGTTTTTGGAATCATTCCTTGTGGTTTGAAGTAATTGGAGTAGAGTTTGATTACTTTTGATACCCTATAAGGTAATAAAATGTGAGGAATCAAGTGCAATTTGCCTTAAGTTACAAGGAATGTTTCCATACAATTTCATGAATAAGGATATAGATATGGACTAAATTCGTCTTCATTTCGTTTCCGTTTCCGAAGTTGGAAACAAACGGGCCCTTAGAGTAAATAAGTATAAGAGAATAATATTTTATAAATCTAAAAATTTTCATTATCACACACGTCAAGATTCTTTCAATAAGTAGATTAAATAACTATAAGATAAGTCAAATTAATAAGTTCACTGACAAATGTTTATTAAACAATGGGACCGGTATACCATAGATGCTAGTTAGCTTTAGGGTTAAAATGAAAATGGGAGGCCGTTCATCAATAATGCAAGTAAATAATAAATAGGAGAATTTAGCATGATGATGTTATTGACCGTGATGTTTTTGCACCAATTATACAACACAAATCGAAGCAGGTAACGCCTCACACGTGAAGTTCATAGACGTCCTGCGACGCATCCTGCTTGTGTCTCTCTATTTTGAAAAGCCTTTACAAAAATTTTCGAATCAACTATAAGTGTTCATTAGTAGTAGACTTTTTAATGCATTTGCCGCTTTCAGTAATTTTGAAAACATTTGACATCATTACATTGTCAAACTTTTTGTGTCACTACTTTGGAGTTTATTTGAATCTGTATAGGGATTTTGCAAGGTTGCACACTTTGTTTTCTTGTCCGGAAACAACATATCCGTCGGGTTGTTTCATATATATCTCCTCTTCTAACACTCCGTTTAGAAAGGTAGTTTTGACATCCATTTGGTGGATTTCAAGGTTTCGTAATGTCTTTATTGCAATTAGCATGTTATAGAAGTTATTCTCGTTACTGGAGAATAGGTGTCAAATAAATCCAAGTCTTCTTTTTTGACGAAATCCTTACCCCACAAGCCTAGCTAGCCTTGTACTTCTCTATTGAGAAATCGGTTATCAACTTTCTTTTGAAAATCCATTTGCACCCAATTGTTTTGGTACCTTGAGGCATATCTACTACTTTCATGTGTGATTCTACATGATGGAGTCTATATCACTTTTTTCCGCTTGCTTCAAGGAAGGTGCGTAAGGTGTAGGCTTAATTTCCTTATAAGTTCTAGGTTCGTTCTCCGAAAGAAAAGCCGTTATGAACTCATCACCACAGAGTTTCTCTTTCCGAACCCTTTTGCTCCTTGGAGATTCTTCCTCTTCAAGATCGTTTTGTGCGGAAGTAGAGGTGTCATCGTCTCGTTATTCACAAGTTCGTTTCGAATACTCTTTATCTTTATAAGGAAAGACATTTTCAAAGAAGAACACATTCCTTGATTCCATTATCGTATTAACATTAGTATCTAGTATATCCGATTTATGTACCAAACCGATAAGCACTACTATTGTGTGCATATCCGATGAAAATACAATCAACGGTTTTAGGCCCAATGATGAGCTTTTTTGGAAGTGACACTACTACTTTAACGAGGCACCATACACTTTTAGGTATTTGTACGAAGGTATATTACCTTTCCACAACTTGTATGACGTTTTGCTAGTTACTTTATGTGGTATTTTATGGAGGATGTAGTTTGTGGTAAGCAATGCTCCCCTCACATGTTTTGGGGTGATCCAGATTCCTACAACATTGCATTCATCATCTCTTTTAGAGTTCGGTTTTTGCGTTCCGCAACTCCATTAAATTGTGGAGAATAAGGAGAGATTGTTTGATGAACAATGCCGTGTTCTCTACAGAATGCGTTGAACGGTTAATCATATTCGCCTCCTTTATCACTTCGGATTATTTTATGCTTTTTTGTAACACCATAAGTTTTGAGAACTCGAAGCGTTACGGACTAAGACCTCACAATGAGTCCCGACCCTCAGAGTAGCAACAACACCACGGACTTTACAACAAGGCACAAACGAATGAAAACCAAAACTCAATATAAAACCAAAGGTTAAAACAAAGGAAAGCGTAAAAGACTCGCAGTCGAGTTCAAAACAAGGAAAGCAACAACATAAATATAAACCCGATCCTGTCCTATAATGTACGGGAACCCCGGCTGACCACACCGTCCGGATCACTCAGCAACATCCTAAGCTTGAGGAACATCTACAACATCGGTATAAACCGTTAGCTAACATTCTAGATATCAGAAAGAACGTAAAGGAACAAACACACATAAGGTAAAATAAACATATAGCATGCTCATACTCAACCGGTTATTATCTTTCTTATAGTTATGCATTAATAATTCAACTTCTTTTGTCACACGAGAATCTCCCGAAACTCGCCTCCGCTTCCGTCTACCAATAGGAATAGATCAGTAATATCCGTTACCTACGGGCTTGGGTTGCAAGAGCACATTCTAGTCTTCTGTAGAACTAGACAAGTGGTCACCGTCCGATAATCATACACTTGGGCCAGTTAAGGTTATAAAGGGTGAATCATACTCCGGTTATCCGTTAAAACATGATAATCAACACAAACAAGTCAAAACACTCCAACCAATATACGGAATGAAGCTAAGTAAGTCCAAGGGACTTACCTCACTCAAAGGTAATCTAAAAGCTCAGTAACAACTGAGAGAACAACTCAGTTTCCCTCAGGAAAGGAGCAAGGAAAGCCTGTACACACAAGTATCATGAATCAGGAACGACACGGTTGATAGAAGTCTATAACTTCTAGTCTCAATGATCTCTAAGAGATCTCCACATGCTAAGGGCTCAACCATAGTCTTACAACATACTCAGGGGGCAAGAAACATCCATAAGAATCAAAGAAAGGAACGAGGAAAGTAAGGAAGGAAGCAACTCACAAGAACGGGAGTTACAGGAACCGCAAGGGCGGCGAAGCAAGGCACAGGGGTGGCGGAGCAAAGTGCAGGGGCCGCTTGCCGCAGGGTGAGAGTGTGCGGGTGCGGTGCAATGATAGAAGACACTGTCGGGGTTTCTTCTCGACAACAAACTCTCAGCAAGGGATTCAAAGCTTAAACCTTTGATCCAACCACGTCAAGACTCAACCAAAAGAGCCTGAGAACAACAACACATCAACAACAGGGATGCAAACAAGAATCAAGGTTCAAACTTGATTCTTGGAGAAAAGAAAAGGAAGAACGAAAGAAGAAAACAAAACAGAAGGATGGGCATGCAACCACAACATGAACGTGATGAAGAACAAGGGAGGAAGAACTTCACGTTCAGCAAGGTCACAAGAAGCAAGACTGCAATACTCTAGAGTTGAAGAAGGCGTAAGCAAGAAACAGGAAAAAGAAGAAAAGACGGGAATATATAGAAGAGGCGGGAAAGCTAGATGGAAAGGACGTCTAGGGTTTGAAAGAAGATAAGGAAGCAGACCCAAAAGATAGAAGATCAGATATTCTATCTACGAAAAGAAAATAAAACGAACGAAAACAGATCGGGCGCGATCTGCAGCGAATCCGTAGGGGGGAATGCCTGTGTCGTGCGGCCGGCCGCAGGGGCGGCCTTTTGTCACCGCGGGGGCGGTTACAAACACCAAGACCGTTGGGGTGGCCTTCTTCACCGCAGGGGCAGTGGAGGTGAAACTGGGATCTTACATCAAATCCCCCTAAAAAGAAGTTTCGTCCCGTAACTTGCAATAGCCCGAACGATCACATAACAACAACACAGAAGCCGAACACAACTCATATATTTCCAAATGGGGCACGTAACTCAGAACGTCACACAAGCGTATGCAACTCAACAAAAGGAAAAACCAAAACACACAACTACGCTAAAGGTGCAACCCGCTCAGCGTAAAACTGCGGATAGTTCCTCCGGATACTATCCTTTGTCTCCCCAGTCGCCTCATCAGCTCCTCACATCGACCACTGAATCTTCATCATCGGTATGTTATTCGAAAGCAAGCGTCTCGTACTGCGGTCTAAGACAACTACCGGGTTCTCAACGAACATGTGGTCTGGCTTGCTCAATAGATCCTCATAACTGAAGACGTGTCTCGAGTCCGGTATGTACTCCTGTATCTAAGACACGTGGAAGACGGGGTGAACATCCTCAAGCCTCGGTGGCAAAGCAAGTCTGTATGCTGCCTCTCCAACTCGCTCTAGAATCTCGAAAGGTCCGACGTATCTAGGACTCAACTTCCCCTTAACACCGAAATGTCTGACGCCTCGTGTCGGGGGATACTCTCAACCAAACCTGAGTTCTAACTCTGAACTCCAAAGGTCTGCAACTCTTTTCTGCATAAGACTTCAGTTGACTCGGCGCAGCTAACATTCGCTCACGGATTACCGCTACTCGAGTCATGTCATCCTGAATCTGCTCAGGTGCTACTCCACTAGAACTACTCAGCTCATCCCAACACAGCGGTGTATGGCATCTCTGTCCGTATAAAGCCTCATAAGGAGCCATCCTGATCGATGTGTACCAACTGTTGTTATACGAAAACTCTACTAAGGGAAGGTGATCTGGTCACACCTGTCCCCAGTCTAACACACAAGCTTTCAACATGTCCTCCAAAGTCTGGATGGTCTGCTCGGACTGACCATCGGTCTGAGGATGATAAGCAGTCGTGAACTGCAAACTCGTACCTAGGGTGGCATGCACTTGCTTCCAGAACCTCGAGGTGAACCGTCCGTCTTTGTCAAAGATTATAGTCCTAGGTACTCTGTGAAGTCTCACTATTTGTCTAGTGAAGTCTTCTGCCAATCGACTTACCTGCCACGTTTCTTTGATCGTAATGAAATGTGTGGTCTTCGTCGTTCGATCTACTATGACCCAAATAACATCAAAGCCTCGAATCGGTCTCAAACCGGTAACAATATCCATAGAGATGTCTTCCCACTTCCACTGAGGAACGGGGAGTGGGTGTAGCTCGTCTCCTAGTCTATGATGCTCGATCTTGATCTGCTGACAGGTCGCATACTGAGCTACATATCTCGTGATGTTTGGCTTCAAATCTCCCCACCAGAAAGAGCGTTTGATATCCTGATGCATCTTACTCACACCGGGGTGTACTAAGTAAGGTGAAGAGTGAGCCCCCTGTAGGATCCTCTGTCTCAACTCTCAATCTGACGACACACATACCCGCTCCTGGCGTCTCAAGATCCCATCAGCACCGATTGCAAATTGTGTTGCCTCTCCTCGAGACATCCGGTCTCGGATCTGCGTCAAAGCTGGGCAACTCTCCTACTTTTGTCGGATTTCAGCCAACAAATCAGGTACTATCTCCAAGGTGGATAACTGGCTGTCAGAATCCGGGAAGTGGATATCCTTCTCCAGCCATGCAAGATCTCGTTGTAACTGGGGATGAGCTGTCAGCCTAGCGATCGCCATCTCCCGGGGAGTCTTCCTACTAAGGGCACCAACTACCACATTCGCCTTCCCTGGGTGGTATAAGCTCTTAAGATCAAATTCCTTGATCAACTCCATCCATCTGCGCTGACGGTTATTCAACTCCCGTTGAGTGAATATGTACTTCAAACTCTTGTGATCTGTGAAAATCTGACACGTAACTTCGTACAGATAATGCCTCCAAATCTTCAAAGCAAGAACCATATCAGCCAACTCAAGATCATGGGTAGGGTAATTCCCCTCGTATGTCTTTAGCTGTCTAGACGCGTAAGAATCACCTTACCCTTCTGCATCAAAACACATCCCAAGCCCAGCTTGGATGCGTCGTTGTAAACCACGAAGTCCTCAATGCCCTCTAGCTGAGCTAGGATAGGAGTAGAGGTCAACCTCTTATTCAGCTCCTTAAAGCTCTGCAGGCACGGCTCGAACCATACAAACCTCGTAGACTTCCTCAGCAAGGAAGTGAGCGGTCGGGCGAAGACTGAAAAAGCCATCAACAAAACGCAGTAGTAGCCCGTCAATCCTAAGAAGTTGCGTACCTCCTTGACGTTCTTAGGAGGTGGCCAAGATGCTACTGACTCGATCTTCGCCGGATCTACCTTGATTCCTTCCGCTGAAACGATGTGACCAAGGAATGCTACCTCGGACATCTAAAACTCGCACTTAGAAAGCTTGGCGTAAAGCTCTCTGTCCCGTAGGACCTGAAGAACGATCCTCAAGTGTCATGCATATTCCTCTCTACTACGAGAGTAAATCAGAATATCATATATAAAGACAACTACAAACTGGTCTCGGAAGTCGATGAAGATGTTGTTCATCAACTCCATGAAAACTACGAGCGCATTCGTGAGCCTGAATGGCATCACTATAAACTCGTAGTGTCATATCTGGTCTGAAATGCCGTCTTGGCTATCTCCTGCTCTCTCACCCTCAGCTGGTGATATCCCGATCGATCTCAAAACGATCCTCAAAAATACTGAAGCTCCATGCAGTTGATCCAAAAGATCGTCGATACGGGGCAATGTGTACTTATACTTGATCGTCACCTTGTTCAGCTCTCGGTAGTCGATACATAACCTCATTGACCAGTTTTTCTTCTTGACAAAGAGAACTGGTGTGCCCCAGGAAGATACACTAGGGCGGATGAAGCCCTTCTCTGCTAACTCCTCGAGCTGCTTCTTCAACTCAAGAATCTTGATAGACACCATGCAATAAGGAACCTTAGAGACCGGTCTCGTACCGGGCTCTAGCTCAATGCCAAAGTCTACACTCCTTTGTGGAGGAAAACCTGATGGCTCTCCTAAAACATCGGAAAACTCACAAGCTACTGAAATCTCCTCCAAAGCCGGACTCTTACTTCCTTCATGGCATAGCACCAAAAATCCTCGTATCCCTGACTGATAAGTCTCATAGCTCGCACTTCAATGATGACTGTACCAGTCTTCTCGAGATCCCATCCTCTAAAGATCTCAACATGGCCTGCATCTATAGTTTCCGTCACTGTCATCTTGCCGATGTCTAAAATTGCTCGATGTCGATCCATCCAATCCATGCACAAAATAACTCGTTCATGTACTAAGTACATGATGAAGAAGTCAGCTGGCCAATCGCGACCTCCCAATCAAATAGGGCAATCGTAAACCTCTCGTGTACCTCAAATCTTACCCCTATCGTGTAATCCTATAAAGAAGGATCTACCTTCTACGGTAACTAATGTCAATCTATCTACACATTCATCAGATATAAAAGAATGCATAGCACCAATATCGAAAAGAACTCTGACAAGAAAACCATTAATATGAATGGTACATGTGGTCGCTGGCGCTATCGGCTCTACAACACTCCTCAGCTCATACACTCTAGCTGATACATCTTTGGTGTTTGCAGAACCACCAACTCGCTCTCTACCTCTCCCTTGTCTCGGAGTGGAACCCTGAGGAGCGGTAGAACCATAAACTCTTTGTTGCTGTTGCTGGTACTGAGGTCTCTGTCCTCCTCTTGCAACAGTGGCAGGTGAAGAACCTTGTTCTGATAGTGCCTTGCCCCGACGGCAAAACGCAACTCCGTGTCCGGGCTTGCCACAAGAAAAGCAAGTCATTGCAGACTTCTTGCAATCAGCTCGGATGTGACCAACTCCTCCGTATTATTACACTGCCGTCCTTTCTCAAAACTCTACTAGAAATTAGAACGTCCCGGCGTCTAACTACACCCAAATCTAGCTGCTCCAACTCCAGCACTGATTGATCCAGTCTTTTGCCTCTCCTCAGGACCTCCTGTCTGAGAAGCTCTCCTTTGACCCGGTCGGTCTCTCTCATAAGCAGAAGCTCTATCCTGATAGTCCGTTAGAGAATCACAACTGTAACACCCCGAATCCGCGGACTCGGGGCGCTACGAGTTGGGGCCGAGAGATCCGGAAGATGGGCAGCCAGGGCTCCGTACATTTTAGGAGTGGGTTTTGCTTCGAGTCGAGTTTGTATTTTGTTCTTGTATATTGTATAGTGTATGCCGCGTGTATGGCGTTTGATCTTTGGAGTTGTATCTTGGCTTAAGTCGTTTATTTTTGTATGGTTTTGGGTTTCATTGCATTGCATAAAAATGTATTTCGTTTTGGCCTTTATTTCTGCCTTGTTGCAAGATCCGGTGAAATTGTTGTCAGGCTAAGGATTGGGCGCCTCGAGTCCTGCGGATTCGATGTGTTACAACAATAAAAACCAACAAGATAAGAGCGTGTTGACTCTCTCAATCTCCGAGAGAAAAGATAAACATGTTGATCCTCAAGTGGTGTAGGCGGACCCAACAAAGACAACTCATCCCGAAACTTACTGATGATCTCAACAATATGCAAATCCTAGAATCCAACCTTGAGAAAATCCTGAAGACGGTCCCTCCTCATAGCTGTAGGACAGTGGCGATTCCTGATCACCATCTTCATCTACTCATAACTTGTGACCTTACTGTGAGCAGTCCTCCACCAAGAATGAGCCTGATCCTTCAACAGCGTTTGTGCTATGTCAACTCGACGTCTCTCCGGGAAACCGATCGCCTCCATAGCAGAATCTAACTGTCCTAGCCATAGCTTCATCTCCAATCCAGTCTTTCCCATAAAAGTGGGAACCTTCAATTGATCGAAAGCCTTCAACCAACTATCTGGCTTTGGCTTCTTTGCCTCATCCGGCGCTCTAGCAACCTCAACAACTCTAGCAGGCGGGGCAACGATATGTGTAACTCTTTGTGAAACCTCAGCTGATCTCGCGGGAACTGGCGGCACTGGTGCTGGTCCTCCAGTCTTGATAACCTCATTGACTCTCTGCACATAGTCGCGATATATAGAAGCTCTTATGGACACTCGACCGGACTCCATCGATGGCGCTCTCTGTGCTCCGGACCGAGCAGCGGTCTCGTTCCCAGCCTCAGGAACAACACTCTCAGCAACCTCCTCAACAAACGCCTCAGTGATAGGCGAATCAACAATTGGGGCTTGACCCCGACCTCTAGCTAGTAGAAGTCTTCTTGCACGTCCTCGTCCACGGACGATAGGTGGAAGTGGTGGTCGACCCCTTCCTCGACCCATAGGAGATGTAGCTCTAGTACGCGCCATCTACTAAAAGGATAGATATATAAGAATATATATATAGATAAAAGGTCACGCAACAACTAAAGCAAAAATTCAGAAAAAGCACATATAAAGGCCAACATATAAGAAACTACACTACTAAGATCCGTGAAGGTAGTGATGGTCGCCCGTACATCTATCCTAGACCAACAAGTTTAAAACAAAACCCCTTTTTGAAAACGTTAGACCCCTTGCGAGCTCTATTTATTTATCCATCCGACCTTTAGAAGATTTCGAGTGTCATTGTTGCCAACCTACTCTGATACCATATTGTAACACCCCAAGTTCTGAGAACTCAAAGCGTTACGGGCTAGGACCTCACAATGGGTCCCGACCCTCAGAGTAGCAACAATGTTAGCATGAAATATTGTGATATTTTAGGCACGTTTTCTAAGTTTATTTCATCCATAATGGTAGTCATTGATAAAGCATTGAAGCAATTGTGAGTTAGTTTATCTATTTTGTCGATATAGAGGTCTACATAAGCTTTGTGTTGATTGTAGGCCATTAAGAGCTAATTCCGAACGGATTGAGAGAGAATGGAGATAGATTGAGCATGTCCAAGGATTGAGGACATCACTAGGAGCTAAGGATGATGCTAGGATGAAGAATGACACAAAAACAAAGGAAATTACGAGCTATGTACCTTCCACGCTCTAAAGTACGACCGTACTAGGATCCACACCCTAATCCACGGCCGTGGAACCTTGGCAAGACGAGCGTGGTGCATTCCAGCAAGTTACACGGCCGTGGAGAGTTGTGACAAACCGTGATCCAATTCCACGCTCTAAATTACGGGCGTGGAACCCTTCCACGACCGTGATCTTGGCAATCTTTTACGCAATATTTTAAGCCACAATCTTTTACGCACATGGGCCGAAGACGCATTTTATCCAGCCCTATAAAAGGACGGAAGAAGAGAGATTCCGTCACCTTCGCTACCGCTGTTTACCCTAGTTTACACTTTCGCTTAGATCGCCGTGGGAGATTGCGCTTTGCCCTATTGAGATTTCCGGATTGACGGAAAGAGTGAAGATTTGGAAGATTGTTCGTAAGGAGATTTCATCTTTATCCTTAGGTTTGATTAGAAGACGGATTGACATCCTGTTTTTCGTTCTTATCTAAGATTGTGATTGTTTGTGTTATTCCGAATATATTTACACCATTGTTCTTGATTTGTGGATTGGAGATTGGTTTGAAAGTTATTGAAGGTTTTTGGAAGGTTTCATCTTTCATTCTTTTAAATCTTGAATTTGATATCAATATGACTGTTGTTGGCTAAAACCCTTTAGCAATTCTAAGGTGAAGGGTTGATAGTTGTGGCTTAGATGATGATAGATCGATCGTAAACAGATTGGACCCCGAGAGTTAGAGAGAATCGCCGACGAACCTATTCCACGGTCTGTTCTTGAGCTTCCACGGCCGTGGAACTCAAGAACTACCCGTAATTTTGTGTCAGTTTACAAACCTTGCTTTTACTTTAATCCAAAGTTAAAGATTTGTTTTAACTTAGTCTTGGCTTGCCTTTTCTAGGTGGTAGTGAAGCCTCAACAACCTCTACATCGATTTCGAGTGTCACAACCTTAATCGGTTTAGTTAGTCTTGATCCTTGGATTACAAGTTTGGGTATTTGACGTTAATATTTACCTTTAGAATCTCTCTATACTGAAGCCTCAACAACCTTTATAGGGAGTGCCTTTTGGTGAATCATATAAGGTCTTGGAACTTCACCGTACATTGTCTTACATTCGTATACCTTTGCATACCTCAACTATGTCCTTATATCTTTAGTATATCTTGAATCGATTGCCACAGCTGGATTCCTGGATCTTTAGGATTGTTGTTTTCCCAATAATTTGAAAAGCTTCATACATTTACTTGCTTGATAATCTATAACTGGATTTAACCCCCCAAATCCCTGTGTTCGATACTCTGGAATTCTTGCTTAACTATATCGATCCGTACACTGCGGGTTCGCTTGCTTGATTTCTAGTTTTATAATTAAAGCTTATTTGCACGCACGCTAAGTGGCGAACAAGTTTTTGGAGCCGTTGCCGGGGATTTGGTCTAGGCCGAATTCGGTTATCGGTTGTCAAGCTTGGGAGCTTCTCCCTTGTTATTTGATATATTTTCAAGTGTATGCGCAGGTCTAGGAATAACGAAGACCTCTTACCTCTTGATCAAGAGCTTGAGAGGACTTTGAGGAGAAAGCGAAAGGAAATAAAAATGGCTAAAGAAAGAGAACGTGATCTCCAATCGGAGTTAGCGGAAAAGGAAGCTCAACTCCAATGGAGTGAGAAGACTTGTAGGGAAGAAACGGATCGTCATCAAATGAAGGTTGATGATCTAACGGACATGATGTTCCAAATGAGGCTGAAAATAAACAACCTCAAAGAGAAAAAGAAAAGGAGGAGACCGGGAAGATCGGTTAGAGCCAACTCATCCAATGAGGATAGCGACTCCTCCATGCCACCACTAGAGGAAATTGATCCCACGATCAATGTGAATCCATTCTATCCACGGCCAGCTGCAAATCGCCGTGTTCCACCTAGGAATGCGAGGATCGAACGCGTGGATGAGGAGCCAAGAACTCTTGCCCAAAGGATGGATCCAACGCAGCAACCACGCCATTTGGGTGTGAACTTTGATGCTGACGATGCACAAGGGTTTAGCTTCAACCCTCAAGTTATTACCATTGTTCGCCAAAAACAATTTGGTGCAACAAGTGCTGAATTTCCACACCAACATCTACAAAACTTTGAGATTATGATGGAGACGATGAAGCCTAAGAACGCAACTACCAACAGCTACAAACTCAAGCCTTTCTTCTTCTCCTTGAAGGGGAAAGCATTGTCTTGGTATCAAGCTCTTCCAAGTGGGAAGCTTGAAACATGGGAGGATCTTTCTGCGGAGTTCCTCACTAAGTTCTTTCCGCCATCCAAAACGGCGGAGCTAAGAGGTAAGATTAACGCATTTTCTATGAGATCTAACGAAAGTTTGTTTCAATCTTGGGAAAGATTTCAGGATTTGCTATTGGATTGCCCTCATCATGGCATATCCAAACTTGCACTATTGGAGATATACTATAAGGGGCTGGATGTGAAGACACAATTCAAGCTCCAATCCCTTTCATGTGGTACATTCATGGACATGAGGGAAGATGACGCTAGGGACTTCATTGAGAAGCAAGCGCGAGTGATAGAGAAGTATTCTCATCGGAAAGCGGAGGCCAATCATGTAGATCAAGGAGCAAAGCTATCACAAGCAGCTCAAACTCAAATCTTTTCTCTCAATACGGAGATTAAAGAGTTGAAGGAAGCCATCAAAACCAACTTTCCGAAGAACAAGGAGCAAGATGTGGGTTATTTAGGCAACAACAATAACCACAACGGTAATGAGCATACCAACCGCAACAACCGGAACAACAACCGGAATAATTGGAACAACAACAACAACAACCGGAACAACAATTGGAACAACAATAGGGGTTCAAACAACAACAATTGGCGCTCCAATCAACAAAATTCCGGTAATTCTTATCCTTCAAATTCAGGAAATTCACTAAATCCACCTTCATCTTCTTCCACTCCTTTGAAAAGCTAGGGGCAAACATCTAATGGTGGAAGTACTTCAGGGAAAGAGAAGCCCGATACCATATTGGAAACGATTTTGGAGAAGCTTCAAGGGTTAGAGACTCGCATCATCAAGGTTGATGATCACATTACCAAGGTTGATAAAGCCCAAAAGGTTTTAGAAAACCAAATGTTCAGCCATGCGGAGGAAGTCCCTAGGAATCAAGGGAAACTTCCAGGAAAAACGGAGGACAACCCCAAAGGAAGGGTGATGGCAATCACAACTAGGAGCGGAGTCACAACCACCGATCCGCAACCTAAATTTGTAGAAGTCCCCGTTGAGAAAGAGAAAGAAAAGGGGAAGGAGAAGGAAGATGTCTACGTTCCTCCTCCAGTTTACAAACCTCCTCTACCGTTCCCGCAATCTAGAGCAAGAGCGCGTCTAGACAAGCAATTCGGTAAGTAGAACTCATGAGCAAACTGCATATTAATATACCTTTCATTGATGCTATTGTAGGTATGCCGGCTAATGGCAAGTTCTTAAAGGAAATCCTCTCTAACAAGAGAAAGCTAGAGGATTTTAGAGAGGTTAAGATGAGTTCGGATTCCTCGGATCTCATCAAGACCATGAAAGAGAAGATGCCCCCAAAGTTAAAGGATCCGGGGTCATTTTGTATTCCCACAGGAGTGGGAGATGTCACATACGATGCATTATGTGACTTGGGAGCAAGTGTGAGCATCATTCCACTTGCATTATGTAGGAAGATCGGTTTAGGCGACCCTAAACCGGTGAAGATAACGTTGTACATGGTGGACCGATCCATAACTCGTCCTGTCGGTATTGTTGAAGACGTCCCGGTCAAGCTAGGTAAATTCTATGTTCCTATAGATTTTGTTGTGCTTGACATTCCTGCAGATAGTCCGGTCCCGATCATTCTCGGAAGACCGTTTCTTGCAACATCCGGCTGCATAGTCGATTGCAAGAATGCTAGACTCGCCTTTGACATAGGAGAAGAGAAGGTAGAGTTCATTCTTTCCACCTTGGTGAAGGAACCAATCTTTGATGAGGATATATTCAATATCCAAGATGAAGAAGGGTTGTCTAGAGAGGAGGTAAGTTTTATTCTCTTCAAAGATCCTTTGCAAAAGGTTATTACTATGAGTCTAATGGATGTAGAGGAAGAAGAGGAGTGCAATGAGGCAATTGAAGCCTTAGAAGCACAAGAAGAAGTGTGTGAAGAGGAGTTTGAAAAACTCCACGATGAGGCAGAGAACGTACGAATCCACGGTCATACACTATATTCCACGGCCGTGGATTTCACCAACAAAAGCGTGGAGCACTCCAGAGGAAGGATCACTTCCCATTACCCTTCATCGATCAAATGCTTGAAAGGTTAGCACAACATTCGCATTTTTTCTATCTTGACGGTTATAGTGGTTTCTTTCAGATTCTGATACACCCGGATGATCAAGAGAAGACCACATTCACGTGCCCATGGGGTACGTTCGCCTATAGGAGGATGCCGTTCGGGCTTTGCAACGCTCCAGCCACCTTTCAAAGGTGCATGATGGCCATCTTCTCCGAATATATAGAGGAAATCATGGAGGTTTTTATGGATGACTTCTCCGTTTATGGTTCATCTTTTGACAATTGTCTTTCTAACCTTGCTCTTGTGTTACAAAGGTGTGAAGACACTAACCTAGTTCTTAATTGGGAGAAGTGTCAATTCATGGTGAAGGAAGACATTGTATTAGGACACTTAATCTCTAGTAGAGGGATTGAGGTGGATAAAGCTAAAATAGAGACAATAGAAAAGCTTCCTCCCCCAACTTCGGTGAAAGGGATAAGAAGTTTTCTAGGACATGCTGGATTTTATAGACGCTTCATAAAAGACTTCTCTAAAATATCAAAACCGCTTACTAATCTATTGATGAAGGATGCAGTTTTTGAGTTTTCGCAGGAATGTTTAGATGTGTTCAATATGATTTGGGAAGCTCTAATTTCAGCTCCGATTATCCAACCTCCGGATTGGAACCTTCCCTTTGAGGTTATGTGTGACGCAAGTGATGTAGCTATAGGAGTTGTCCTTGGACAAAGAAAGGAAGGGCGAACCCACGCTATCTACTACGCTAGCAAGACGCTAGATGAGGCGCAGCTCAACTACGCCACTACGGAAAAGGAATTTTTAGCCATTGTTTATGCAATTGAAAATTTTCGCTCTTATCTTGTAGGTGCAAAGGTGATTGTGTACACGGATCATGCTGTGATCCGGTATCTCCTTGCAAAGAAGGATACGAAGCCAAGGCTAATTAGATGGATTCTTCTCCTACAAGAATTTGATCTAGAGATCCGCAACAAGAAGGGTTCGAAAAATTCTGTTGCGGATCATTTGAGTCGCCTAACACATCTAGAGGACGACCATCTACCTATAGATGACTCCTTCCCGGACGAGCATTTACACATTATAGAGGAGTGCATCGATGTAATCTCCAAAGGTAACGAACCATGGTTTGCTGATTTTGTTAACTATTTGGTTTGTCAGGAAATACCGCCCCGATTATCCTACGCACAAAGAAAGAAGTTCTTTAAGGATGTTCGGGAGTACTTTTGGAATGAACCTCTCCTCTTTAAGAGAGGTCCGGATGGCATTATTCGGTGATGTGTGCCGGAAGATGAGATACAAAGTGTCATCCGCCATTGTCATTCACTACCATGTGGAGGACACGCTAGTTCGAACAAGACTAGCGCTAAGGTATTGCAATCTGGATTCTTTTGGCCTACACTATTTAAAGATGTGCAAACCTTTGTTTCCTGCTGCGATGCTTGTCAAAGAACAGGAAATATATCTAGGAGGAATGAGATGCCTCTCAACAACATCCAAGAGGTGGAGATCTTTGACGTTTGGGGAGTAGACTTCATGGGACCATTCCCATCATCTTGTGGTAACCAATACATACTTTTAGCGGTTGATTATGTTTCAAGATGGGTTGAAGCGAATGCCTCTCCCACCAATGATGCCATGGTAGTGGTCAAGTTCTTTAACAAGACCATCTTCCCACGATTTGGGACACCGCGGACCATCATTAGTGATGGAGGCTCTCACTTCATTGCCCGGCGCTTTGAAGCTCTCTTAGCTAAGTATGGGGTGACTCACAAGATCGCCACCCCTTATCATCCACAAACTAGTGGACAAGTGGAAATCTCAAACCGGGAGATCAAAGGAATCCTAGAGAAGACGGTTTCAAGGACTAGAAAGGATTGATCTTTGAAACTAGATGATGCATTGTGGGCGTACCGGACTGCGTATAATACTCCCATCGGAACCACACCATACAACCTTGTGTATGGGAAGTCTTGTCACTTACCGGTAGAGTTGGAGCACAAGGCGTTTTGGGCAATCAAGTGGCTAAATTTCAGCATGAAGGAAGCGGGAGAGAAGCGTCTCTTGGACCTAAATGAGCTTGAAGAACTCCGCTTGAACACTTACAAAAACGCCAAGATCTACAAAGAAAGAGCAAAGCGTTGGCATGATAAGCATATCATTCCAAAGGACTTCAAAGAAGGAGATCAAGTCCTCCTCTTCAATTCAAGGCTTCGTCTCTTTCCAGGTAAGCTTAAATCTCGTTGGACCGGACCTTTTCTAATCAAACGTATTTTTCCCCATGGTGCAGTTGAAGTATGGGGTGAAACGGGCGGAAGCTTTAAGGTGAACGGTCAACGACTCAAGAAGTATACTCCGGAACTCCAAGTTGAAGAGTTCGCGCCTACCGCACTCGAATAAGTGCGAATTTGGTCTAGCTACGGACCTTAAACAAAGCGCTTCTTGGGAGGCAACCAAAGGTATTGCATTGTCGTTTTTGTTTTTGATTCATAGATTAGTTTAGTGTAGACGTTTTTGCTTTGTTTTGCCTTCGATACCTTCCGGTATGTTCGTGTTTTTGGATGTAGGAATAGTGGAAAAGGAAAGGGGAAGAGAAAGTTTGAAGAAAAGTGACGAAACTTGGACTTTGGAGCATTACAGAGAGTTCCACGGCCGTGGTTTAGACCGTGACAGTAACAGTGACCGTAATTTCCAAAAGCCTGAGAAAAATCACCAAAACCACGGTTCCGTACATTTCCACGGCCGTGGAACCCCCCGACAGACCGTGATTTTAAAATTTTTTTACGGCCACTATATAAACCACGTTTTTTCACAAAACACAACACCACAACCCAAAATTACGCCCAAATCGCCGATTCCACGCCCTTCCTCCCAAATCTTCGTTCGTTAATCGTTTTTAACGATTCTTCGACCTAAACTGAAGCAAATCCGATCACCAACAAGATCCAAGCAACAATTCGAGCGGCAAATCACCGGAGAAGCCACAATTCGGATTCCAAAATCCGAAAACCTAGGTTTTTGGCTCTTTCTCTCTCTTTGTCGATTCGGCTTTGTTTTTGATAGAAATTGTAGGAGAACTGATTGGAATTGGAAGAAATTAGTCTAGGACTGATTGTTGCTGAAGTTTGGTGAATTGTTGCTGAGTTTTGAGAATTTTCGAGACGAACCACGATCACTGTACGTTAAACGGCCGTGGAAAGCCAAGAACAGACCGTGGTTTTTGACAGATCATGGATTTTGTGAGGAGAGTGTCCGGTAGGAACAAGGACAAGAATAAGGATAAGGATAAGAACAAAAAGAGGAAAGGCAATGATGCTTCCTCTTCTAGAGTACCACCTCCTTCATCCCCTTCACCTCCATTATCACCATAACCACCTCGCCCTAGGATCCCTACCATTCATGAGGATCATCTCGATGCCTTAGAGAGGATCCATAAGAGGACGGTCATAGGACCTAGATACCTGCTGTTGGAGGAGTTAGAGCCTCTACATGTCATAGGGGACATCACTTTGCTTTTAGATAGAGCCGGCTTAGTCATCTTCTCCGCTATTCGGGAAGATGCATATGAGGAGATTACGAGGGAGTTTGTAGTTTCCTTTGAGCATAGCCATGTTGACAGGACTGTCTCTTTTCGGCTGATGGAATGAGATTATGAGTTTTTGATTAGAGAGTTTGGAGCCTTCTTCGGGTTCCACGAGACCTTCAATGGTCGTTTCCCCAGTGGCGTATACGCCAAGGATTTCTGGGAAGAGATCGCTATCATCTACGCCAGCGAGGACCGCTGGCAACCAGCTGATACCAAGGCTAAGTTGATGTATCACTTAACCTTGAAGATTGCTCACAGGGTACTTTTTGAGTGTCTCTTCCCTAGGACGGAGACACCTCAGAAGATCAAGACAGATGAGCTCTTCCTTCTCTACTGTATGCTATACGGTAGACAGGCAGATTGTGCCACCCTCTTAGCTGCTACTATGAGCAAGCTAAAGAATAAGAGGGCTGGTAACATTGGATACGGTGGGATGGTCACCCACCTTGCTCGACAGTTAGGGGTAGATTTCTCTGCTTGCACACGTATTGCTGCTATACCCCTAGGACTTCAGGCCCTTATGACTAGAGGCCTCATCTTCCCCACCCATGGAGGTCCACCATATGCTGCTATGCCGTGGGAGAGTAGGACCGGAAGAGGCATTGAGTGCTCCCTGAGTATTCCATTATGGCTGGACGCCATAACTGGAAGGCGACGTTCGCTGCCATGCATGCGAACAGATTGGTAGCCCCTCCCTACGTTCCACCACCACTAGTTGTAGAGGTGGAGATGAGAGGAGATGATTATGAGGGAGGAGGAGGAGCTGAGCAGGACTTTGGTACATTCCCGGACCAGCCGGATGTAGTTCCCGACATGTCTAGACGTTCTCCCCGCCCTGCTAGAGCATCTGGCTCTTCCTCTCGCCGCGCTAGTGTGAGCGAGAGGCCTACTTGGATGGCTGACCCTCCTGCTTGG
This sequence comes from Fagopyrum homotropicum, assembly GCA_033239125.1. Classification (NCBI taxonomy): domain Eukaryota; kingdom Viridiplantae; phylum Streptophyta; class Magnoliopsida; order Caryophyllales; family Polygonaceae; genus Fagopyrum; species Fagopyrum homotropicum. The sequence continues at coordinate 6,675,885 of BSWB01000001.1, read as the reverse complement.
TATTCGACTCAGCCGGATTGGATGGGAGCTCCACCGCCTTGGCATGCACAGCCGCCACCTGCACCAACACCTTCAGATGCACCGGCGTGGTACAACCAGCCTCCTGGTTGGTACGAGCAGCTGCCACAGTGGGCTACCGACCTTTCCAACAGCGTTGGAGCTTTGGAGATCCGTGCGGATGCTAGGGATGCACGAGTGGATGATTTGGACCACATGATGAGAGACATCTACCGCTAGCAGTTCGGGCGGTACTATGATCTCAGCTTCTCTCCGTTTCCACCACCGCCTCCACCGCAGTGATGACCTTGATGATCAACAGTTTTAGCCGCTCCACCACCATTTTGTGAGTTCTTTTTCTTTCTTTCTTTTCTTCTTTTTCTTTTCTTTGAACATTAGGGACAATGTTTGTTCCAAGTAAGGGGTGGGGTGTGACTAATAGTTGTAATAACTCTTACTCACTTTGTATGCTTCTATTGAGACTATCTTGCATGTTTCATTCTATTGCTACACGTTTCATTATTGCATTGCATGAAAAAGAGTTTGAAAAACCCATAAAAATTGAAAAATTTTGAAAATTTTGTGCTTCTAAGGATAGAGATGATTTCTATGATAATCACCACTTGTGAATTGAGTTTTGATGACAATCGCATGCTTAAACAAATAGTGAATTGAAAAGAAATTGAATGAGTTGATTATTCCTCTTTTGCAAGTTTCATAATGTGATGAATGTTACTTAAATCATGTTGAGAAATCAAGGTTGAAATCACATAATAAGTTCTTATGCTTCTTTTGAGATGATTAAGGCAATTCGATTTTCTTTCTTCTTTCTTTGATCATTTAGCCCCTCATTGAAATAATGACCTCCTTTACCTATCCGGGAATTTGGAGGAATTGAATGAAAAAGGCATGTTTGATGTGGGAGGGCCATGAAAGCAATACTTTGCATTCAAAGGAATAGAAAGAAATTATAGGTTTGGGGAAGTCAATCATGATGATGAGTAACTCGGCACCATTCACATAGCCGGGTGTTTGTGTCTTGCCAAAGTCGGATTGAGCGATATTCCTAGCGGATTATGGTATGTGCGCTAAAGGTTTGAGGCATCTCATAAAAATTGAGAAATGCCAGTCTCCTAGGCTTCGGTTTTTGTGCACCTCTATCCATAACTCCAAAAGTAAAGTCGTAAAATGAAAAGAAGAGAGCGAAGCTCTAAGTTGAAAGTGTTGCGGGAACCGCAAGAGAAAAAGAAAAGAGTAGTTATCCACTTTCCCGGATTCATGCACCACATTCCTTAAAGTTTTCCTTCCCTTTCCACATTCTAGACCTTGTTGAAAGTCCTTAAGATCAAAAGAATGTTATATGACTTGGTGATCTAAATTGAAGTTTCTTATTATTGATTTTGATAATGTTTGAAGGTTATGATGTTTACATGGAAGTTTGATTAATTCATGAGCTTTCTTTACTCTTTACTCTTTGATTATGTATATGAAAGTCTTATAAACGAATGAAGCAAGGTTTGAGAATGATCTATTGATTAGAAGGCACATTCATCCAAAAGAAGTTTTGCTTTGAGAAGGTACACATATTTCATCCTAACTTGAGTTTTAAAGCTTTGAAAGACCTTGCTTAGGGACAAGCAAGTGACAAGTATGGGGTTATTTGTTAGCATGAAATATTGTGATATTTTAGGCACGCTTTCTAAGTGTATTTCATCCATAATGGTAGTCATTGATAAAGCATTGAAGCAATTGTGAGTTAGTTTATCTATTTTGTCGATATAGAGGTCTACATAAGCTGTAATAACCGGAATATTTTATTCCGACTATTCCTGAGTCATACCGGAATTATACCGGTTTGGACTTTCCTTCCTTTAATTTTTTTATGATTTTGGAACTCATCTTTTCTTATATGTTTTATTATTTTATGTGAGACTCGACTCACAGGAAGTACGCAAATCCGATATATCTTCTCTTATCCGTCAAAAGAGGGGTATCCATTTGGGCTCGTCAAGACTCATCATTTGGGCTCGTCATAGGAAAGCCAGTTGGGCCCATTAAGAGTTGAGTGAAACCTGCTGTTACGCTCTTCATTTTTACGTGGCTGCTCACCTCTCCCTTTAGCCCTAGTTCTAACCCCACGTCTTGAACGAGCCGCCACCCTCCTTCCCTGGGCAACAGCCGGCGCGACCCCCTACCGCCACCAGTGGCGCCGACCGGTGTCAGCCTTCCCGTCATTGTCGACGCTGAACCCGGAGGGCTGCTCTTATCTGCTGCTCGTGCAAACCGAACCCCCCCAACCCTAGTGTCGGCCTTCAACTCTCATGGCCTCCTCGACCTGTTTGCCGTTCGCCTCGAGCCACCCAAGAAGGTCGTTCGCCTCGAGCCCACACAGGAAGGTCGTCCTCCTCGCTTTCGGATGCCACACCTTACCGTCGTCTTCGCGCTGGAGCAAGGAGCAGATCTGCATGTGAGGCTGTTCCTCCTGGCTGCTGGTGCGTCATTTCCCAGCCATAGATGCGCCAAAGTGACAGGGGTCATAGCTTCGTCTTTGCCTCATGCACGTGAGCACATCGAGCCTCGCTTGTCCGGTAATGATCTCGACCTCTTCTCTGCGATACTCTCTTTGTGTATGTGCTGATGAGAGTACAAAATTATGTCTTTAGACCCTCCATAGAAGCCCTAGAAGATGGATTGAAGAACTGCTGCGTTTTTCTAGGTTGTAAGGTGACGAACAGTCAACTTTGAGGTCAGATTTGGGTAAGCTAGACTCCTCCTTTGTTTATGGTTTTCGGATATGTTATATATGGTATTGTATAGTAGACCATATCAAAATTTGAGAAGAATCGGAGTTACAGTTTGAAAGTTATGGTGTCCCAAAGTTGGCTTCTAATGCAGTTTTTTTTTTAGTGTGCTGAGTTTGAGGAAATTTGCTTGAGATGCAGTTTTGTGGAATAAATTTGGAGGGGTTATTGACTTCTGTTAGACTTGACTTTCTGACAAGTTATAGTTGATATAGTATAGTAGATCATACTAAAATTTTAGAGGAATCCATGCTACGGTTTGAGAGTTATGGTGTCTCAAAGTTGACTCCTCACATAGTTTTTATAACTGTGCTGAGTGTTGGGAAAAACAGCATGTGATGCTGTTTTGAGAGATAGTTTTGAATAAGAGTTTGATCTCTGTTTGACTTGAATTTTGGATATGATATAGTTGGCATATTTTGGTGGAACATATTAAAATTTGGGATGAATACAGCAAGTGGTTTAGGAGTTATGAATTTTTGAAGTTGAGACCTTAAACAGTTTTCTGGATGTTGCTAAAATTGTTGAGTGCTGGAATTATCTGGGTTGTGCAGTCATGTTTGAGCTTAAGTTTGGATACCTTAGAAACATAATCCACCGTTCAGTTTTTAATATGTTATAGAGTGTCATGCATAGTGTTGTGTATCAAAAGTTGGGGTTGATCCAACGGTTGGATTTAGATCTATGAAGGTCCAAAGTGGACTGACTGAGCAGTTAAGAAATACTCAGTTTTGGCTAAGTCTGAATTTCTGGTTTAGGAACTGACTTTGAGAATTTGTGTAGAAGTGATTATTATGTATTTTGGGAAATTCTGACTACTATGGATAGAGTGCATAGCATAAAAGACTTAGAGATTTTTGTTAGACTTTTTATATTTTTTATTCGATTCTCATATCTTAAGCCAAAGTCGGACCTTGACGACTTTTTATGAAAGTCAAGAATGTAGTTAACTCTTCTAAATCTATAGCAAACTTTCCTTTGAGAGTTTGAGTGTGGTTTTGAGTTCCAAAGAATAGTTTGGAACTTTGTTATGGAATTTTATAAAGTTTCGGGACCAGGGGTATAACAGTCATTTATCCGTATAAGGGTATTTTGGTAATTTAGCTGATGATAGAGTTAAATATCTTAGAAGTCAGAGACTTCTAATTAAGTGGGATATATTATTGATCCACTTGCCTTTTATAACAGGCGGTTGAGTTCCTGCGGTTACGAAACGAGTCGAGATAACGAGATTATGTTTGACTTCAGGTAAGTCCTTTGGGCTTACTTAGCTGACTTCTAGATATGAGTATGAATAATGGTAGTGGTGTGTGAATGAGATGCTTATAGTTATATTTTAGTGATATTTATATACCGACCTATACCTTGGCCTAAGAGTAACGGGCGGTGGCATTCTGCTCAGTTAGCTTGAGGGCGCTGGGCGTTTCTTTAGGGACTAGTCCACACTCGGTTTGTAGTGATGCTACCGGCGGAGGTAAGCTAGACCTACACCCAGTTGGATAAGGAACGGAGGCGAGAACTCTTAAGATTCTCGTGCCACAACTGTAAAATGGAATAAGGTGAATCACTTAACTACTAGATAATAACCGGTTTGTGTGCCAGCATGATGATTGTTTATGTTACCTTGTTTGTGTTTGTGCTATCCTTATTCTACTTATTTTTAGATTGTTAGCTAACGGTTTATCCGTGTTGTAGATTCGTAGAGATAGACAGTTGCAGAGTGATCCGGAACGGATGGTCAGCCGGGTCCACGTACTCATTAGATGGGGACGGGGGAGTCTTCCATACAGCATGCATGCTATCTATCTATATATATGTTTGTAAGGCTGTCACATGTGTACATTCATACCATAAAAATATTATGTTTTGGAAATTATTTTAAATACATTTGTGTCTTGTTGTAAGATCCTAGTAAAGTTGTTGTTAAACCAAGGTCGGGACCCATTGTGAGGTCCTAACCAGTAGCTCCCCGAGTTCCAAGAACTTGGGGTGTTACAATAAGCTTTGTGTTGATTGTAGGCAATTAAGAGCTAATTCCGAACGGATTGAGAGAGAATGGAGATAGATTGAGCATATCCAAGGATTGAGGACATCACTAGGAGCTAAGGATGATGCTAGGATGAAGAATGACACAAAAACAAAGGAAATTACGAGCTATGTACCTTCCACGCTCTAAAGTACGACCGTACTAGGATCCACGCCCTAATCCACGGCCGTGGAACCTTGGCAAGACGAGCGTGGTGCATTCCAGCAAGTTACACGGCCGTGGAGAGTTGTGACAAACCGTGATCCAATTCCACGCTCTAAATTACGGGCGTGGAACCCTTCCACGACCGTGATCTTGGCAATCTTTTACGCAATATTTTAAGCCACAATCTTTTACGCACATGGGCCGAAGACGCATTTTATCCAGCCCTATAAAAGGACGGAAGAAGAGAGATTCCGTCACCTTCGCTACCGCTGTTTACCCGAGTTTACACTTTCGCTTAGATTGCCGTGGGAGATTGCGCTTTGCCCTATTGAGATTTCCGGATTGACGGAAAGAGTGAAGATTTGGAAGATTGTTCGTAAGGAGATTTCATCTTTATCCTTAGGTTTGATTAGAAGACGGATTGACATCCTGTTCTTCGTTCTTATCTAAGATTGTGATTGTTTGTGTTATTCCGAATCTATTTACACCATTGTTCTTGATTTGTGGATTGGAGATTGGTTTAAAAGTTATTGAAGGTTTTCGGAAGTTTTCATCTTTCATTCTTTTAAATCTTGAATTTGATATCAATATGATTGTTGTTGGCTAAAACCCTTTAGCAATTCTAAGGTGAAGGGTTGATAGTTGTGGCTTAGATGATGATAGATCGATCGTAAACAGATTGGACCCTGAGAGTTAGAGAGAATCGCCGACGAACCTATTCCACGGTCTGTTCTTGAGCTTCCACGGCCGTGGAACTCAAGAACTACCGTAATTTTGTGTCAGTTTACGAACCTTGCTTTTACTTTAATCCAAAGTTAAAGATTTGCTTTAACTTAGTCTTGGCTTGCCTTTTCTAGGTGTTAGTGAAGCCTCAACAACCTCTACCTCGATTTCGAGGTCACAACCTTAATCGGTTTAGTTAGTCTTGATCCTTGGATTACAAGTTTGGGTATTTGACGTTAATATTTACCTTTAGAATCTCTCTATACTGAAGCCTCAACAACCTTTATAGGAAGTGCCTTTTGGTGAATCATATAAGGTCTTGGAACTTCACCGTACATTTCCTTACATTCGTATACCTTTGCATACCTCAACTCTGTCCTTATATCTTTAGTATATCTTGAATCGATTACCACAGCTGGATTCCTGGATCTTTAGGATTGTTGTTTTCCCAATAATTTGAAAAGCTTCATACATTTACTTTCTTGATAATCTATAACTGGATTTAACCCCTCAAATCCCTGTGTTCGATACTCTGGAATTCTTGCTTAACTATATCGATCCGTACACTGCGGGTTCGCTTGCTTGATTTTTAGTTTTATAATTAAAGCTTATTTGCACGCACGCTAAGTGGCGAACAAACAACACAACGGACCTTACAACAAGGCACAAACAAATGAAAACCAAAACTCAATATAAAACCAAAGGTTAAAACAAAGGAAAGCGTAAAAGACTCGCAGCCGAGTTCAAAACAAAAGGGAAAGCAACAACATAAACATAAACCCGATCCCGTCCTATAATGTACGGGAACCCCGACTGACCACACCGTCTGGATCACTCAGTAGTATCCTGAACTTGAGGAACATCTACAACATCGGTATAAACCATTAGCTAACATTGTAGATATCAGAAAGAACGTAAAGACACAAACACACATAAGGTAAAATAAACATATAGAATGCTCACACTCAACCGGTTATTATCTTTCTTATAGTTATCCATTATAAATTCAACTTCTTTTGTCACACGAGAATCTCCCGAAACTCACTTCCGCCTCCATCTACCAATAGGAATAGATTTGTATTATCCGTTACTTACGAGCCTGAGTTGCAAGAGCACATTCTAGTCTCCTGTAGAACTAGACAAGTGGTCACTGCCCGGTTATCATACACTTGGGCCAATTATAATTATAAAGGGTGAATCCTATTCCAGTTATCCGTTATAACATGATAATCAATACAAACAAGTCAAAATACTCCAGGCAATATACGGAATGAAGGTAAGTAAGTCCAAGGGACTTACCTCACTCGAAGGTAATCTAAAAGCTCAACAACAACTTGGAGAACAACTCAGTTTCCCCTAGGAAAGGAGCAAGGAAAGCCTGTTCACACAAGCATCACGAATCAGGAACGACTCGGTTGCTAGAAGTCTATAACTTCTAGTCTCAATGATCTCTAAGAGATCTCCACAAGCTAAGGGTTCAACCTTAGTCTTACAACATACTCAAGGGACAAGAAACATCCATAAGAATCAAGGAAAGGAACGAGGAAAACAAGGAAGGAAGCAACTCACAAGAACAGGAGTTACTATAGAAGGAAACGCAAGGGCGGCGGAGCAAGGTGCAGGGGTGGCTTTCCGTGGGGCAGGAGTGTGCAGGCGCGGGGGCAGTGCACTGACAGAAGACGTTATCGGGTTTTCTTCTCGGCAAAAAACTCTCAGAAAGGGATCCAAAGTTCGAACCTTTGATCCAACCACGTCAAGACTCAACTAAAAGAGCCTGAGAACAACAACACATCAACAACAGGAATGCAAACAAGAATCAAGGTTCAAACTTGATTATCGGAGAAGAAGAAAAGGAGGAACGAAAGAAGAAAACGAAACAGAAGGATGGGCATCCAACCACAACATGAACGTGATGAAGAACAAGGGAGGAAGAACTTACACGTTTAGCAAGGTCATAGGAAGCAAGACTGCAACACTCTAAGGTTGAAGAAGACGTAAGCAAGAAACGGGAAAAAGAAGAAAAGACGGGAATATATAGAAGAGACGGGAAGGATAGATGAAAAGGACGTCTAGGGTTTGGAAGAAGATAAGAAAGCCGGCCCAAAAAATAGAAGATCGGATATTCTATCTATGGAAGGAAAATAAAACGAACGAAAATAGATCGGGTGCGATCTGCAGCGAATCTGCAGGAGCGGCCTCTTGTCACCGCGAGGGCGGTGACAAACACCAAGGCCGCTGAGGCGGCCTTCTTCACCGCAGGGGCGGTGAAGGTGAAACTGGGATCTTACATTCTTCACTTTCAACTTGTATTCCTTCAATTTTTTGAAGGCCTTATTTTTGCTTCTTAGCAAATATACATAACAGTATTTTGTGCACTCGTCGATAAAGGTCACAAAATACTTTTTACCGCCTCTAGTTTGCACAAATTTGAAATCACACAAATATATATGAATTAATCCTAGAGGTTCAATTGCTCTCTTCACATGTGGAAACGAGGGTTTTGTGAGTTTTTCTTGTACACAGACTTCACATTTATCTTTACTAAAGTTTCATTTGAGAATTAGGTTCGAATTAATTAGTCTTTGTATAGGCTTATAATTCACGTGTCTTAATATTTCATGCCAATTATTAAAGGACTCAATAGCATAAGGAATATAAGTTTTATTAATTGAACTTTAGATTCAGTACATTCATCTTGATTGGCCAACCCAACACCATCATTCCGTTCTCGTCATGACCTAGATAGCATTAGCACGCATTGGCACGACGTGCGTTAGCTACGCCCGCTTCCCTCTAAAATGGGTTAGTGACCCAAATGCCACAACCTTTAAGCGTTTTTTCTTCTTATATACTCTAAAGATTCTACTCATTTTAGTCGATTTGGGATAGCCAATTTTTTTGGTTCCTTTTTCCCAAATTTTGTGTTTCGTACACGTAACTTCGGATATCATTATCTAATTCACTCGGAATCCAACTTTAATAAATAATACCACGATTTAGTGTTCGCAGAGACGATGATGCTTCCGTTTTCGGGTGTTGACGATGGCAGGAGCCCACCGAAAATTTACCCTAAAAAAACCCGACGCACTACTTATTGAAAATATTGGTTCCAACATAGTTCTCTCTCCATGTTAGAATTATTACTCCAAGCCATTATTTAGTATCTTTTAAATTTGCGGAGTTTTAGGCGATCCATTAATCATTTTGAAAAATGGTCTTATTTCTCGTGTATCAAATAGGCAAATGTCGTACCCCAATGGTGTCAACTTTTGTTGCTAAATTGAAAACACCTATTTTTTTTGTTTAAGGTCTATTTACATAGTTTTGCTTATTGATTGTGCTAAATACTTGTAGGTCCATTTTATTAAATGTTCGCTCAAAAGTGTGTGTGACAATTTCTTAAATTTATATCCAAAACTTAAGCAAAAGCGAACCCGCAGTGTACGGATCAACTGTAGTAAGGCAAGAAATTCCAGAGTCAAACTCATTAATTTAGTGAGAATAAAAAATCAATTCAAATATCGTTTGGCACAAAATAGAAGCTTTTGTAAAGATGTTAAGAGAAAGATGATTCCAAGGATTCAAGTATCAGACTGCGGCTTTTGATTCAAGAGATTCTAAAGATCATAGGACAAAGTTGATATTGCGAAGGTTATGTGTTTCGAAGAAAGAAATAATGTACAGCGAAGTTCCACTACTCACTTATCCCAACTCAAAAGCTCTCAACTTGAACGATGTTGAGTCTCATCAAGAAGAGTACTCAAGGTAAGGATTAACACTCAAACCACTCACTAAAATCCAAGAATATGACTCTCGAAGGTAAAGGTGAAGGGCGCATTCAAACCTTAATAGAGGATGTTGAATCTCTCTATTACCCAAATCTTGTAAACTTTTGTAACCAAGCGAAGAATCAATGATGAAGTCTCTCTTCACGCTTGGATAAGGGTTAAAAAGGCTAAGAAAGGTTAGGATTTAGGCAAGGTTTAACTTTGGTTAAAGGATAAAGCATTATGGTACGTCATCCCAAAAAAATTGGACTGTTCTTGAGCAAAAATCGGTCGATTTTTCGCTAGAACACCACGATTTTTCGCACTCGCAAAGGTTAAATCTCAACTCTCAGGGTCCAAAAGGTTAAATGAGTTCAGTCTATCATCATCTATGCTTCAATCATTAACTGTTCTCCCTAGAATTACAAGGTTTTTAGCCAATCATTTTCATTTTTGAATCAAAATCAAGATTGAATAAAGAAAATCGATAAAGAACCAAACTTTGCATAAAAATTGGCAAATCTTAAAAATATGTAATCAATCCTTCAAAACTTCAACAAAATCTCGTAAAACAATCAATAGAATGTGTTCATAAACCACAATAATGAACAATAATCAAAGATCTCACAACTTTCTTGAATCTTGAACTCTATCTTCTTTCCGCAACTTTCTTTCTCTCCAAGAATTGATCTACAATCCTCTTCCGTCAGCTGTCAATCCCCGATCTGTTCCAATGTGATCTTCCCGTCTCCTAGGGTTCCAACATAACCCAAAATCGCTAATGGGCTGCAAGACATGTCCCCCTTTTGGCTCAATGCTTTGGGCTTTCGAACGTTATTAATTTTAGACGGTTGAAGGTAAAAATCGGCCGATTTCTCAATAGCTTGTCCGATTTTCTGCAGGAAAATCGGTCCATCTGGGAATAAATCACCCGATTTTCCTTTACTAAGAGTGCTCGTCTTTTGGCTTGTTCTCCACTTTCTTGTGTGACTCTTCCACGCGCTTTGCTTGCTCCTCATGACTTCTCAATGGTCTCTTATACTTTCTTATCACCTCGAGCTACTCCTTGCTCCATTATTGCTTCCAAATCCATCGTTTTCACCTACAATTCAATCAAAACTCGTGTAGACCTCAATTTTCGAAATATATATGAAACAAAGCTTAAAGGCACATGAATCTCTTCGAATGTATAAGAAACTGAGGTAAAACATTCACATATGCATGATTATAATGATATAATTCATGTCATCATTAAACCCTTGGTTAACACACATATAATTGAAAATAATTTAGCGTAAATCCTCTTCGTGGTGGTTGCAAACTCCATAATGCATTTTTATGTCACGATAGAGTCTCTAATGGTTTTGTTCTTGCTCTTGATTTGTCCAAATTTCAACATTCAAAAATCCTACTTGTTAGTGGGAGTGGAGTAATATGTGTCTCTAAACTGCCTCCATATTGCCTACTGAGCTAAGTTTAGAGTTGGATTGGTTATTGACAACGAGTTTCCTATGCAAGGTGTCAATTTATGATTTTTAAGGCTCTTTTTGATAGCATGAATTATAGTCTATATTTTGGGGTTTGTTTAGACGTTTTATCTTTCATAATCTGCATGTTTGTATGTATATTATGTGATTATATTACCATTTCATCTACCTTTGCGGGAATCGAGGTCTACACCTAGTTTTGTTGTAATCGTAGGTAAAATGGCACGTTTTGCATCAAAAAGGAGCAAAAGGAGATATGGAGTCATTGGAGCTACATTCAGGAGCATAAGGAACCATCCAGGAAGCATGGCCATGGATTAGAGATTCACTTTGGACCAGATTTGAGAGATTTCACATTCAGTTGTGACTCACCTCGGTTGACCACAGATTCACCTCGACCGAGGTGATCCAGAGAAGTCGACTCGACCGAGGCGAAAACCTGGGACGCGGCGAGAATATTTTATTCTTGGCTGAGATCTTTTATCTTTGGAAAGAGATCTTATATTTTTGGGCTTGGCTCCTGGAAGGAAGAAGATATACTAGATCATATATTTTACCTATTTTTATGGGAAGAGATCTTTCTAAGATATCTTATCTTTGGAGAGTAATTTTCCTATAAAAAGGGTCGGATTTCCCACAAATCCGACATCCTGCATACATCCGCATACAGTTGGAGATCTCGCTTACACCTATTGCACGCAGCAACCATACTCCAGTTGGGAGATTTGAAGAACCTTTTTGAAGGTTGAAGGAAGATTGAAGATTATAGCTTTTATAGCTTTTGAAGGGTTTTGTAAGATTGTCTTAGATTCCCTTCCTTGTTCCCTTACCTTGTTGGATTTCTATCCAAGGAACGCTTTTGTTGTGATATTTGATTCAGTTATTGAAGTCTTTTTGTTAAGTTCTTCTTGTTCAAATATTCACCTTCTTCCCATATACTTGATTAATACTTTCATGATGATGAGTGGCTAATTTCCTTGTGTGATTCTAGGGTGATTAGCTGAAGGTTGTGGGAAAAACAATGATAGAATAATCTTAGATTCCAGTAGGACCCTGAAAGTTCGAGTCTTTTACCTTAACCCTAAGCATCTCGTTCAGTCGATGAACATCTCGTCCGGGGTGGAATTTGGCTGACCGAGGTGACTTATCTGATCCTAAACTGTGAGTTAAGTGTTAGAGTTTGCCAAATCCTATTCTTATTACACCTTTCCTGGTTCAATGCAAGCTTAGGATGAGACTTACCCGGTAATTCCTTAGTTTGTGTACCAATGATCATAAGTGTAGGTAATAAAGGTTTATCCTTTATTGGGATTTGAGTGTGCTTTCATCCCATCTTTGTGAGTTAGCCTAAGACTTACCCGGTAAAGGTTGATTCTATTCCCTTAGATGGTGTGTTAGTTTGAGATTATAGTTCTTTATCTTAAATCCTTGAGACTTACCCGGTAATAGGAGTTACGGTTTAGGATTAGTGAGTAGTGAGACTTACCCGGTGATCTACTCCACTTAAGTAACACCTTCCCTATGCAAAAACCTCAGCTTTGTCCGGTTATCTTTAGATCTTGAGTTGGAACCATGATAGCATGAATTATAGTCTGTATTTTAGGGTTTGTTTGGACGTTTTATCTTTCATAATCTGCATGTTTGTATGTATATTATGTGATTATATTACCATTTCATCTACCTTTGCGGGAATCGAGGTCTACACCTAGTTTTGTTGTAATCGTAGGTAAAATGGCACGTTTTGCATCAAAAAGGAGCAAAAGGAGATATGGAGTCATTGGAGCTACATTCAGGAGCATAAGGAACCATCCAGGAAGCATGGCCATGGATTAGAGATTCACTTTGGACCAGATTTGAGAGATTTCACATTCAGTTGTGACTCACCTCGGTTGACCACAGATTCACCTCGACCGAGGTGATCCAGAGAAGTCGACTCGACCGAGGCGAAAACCTGGGACGCGGCGAAAATATTTTATTCTTGGCTGAGATCTTTTATCTTTGGAAAGAGATCTTATATTTTTGGGCTTGGCTCCTGGAAGGAAGAAGATATACTAGATCATATATTTTACCTATTTTTATGGGAAGAGATCTTTCTAAGATATCTTATCTTTGGAGAGTAATTTTCCTATAAAAAGGGTCGGATTTCCACAAAATTGAAGAGGCCGCTTACACCAGATCTTGCTTATAAGGAGATCTCGCATACAGCCATACTCTAGTTGGGAGATTTGAAGAACTTTTTTGAAGGTTGAAGGAAGATTGAAGATTGTAGCTTTATAGCTTTTGAAGGTTTTCTTGTAAGATTACCTTTGATTCTCTTCCTTGTTGTCTTGCTTGTTGGATTTATATCCAAGAAACGCTTTTGTTGTGATATGTGATTCAGTTATTGAAGTCTTTTCATTAAATTCTTCTTATTCAAATATTCACCTTCTTCCCATATACTTGATTAATACTTTCATGATGATGATGATGAGTGGCTAATTTCCTTGTGTGATTCTAGGGTGATTGGCTGAAGGTTGTGGGAAAAACAATGATAGAATAATCTTAGATTCCAGTAGGACCCTGAAAGTTTGAGTCTTTAACCTTAACCCTAAGCACCTCGCTCAGTCGATGAACATCTCGGCCGGGCTGGAATTCTTCTGACCGAGGTGACTTATCTGATCCATAACTGAGAGTTAAGTGTTAGAGTTTGCTAAATCCTATTCTTATTACACCTTTCCTGGTTCAATGCAAGCTTAGGATGAGACTTATCCGGTAATTCCTTAGTTTGTTTACCTAAGATCATAAGTGTAGGTAATAAAGGTTTATCCTTTATTGGGGTTTGAGTGTGCTTTCATCCCATCTTTGTGAGTTAGCCTGAGACTTACCCGGTAAAGGTTGATTCTATTCCCTTAGATGGTGTGTTAGTTTGAGGTTATAGTTCTTTATCTTAATTCCTTGAGACTTACCCGGTAATAGGAGTTGCGGTTTAGGATTAGTGAGTAGTGAGACTTATCTGGTGATCTATTCCACTTTAGTAACACCTTCCCTATGCAAAAACCTCAGCTTTGTCCGCTTATCTTTAGATCTTGAGTTGGAACCACAATTAGATGCTTTAATCCCTAGAATTGCATGTTTGCTTTATTGACTTCTTATTCATCTTTGATTGTGTTAATTGCTCTTTTGGTTAGTATTTACATAAGCATACCGTAACTGGACTTTGTTTCACTAAGTCCCTGTGATCGACCCCTGGAATTCCTTGCTTTTACTACGATTGACCCGTACACTGCGGGTTTGCATCCTTGTTTTAAGCTTAAGTCTAGGGTTATAAATTTAAAGCTTGCACACACCGTTTGGAGTGAACAAGTTTTTGGCGCCGTTGCCGGGGACTTGGTCTAGACCGAGCCGGTACGGTTTGCTCTTGGGGCACTTGCCCCCGTGTCTACTAACCACTCTACTTGAGTGACTTTTGCAGGTTCTTTCTTAGGTATATGCGAAGAACCCGCACTGGGAAGGAAATCGTTCCTTACGATCCCGAACCAGAAAAGACATACAAGCGACGCTTAAGAGAAGCGAAGATGGCCCATCAAGACAACCGCGATCTTGAGGCCGATTTGAAAGAGGCGCTAGAGCTGCTACGCCTCAGCAGGGAAGAACTAAGGCGAGAGAAGGAAGAAACTCGCACCAGGACTGAAGCAATCGAAGCAGATATGGCAGCCATACGAGACCAGATTCTACTTCAACCGAGGGAAGATCCAGTCCCAGATCCTCGACCGATGCAGGATCCAGTCGCTGACCCTCGACCGAGGCAGGTTCCAGTACCTGACGCCCCGGCCGATGTACTTCCACCTCGGAGGCCAGTCCGAGATGTTTTTCTTGCAAGAATCCCACAAACCCTAGGTCAAAGGATGGACCCTAATCAACAACTGAGGCGTCCAGGAGTTAACCTAGGAGATCCAGCGGACCATGACTATGAACTTCGACCGCAAGTTCTATCCATGATTCGCCAATGCCAGTTCGGAGGGCTAGAGAAGGAATCACCACATCAACATCTTCAAAACTATGAGATCTTGATGGAGACCTTGAGACCTCTGAGGATTGAAAATAACAACTACAAGCTAAGACCTTTTTACTTTTCTTTAAAAGATAGAGCTCTTACTTGGTATCAATCTCTTCCTCCAGGAAAAATTAGCACATGGGAGGAGATGACTACGGAATTC
The DNA here is from genome assembly GCA_033239125.1 of Fagopyrum homotropicum. NCBI lineage: Eukaryota > Viridiplantae > Streptophyta > Magnoliopsida > Caryophyllales > Polygonaceae > Fagopyrum > Fagopyrum homotropicum. The sequence goes on along the minus strand of BSWB01000001.1, from coordinate 6,660,723 downwards.
TTGACGAAATTCTTTCCCCCCTCAAAGACCGCTGAAATGAGAGGGAAGATCAACGCTTTCATTATGAAGGACAAGGAGAGCTTGTCCAAGTCATGGGAGCGGTTCAAGGACATTCTTTTGGATTGCCCACATCATGGGATTCCAAAGTTAGAGTTATTGGAGATTTACTTCAAGGGACTGGACGGAAGCACCCAGTTCAATCTCCAACTACTCTCCGCCGGTACCTTCATGGACATGGCGATTGACGAGGCTTGGGACTTCATTGAAAAGCAAGCCTTGCATATGGAGAAGTACACCCACCAAGGAGCTGAAGGTGGAGTTAAAAGAGTTAACTTCCAAGAAACTCAACCTAACAACAATCACCTCACGTCTTTGAAGAATGACGTGAAGCAATTGAAGGAACTCTTGGTTGCACAAACCAAGAAGGAAGAGCAAGGGCAAAGGAACAACAACAACGGATACCGTAACAACAACAACGGTTCCCGGAACAACAATTACAACAACAACAATAGAGGGTCCAATAGCAATAATTGGAGGGCAAACAACCAAAATAACGGTAACAATCATTCGAACTCCAACTCTAACGATTCCTCTAACCCTTTCCTCTCTCCCCCTTCTTCTTCTTCTTCTACTCCATTAAAAAGCCAAGGGCAAGGATCAAGTTCGTCTCAGCCAGAAAAGAAAGACGCAGTTCTGGAGGCTATCTTGATCAAGCTCAACGCTATGGAGACTTCTATGACTTCATTTTCGAAGGCCCAAAAAGCCTTTGAACAACAACTTGCAAGTAGGGCGAATGAAGCGCCAAGAGATCCAGGGAAGCTTCCAGCAAGGACGGAAAGCAACCCTAAAGGCCAGATCATGGCCATAACTACGAGGAGTGGACTGAAAACTGCAGATCCAGTGCCTCGGTCGGTGCCAGTACCGACGAAGACCACCTCGGTCCAGATGCAGTCGAAGAACACTTCGACTGAGATGTCACCCGAGGTGGAGCCACAGAAAGCGGAGGGAAAAACTGAAGTTTATGTTCCACCTCCTGCATACAAACCACCACTTCCATTCCCCCAGTCAAGGGCCAGAGCACATCTAGACAAGCACTTTGGTAAGTTCCTTGACTTGATGAATAAGTTGCATATTAACATTCCTTTCCTTGATGCCATTCTAGGAATGCCCGCCTATGGGAAGTTCTTAAAGGAAATCCTATCAAGGAAGAGGAAGCTGGAAGACTTTGGTGAAGTTAGGATGACATCTAAATTCTCGGAGCTTATTCAAATCATGAAGGAGAAGATGCCACCTAAATTAAGAGATCCCGGCTCATTTTGCATTCCCATTCAAGTTGGAGATGTCACTTGTGAAGCCCTTTGTGATCTAGGAGCCAGCGTGAGCATCATCCCGCTGGAGTTATGTGTGAAGATCGGACTTGGAGAGCCCAAGCCGGTCAAGATTCGACTTTATATGGCGGATCGCTTCATTACCCATCCCGTGGGCATCTTGGAGGACGTTCCAGTCAAGTTAGGTAACTTCTATCTACCTATAGATTTTGTTGTACTTGACATTCCTACAGATTACCCTGTTCCTATTATTCTCGGGAGGCCATTTCTAGCAACTTCGGGTTGAAACGTGGATTGCAAGAACGCCAAGTTGAAATTCAACGTTGGCGGCGATGAGGTGGAGTTCGCGCTACTTGCAGCCATGAAAGGGGAGCAGCTGACTGATGACATCTTCAACATCTATGATGAAGAAGAATCGAGAGAATTGGTGAGCTCTATCCTTATTAACGATCCACTCGAAAGAGTTATTAGCTTCAGTTTAATGGAGGAAGGTATAGATGCTTCTTGCGATGTAGATATACGGAGCTTAAAGGCACTGGAAGAAGATCCAGGAGCAAAAACTGAGAAGCTAATCCAGGAGACGAAGATCTCCAGTTTTGGTTCCAGTCGCAGTACCTCGACCGAGGCACTTCCTGGGTTGAGCGAGGCGACCGAAGAACATCTCGGTCAACGCCTCTGCGCCTCGACCGAGGTCGAAGGCGAGATGATGTCAACTGAGACTACTGAGAGCTGCAGGATTTTCTTTCTTATTTTTATGCAGTTCAGCTATTTATCCGGTGAGTACTTTTTATCCTTTAGACTTATTTTGACCCACTGGGACAGTGTGTCCCAAGTATGGGGTGTTTGATGTATTATTTGACTTTGATGTATGACTATATTGACCGGATATTTATATTTATGCTTCACTTCTGCATTTATATGTTTATCTGAGATTGCATGCATACTTACAGGTTATTTGATTGAAAAAAACGTCGAAACTGAAAAAAAAACTGGTTTTTAAAAAAAAAAATTTTGACCTCGGCCGGTGGAGTTCTGGCCCAACGAGGCGTTTCACCTCGGTTGACCTACGAACATCTCGACCGAGGTGGGTTAACTGAGAGTTTTCGAAAACAATTTTTGTGTTACTTATCTGGATATGATCTCAGAGAAGATCTTGTTTACTGACTGGTTTTAAATCCTTTATGTGTTTAAAAGGTTTTATAATATGTTTAAGTTGCTAAATGCTTTGTTTGAAATTATTGGCATGTTTAACACTTTGTTTTATCTAAATTATGTTGAATTTGAAGGTTGACACCACATTATGAGTTCTCTCACTTTCTTCCTGGAAAGACCAAGGCAACTCATTCTTCTCTCTTCTTCTTCTTAATCATGCTTAGCCCCTCATATACATTTGCCTCCCTTTACCTATCCGGGAATTTGGAAGCAAGCGAAGTGGTGAAAGCAAGTGAAGTTAAAGTTGAGAAGTGGCTGGAAGTGAAAGTGTTAGAAAGTAATAATAGGTTTGGGGAAGTCAATCATGAAGATGAGTAACTCGACACCATTCACATAGCCGGGTGTTTGTGTCTTGCCAAAGTCGGATTGAGCGATATTCCTAACGGGTCATGGTATGTGCATCAAGGGTTTGATGCATCTCAAGAAATTGATGATTGCTGATTTCCTAGGTTTCGGTTATTGTGCACCTCTGTCCATGCATCCCAAAAAGTAAAGTAAAAGAAAAAAGTTTGAAATAAGCAAAGCTTATTGGTGGAAGATGTTGCAAGTCAAAGTGAAGTGAAGTTCATCCTTTTCCCGGATTCTAGCACCACATTACCTTACATACATCCCTACCCTACACGTTTCTTGACCTTTCTTTTGGGAAGCCCTTGAGACCTTGAGCTTGTTGATTGACTTAGTGGTTTAAACTGGATTATACATGATTAATTTTGATAATTATGACTTATTATGCATTCTATGATTTTATGCAAAGATGAACAACTTTCTTATATTTATAAAATATTTTGATCATATTTTGGTTTTAAATTCCATGAAGTATTCTCTTAGAGTGATCTATGATAGTTGCACACCATAAAAATGTTTTTGAAAGACTTTTTATTGATTTTCTTGACTTATAATCCATTCTATCTTGTCTCTTATATGCGGAACTTGCTTGGGGACAAGCAAGGGCTAAGTATGGGGTATTTTGATAGCATGAATTATAGTCTATATTTTAGGGTTTGTTTGGACGTTTTATCTTTCATAATCTGCATGTTTGTATGTATATTATGTGATTATATTACCATTTCATCTACCTTTGCGGGAATCGAGGTCTACACCTAGTTTTGTTGTAATCGTAGGTAAAATGACACGTTTTGCATCAAAAAGGAGCAAAAGGAGCTATGGAGTCATTGGAGATACATTAAGGAACATAAGGAACCATCCAGGAAGCACAGCCATGGATTAAAGATTCACTTTGGACCAGTTTTGAGAGATTTCACATTCAGTTGTGACTCACCTCGGTTGGCCAGAGATTCATCTTGACCGAGGTGATCCAGAGAAGTCGACTCGACCGAGGCGAATACCTAGGACGCGGCGAGAATATTTTATTCTTGGCTGAGATCTTTTATCTTTGGAAAATGATCTTATATTTTTGGGCTTGGCTCCTGAAAGGAAGAAGATATTATAGATCATATATTTTACCTATTTTTATGGGAAGAGATCTTTCTAAGATATCTTATCTTTGGAGGGTTATTTTCCTATAAAAAAGGGTTGGATTTCCACAAAATTGAAGAGGCCGCTTACACCGGATCTTGCTTACGAGGAGATCTCGCATACAGCCATACTCCAGTTGGGAGATTTGAAGAACCTTTTTGAAGGTTGAAGGAAGATTGAAGATTGTAGCTTTATAGCTTTTGAAGGTTTTCTTGTAAGATTACCTTTGATTCTCTTCCTTGTTGTCTTGCTTGTTGGATTTATATCCAAGGAACGCTTTTGTTGTGATATTTGATTCAATTATTGAAGTCTTTTCATTAAATTCTTCTTATTCAAATATTCACCTTCTTCCCATATACTTGATTAATACTTTCATGATGATGATGAGTGGCTAATTTCCTTGTGTGATTCTAGGGTGATTGGCTGAAGGTTGTGGGAAAAACAATGATAGAATAATCTTAGATTCCAGTAGGACCCTGAAAGTTCGAGTCTTTAACCTTAACCCTAAGCACCTCGCTCAGTCGATGAACATCTCGGCCGGGGTGGAATTCTTCCGACCGAGGTGACTTATCTGATCCATAACTGAGAGTTAAGTGTTAGAGTTTGCTAAATCCTATTCTTATTACACCTTTCCTGGTTCAATGCAAGCTTAGGATGAGACTTACCCGGTAATTCCTTAGTTTGTTTACCTAAGATCATAAGTGTAGGTAATAAAGGTTTATCCTTTATTGGGGTTTGAGTGTGCTTTCATCCCATCTTTGTGAGTTAGCCTGAGACTTACCCGGTAAAGGTTGATTCTATTCCCTTAGATGGTGTGTTAGTTTGAGGTTATAGTTCTTTATCTTAATTCCTTGAGACTTACCCGGTAATAGGAGTTGCGGTTTAGGATTAGTGAGTAGTGAGACTTACCCGGTGATCTATTCCACTTTAGTAACACCTTCCCTATGCAAAAACCTCAGCTTTGTCCGCTTATCTTTAGATCTTGAGTTGGAACCACAACTAGATGCTTTAATCCCTAGAATTGCATGTTTGCTTTATTGACTTCTTATTCATCTTTGATTGTGTTAATTGCTCTTTTGGTTAGTATTTACATAAGCATACCGTAACTGGACTTTGTTTCACTAAGTCCCTGTGATCGACCCCTGGAATTCCTTGCTTTTACTACGATTGACCCGTACACTGCGGGTTCGCATCCTTGTTTTAAGCTTAAGTCTAGGGTTATAAATTTAAAGCTTGCACACACCGTTTGGAGCGAACAAACCATAACTAGATGTTTTAATCCCTAGAATTGCATGTTTGCTTTATTAACTTTTATATCATCTTTGATTGTTTTGATCACCTCTTGTGGTTAGTATTTACATAAGCATACCGTGATTGGACTTTGTTTCACTAAGTCCCTGTGATCGACCCCTGGAATTCCTTGCTTTTACTATGATTGACCCGTACACTGCGGGTTCGCATCCTTGTTTTAAGCTTACGTCTAGGGTTATAAATTTAAAGCTTGCACACACCGTTTGGAGCGAACAAGTTTTTGGCGCCGTTGCCGGGGACTTGGTCTAGACCGAGCCGGTTACGGTTTGCTCTTGGGGCACTTGCCCCCGTGTCTACTAACCACTCTACTTGAGTGACTTTTGCAGGTTCTTTCTTAGGTTTATGCGAAGAACCCGCACTGGGAAGGAAATCGTTCCTTACGATCCCGAACCAGAGAAGACATACAAACGACGGTTGAAAGAAGCGAAGATGGCCCACCAAGACAATCGCGATCTTGAGGCCGAGTTGAAAGAGGCGTTAGAGCTGCTACGCCTCAGCAGGGAAGAATTGAGGTAAGAGAGAGAAGAAACTCGCACCAGGACTGAAGCGATCAAAGTTGACATGGCAGCTTTACGAGACCAATTTCTACCTCGACCGAGGGAAGATCCTGTTCTAGATCCTCGACCGATCCAGGTCCCGGTTGCTGACCCTCGACCGAGGCAGGTCCAGTACCTGACGCCCCGGCCGAGGTACTTCCACCTCGGATGCCAGTCCGAGACGCTTTTCCTGCAGGAATCCCACAAACCCTAGGTCAAAGGATGGACCCTAATCAACAACTGAGGCGTCCAGGAGTTAACCTAGGAGATCCAGCGGACCATGACGAACTTCGACCGCAAGTTCTATCCATGATTCGCCAATGCCAATTTGGAGGGCTGGAGAAGGAATCACCACATCAACATCTTCAAAACTATGAGATCTTGATGGAGACCTTGAGACCCTCAAGGATTGAAAACAACAACTACAAGCTAAGACCTTTTTACTTTTCTTTAAAAGATAGAGCTCTTACTTGGTATCAATCTCTTCCTCCAGGAAAAATTAGCAGATGGGAGGAGATGACGACGAAATTCTTGACCAAATTCTTTCCCCCTCAAAGACCGCTGAAATGAGAGGGAAGATCAAAGCTTTCATTATGAAGGACAAGGAGAGCTTGTCCAAGTCATGGGAGCGGTTCAAGGACATTCTTTTGGATTGCCCACATCATGGGATTCCAAAGTTAGAGTTATTGGAGATATATTTCAAGGGACTGGACGGAAGCACCCAGTTCAATCTCCAACTACTCTCCGCCGGTACCTTTATGGACATGGCGATTGACGAAGATTGGGACTTCATCGAGAAGCAAGCTTTGCATATGGAGAAGTACACCCACCAAGGAGCTGAAGGTGGAGTTAAAAGAGTTAACTTCCAAGAAACTCAGCCCAACAACAATCAACTCACGTCTTTGAAGAATGATGTGAAACAATTGAAGGAACTCTTGGTCGCTCAAACCAAGAAGGAAGAGCAAGGACAAAGGAACAACAACAACGGATACCGTAACAACAACAACAGTTCCCGGAACAACAATTACAACAACAACAATAGAGGATCCAATAGTAACAACTGGAGGGCGAACAACCAAAATTCTGGTAACAAACATTCAAACTCCAACTCTAACGATTCCTCTAACCCTTTCCTCTCTTCCCCTTCTTCTTCTTCTACTCCATTAAAGAGCCAGGGGCAAGGATCAAGTTCGTCTCAGCCGGAAAAGAAAGACGCAGTTCTGGAGGCTATCTTGATCAAGCTCAACGCTATGGAGACTTCTATGACTTCATTTTCGAAGGCCCAAAAAGCCTTTGAACAACAACTTGCAAGTAAGGCGAATGAAGCGCCAAGAGATCCAGGGAAGCTTCCAGCAAGGACGGAGAGCAACCCTAAGGGCCAGATCATGGCCATAACTACGAGGAGTGGACTGAAAACTGCAGATTCAGTGCCTCGGTCGGTGCCAGTACCGACGAAGACCACCTCGGTCCAGATGCAATCGAAGAACACTTCGACCGAGATGCCAACCGAGGTGGAGCCACAGAAAGCGGAAGGGAAAACTGAAGTTTATGTTCCACCTCCTGCATACAAACCACCACTTCCATTCCCCCAGTCAAGGGCCAGAGCACATCTATACAAGCATTTTGGTAAGTTCCTTGACTTGATGAATAAACTGCATATTAACATTCATTTCCTTGATGCTATTCTAGGAATGCCCGCCTATGGGAAGTTCTTGAAGGAGATCCTATCAAGGAAGAGGAAACTGGAAGATTTTGGTGAAGTTAGGATGACATCTAAATCCTCGGAGCTCATACAAATCATGAAGGAAAAGATGCCACCTAAATTGAGAGATCCTGGCTCATTTTGCATTCCTATTCAAGTTGGGGATGTCACTTGTGAAGCCCTTTGTGATCTAGGAGCCAGCGTGAGCATCATCCCGCTGGAGCTATGTATGAAGATCGGACTTGGAGAGCCCAAGCCGGTCAAGATTCGACTTTATATGGCGGATCGCTCCATCACCCATCCCGTGGGCATCTTGGAGGACGTTCCGGTCAAGTTAGGTAACTTCTATCTACCAATAGATTTTGTTGTACTTGACATTCCCGCAGATTATCCTGTTCCTATTATTCTCGGGAGGCCATTTCTAGCAACTTCGGGTTGCAACGTGGATTGCAAGAATGCCAAGTTGAAATTCAACATTGGCGGCGATGAGGTGGAGTTCGCATTACTTGCAGCCATGAAAGGGGAGCAGCTGAGCGATGATATCTTCAACATCTACGATGAAGAAGAATCAAGAGAATTGGTGAGCTCTATCCTTACTAACGATCCACTCGAAAGATTTATTAGCTTCAGTTTAATGGAGGAAGGTATAGATGCTTCTTGTGATGCAGATATACGGAGCTTAAAAGCATTGGAAGAAGATCCAGGAGCTTAAACTGAGAAGCTAATCCAGGAGACGAAGATCTCCAGTTTCGGTTCCAGTTGCAGTACCTCGACCGAGGCGCTTTCTGGACTGAGCGAGGCGACTGAAGAACATCTCGGTCAACGCCTATGCGCCTCGACCGAGGTCGATGGCGAGACGATTTCAACTGAGACTTCCGAAAGTCCAATTTCTGGGTCTACTCCATTGGAAGGAGGAAGCAAGGATCCCCCTCAGAAAGCACCCCCAGTTGTGGAACTTAAACAACTCCCAAATCACTTGAGGTATGTCTTTCTCGGACCGGATTCCACTTATCCTGTTATTGTTAGTGCTTCCCTTTCCGAAACTGAATTATCTAAGCTAATGCATGTCCTGAGAAAGCATCAAAAGGCTTTGGGTTATACTATAGATGATCTTATTGACATTAAGCCTTCTTTCTGCATGCATAGAATTTTAATGGAGGATGATCATAAGACTTCACGGGAACCTCAAAGACGGTTAAATCCGATCATGAAAGAGGTTATGAAGAAAGAAATTCTTAAGTTGTTGGATGCAGGTATCATATACCCTATCTCGGACAGCAAGTGGGTTAGCCCGGTGCATGTAGTTCCGAAGAAAGGAGGGATGACCGTTGTGACGAATAAGAACAACGAGTTGATCTCAACCCGGACCGTTACGGGCTGGAGGGTTTGCATCGATTATAGGAAGCTGAACACGCCCACACGGAAGGACCATTTTCCACTTCCCTTCATTGATCAAATGCTCGAGCGGTTGGCCCAGCATTCACACTTTTGCTACTTAGACGGTTATAGTGGATTCTTCTAGATTCTTATCCATCCGGATGATCAAGAGAAGACCACTTTCACTTGTCCATGGGGGACATTTGCTTATAGGAGGATGCCATTTGGATTGTGCAATGCACCCGCTACCTTCCAGCGATGCATGATGGCTATCTTTTCCGAGTACATAGAGGAGATCATGGAGGTATTTATGGATGATTTTTCTGTATATGGTTCCTCTTTTGATGATTGCCTATCTAACCTTTCTCTAGTGCTTAAAAGATGTGAAGACACTAATCTCGTTTTGAATTGGAAAAAGTGTCATTTTATGGTCAATGAAGGCATTGTGCTAGGACACCTCGTTTCTAATCGAGGTATTGAGGTCGATCGCGCTAAGATCGAGACTATTGAGAAACTCCCTCCCCCTTGTTCTGTAAAAGGTGTGAGGAGTTTTCTCGGGCATGCAGGTTTCTACAGGAGATTCATCAAGGACTTCTCCAAGATATCTAAACCATTAACTAACCTCTTGAATAAAGATGTTGTTTTTGAGTTTTCGCGGGAGTGTCTTGATGCTTTTTACAGGATTAAGGAAGCGTTGATCTCCGCTCCCATTATCCAGCCTCCGGATTGGACCTTGCCCTTTGAGGTCATGTGCGATGCTAGTGATGTAGCCGTAGGAGCGGTGCTTGGATAGAAGAAGGATGGCCGGACCACCACCATTTATTGGCGGTTGTATATGCTTTCGAGAAGTTTCGTTCCTATTTAGTAGGGGAGAAAGTCATTGTCTACACCGACCATGCAGCCATCCGTTACTTGTTGGCTAAGAAAGATGCCAAGCCACGCCTTATTCGATGGATTCTCTTGCTTCAAGAGTTTGATCTAGAGATCCGCGATAAGAAGGGATCCGAAAACTCCGTTGCGGATCACCTCAGCCGGCTACCTGCATCTTCACGTGAGAAGGACGACCCGCCCATAGACGATTCATTCCCCGATGAGCATTTACACTTGTTGGAGCATTTGATAGACTTACTTACTTCACCCCACGATGGAGGTGAAGTATGGGGTGAGGGCACCTCCCATCACGCATGAGAGACGCATTATGGTCCAGCTAGCGACCTTAAACCAAGCGCTTCTTGGGAGGCAACCCAAGGTATTGCTTTCTTTTTCCCTTTTTCTAGTCTAGCTTCGATAGTATTTGCTTTTGCTTTGCTTTGTTTTGTTTTTGACGTTCTAGACAGATAACAGGTGACATCTAAGGAAGGAACATAACTGGAAGTACAGAAGATCGAGAATTTGAGAAGACGAAGTTTGACTGAGGCATCTCGGTTGCTGTCAGAGCACCTCGACCGAGATGATTCATGAGCAACCGAGGCGACTAGGGTTTTCTGAAGAACCACCTCGGTCCGTACCACCTCGGTCCAGTCGAGACCATCTCGACCGAGGTGACAGCAGTTCCAAAAAGGGTATAAAAGGGGGATTTATTTTCTCTCTCTTCCATCTCACCCTTCCTCGACCGCGGCGACAGTTTGCACCTCGCTTCTTCGATTCTTGCTCGTTTTCGAAGATTTTCGCTTCCAAACTGCGATAAGGGCATAGAGGATCCCAGTGCATCGTCGATCTGCAAGAAAATCAAACCGATTCGGCCGAACGAGGTAAAATAAAACCGAAACCCTACCTCGCTGTTTTCGCTTCGATTTGGGCTTTGGTTGCCCTTGCATTTGTTGAGAAAAGCCTTAAGTACCCTATAGGAAGCAGTTTTAGTGATTTTGGGGGAAAAGAACTGAATTTTCTGAGGAAATTAGAATCCAGTTTTCCGCCTCGGTCTAGTCGTTCTATGCCTCGGACGAGGTGATTCTTGAGAGTTGTCAGTCGACCGAGGTGACCTGACAGTGACTAGATTGAAAATGAGTTCCGACAGACGTCTTGCCCTTAGGGATAGATCCTCACCTTCCCCTTCTTCCTCTTCTTCCCGACCCTATCGACCGGTGATCCATGAGTGACACTAGGTCGATTACGACCGTATTTCCGGTCGTCCAGTCATTGCACCTCGCTTCCTGGACGTGTCTACTTTTGATTGTCTCCAGGTAGACGGAGACCTTAGGAGGATGATATCTACAGTAGGGCTGGATCAGTTTACTGAGATCCGAGCCCCAGCCTATTTGGAGCCCACCTTAGAGTTTATTAGCTCCTTCACCTACCTCCCCACAGAGAGATCTGTGAAGTACCGGTTGATGAACCGGAACTTCTTAGTGCCACTAGAGTACTGGAGAATGATTTTCGGTTTTCTTGAGCCCACACTGTTGACTTCCCGTCCCGATCTGTAGCTAGGGAGTTCTGGGGACAGATTGCCCATATTACTGAGCACGCAGACAGATGGCGCCTTGGAGATTCCAGGGAGAAGGTCATCTTCCACTTAGCCTTTAGGTTAGCCCACCGGATCTTCAGTGAGACACTTCTGGCGCGTACTGAGATGCCCCAGAAGATCCGACAGGGAGAGCTTTTCAGTTTATACTGCATGGTTACTGGGGGTATCCTGGACTTTGGCTTGATGTTGGCAGAGGATCTGCACAAGATCAAGGCCAAGGCGAAGGGAGACATCTGCTGCGGAGGGCTTGTCACCCACATAGCTAGTTATCAGAACATGGATCTCAGCGCTTGCACGATGGTGGCGGTTGTCAAGCCGCTTGGGCTGCAGGAGATGATCACTCGGCGGATTCTGGTTCCCCGAGGTTTGACTACACCGTGCGTGGCTATGTCGTGGGAGCTGACTACACCACAGGGGATCAGGTGGTCTGCCCAGTTTACTGTTTTTGACCCTCACTATTGGCAAACCGCTTGGGCTCCATTGATGGAGGATTACAGAGAGACAACAACTGCCCCAGCTGATGAGGAGGCAGATGGTGAGGAGACAGCTGATGACAGAGAGGGTGGAGTCCCGATGGATATAGGGACGGATACTGCAGGGACGAGCGCACCAGTTATAGATCTGGATGATGAGGATACTGAGCCTGCACCTGCTGCATCACCCGCGAGACTTGCTAGGCGTAGGACACGCCGACATAGAGATCCAGAGGCTCATCGTCGGATCGATGATCTGACGGATCAGATGATAGACTCTTATGCTGCCCTTACTGTGGATATGCATGAGAGATTTGCTGCCCAGCACCGACAGATTGACAGTTGGACTCATCAAATGCTAGAGGGACAGCACTATCAGCGCAGGATGATGGAGATCCAGTTCCACCAGACTATGGGATATCCGTTCGACCCATCCCAGTATCCGTATGTGCCACCACCACCACCACCGGATCAGGATTATTGAGAGCTGCAAGATTTTCTTTCTTATTTTTATGCAGTTCAGCTTATTATCCGGTGAGTACTTTATTCCTTAGACTTATTTTGACCCACTGGGACAGTGTGTCCCAAGTATGGGGTGTTTATTGATGTATTTGACACTTATGTGATGTATGACTTTATTTGACCGGATATTTATCTATATTTATGCTTCACTTTTTCATCTATGTGTTTATCTGAGACTACATGCATACTTACAGGTTATTTGATTGAGAAAAACGTTGAAACTGAAAGAAAACTGGTTTTAAAAAAAAATTTTGGACCTCGACCGGGGCAGTTCTGGCCGAACGAGGCGTTTCACCTCGGTTGACCTAAGAACACCTCGACCGAGGTGGGTTAAATGAGAGTTTACGAAACGATTTTTGTGCTTCTTATCTGGATATGATCTCAGTGAAGATCTTGTTTACTGACTGGTTTTGAAATTCTTTATGTGTTTGAAAGGTTTTATAATATATTTAAGTTGCTAAATGCTTTGTTTGAAATTATTGGCATGTTTAATACTTTGTTTTTATCCAAATTATGTTGAATTTGAAGGTTGACACCGCAGGATAAGTTCTCTCATTTTCTTCCTGGAAAGACCAAGGCAATTCATTCTTCTCTCTTCTTCTTCTTGATCATGCTTAGCCCCTCATATACATTTTGCCTCCCTTTACCTATCCGGGAATTTGGAAGCAAGCAAAGTGCTGAAAGCAAGTGAAGTTAAAGTTGAGAAGTTGGCTGGAAGTGAAAGTGTTAGAAAGTAATAATAGGTTTGGGGAAGTCAATCATGAAGATGAGTAACTCGGCACCATTCACATAGTCGGGTGTTTGTGTCTTGCCAAAGTCGGATTGAGCGATATTCCTAACGGGTCATGGTATGTGCATCAAGGGTTTGATGCATCTCAAGAAATTGATGATTGTTGATTTCCTAGGCTTCGGTTATTGTGCACACTGTCCATGCATCCCAAAAAGTAAAGTAAAAAGAAAACGTGTGAAATAAGCAAAGCTTATTGGTGGAAGATGTTGCAAGTCGAAGTGAAAGTGAAGTTCATCCTTTTCCCGGATTCTAGCACCACATTACCTTCCATACATCCCTACCCTAGACGTTTCTTGACCTTTCTTTTGGGAAGCCCTTGAGACCTTGAGCTTGTTGATTGACTTAGTGGTTTAAACTGGATTATGCATGATTAATTTCGATAATTATGACTTATTATGCATTCTATGATTTTATGCAAAGATGAACAACTTTCTTATATTTATAAAATGTTTTGATCATACATTGATTTTAAATTCCATGAAGTATTCTCTTAGAGTGATCTATGATTGTTGCACACCATAAAAATGTTTTTGAAAGACTTTTCATCGATTTTATTGACTTATAATCCATTCTATCTTGTCTTTTATATGCGGAGCTTGCTTGGGGACAAGCAAGGGCTAAGTATGGGGTATTTTGATAGCATGAATTATAGTCTATATTTTGGGGTTTGTTTAGACGTTTTATCTTTCATAATCTGCATGTTTGTATGTATATTATGTGATTATATTACGATTTCATCTACCTTTGCGGGAATCGAGGTCTACACCTAGTTTTGTTGTAATCGTAGGTAAAATGGCACGTTTGGCATCAAAAAAGAGCAAAAGGAGATATGGAGTCATTGGAGCTACATTCAGGAGCATAAGGAACCATCCAGGAAGCATGGCCATGGATTAGAGATTCACTTTGGCCCAGATTTGAGAGATTTCACATTCAGTTGTGACTCACCTCGGTTGACCACAGATTCACCTCGACCGAGGTGATCCAGAGAAGTCGACTCGACCGAGGCGAACACCTGGGACGCGGCGAGAATATTTTATTCTTGGCTGAGATCTTTTATCTTTGGAAAGAGATCTTATATTTTTGGGCTTGGCTCCTAGAAGGAAGAAGATATACTAGATCATATATTTTACCTATTTTTATGGGAAGAGATCTTTCTAAGATATCTTATCTTTGGAGAGTAATTTTCCTATAAAAAGGGTCGGATTTCCCACAAATCCGACATCCTGCATACATCCGCATACAGTTGGAGATCTCGCTTACACCTATTGCACGCAGCAGCCATACTCCAGTTGGGAGATTTGAAGAACCTTTTTGAAGGTTGAAGGAAGATTGAAGATTATAGCTTTTATAGCTTTTGAAGGGTTTTGTAAGATTGTCTTAGATTCCCTTCCTTGTTCCCTTACCTTGTTGGATATCTATCCAAGGAACGCTTTTGTTGTGATATTTGATTCAGTTATTGAAGTCTTTTCGTTAAGTTCTTCTTGTTCAAATATTCACCTTCTTCCCATATACTTGATTAATACTTTCATGATGATGAGTGGCTAATTTCCTTGTGTGATTCTAGGGTGATTAGTTGAAGGTTGTGGGAAAAACAATGATAGAATAATCTTAGATTCCAGTAGGACCCTGAAAGTTCGAGTCTTTTACCTTAACCCTAAGCATCTCGTTCAGTCGATGAACATCTCGGCCGGGGTGGAATTTGGCTGACCGAGGTGACTTATCTGATCCTAAACTGAGAGTTAAGTATTAGAGTTTGACAAATCCTATTCTTATTACACCTTTCCTGGTTCAATGCAAGCTTAGGATGAGACTTACCCGGTAATTCCTTAGTTTGTGTACCAATGATCATAAGTGTAGGTAATAAAGGTTTATCCTTTATTGGGGTTTGAGTGTGCTTTCATCCCATCTTTGTGAGTTAGCCTGAGACTTACCCGGTAAAGGTTGATTCTATTCCCTTAGATGGTGTGTTAGTTTGAGATTATAGTTCTTTATCTTAAATCCTTGAGACTTACCCGGTAATAGGAGTTACGGTTTAGGATTAGTGAGTAGTGAGACTTACCCGGTGATCTACTCCACTTAAGTAACACCTTCCCTATGCAAAAACCTTAGCTTTGTCTGGTTATCTTTAGATCTTGAGTTGGAACCACAACTAGATGCTTTAATCCCTAGAATTGCATGTTTGCTTTATTAACTTCTATATCATCTTTGATTGTTTTGATCACCTCTTGTGGTTAGTATTTACATAAGCATACCGTGATTGGACTTTTTTTCACTAAGTCCCTGTGATCGACCCCTGGAATTCCTTGCTTTTACTACGATTGACCCGTACACTGCGGATTCGCATCCTTGTTTTAAGCTTACGTCTAGGGTTATAAATTTAAAGCTTGCACACACCGTTTGGAGCGAACACTTTTCTTCTTCTTCTAAATTGAATGCTAGATCAATTTCAGAATTGGCATATATTGGTATATATTTTGGCCCCACAACGATCCGTCAAGCCTATACAAATAATATGTTGTAGGTTTAAGGCTAAGGAAGATTGTATATGAGGCAATTTAATTGGAGTATCGACTTTATTCATTAAGATAACCGTGTTCTGCAATCTCATCTTCCGAGGATTGATGTAGTCATTTGTTGCCGGTTTTGTGCGTTTGTCGAAAAGGGGGCGTGGATTTGTGATCGACTCTTGACGGCTCTGGTGCAGTCTAAATCTGAGGTGTCCACAGTTGTTCCCCAGGCTTCCTCTCTGTGTACTTCCTTCGAGGATGAACATTTATGCCCGTTGCCTCCTGTTGGTGGCTAGATAATCATGCTTTCCCTTGAAAATTTTTTTGCTTTCGGTTTTATTTTGATGTAATTTTGTGTATTTCTTTTCTCTTATATTTGTGGTCCTCCATGACGGTTTGACCGTATGCCATTTTTTCGGTCTTTTGACCCACTAGACATATCGCACCGTCTAATACCGCTTTCCATTTTCAAAAAAAAAAAATTTTTGGAGTATCGACTTTAATTTCTACACGTATAGTCATCTTGCATGCTTGCATGCATCGCCATCACTGGAAATAATTTTATTTAGGATGTATCTCTATCTCTTGCTTTAGATGTTTCACATGCTCATCTTCATAAATCTTATTCGTTTATTTACAATAATTTCGTGATAATAGTTGGAAAAAAAAAATATTGGGAGAATTTGACATACCAGGCCTTTTTGAGAATATGATTTAGTAAATGTATCCCATAATTTTTTACCACTTTCATTTAATGGTAGGTAAAAATAATTAACCCCTTTATTTTAATAAAAAAAAATAATAGACATTAGTTAGTGTTAAGTTGTAATTACTATTACTGAATTTTTTTATTTCTTTATTTTTTTCTTTTTATTTTCTTTTTTATTTTTTTTATTTCCTGGAATAAATTTCTGGAATGAAATTTTTCATACCAGAAATTTTTCATACCATAATTTTTCATACTAGAATTTACATACCAGAATTTTATATACCAAAATTACATACCAGAATTTTACATACGAGAATTTCCCATACCAGAATTTTATCATACCAAAATTTTATAATACCAAAATTTCATCATACTAGATTTTTCATAATACCAGAATTTTTCATAATACTAGAATATTTCATAATACCATAATTTTTCATCATACTAGAATTTCATACTACCACAATTTTTCATCATACATACCAGAAATTATGATACCAGAAATTAGATACTAGAAATTAGATGCCAGAAGCTAGATACCAGAAGTTATGAAAACAAAAAATTACATACTAAAAATTTCTAGTATGCCAAAAATTTCATACCAGACAAACAACAAGCATATCAGTATATCGCATTGTCACATAACCGATTCCTTCTCACAATTGGTGCCCTGGTGCTCGAACAACTTTATTAATCATCTTCACAATAATCCTACACTAGCTAACCAACTACAAAACACCAGTTTCCAACATACTTACCCCCAAATTCTAGAATTACAGACACATAGTTAAACAAGGCTAAAACTCACAAAATCCCAAATACTAGAAGTTATGGGCTAATTCACATTTTTGGAGCCAACATATAACTACTATGAACAAACAATTCTTCGAGAATATTTTCTCACATCCATAGAATGCTGAAACTGAGAGGAAAGGACCATTTTATAATCTCTCCTTCTCTAAATGAAAATTCAGCCATTACAAGACCACAATGAGAACCAATCAGTTCCATTATGTGTAACAATACAAGCCATGACATAAAATGGAAACAGACATGCGTAGAGGAAAATAGAGAGAACCTTCGGCACTGTGTCGGTGGGCTACGACTGCGACAGCTAACGCAGCGAGAAGGGGAAGAAGAGGTGGATATAGAGCAAGAGTGGGAGCTGCGACTGCGAGAATCAGAACCGGAGGAGGAGCGGGAGCGAGACCTTGAATGGGAAGAGGATGCCGACGACTTCACCGTTGCTCGTCCGCGGGTGGGCTTCTTCGCCATTGGTGGATGGCTTGGAACCTGAGATGAAGCTATATATATCTGGATCTAGATCTGGATCTAGAGAGATCGAAAGGGGAAGCAATTCTATGACAGCAGAAACACGTCATGTGTTGTGTTGCTACACCTCCAGCAACTCCAGCAATCAAACCATCACAAAGCAATTTTTTACTGCAATTTTCTTCCCTCTCTGCTTGTAAACGGATGTGGAGAAGAAGGCAGATTAGGATTGACAGTAAAAATTATAAGGGGTATATTTACTAAATTAAAAAACTAAATAGCCTACTTACTAAATCATATTCTCAAAAAAACTTAGTACCAAATTAACCCAAAAATATTTGTCTCACCTTCTCTTTGTTGTCTTCTTTGGTTGTTCCATAACTCTTACTTGCGATACTTCATTTTATTTAACTTTGTTAGACGATCCAAAATCCAATATTTAAATGTTTTGTCAATCCATTTTTAAGGTAATATATCTATATAAAAAAAAATTGAGAAAATTGGTGTAGAAGGGCCTTTTATGTATCCATGATACAAAATAGGTCCCTCTATTTTTCTTCCAAAAAATAAAGCTAAAAGAAATTATAAATCATGGATAATAAGGTAGCTAGTTAAGGGCAAATTAGTAATGTAGCATAATAACTGCCTAAAAGTTAAAGATAATAAAATTTAAAAACGGCAATTGTGAGATACGGTATCTGGCGGTTCATATTTCCTAAACATTTCATCCAAAAATTCAGCGTCATTCGGAACCTCCATTGTATCGTGCGATTCTCCATTTGCAACCTCCATCTTCAAATCGCGAACTTCGACCGTCTTCAACCTCCTATCTCATCTATTATTTGTGTAACAACAATCAATCGTTGTAAGTATTCCAAATTCTCTCAACAATATACCATTTTAATGGCTTCGATTTTGGTTCAAACCGAAAACAGTTGATGAACGTTTTCCCTAAAATCCATACTCAAAACCGCCATTGTTGATCTTTAACTACATGGCCTTAATTTTGAAATTATCCATTTCTGTGAAATTTATGTATTCGAATCAATAGTGATGAAAGATTATGTACATAATTTTAAGCAGATACATAAAAATCAACGCTACATATATTTAACAACTACATAATATTAGGAGATACATAAATTATCTTCGTCACCTTCGTCATTACTGACACATAAATTTAACAACTACATAATATTAACAGATACATAAATTATGTTCGTCACCTTCGTCATTACTGACACATAAATTTAACAACTACATAATATAGCAGATACATAAATTATGTTCGTCACCTTCGTCATTACTGACACATAAATTTAACAACTACATAATATTAGCAAATACATAAATTATGTTCGTCACCTTCGTCATTACTGACACATAAATTTAACAACTACATAATATTAGCAGATACATAAATTATGTTCGTCACCTTCTCAACGACAGTGGTTTAAACTTAAACATATACAAACTTATGTACACATACAGACATAAAGTTATGTTCGTCCCCTTCATCATTACCAACACTCAGCACATAAAAAATCACCGACATATAAATATACGAAATACATAATATTAACTATATACATAAATTACGCAGAGCAAATTGAAGAAACAGATCATCAAAACGAAATAAATCGGCAGTAATCGCAAAAAAAAATAGAGAAAATGTTTTTGACAGTAAACGAATAACTCTGTAGCATGGTGGTTATGGCTTCAAAAATGGGGAATTTCGTGATTTTGGAATCACGTTTACAAGGAAAGTATATTTGCTATCCTAACAACATCCTAATTTGTAGGGGACCACATTAAATAACCATATTTATTTAAAAAACTGTCACATCATCATTTTTTATTTCCAGCAGGGGTATCAATTTATTTGGGAATTAATCTTTATCATAAAATTACTAGGGGCCTACTTTATCTACATTTTTACAAAAGAGACTAGTTAATCTACATTAATACATAATTAGCATACTTCCCCTTTTATCTCAAAAAAATTCAAATTAGCTAGCTTTTTTTGAGATTTCTCTTTAGTAACTAGACCCATATACAAATATATTTAGTAAATGTACCTCTATCAAATTCTTACCTTCTAACTTCAATTTACTAAATGTGATAAAAATTGAAGAGGTATTCAAATCTAATAAAAATAGAAAGGGCCTATTTATCCAAGTCCTTTAAAAAAAAATATGGTGGCAAGTTAAACCGAAGAGGGCCCTTGTTCTTGACTTCTCACTACATTATATTGTTACGCGCACACATCTTTAAAACTCTTTATACCACGTCAACTTATACCGTTCATCCATGATCTCAATATATATCATCAATATATGATCTCAATTTTAGTTTTTTTTTTCTTTTGGAGAGACGGATGGTAAACTTCCGTTTAAAAATTTAACAGATTTGGATAAAATCCAAAAATAATAAAAACACGACGGCATCATCTGGACTAAAAAATTGTTGGACAAAATTCAAAAATCCCAAACCACATAGATACCATCCGAAATTTTTGATCGATTTAGTTGCAGATTTTCATGTTTAGTAGTTCTTCATATACTATTATGATACTTTTGAGTAGATAAGATTTTCAAAGTAGGCAGATTCCACTTACACGGATATAGGTAGTAAAGAACAACAATAAAGAGTTCCAATTTAACACCCCAAATTCTGAGAACTCAGGGAGCTACTGGTTAGGACCTCACAATGGGTCCCGACCTTGGTTTAACAACAACTTCACTAAGATCTTACAACAAGGCACAAATGTAATTAAAAACAATTTCCAAAATATAATATTTTTACTGGTATGAAAGTACACATGTGACAGTCTTACAAACATATATAAAGATATATAACATGCATGACGTATGGAAGACTCCCCCGTCCCCATCTAATGAGTACGTGGACCCGGCTGACCATCCGTTCCGGATCACTCTGCAACTGTCTATCTCTACAAATCTACAACACGGATAAACCGTTAGCTAACAATCCAAATATAAGTAGAATAACAACAACACAAACACACGTAGAAACAAAATAAACAAACATCATGCTGGCACTCAACCGTTTATTATCTATTAATTAGGTGATTCATCTTATTCAATTTTACAGTTGTGGCACGAGAGCTATTAACAGTTCTCGCCTCCGTTCCTTATCCAACTGGGTGTAGGTCTAGCTGACCTCCGCCGGTAGCATCCCTACAAACCGAGTATGGACTAGTCCCTAAAGAAACCCCCAGCGCCCGCAACCTAACTGAGCAGAATGCCACCGCCCGTTACTCTTAGGCCAAGGATAGGTCGGTAAATATATATCACAACCTATCTCTCTAAACAATTCAATCACACACCACTATCATCATTCATGCTCATATTTAGAAGTCAGCTAAGTAAGCCCAAAGGACTTACCTGGTATAAAGCTCGACTCTCTGTAAACCAAACTCGCTCTGTAAATTGTAGCAACTCAGTTGCCTGTCAAAGGGGATAAGTGCATTAGCACACTCCCAAGTAATTAGAAGTCTAAGACTTCTAAGATAGAAGAACGTAGTAAGACATAACTAGTTACAGTACTAATTTAGGGTAAAATGACCATTTTACCCTTGGTCCCGGAACTTCCAAATTTTCCGAATTTCATGTCTAAACTCCTATTCGAGACTCTAAAGTCATATTCTAACTCCTAAAGTTTAGTTTGGTTACAAACTGACACTTTCCCTATTTTCCTATTTTTCGAAAGATCGTAAAGGTCTAATTTCGGTTTCAAATATAAAATTCGTAACAGCTTATAAAATTTCCAAAACAATTCTCTAGATCATCTATGATGTTCCCTCTACCCTTAGGAGCAAGAATTTCTCAAAACTGTTCAACCGTTATTTTTATAAAAATTCCAAAGTTGGTTACAACACTTGAAGTTTCCTATACTTAGCCAAAATCTGAGTACACTTTGAAAAATCATAACTCCTAGACCACTCACTGGATTTATCCCAAATTTTGATATGTTCTACTATAAAATCTTATCTATAACATATCCAAAATTCAGCCGCAAAGGAGATCAAAATCCTATTTAAAACTATCTCACAAAACCGAATTTCAGCACAACAGAAAAACTGCTTACGACTCCATCTTTGAAAAAATCATAAATCTCAAACCACTCGCTGGATTCCTCTCAAATTTTAATATGTTCTACAATAATATGTCAACCATATCATATCCAAAATTCAAGTCTAACAGAGATCAAAAGCCTCTCCAAATTTATTCCACAAAACTGCATCTCAAGCAACTTTCCTCAAATTCAGCACACTTAGAAAACTGCATGAGAAGCCAACTTGATAAAATCATATCTCCTAAACTATAACTCAGAATAGGCTCAAATTTCAGTATGTTCTACAATGCAATACCGACAACAACATATTCAAAAACCAGGAGCAACGGAAGAGTCTAGCTTACCCAGATCTATACTCGAAGTTGACTGTTCGTCAATGTTGGAAAACTGAGAGATGTAACAGCTCCTTGCAGCTGTTCCTTTGGCTGAATTATATGAACTCCTAGATGATTTGGCATCAGCTATAAGCACATATATGACTCAAGTAAAGTAAGGAAGAAGGAGGGAACTCAAAGGAGAAGGACAGCCTGAATAGAAAGGTGTACAGAGGGTTGTTACCGAGTGGGTCTTGCTGGGTTGTTAGTCCCGGGTAAAAACAGCAGCTGCAGATCCGTGCCCTTGGCTGTTGATGCTCCTGTCGTCACTTAGAAGTGGAGGAAGACAAAGGATGAACCATGGCCTGCGTTGTCGTTGCTGCGTTGGGATTGCTGGATCGAGGGAGTCCCTACGTAAGCAAGGTGAAGCTGCAATCGACCCACCAGTCTGTACGTCGCATGAAGAGGAGGCCGAAGTTCCTTCTGTTTGAGAGGCTTGATCACTGGTGCTTTTGGGAGCAAGGATTCTGCGTTGAAGACAGAAGAGACGCTGCTGCTTTTGGGAGCAAGGATGTGCGCAGAAGACCGAAGAGAGGCGTGCAGATTCGTTTACAGCAGGAAGGGAAAGAAGGCGTAAGATGATGCGTGATTCCAGGCGGTTATAAGGGAGGATCTTCAGCATACTCAGCAGCCGTTACAAGGGAGTTAAGAGGGGAGTGATTGTCGCTGCTCTCCTCCTTCCTGCTGGGTTCGAACTGCCGCTGGGCCAGCACACAAGCGAGGCAAACTGGGCTGGAGAGGAGGTAAGGGCCGACTGCTCCTCTTCTTCTTGTTGGGCTGAGCGTGCCACTGGGCCAGCACATCAGCGAGACCATGCTGGCTGTAGTAAGGCCAAAACTGGGCTGGAGTAGGACAAGGTTGGGTTGGGGTAAGATGGCGCTGCTGGGCTGAGGCGGACACTGGGCGCTGGGCAAGCTGATGGCGGCTTCTGGGCTTGTCACAGACTCGTCACAGACTCGTCACAGACTTGTCTGGCCTTGTCACAGCTTCGTCACAGACTTGTCCAGACCTTGTCACAGCTTCGTCACAGACTTGTCCAGACCTTGTCACAGCTTCGTCACAGACTTGTCAACGACGAGTCATATTCTAAATTAGGGTTTGGGGCTAAACTTATTATTTTATGTGAAGTCGGGGGATCGGAACTGGTAGGCTACGGAATAGACGG
This sequence comes from Fagopyrum homotropicum, assembly GCA_033239125.1. Classification (NCBI taxonomy): domain Eukaryota; kingdom Viridiplantae; phylum Streptophyta; class Magnoliopsida; order Caryophyllales; family Polygonaceae; genus Fagopyrum; species Fagopyrum homotropicum. Next base: position 6,637,407 of record BSWB01000001.1, on the reverse strand, counting down.
ATACGGATCATGTTATAGTTTAGGATTGGTTATAATAATCCTATCATTTTATGTGAAGGTAAGCTACATAAAATGATAAAATTTTATAAAGATCCTATCATTTTATGTGAAGGGAAGCTACATAAAATGATAAATTTTATAATAATGTGTCTAACTAAGTAGACGGATATGGGTCAACTGATCGAGATCGGGTTTGTTACAGAAATAAACGGAATAAAAATTCCGGATATTACATCAGTACCCCCTTAAAATAAGTTTCGTCCCGAAACTTAAAAGAAGACTCGTAATGTCGGAGTCCATGCAAAAGAATTTAAGCGCCGTAAAGAGGTCACAACGGTCGAGTTCTGATTTGTTTCTGAAATAGCCGGAAGAAATATTCCCGGGTATTACATCAATCCCCCCTTAGGATAAGTTTCGCCCCGAAACATAAAGTACGTCAGTCATAAGGTCAGCCCTCAAGGTACGAATCTAGTGTATCTACTTGTTACTGTACAAGATTCATCGTTTCCACATATAAGTATCCCGCATATTAAGGTAACCAATAACACACATCCCGACTAAGCACTCGAGCATGAAAATAAACAAGTAGTCAGACAATATAACACAGATATAAGGCCAAACCCTAACTCGTCGCTCCCTAGATTACACTATCTCCACAAAGGTCTCTGAAAGGTTATGTCTCATACTACCCATAGTATCCAAGGTGGCCTCGTCGGCTTTTATAAAACCACTAACTCTGAAATATTTTCATGTACAGACTTCACAAGTGCCTACTACCACGTTCTAGTGTGGTAACTAGATATCTCACCGGTATCATCCGGCTTCATTGCCCGATTCTCTAAGCCGATGTCCTAACTTTTGTCTGGTAAGTATACCTCTAACTGAAACCGTAGAAAACTAGGGTTACACTCTCCAATAGGGTGAGGTTTACTAGTCCATCAATCACTTATAAACCACTTTACAGCCTCGAGTGGTCACATTTTGCAACTCACCTCCAAGTCTTTTGATGACCGTACAGAAAATAACCTAGTCAACTTTCTTCCCTTCGTTATGTTTACTTGACTACACACTCAGGCCAAAGGTCTTGGACCTCCGCCAGCACTTCACCAAGTGTCTAATGCTCTTTGTATCACGAGTCACTTGTCTTTTAATATGGCTCGGTCATCTTATTCCTCGGGTAAGGAGTCATCCCTTTACCCTTTTCCGGTCTAGTAGTGGAGACACAATCTAGTGGTCATCATCTGTATTCACTTGGCATTATTATTATATTTATGGATATCTAATATATTGTTAGCTCAACCTTAGGCTTCTCACGTATATTTATTTATTTTTATTTTTTTTTTATTTTTTTTTTTTGTGTCTTGAGTGAAATACAATATGTCCGGAATGACGGTATTAGATACAAGGTGATCTCACATCACCGTCATTTGCTCACACTACTTAATAGTTGTTAACATTGTATTGTGTCCTATAATATTCCTCTTCCTCAAAACGCAACTCGACTCCGTTCCGAGATAAAATTCTTCTTATACTCCATTCTTGAGATTATGTTTTCTATATGTACGAGTACTGGTCTGTAAGTACACTCCCGTAGCTTCCTTTTCTTATCTGTCTTTCGATTCAACTTGATAGTTACTCACCTTGAGCTTGTTAGTGCAGGCCCTACACAACACCTTTATTACTTCGTTACTTCCTTTCTCATTTTATCAAGAAACTCGTTCTAAAGTACCATGCTAGGTATTAAATTCCAAATTTACTGGTCTTCCAACATGTGACTAGGTCGGCATGCTTCACTTGGATCTATAATGGGGTACCACTCTCTTTCTATACTTCTGCGTGCACATACTTTCTCGTCTATCTAGTTGGTGATACAGTTCCTCGACAAAAATTTATTGTCACTCCACGTAGCCTATTTCACGTTCCTTCTAAACGAAACACATTTCACCAATTATCATCGTCTTAAACTCGACATGTCATTTGTTGTACTCTCGAGTTTCCGGTTCTGTGGGTTAGGACTCATCACGCTTTCGCTGCGCTACTTTGATAATTATGTTGTCACCCGCTAATTGTTCGCCCCTAGAGGTGTGTGCAAATAAGTTTTAAATTTATAAAACTAGAATCAAGCAGCGAACCCGCAGTGTACGGATCGATATAGTTAAGCAAGAATTCCAGAGTATCGAACACAGGGATTTGGGGGGTTAAATCCAGTTGTAGGTTATCAAGCGAGTAAGTATAAGAGCTTTTCGAATTATTGGGAAAACAACAATCCTAAAGATCCAGGTATCCAGCTGTGGCCATCAATTCAAGATATACTTAATGATGTAAAGACAGAGTTGAGATATGCAAAGGTATACTAATGTAGGGTAATCGTACGGTGAAGTTCCAAAAACCTTATATAACTCACCTACAAGGCACTCTCTATACAGGTTGTTGAGGCTCAATATAGAAGGATTCTAGAGACGAGAATTAATGTCAAATACCCAAACTTATAACCCAAGGATCAAGACTAACTTAACCGATTGAGGTTGTGACACTCACAATCGAGGTAGAGGTTCAACTTGTAATGATCTTGTAAGATTTACGAGATTGCTATTCGTACCACCTGAAACATGTTATTCATACCCCGACTACGCATACGCAATGCGTAGCCGTAGCAAGAAGCTCATTTCGTTCAAAAAATAAAGGAAATGGTTACGACTACGCATGGCGGATGCGTAGTCCAGCTACGCGTACGTCATGTGTAGTCATAGTACAGCTACGACTACGCATGGCGTACGCGTAATAATCCATAACATATATTTGGTCCCGAAAATGAAGGAAAACTTACTACGCCTGCGTAGGCGTAGTAAGGTAAAAAAAAAATTAAATTTTTTTTAACTACGCCTACGCATGACGTTAGGCGTAAATGTGGTATGTATAGCATGGTTAAGGTGGTACGAATAACATGAACCTAAGATTTACCACATTCATCAAGTCAATCAGTTCATAGATAAGTTGAACATCTTGTAAGATTTATCACACAATGACAAACTTCAATGACAACCACAATATAATGTAGTCACCTAACAATGCTCATCACCACCATAAAATGTAGTCACCTAATAGTACTCTTCATCACCATACAACACACAAAGAAAAACTTGTAATGATCTTGTAAGATTTACCACATTCATCAAGTCAATCAGTTCATAGATAAGTTGAACATCTTGTAAGATTTACCACACAATGACAAGCTTCAATGACAACCACAATATAATGCAGTCACCTAGCAGTGCTCTTCATCACCATATAATGCAGTTCAATCTCAGATTTCAACATAACAACATTCATCACCATATAATGCAGTACAATGACAAGCTTCAATGACAACCACAATATAAAACTAACAAGACCCCTCAAGGGCAACCTGACAACTACTAAAATTGAGACTCAAGAATTGAGACCTATAATGTGTGGACAAAACCAAATAACCAAGGGCAACAAGAGATCGATAATGTGTGGACATTTTAATGAGAATTACTAAGAATGATGAGTTATTACCTTCAATCGTAGAAGTGCAATTCAAGGTCCTGTACATTAAACCAACATTAAGAATTGAAAGTCAAATTAGGACAACACGAAGCTTTCATGAAGGCATACAAAAATTGAGACCCACATTATGACAAAACGAAGCAGAAAATTAAGTAAAGATGTTTTTTGTTTAATTAGCTTGAAATTTCTACATCGACAACAATAAGAAGCATAACAGAGAATTAAGCAGCTTGAAGGGATCATACACACATTGTTCAAACCCTAATTTAATTCCTCAAATTTCAACATAACAACAATAATAAGAAGCAATAGAAGATAATTAATCAGCTTGAAACCCTAATTTAGTCCTGAAATTTCAACATCGACAACAATAAGAAGCAAAGAATAAGATACAAACATTGAAACCCTAATTGAGACCCAACAACAGATGGTGAAGACGAAAAGCTTGAGAAAAATGTTGAAAACCAACAACAGATGGTGAAGCCGAATTGATGAAGAAGAAATACTTGTTGAACGACGCTTCAGTGCTATATTCATCCATTGTGAAGTTTTTGTATCGATGAGAAGGAGAAGAAATGACGTAGAAGAAGAAATATACGAGAAAGTAAAGGGGAGGAAGTGATATCTTCGTTGGTGAGAGAAAAGGAAAATCCTCTACTAACCCTTTTAGTTTCAAGGGTAAAGAAGGATTCAACAATTTTTCAATCGTATCAACCTGCCTCCCTCAACTGAATGATTCAGTCGCTTTAGTCGCCAGATTCATTCATTTCAGTCGAATGAATGAAAATGGAGAAACGCAAATGAACGGCCTTCAAACTCATTCAGTCGCTTCAACCGACTGAATGAAGCATATCGAACGGGCCTATAACTTATAACCAAGTCAATCACATACAGCAAACAGTATATAATATAGAGGAAATTACCGGAAACCACCCGCTAAATAGGTCATATTGCAAATAACCACCCGCTCTATCACTATTTACCGGAAATCACCCGCTATATATACTCCGTTACCAAAAAACCACCATGTGTCAGTATTCCCTCAAATTTCCGTCTTGTGGACCCCACTTTATAATAAAATAATATTTTTTTTATGTTTTTTTCTTTTTTTAACTTGATTTTTTTTTTGCGTGAATATTATTTATCAATTAATGAATATTTCAACCTTAACCCTAAATCGAAAAAGAAAGAGGAAAGTGAAGAGAAGAACACCAAACTGAAGAAGGCAATGGAGAAGGAGAAGTGCAGAGAAGAACACCAGATTATGTTCATCTCTTCTCCAGGATCGATTTCTTTCTCGATCCCCCTTACTTCGCCTTGACATCCACGAAGAAACCCTAGATTTACTAGAAGAGGAAAATACGGATATGAACTTTGATAATCTCGCGATTGGGAGTTGGAGGACCCAGGATTCCAAGTCGAAGAGCACGGTGAAGAAGCCACACACGAATTGGCTCCCGAAGATCGACGAGGGTGCTGCTAGCAATGCCAAAGGCGAGATCAAATCCGGGGGTGATGACGATGATGAAATGGATGAAACCCTAGGGGTGAGGTGTCCGTCGAAGGAGCGGTTAGGGTCGGAAGGAAACCAAATAAGGAGATCCAATAATAGCAGTTCTAGGGTTAGGGTTGATGAGGAACAAGCAATTGATGCTGCATAACATCTCCTGCTTCCTTATATTCTAAATCCTTGGCTGATTCAGGTACAGATTGCCACACCTTTTCCTTTATCATATCAAAGCGAGCCTTAACCAAACGATCCAACTACTGGTATATTGACCACAACAAGGCCTATATTGATGCTGAATATAGAGCTTGTTTGTCTTCCAGCAACTGAGATGGTGAAATAAAAAACCAAATTATTAAGTAACATATGATAAAAGATCAACAGAAACATACTGATAAGAGCATATGAAGGAAATATAAAAAATTGTATAAAAAGCCTCAAGGTTTTAAAAAACATAAATGCAATTTTCCTCGTCCCTAGACAAAACAAGTTAAAACAGGGGAATGAAGAGCACTCCAGAAAGCAACCATTTCCCATGAGTTTTTTTTATTTACCTTGCAATTGATAAATAATATTCACCAATAAAAAACAAAATCAAATTAAAAATAGAAAAAAAAAAAAGAAAAAACATGAAAAATATTATTTTATTATAAAGTGGGACTCACGGAAATTTGACGGGATACTGACCCACTGTGGTTTTTTGGTAACGGAGTACCTATAACGGGTAATTTCTGGTAAATAGTGATAGAGCGGATGGTTATTTGCAATATGACCTATTTAGCGGGTGGTTTCTGCTAATTTCCTCTATAATATATGTATAATAGGAAAGTGAAAGATATTATTATTAACTAAGATAAGTGAATCATATAGCCGAATATGGTTCTTGCTATTCGTATCACCATATACATGCTATACATACCACATCTACGCCTACGCATGGCGTAGGAGTAGTAAATTTTTATTTTTTTTATTTTATTTTTTTTTACCTTACTACACCTACGTATTGCGTAGGCGTAGTAAGTTTTCCTTCATTTTCCGAACTAAATATATGTTATGGACTACTACGCGTACGTCATGCGTAGTCGTATTACAGCTACGACTACACATGACGTACGCGTAGTAGGACTACGCATCGGCCATGCGTAGTCGTAACCATTTTCCTTTATTTTTTGAACGAAATGAGCTTCTTGCTACGGCTACGCATTGCGTACGCGTAATTAGGGTATGAATAGCATGTTTCAGGTGGTACGAATAGCAATCTCGCCCAATATTCTATTGTCTTTCTTTGATAGAGTGACGTGTATCTCCATGGTGCACATCTTCCTTTCATGGATCGATTGACATGTATGATGTATCGCCATGGTGCTCATCTTACCGACTATAAAGCATGGCTACAAAGCCTACAACCCCTCTTTTTATATGTTACAGTTTCTCCACCACCAAAAGCCACGTCAACTTAAACCTTTTTTTAGAGAAATTCAAATACTCTTTTGAGCCTAAAAATACTTTTGAATTAATTAGAGAAATAAGACCTATTAAAATTATCTTTTGTAAAGTAGACTTCTACATAAGACAAAGAAAAAGTAGATATGAAAACTAGAAAATAGGGGCAATAATTGCTTTAATTGAATGATGGTGATTAGATTTTTACTTTTAGTTTAAGTATATTTTTTACATGTTTACCTTTTACCTTTTATTTTGGGTTAATGTAGCTAGTTTGATAAAATTTTCAAGTCTATAAATGTTTAATTTTTTTGGGTGACATTGTTTTCGTTACCCAAATATGAATTGTAATATTTTTCTCATTATTGGGTATATGTTTATTGTTTTTGTGGTATGTTTTTTATTGTTGAGTATGCTTAAAGTGATATTTTGGGGTATGTTTTATGGTTATCCAAACCGTGTTACAAGAACCAAATGCCATTTGGTATTGATGTTTGTGTACAATATCGATTTGTGTAAATTTTGGTTATGACAAATTCAAATTGGGTATGTTTTTATACGTGTATTGGCTTTGTAGTATATTTCTTATTATTAAGTATATTTAAAGTGATATCGTGGGTATGTTTTATGGTTACCCAAAATGTGTTATAATGATCAAATGTCAAGCGAATTTTTGGGTAATGACCAAATGTCATTTGATATTGTGTTTATGTACAATATTGAGTTTTGAAAATTTTGGGTATGACAAATTTAAATTGGGTATGGATTTTGTATTAAGTGATGTTTAAATTGGGTATAAATATAAAATATTATCCAATTTATGGATATTGTTTTATTTTGATATTTGATTTATTGGGTATGTTGTTTTCGAGTATGTTTATGTACTTTGACAAATTTATTTTTTGGTATGATTGTGACATTATTTGGGTAAGCGAATTTTTGGGTAAGCGGAGGGCTGCGTTTTTTTTGCTCTAAATTCCCTTCAAATGTCAATCAAAAGTGTCACAGTCAGCACTCACATCAGCCATCACTCATTGGTTATCACTTTTGTAACTTTTTGTCCTATTTATGAATTAGTCTAGTAAAGTAGGAGCCCTATTTCTCAATTTGTAACTAATAGGGCCTAAATTTCAACTCTATTATATAAAAGACCCTAAATGCCAATTCATCCAATATTTTTTAAAGTTTCTTTCAAGAAGATACAAGCATGAAATTATCGGCCTATTAATATTCGAAGATCCAAATAATGAAATCTATATATACTATATAAAAATTAAATGCACTTAAAAGTCATGCCATCATTTAATTATCGTATAATAATATTTTTAATTAACTAAAATTTAGTTATTTTTACCATATATCAAGATGAAATAAAATATTTTGGGTAATTTTTTTAAGAAGGTTATTTTTAGTTTTGTGTATAGTAAGTAGACTATTAGTATAATCCTAATAAGTAAATGTACCCCTTTTCTTTCTTTCTTTTTATTGTTCAATATTAAGTAAACTGCATCTTCCTACTCCTATTATCAAAGCATAGAAGGATTGTGCCGTCCCCTATACTGCATAGTGGAGATGCGTCAACGATGATGTGAATTCCCTCTCCTTCACGTCGCCTCCATCGAGATTGGGACTCCTCTGAGGTTGTCGACACCAGTCAGGAAGACATTCACACGCTTACCTAGCCACGCAACCACCAAAGTTTGGAGGGGGAAGAGTCGGAGTTAAGGGTAAGCAAACTCCCTACCTTCTTTATTTCCCTAGGATGGAAGATCCGATCTATCGAGTCGGTTCAGCCACGAGAATCGGTTTCGACGCCGGGAGATAGCTTGAAAGGAAGAAGAAGGTAGATCCCATAGAACGAAGAAGAAGGTAGTCCCATAGACATGTAAGAGGGTCACAACCTTTACCTTGGTTACAATCTATTTCGGGGTACGTAATATCATAAGTCCCCTTACGATCTATTTTGGGTATGTAAAATTTCCGGTATGTAAATGTCCGGTATGTAAATTGTACGGTATGTAAAATGTTCGGTATGTAAAATGTCCGGTATTAAAATGTCCGGTATTAAAATGTCCGGTATGTAAATGTCCGGTATGTAAATGTCCGGTATGTAAAATGTCCGGTATGTAAAATGTCCGGTATGTAAATGTCCGGTATGTAAAATGCCCGGTATGTAAATGCCCGGTATGTAAAATATCCGGTATGTAAATGTCCGGTATGAAATGTCCGGTATGAAATGTCCGGTATGTAAAATGTTCGGTATGTAAATGTCCGGTATTAAAATGTCCGGTATGTAAATGTCCAATATGTAAATGTCCAGTATATAAAATGTTCGGTATGTAAATGTCCGGTATTTAAATGTCCGGTATGAAAATCCGGTATGAAAGCAGAAAATAAAAAAGCAAATAAAAAAGCAAATAAAATAAAAAAAACAAATTCACTAATTAAAATCAAAACTTACATACAAACATCAAACATTCTTTCTTTTTTAATAGAAGGGTTAATAAGTTTTACGTACCATTAAATGGAAGTGGTAAAAAATTATGGGGTACATTGTTCGCTCGAAAGTGTGCGTGCAAATCTTAAATTTATATAACTGAAATTAAAGCAAAGCGAACACGCAGTGTACGGATCGGCGTAGTAAAACAAGAATTCCAAAGTATCGAACTCAGGGATTTGGGGGGAACAAAATCAGTTCACAAATTGTCGGGCAATAAAAATAGAAGCTTTTGCAAATAATATTGGGAAAACAACAATTCTAAATATTCAAGTATCCAATCGTGGCAATCGATTCAAAATATTCTAAAGATATAAGGACAGAGTTGGAATTGCAAAGTTATATCTAATGTAGGGTTATGTACGGCGAAGTTCCAAACTCATATGTCTCACCAAAAGGCTCTCTATAAAAGTTGTTGAGGCTGTAATATAGAAAGAATCAAATGACAAGAATTACTCGCAAATACCCATGCTCAAACCCAAGGGAATCAAAGATAGGCCAAAACGGTTAAGGTTGTGACACTCGAAACCGAAATAGAGGATGTTGAGTCTCACTACTACCTAGAAAAGGTAAGTCAAGGCTAGGTTAAGGCAAATCTTTAACTTTGAATCAAAGCAAAAGCAAAGAAAGTACGACATAGGAAAACCACGGCTGGATCTTGAAGAACCACGGCCGTGGAACTCAAGAACAAACCGTGGAAACCTTCGACGACGAGGTTTCTCGCAACTCTTATGGTCCAATGTGTTTTGATTCAATCTATCATCATCTATGCCACGACTATCAACCCTTCACCTTAGAATCGCTCAAGGATTTTAGCCAACAATCATCATCATTAAATCAACAATCAAATAAGAAAGGAATAAACAATAGAACTTTGAAACCTTAATGAAAATCACCGAAATCAATCTCGATAAAATCAATAATCTGTAAATGTGTTCAATGTATAAGGAATAAAATAAGAATCTCTCACAATACTCAAGGAACAAAGAAGAACGGGATGTCAATCCGCCTTCTATCGAAACCTTAAGATCTTTCTTCAAGTACGCAATCTTCAAATTGCGTCCTTCCCAAATCTTCCCTGTACGCAATAAAATCTTCCTAAGCAATACCCTCGAAATACGTTGGATGCAAGCCGTCCTTTTTTCTCCTTCCTTCAGCCTTCCTATAGGAGGAAATAGGATTACAAAATCCCATTAACCGTTGCTGACGTGGCTAAATGACGCGTGGCGACCGTTACACAAACCACGGCCTAGTGCAAACTTCCACGCCTGTGGAAGTAGCCGTGGAACCTCTCTTTTGTTCTCGACCTTGTTTCCCACGGTTGGAATTAAAAGAAATACTAAAACCACGACCGTGGAAAGTCAAAATTGGTCGTGGAATGCTTAAAACATGCATGAATCCTTTTGTTTCCGAAAGCTTTCCACTCCTATCCTTTCCTTGGCTTATCCAATGCATCTCCTTGATGCCTAGCATGATCAATCACTCCTATATACTCCATTTATGCCTCAATCCATTCCTTTATTCACCTAAAAATACAACAAAACTTGTGTAGATATCTATATCGACAAAATAGGTGAATGAACTCATAAATGATTCAAACTTGTATCCACATACACAAAAGAAAGGGAAAAACAATCAAAACGTGAGCCTAAAATGACGTCATATTTCATGCTATCATACATTTACTAAACACAAAACTTAAAAAGACCTAGTAGGCCAAATTCTTTCAAATATTTTTAATCTAAAAAGGTAATATCTACCTAATTAATATTTATACCTTTTAAATACAATTAATTTAAAAAACAAATTGTTTTTCAGATATTCATTTCCTAATATACTCGATTGAGTAGATCTTTTTTCAAACTTAAATTTTAAATTATCAAAAATTACATTTATCTTAAATTTTAATAACCCAAACAAATATAATTCTAATTTTAATTATTAAAAATATAATCATAAAATCTATTTCACGTTAATTTTTTAAAAAATACTCGTGCAAAGCACGGAAATTACAATAGTTGTGATTCATAGTGAAGCGAAGACGTTGAGATGATAAAGTTCTCACATTTTTAAAGTATTGGAAGATTATAATTTTTCTATATAAAGTTGGTGGGATATTATGTTTTAGATCTGAAATTTACTTGCTTATGAGTTGGATTTGAACTTAACGCATATGTATTCATATGTACAGAACCTTATTCTACCGTTGGATTTTTGTTAGAAATAGAATTATGATTATGTTAAAGTTATATGTATTTTACCGTTTTATTCTTACCTTTATGTTATATAAAGAATATCATGTCAATAGAGAAAATAAGCTTTCCGATTTCTAAATTCTACATTGTATCAGATGATACGGTCTCTAAACCCGTGCCCCCTAAACAAACCCTAAAACACAAACCTTAGTCGTGTTGCCATCACTGCCGCCGGTGATGGCGACGACTATCACGCCAACTTACAAGCGTCCTAGAGCCGACTCTACCGGCGTGTTGTTATTGCCATCCTAAACCTATAGTATCCTAGGACGTCAAGCAATCTACATCATAGGGTTGAACCTACTAGTGTGTTATTATCGGAAACCTAACACAATAAAGACAAAGGGATGAGGGTTCATCAAGTCCTCATTTCAACCTTTCGTATCAAATTCCTAGGACGCCAACCTACTTGTGTCCTAGCGCTCAACCTACCCTAGGCCGTTAATCTACCTGCTTACCAGGCTCAACCTACTGACATCATATTGTTCCCAACAAAACAAAGATCAAAGAAGGGAGAAAGGTCCATCAAGTCCTCATTTCACCCCTTCATATCAACTCTCTAGGACGTCAACATATTTGCATCTTAGGACCCAACATACCCTAAGATATTAATATACATGTGTTCTAGGGCCCAACCTACTGGCATCATATTAGCGCCAACAAAACGAGACCAATGAAAGGAGGAGGGTCCATCAAGTTATCATGTCACCTCTTTGTATCAATTCCCTAGAACGCCAACCTAACGTCTTAAGGCTTAACCTACCCTAGGACGTTAATCTACTTGCGTTCTAGGTCCAAACAACCATAGGACGCTAATCAACATTCATCCTATGACCCAACCTACAAACATCATATTGGTGTGAAGAAAACAAGACCAAAGGAGGGAGGAGGGTTCATCAAGTTAAGTCCTCATTTCATCCCTTCGTATCAATTCCCAAGGATGCCAACCTACCAACCCTAGGGTTCAAACTACCAGCATGCAATTATCGAGAACAAAGCAAAGAGCAAAGAAGGGAGGTCTATCAAGTCCTCGTCACATCTCTTTGCTCCAACAACAAATTTTGCTCATGACTCACTGTTTTCAAGTGCAAGTAACAAGGAGCGTCAAAATCCAAAAACCTTCACATTTCTATTGTTCAACCTTGGAGTTATTGAATCTCACCTCAAGTTTGAGGGGAGTGTTAATTATAGATAGAAATAGGGTTATGTTAAAGCTATATATGTACTTTATCGCCTTGTTCCTACCTTATGTTATATAACTAATCTCAAGTCAATCAAGAAAACAAGTTTAAAGATTTCTAAATTCTACAATTTTCACATACTATTAGAGTAGTTTAGTCAAATGATCCGACTTTTGATCCTATTTGTAGACTTATTATAAAGAGAATAAAACGCTCGATGACTTTGTCAAATTCCAAGCTAATGCTAATACACAATTGCACGCCCCTAAAGGTGTTAATCTGGGTTGAGCGGTTGATGGGAGGGTTTGGATTGGGTTAAAGCATGTTCGGGTTGAAAACTAGTCGAATTAAAAAAAAAAAAAAAAAAGTTTGGCTTTCTAACGGTTTGAATTAAGTCGTTTTGGGTCGGACACAAATTGTTCGGGTTGTGATCCATGTTATTGGATAGCTTCAGTTTTTGTGTCATTACAGGTTAATTATCAGATTATTTCAGGTCAAGTTACTTCGAATACAAATGGCATTGGGTAGGGATGTCAATTGGGGTGGGTCGGTCGGTTTTGAGTCGGGTTAACACATGTTCGGTTTGAAGTAGATCGGGTCAAAATGGGGTCAAATTGCTTGTCATTTTGATTTGGGTCGAGCTTCTAGCCGGATCGAGTCAAGTAACTCACAAATATTCACTTCTTTTCATTTTTAGTGTCAATTGGGTTTGGGTCATTGAGATCAGGCTAGTTTTATCGTATCTCATTGAATGTTTTATTCATATTTAAATAAATTATTACTTGAAGTTATAGGAAGACATTAGTTTGATTAAATATTTTGAGATTTCGTTTATTTGACATTTTTAAAGTTAAAATTATACAAAAAATATATATAAAATAGAAATCCAACACTAAATATTTTTAAAATAAAAGAGAAGAACTCAAATGTAACTTGTGAAGTGTCAAATAACAACACAAGTTTATACAAAGTGTCAAAAACAAACATTTATTAGCTAAATATATACCTACATATATTTTTATCATCAAAAGTATATTATACCACTAAACAAATAGTCGATTATTAAATATAGGGCAATTTTGGTAACTAGGCCTTTTTGAAAAACTAGAGTAATAACTAGGTTTTTTGATGTTTTAATTAAGTAAATATACCCTAACCTTTTGTATTTATTCTCAAACTGTACACACTCTTCTTTCAAGGGGTACATTTACTAAACACAAAATTAGAAAAAGTCTAATAAACCAAATTGTTTCTTAAAATAAATATATTGCAATATGTGATTACTTATATTGGTTTTAAAAATATTCTTTCTTCAAAAACATTAGTGCCGTTTGGTTGGAGCAGTGGAATGGAAACGAAATGAAATCGGTTAGGGTAAGAAAAGGAAATGAAAATAAAGGGGTTACTTTCGTGTGTTAAAATACCTCTAACCAAATATAGTTTTTGATTAATTCGGAATTATTCCGTTACCGGGAATGATTTCTTTGTGCTTCCAAACGAGCCCTCAGGGTTCAAAGGGATTCAGATTTGATCAACTTTTATCAGTTCTATCTATTCTCTAAACTTATATGTTAGGCTTAAACTTAATACACATGTATATTCGAATACGACTCCAATTTAGTGTCGGGCTATCACAAATGTCTTGAATAGATGCCATTTGTGTTGGAGCACTTATACCATAATAATAATTAGGTATCAATCCTCATCAATTGGAAACGTATCACGTCCCACGTTGAAGATAGAGGGACATTATGATTTGTATGGTAATCATAAATTCCTCACGAGCCCACAAAGCATCAACCATTCACTCTCTAAGCTCCACACTTTGGCAATGTCGATGGTTACCCTCAACCACAAAGTCACAAACCACAATCATTTTGGTTACGGCGTTCGTGACACCACCCAATCTTGTTTTTGTTTTCTACTATTATATGATTAACAATATATATTGTTATTCATCAAATCGTAAACAAATGATTGTCTTTCATTTTGTTATCTATATATATAGTCTGGGATATGAACCCTAACGTCCGTGTCACCACACAATCGGTTTGGTCAGGGGTTACTTATGACTTTTTCACTTTCGAGTTTGACCTTTCGATTCATTAGACGACACATTATCTAATGGTTCGAACCATTTTTCGTTTTCATATATATATATATATAGGGTGCAGTTTTCATGAATACAGTCTTATCGTGTAATCTTAGATTGTCGGATGGTGAGTATTAAGAGTCGAGATTTAGGGTAGAAATCATAATTATTAGATAAATAATATTCTGAAACTAATAAGAACTACGAATAACCCATCCAAACAACAATAACTACGAATAATGCATTAAACGATATGATATCTTCGTAGCAAAACTAATAATAACTACGAACTGTTCTCATGATTACACTAATAAAGTTTGTTCGATCTATATATATAATTCGTTGTTAATACACCATACGAAAAGATATATTCCACATATTTCATGATTCATAAAAGTAATGAAAGTAATTAAATTATCATCGGTTCCAAGTGCATATCTATACCAATGTAGATATGTGTAGTAAACCAAGAACACGAGGGCATAGTTTCTAGCAAAGGAGAGTTTTTCGACGCAAAGTGACAAAGAAAAAACTAAACAAGTGTGATTTTCTCAAGCAAAGATTTGATTTGGACCCACTTTCGTATTGGTAAAATAGAAAGCACATAATAGTTTCAAATGTAATCGCTTCCCAATAGCATGGAAACTTACATTTTTATTAGGAGTAAGGTAATTTCAAATTTTAACTATTTTACTAATTTTACGTGATAAAAGCAAAGCAAAGCAAACTACAAGTATTTGTAATTTCTCCAACAGTGTGTCGGATAACACTGAAATCTCGAAAATTTAAATTAAATTTGGGGTTTCCAAAATTCTGTTGAAGAATTATCTTGTTTGGATAGTGAATTCCGGATTTTTTGAAATTCTATGAAGAAAAAATGAAGGGAATTTAAAATGTCAGAATACTCAGTTGAAATTCCATATACATATAGGAATCCTCCTCTTCTTACTAAATTCCTTCTTTTTAAGATTACCACAAAATATAATCCAAATAAGGGATTTGTAAAACGATTCAAATTCTCCTCTTTAAAAATCCCATCATTTGAAAATTCCAATGTATTTTACAAATTGTAGATCCAAACACACTGCAAGAGCTGAGAAATTTTGTTTCAACGAGTAGAATATGATTGTATTACCTTAATTTTAAGATCGGTTAAGTTTAGACTCAAATAACGACTCTAAATATATAGATACGACTAAAGATATGTTTGGTAGGATGAAATTTTTTGATGGTTTAACTTTTTACTGAGTTTTACTTTATAGTATAGTTGGTCAATAGTTTTTTTTTTTCTAAATATGAAAACTAATTGAATGTATGGTTAAAAAAAAGGCTTCTGGTAAATATATTGGGTGACATTACCAAAAAAATACATTCTATAAATATAATAAGGAACGTGTTATTTACGTGACGTTCAATTTATTGGTTGTTAGCGCCTATATTTTGAGCGTCGGCACCATACGCCGACGCCTAAAATTCTAATAATTAGAAAAATTACAAACAACCTTTAATCGCATATTGATTAGACTTTTTCGATAAAAAAAAATAGACAGTCGGATTGCTAGTTTTTGCGATACTTCTAATGCCGTATATTTAGCTTTAGAAGGGTAAATTTGTCTAATATTTTAATAAGTTAATGAAAAATCTATAGAATTTTTTTTGTCGTAGGTTTCTAAAAATCTATTTTTGTTAAAAAAAAATGGATTTTTCCGTTTGGTGCCCCTGAGTTTTTGGCTTTTCCGGATGGTGTCCAAAGTTTTTCACGTTTCCGTTTGGTACCCCTGAGTTTTTGGCTTTTCCGGATGGTGTCCAAAGTTTTTCACGTTTCCGCTTGGTACCCCTGAGGTTTCGGCTTTTCCGGATGGTACCCTTATTTCTTATTATTTGTCTAAAATAATGTTTCTTATATTAAATTTATAAAAAAAATAGGGGGAGAAATTATAACAATTTTATATTACAAATTTTGAAAAGTATATTTTAATTGAACAAATTTAATCAACTATTAATAAATTATGATATTTTTTAAAATATAAGGTTTTTACATATTATTTTATGATTTGTAATAAATTTATTACTATTTGATACTTTATCATATTTTCATTATTTTGCATAAAAACATAAACTTTTTTTTTTATGTTTTATGGAAACTAATTTTTATAAAAAAAATTTTATTATCAAATTTTATTCCTATTTTTTTATAAATTTAATATAAAAAACGTTATTTTGAATATTTTGCGTTATACATTTATCAATGATTTATTTATATATAATTATAAAAAAAACATAAAATTATTTTTAAAAATATGATAAAAAATTTGTATAAAAATCATGTTTTGATGCAAAATAACGTTTCTTATATTAAATTTTAAAAAAAATACGGAAAAAATTTGGTAATAAAATTTTTTTTAATAAAAATTAGTTTCCATATAACATAAAAAAATTTCATGTTTTGACGCAAAATATGATAAAGTATCAAATAGTAATAAATATATTAAAAATCATAAAATAATATGTAAAAACCGTATATTTTAAAAAATATCATAATATTAGTTGATTAAATTTGTTCAATTAAAATATACTTGTCTTCAAAATTTATAATATAAAATTGTTATAACTTTTCCCCTATTTTTTTTATAAATTTAATATAAGAAACATTATTTTAGACAAATAATAAGAAAGAAGGGTACCATCCGGAAAAGCCGAAACCTCAAGGGTACCAACTGGAAACGTGAAAAATTTTGGTCACCATCCGGAAAAGCCAAAAACTCAGGGTACTAAACGGAAACGTGAAAAACTTTGGGCACCATCCGAAAAAGCCAAAAATTCAGGGGCACCAAACGGAAAAATCCAAAAAAAATCTAAAAACATAAACCTAATAAAAATTAGTTCTTGTTCAACTTTCCATAAACTTATGAAAACATAAAACATCGTCAAAATCAATGAAAAACTTAAGTCGAAACCACCGTTTCACCCCCAAATGTTCAATAGAACTATTATTTTAGTAGCTCGGCTCGTAAATAACTTGACTTGAACACGTTAGTTTGATCAAACAATTTGGTAGGTACTCTAGTCTCAAGCTCAACACGAACAGTCCTCTATCTTCCTTGGTGGTCTCTTTCCCTAGGAGAGGGATCAAATCTCTACTTCCTCTGGGCTTCTACGTGACTCGCTACCTTTCACGTACCTTGGCATTCCCATTGGCAGTAGGCGCCTTCGCAGCTCTGATTTCCTTCCCCTCATCACGAAGATTACCAAGCAAATCAATTCTTGGAGTGCAAGACATCTCTCTTACGCTGGCAGAAAGCAAGTCATTGCGTCCATCCTCATGGCACTTCATTACTACTGGTGTGTTGTTATTCCTATCCCTCAGTCGGTCATTGATAAAACCAGGAGCCTTCTTCGTTCTTTCCTTTGGTCTGGTAAAGACGCTAGCCCTCGCTCTCTTATCGCCTGAGACATCGTTTGCTCCTCCACGAATGACGGAGGACTTGCTTTAAAGAGCTCCTCTCCTGGAACAGTGCATGCCTCGCTATGATCATCTTCGACCTGGATCAAGGCTTCCCCCCCCCACCCCCCCCCCCCCTCCCCACACTAACCTCTGGGATGATTGAGCTCACAAGAACATCCTCGGGCACCTCCATTTGGCTCATAAGACCTGACTCCAAATTCAGTTATGGTTGGAACATGATTCTTAAGATCAGAGACGAGATCATCGCCAACCCCAACGGATCTCAGTTCACAAACCACGTTAACAAATCAAATGGAAATTTATCCACCTCTGCTGCTTACCTTTTCCTCTTGCACTCTCCGGCTCCAACCACTCCCTATACCCTTGGAATCATCTGAAAGGGCCTCAATATCCCTAAATGCTCCTTCAATGCCTGGATTGCTAGCCACAAGCGCTTACAGACCCTCACCAAAGCCTGGAACATTGCTCAGAATGTCTCGTGCCCTCTCAGTGGAAATCACCCCGAATATAAGGATCACCTTTTCAACCTCTGTAGCTACTCAACCCTCGCCTTCGATCTAATCGCTCGCTGGACCCAGCTACCTACTCCATATCAACCTTACAACAACTGCACCTGGACTTAGCTCAACGCCCAAAAACCCAACCGTCATGATTTCATAACCCACATTCGTATCTCTTCAATCACCAACCTCATCTACTCCATTTGGCCCGCAAGAAATGAGCTCATATACAACAATCACTACACCCATACCACCTCTTGTGTCCACAATGTCATAAGAGCTACCAAGAACTTCGCTTCTTGCCACCACCGAAAAGATAGGTCACAATCTCCTCTTACTTGGGCAACATGCTTGACATCCATATCCTGTAAACCTCTCTCTTGATTCCCTCTCTCTCTCTCTCGATTCTGCTCTTGTTTCTGTCTTACTCTTGTTTCTGTCTTGGTCTAGTAGACCATCTTGTAAATCCTGTTACTTAATCAATACATTTTTTCAAAAAACAAAAAAAAAACAATTTGGAATATGATCGTAAAAGCTTATTAAAATTTACAGAACTCAAATTTAAAGTAAAATACTGAAAGTTTGACTCATAAATAACACTATGATATGATTTATAAGATTCACCTCCAAAAATGGATGACATAACAACACCTATACATACCTTAACTATGGATTATACCCAAATTGATTTCTCCTAACACAAATCACCAAAAAACACAAAAACAACAACAAAAGCCAATGAATCAACTAAACTCGAAGAAGATAAACACTAAGTTCAGGGCCACCATTCCCATCAGGATTAATCATGTAAAAAGCCTCAGAATCCTTAGACCCAACAACTCTCTCAAACTTAGCCCTCATATACATCAACTCCCCTTCCACCGCCCCTCCACCGCCGGGAATTACTCCGGCACCCATAGTAACACGTCCGACAGCCTCCAACACCTTCAAATCCTCCTCCGTTGGATCTCTCCTAGTCGCGTACCCACATTTCCTCCCATTACAGTAAGCTCTCCAAAGCGGCTCCTCGAGCAATCTCAAACCTTTCCTCTCAACTTTCCGGTCACATTCCAATGCAATCCTCACCAACCCAGATGCCATTTCTCGAACCAAAACGCTCGTCGGAGTTGAAATCTGGATTAAAAACGCGGGCTTTGATCTGGGTTCTTCCTGAAATGAAATAACGACGTGGCCTCGCCGGTTTCCGAATAGGGTTCCGGTGACTTTTGTTCCTAGGGTTGAGGAAATAAGGCTGTGTTTGGATTTTGTAAAGAGAGAAAGCGCAGATCTTAATCTGGGTAGTTTGTTTTTGGGTTTTCTCGTCGGAGCTGCTGCTGATGATGACGAAGAAGTTGAAAAGTGAAGATTTTGATCATCTTGTGTCAAGTGTTGTTCATCGTTGTAGTAGTCTTGATCATCTTTGTTTCTCCAGTTGAATCTCCTTGAGAATGAGAAGGAGGATTCATGTGGAGTTCTTGACATGATAGTCTTCATATCTCACTGTCTCTAATTGAGTTTGTAGATTTGGGGAGAATTTAATGAATGTGAGTGTGGGAAAGAAAGGAATTTGTAGTGGGTTTAAAGGTTTGTTTGTGGAGGCTTTTTGTTCTTAGTTGAGCTGCTGTGTGGTGTTGTGAGTTAGGGTAGCAAAATCCTGACAAAATGGAGATGATCAGTCCCACCTACCAAGATTTATGCAAAAGTATTGTCACTCTTCTGACTTTAAACTAACAAAATTCTACCACAAAAGAACTGTCTATATGTGCATAGACATTTAGTATAAGTTTGGTAAAGTTCTGTCAAGTACACTTCAATTACACTACACATACGGCCCAAAATATACTCTTATCGAAGAAAAAGTTGGTATAGTTTTATCAAACTAATTACTTCTTTACTATTGAATGGATGTGTCATATTAGATGCAGGTAAATGAATTTGATAACTTAGGCCCGGTTCGACATATATTATTTTTAAAAGCTACGTTTGACATCATAGATTTTTGAAGAGATTAGATTTTTTTAGAATTTTTTTGGTCAGATTAGGAAAAGCTTTTTAGTATAGCTTTTTGAATAAATTATAAAAAATTTGACAATTTTACCAATCTTTTACATCTTTAACAATTTGTACATTTTTATAATTTTTGGTTTTTTGATAAATCTATTCTACAAATCTATCCACAAACAAATCTACTTTTATTAAAAATCAATTAACTTATTTGTTAGATTTTCGAAATTTACAAAATTCTTTGAAAATCTACTAACAAATCTACCCAAAAAGTAAACTACTCAAAAAACTTATTCAAAAATCTCGCTTTACTGAACAAAGGCTTAATCTCTTATTTTAAATATTTAAAATAAAACCTTATTAACCTCATGCGTTTAACATGTAATATAGTTTTAATATTATAATCATTAAATTTGTTTTGTGGGACTCTACTATAATATTTTTTACAAATTATTTTTAATATGATTTATTTTGTTTTATAAGGGTAATTTTGGTAACTAGTCCTTTTTGAGAAATTAGAGCAGTAACTACTAGGCTTTTAATGTTTCAATTAAGGAAATATACCCCAACCTATATTTATTTTCAAACTCTACACACTCTTATCTGAAGGGATACATTTACTAAACACAAAATTAAAAAAAACCTAGTAAATCAAATTGTTTCATAATTTTTTGAAATATTTTTTAGGTATTCATTTATGATGAACTTTGTAAGTAATAGGTTTGTATAGTGTATTTAACTCATTTTCGTTATATATATATTAGGTACCCATCTTCATATTAGGATGTGGGTTTTAAAGAAAGTAATACATTAGGTGTAAATGATATTCGTAGTTATACCAAACATTTTAATTAGGGGTATGGATTTGAAGCAAAATAGGTCATAAAAGTAAAAATAAGTATAATTAGTGGGATTGGAGAGAGGGAGTAGGAAGTAGATAATCTTTGACCGATTGATAAAGTTAGACTTTGGAATTTGGAATTGGTAGAAAAAGATGAAGAAACCTTAATAGGTAGCCTGCGAGGCAGCCACCAACTCAAAGTTACACTCCTTTTTCTCATTTAGCAGTTGCCACTTCAGATCCTAAAGGAGACTAATCACTCACTTTTGCCTTCCTTTTCTAATCTATTTCTATATAAGAACAAATAAGTACAATAGTTTATACCTGCAAAAATATTTAAATAACACTTTAACAAGTAATTTGGTGTCAAATTTAGTTTTTTCATTGGGTTTTAGGATTGCGTATGCGGCGAGGGTAGTTGGAGTCGAGCTCAAGTCAATGAACTACGTCTACATATAGATTACAACTATGCACTCCACAAGCGTAATTCGATTTTTTAGTTGACTACGATTACATAAATCAAAGGAGTGTTCAATTTTTATTTTTTAAGTTAATTATAACTACGCAAACTATCATGTGTATTCAATTTTTTTTGAAAACTTAACTATAACTACACAAACCAAATACCTGGTTCAGTTTTTTTATTTAAAAATTAATTACAACTACACAAACTGCATACTTAGTTAATCGGCTCCTATCAATATTTGAGTTCGGCTCCAATTAGCATATCATTCACTGACGTGCGTAGTTATAATCCTAATGTGAAAATCAAACCTAGTTAAGGAAGTTTTTACATCGAAAGATGGGGACACTCCGAGCCTAGTATATAAGGTCGGTGGGCTACTTCTCTTATTGTCAATTGGTTTTAGAATGGAACCTCACCGGATTTATGTGTTGGGTTTGGACCTAATGCGCATATACGCTAATATGCACACAATCCCGCTCTACCGGTCCGTTTGTATCGGACTTTAACAAGTACATCTAAATAGCTATGTTTAAGTTAGAATTAATCCTTGAGTCGAGATGGATTTGGCTGCGGAGTGCCAAATTTTGAGATGGGACATGTTTAAGTTAGAATTAATTCTTGAGTTGAGATGGATTTGGCTGTGGAGTGGCAAATTTTGAGATGGGACAGGCAGACATGAAGAACAGTGTGTAGACACATACAATTTGGTTGAAAAAGATGTAAAGTAATGATGGAGCTTTGAGCCCATAAAATCCGCAAAGCACACTCTTTGCCAGCTAATAAACTAGACTAAAATTACACAATATCACCCTCGTAATAGGTCTAACTACAAAGCATGCTGTGCCAAGTTTTGCAAAACTCCCAACAGGAATTTCAGACTTCTGACATTATTTTATTAATAATGCAACTCTAAGCATGCCCAAATTTCATTTATAATTTGGGTAATATTCATTAAACGGATCTCGAGTTAGTCGCGCACATCTTTCCTAGCCGACCAATGTGTTTTGTTGACTTATAGAGCATCACTTGCCAATTATCATGTTCATATATATTGGGAAATTCCTACCTTCACAGTATGTTTGATGGTTTTTGAATGAAACTTCATTGAGCTGTGTCATATTCGGACCCAACGTGCATGTGTGCTCAGACGTGCGACGATCCCACGTGATCTTCAACCTGCCGAACTTAAGCCAACACAAAAGTTGTAGAAAAACCTCAACAAATAATAACACAATATATCCAACATGCTAGACTCCAAATTTCATCAATGGCTAGAATTTCTCCATGGAAACAACATGAATTTTCCGACACTCCCTGGCAATGTCCAGATCTGGGTTGAATATGAGGCTTTTTCAAACTCATGGACTTGCAAAATCAGGATTAGGGTTTAGCTTAGAACAGTACAGGAGGGGTCGGAAATTGCTCAAGGCAGCATTTGTAGTTGCCGGAAGTCTACTCCACAGTTTGGAGAGAGGAAGATCATACGAAGCAACGATCTCATAGAAGACACCAGAGTGATGTTGACGACTGCTCGACTGATAAGAATGGGAGTGTCGCGCATGTGCTCGACACTACCTACAAATGCGAATCAACAAAATTTGATGCAAAATTCATTAACGCACCTTAAATTTCAAGAAACAGAAGGAGCAAATAGTCTCCTGGTTGATCAATCTATTGTCTAGCAAGAGAGGAGACGGGGTTTCAGCATCAAATTGTATGTACACTGAAATGGTGGATTTCCATAACTTCCAAGAAAAAGGAATTCTAGGTGAGGGTCATTAATGCTCGAGGTGGAAGACGTATTCTGTTAAACGCTGCAATTTGGTTTGATCAAGTTTCTGCTCTGTGACAACAGGCTGTTTCTTCACAGTCAGCATTTGAGAACCGGGATCCAGGGTCCAACCCTCTTGTAAAACATCTGAATAGCAATACAAAAACTATAGTATCAGTGAACAAAACATGTTAATCCAGACTTGTTCCTTTGAAGCATTAAAAAGTAGCAAAAAATGTGAATAAGTATATCAATCTTTGGATCAAGACAACATGTATGTCAAAGGTTACTTTATGATCAGTGCTTATTCAGTTTTGGTGGCAGCTTCTAGGACTACTATAAAAGCTAATAGTACTGATACAAGTATAAGCAGTTGAGAAGGGGATGGAAGGAGGCATGGCAAACAGAAGACTGTCTACCTCAACCAAATAACTTAAAGTAAAACAATTCTCATTCGCTCGGGACAATCCTACCTACAAGTAAGATCATGATTTTTGCAATAAATTTTGTCTCATTTATTGTATGTAATCAAACACATTCTTTGTCTATCAAATATGCTTTTAAATTAAAAATTATTTGTAAATTTTAACTTATATGTAAAATAAATTTATTTGCAATAGGTGTTATCTCAATTTATGTAATCTAATCACATCCCTTCATATCAAATATGTAATCTACACCAATATTTGTAATTATAATTATAGACATATAAGATTAGAATTTTGTACAAAAATTGTTACCATTTTTGTAATATAATCAAACATATATCTTTATTAGGAAATATGCATTTGAGAGCGATATTTATAACTAAAATTTTAATTATCAATTCAGATTTTTTTTCGATCTTAACGTATCAAATGATTCGTAAATACTTTATACAGTCAAATAAACTCAAAGCTTAGTCGTTTAGAGAAAATAAAGTTAATTATCGGTTGTTTGTGCTAAAATAATTAAGGAAAGTATTTGTTATCGGAGTTATCAATTAAACATATTTATTAATTTTAACTTTAGAAATACCCGTGCGTAGCACGGGTCTATACTCCTAGTGATAGTGTCAAAGTGCAGGAAGGCATCTTGACAGCTCTACGCTATTTCACTATGAATTTAGTGATCTACAGCATCATATCAGAACGAAAAGCTTTGGATAATGCAGAAAGTTCAATAAGTTATCTAGTTGCGTCAAGGCTTTGGGAAGTCAGTGCGAATCAAATTCAGGAGGCGATTTTGATCCAAAAGATAGATTTCTGGGGGGAAATATCCTATTGCACAATTATAAGTCTTACACATTAAGATATTTAAGCCCTGTAAGGACATTACTCCACTCAGCAGCAGATACGATGTTTCCTAAAACAAGGACAATTGTATACCAAAAGGAATCAGGATCTCACATTTTGTAACCTCGTCCTCGTTCATTCCCATGAAAAGGGCTGCTTCATTGACATTGATTGTTGAATAAGCAGAAAGCAATAGTTCAAACATTTTTCTCCTGTAAAGGTCTGCAAAACAAAACAACCGATCATGAAGAAAATCCTAATCCTAATTCAAGCTCTTAACTCTAATAACAGCTATTGAGACAAAGCACGTGCAATATTGCAATGACAAATAACTGCACTCTTAATGTGGAAGGATTCCAATCACAAGGGGTACTTGAAAAGAAAATAAAGGACATGATAATATGATTGTAGGACATGCTCAGAGAAATAAAGAGGCCACATATAGCCTTATAATTCACAAAGAAGCCTTTTAAGTGGTTGAAATGATAAATTTCTTGATATTTCACCAAAAACGGTCCATAGAGTGTAAAAAGACCTCACAAAACCAGCATGAGTGAATTTGAAAGTTTGTAGAAGATCGAAAGGACTCATTCTCTTTCAAAGAAGCTCAATATCTCCAACGAGAGCGTGAATAAGGAGCTGGGAGGTATAAAGAATAGATGTATTATGTTGCACAACAAGATTATTCAGTATGGTCACAAGCTAGCACCAATATAAAGAACTGCAACTAGGTTTCTATCATTAACTGCAAAGCTTGTTCATAAATATACTGCAGTAATTTGTGTAGGAATAATCAGCTTCCCAAATTATTCTCAACTTCACCCTTCTAGTGGCAACCAAAATCAGACTCAACCGCAACATAAACAATCTTTAGGTATCATCCTCTTGCGAAAATTCTTACATCAAGAGGTAATGCTTTAAAATCATTATTAAAGATTCAAAGTAGAATGCTTAAGCAACTAGATAATCTTCTTCAAAATAACTCAATTTCCTTACAAACTCACATGTTAATCCAGCAATTAACCATCACAATTGTATGCAAATCCAACAAATGCAAAGCAGGGGAAAGGGATAAAGTTTGAAGTTTAGGAACAAAAAAACTAGCCTGCAAAGGAAGAGACAATAGCATGTGCTTCTGGACTCCAATTAAAACCCCGAAGTGCTTCATAAACACCAGCATAGTCTCTTGTCCAAAGCTTCTGACCGATTCTCCAGGCCGCTACAACTTCTGGCTGGCTTTCCTTCACAGCCGCAGGAATGGATTTCCACAAGAATCTCGCACTATTACTGCATCATACCCCATTTCCATTACCATAATTAGTATCCAAATTCTACACATGTTTCACGATCCAATTCCAAAATTGAGGCTCTAAATGCATCAATGAGATAAATATTACATATCATCAGCGTAGATTTGAGCTAGCAAATGAATCGAATAGGGCCAGTCAGCCTGGAAAGAGACGCCTTCAGCAGCAACCTAGGCAGAGTGTGAATGGAGCAAAATTTAGGGTTTTGTGAAGAAAAACCCGAGAGGAAAGAAATCGAAAGGGATTAAGAAATTTGCGTTTACCTGAAGCAGTAAATTGTCGCAAATAACAGAGAGTTTGTCGAAAGATTCGGAGGCGATGGCATCGGTGATGGGAGCGAAGTTGATCGGTGCGTTCTCAAGCGCCATCTTCAGACGGTGGTGGAAGAGATGAAACACGATTAGCCGGTCACTTTAGAAAAATACCCAACATGCCGGCACTTGAGACAAAACTTGTAACCTTTTGAAAAGGGTTAAATAGGTCGAACGAATTAGGCTTATGAAATATAGAAAATGTGATCGACTACTTTTTTTTTTTTTTATACATGGTTAAAAGAATTAGACGGTTCAGTTTAAGACATACTTACGTACGAGGTATTGAATATCTTTTGGGATGATATTAATATTCATCTTGAGATTAGGGATGAGCATCTCCGGATATCCGATCCGACAAATTTTAAAAAGTCTAATCCGAATCCGATTTGAGAGCACCCGGATATCCGACAATTTTATCCGGACGGATATCCGATCCAAATATTCGATCCGATTCGGACATTTATTCTTATACTAGTTGGATATATCTCATCGGTCCGACTTTTTCCTCTAAGATCCGTATCCGTATCCGATGATCCGAAAATATGCCCGGATCGGACTCGGATCACCAATTGTCGGATATCTTCGGATTCAGATTTTTACGGATCGGATCTTCAGATTGGTCGGATCGGATATTTTTGCTCACCCCTACTTGAGATGCATGACAATCTTGTGTGCGACCGTGTTGATTTCATGCAGACAATTAGACATGTTGCACAATGGAGTAAGAGAATACCGAGATTGTATTGGAGATATGAGTGATGATCCTATCATGTTCCCATGGGGCTTCTATATTTGATTTATTGAATTAATGAGCATCAAGTTGTCTCCTTCAAACTCAATTGATGCAATTCGTAATTCCTTGACCTTTTGTAGGCTCATCCGTAGAGCAAATGCTTCTACTTCCAACATTGAATCAACAAGTACGGAACAATCATAGAAAATTACCAAGGGCCCGTTTGGTTGTAACTCCGGTATTGGAAACAGAATGAAAACGAATCTAATCCATAGGTATACCGTTGCTCATGCAAGTTTTTTGAATTCTTTGTGGTTTGAAGTAATTGGAATAGAATTTGATTACTTCTAATGCCTATAAAAAAATAAAATGTGGTGAAACAAGTGCATCTTTGATAAAACACGAGAAATAATTCCTAAATTTTCATGAAAAGGTAGGCATATGGGCTAAATTCGTTTGTATTCTGTTTTCCGTTTCCGTTCCGTTTTTGGGGTGGGAAGGCCCCTTATAGTCTAAAAATGCATGGTCCTGGGTAATATTGAGTTCGTTTACACAATCTTCGTCCGCTCACTTCACTTCTAATATCCATGGAATTTTCTCGAATTCGATTCAATGTATCATCGTCTCCTTTAACATGTCCACTGTTCTTCCTCTCCAAAACTACCAAACCCCAATTCTTCTATCCAATCCCGAACCAAACACGCAGAAATCTTTTGAAAGTGTGGAGCACCGCTCCGGAAAACAACGTCGTTTTCGACGACAGGGCCTTTGAATCCGAGAGGCTGAAACTCGACGCCCAAGCTCGCGAAACCATGGCTGAGGCTTCAGAAAGAGAATCAATCGACGACCCGAAAGCTTGGAAGTGGGAGATCCGGAAGAGAATTTGGGATTTGATGGAGGCCAAGAACATCGCTCAGTTCCCTCGCCCTGTCCACCACCGAATTCCTAATTTTATCGGAGCTCCAATTGCCGCTAAGAAGGTATTATTGAACTTTTACGAGCTCATGAGTTGAATTGTTTTTCTTGTCTGTTTCTTAATTTGGGAATTTTGCTTGCTGATAAAATGGTCTAGTTGGCTGAATTGGAAGAGTTCATGACAGCTGAGTATGTGAAGGTGAACCCGGATACTCCTCAAAAACAAGTCCGTTTCTTAACTCTTACTGGTTAGTCAATTGAGATTATCGAACCACTAATTGAACGGGTTTTGAAACTTTTGCAAGGAGCAATCATGTCTTGTATGAGAAACAGATGGTGTGTAATTGTGTAGGCAATTCACTTGTTAAAAGAATCTTTGGGACTGATAGGGAATGTCTTCAAAAATGTGGAAATAATTAGACCCTAAACAGTAGTGTTTATCATTTGATCTTGATCATGTGTTGGAATGATTGACTCAATGTTCATCACAATATCAAAACAGGTGGGAAACATCTACTGACCCCACAACCACGCCTGAGGACTGGTTTCTTTTCGGTTCTCGAATCAAGTAAGCTGAACCCAAGTATCATCAACGAGGCTTGCACTTCGGTTGGAGTAGCCAAATATGGAAGGCCAATTGGGTTAGATGAAAAGATCAAGGTGGATTTGATCGTTATTGGTTCAGTTGCAGTTGATCCTAACACTGGTGCTCGACTTGGAAAGGGTGAGGTAATTTCTCCAAATATATCTTACATATATAGCAGCCTCGTTAAGTGTTGTAATCGTTAAGTGTTCGGTTCGGTATCTACTGAATTCATTTGATGATGAAGCTCATACACATCATCAGCTTGCTTCTGAACTTTTTTATGTCTGTCCATATAACTGGTGTCTTATCAGCTTGCTTCTGAACTTTTTTATGTCTATCCAAATAACTGGTGTCTGTTTGCTTCTTGGAGAGTATGTATGAATGACTGCAGTGAACTCATGAGGACACAAATTCGTATTAAACATTTCAAATGATATATTTTCTGCACAGGGATTTGCAGAACTTGAATATGGAATGCTGCGTTACATGGGAGCCATTGATGACTCAACGCCAATCGTCACCACTGGTAACTGCTTGTTGATACATTTGGTTACAGTACTTGCTTTCATCATTGTTACTCTTATTGAAAGGGAGATTTGATTGTTGCAGTGCATGATGAGCAATTAGTTGACGAATTCCCCACAGAGAAGCTTCTGATCTACGATGTACCAGTTGACATTATCTGCACCCCGACACAAGTTATCTACACCAACACATCAATACCCAAACCGCAAGGTTAGTATTTCTTTACTGTAAACTAGTGATCTAAGATCTATAAGTTTTCTGAACTTTGGCCTCGAGTAGTTTAAGCTTTTTGAGTAGTTTTAGCTTTTTTTGGTAGATTTGTTAGTAGAGTTTCAAAGAGCTTTTTAAATTAGAAAATTTAAGAAATAACCTAATTGATGTTTGGTAAAAGTAGATTTGTAGATAGATTTGTATGGTTGATTTACCAAAGAGCCAAAAAGGACAAAAATGTACAAATTGTTAAATATGTAAAAGAGGGGTAAAATTGTTAAATTTTTTATAATCTATCCAAAAAAGCTATCCTAAAAAGCTTTTCTAAATTCCACCAAAAAAACTCCTCAAAAAGCTCTTAAAAAATCTAATCTCTCCAAAAATCTATTAGGCCAAACACCCGATAGCTTTCAAAAAATACAAAGCTCTACAATAATCTCCGCCGAACAGGCCCTTAGTATCCAACTCTTCTCATTTCTGTTAATTTTCAGCATCTCATGTCATGATATATATCATATAATGTTAGGAATCTATTGGGAGAAATTGTCTCCTGAGAAACTGTCTCAAATCCGGATAATAAGAGAGCTTAAAAGTAGAATCGAGAAAGAGACGGGGCAGAAGCTTCCTTGTGGTCCATCTGAGAAGCTTCCGCCAACTGCTCAGAGAAGTCGACGATCCTCAAGATCAACTGCAAAGGGGTAAGTTAACAAGTCCCCAGCTTTTTGTTACATACTTAACATGCGTAATCAGGCATGAAAATTTCAATATTGCAATAATTTATCTTTTCATGGAAGCTTGACATATTGTAAATTGATTATCACGTTTAATGTGTGTAGATATGTAAGTAGCTTGAATCTTGTACCTCAAGCCTCCATACAATTGTATTGGAGGTAGAAAAATTAAGGGGGAAATTCACCACATGTATGCATATCCATTCAGTTTGCCGAAATAGTGCAGATTGAGCTTCAGTATTGCTTCTGTAAATTAAAGACTTTAGTTTGCCGAAATAGTACATATCTTTTATCTATTGTAAACTAGTTTATATCCCGTCTAGTGCAAGATTCAGGGTCTTCGGCGCATCTGAACGCACTTTTATTAAATAGAAAATAGACCCTAATTACTTAGTCAGGGACTAACCCCACCCCTTACATTCCAATAAAAATGCCCATTATACCCCGAAAGGTCAAACAATACATTTAATCCAACGGAAAAAAATTAAAGAGTGAATTTGGTAAATAGACTATTTTCAGTTTTTAATATTTTTTTACCGTTCAATGACACCCATTTTGCATATGTTTCGATAAAAAAAAGTTTTGACTTCTTGTAACGTATATAAAGTTTACTTAATGAACATTGAACGTTTTGAAAATTATTTTTTACATAAGATTTTTATTCATATCAATCTAATATGATATTTATTTTACTTATATATGTATTTGAATTTTTTTAAAATAAAAAAACACAATTTAAAATAAATATTAGACATAAAATGATCGAGACATTAAGTTCCTTGAGCTAATCATCCATCAACTACTCTCGTTTGTTATTTTATTTTTTTATGTTGGTTATTATTTAAACTACGTTTTTATTAATTTTTTTGTTATTTAAAATATTATTTTATTAATTTTAAAATATATTTACATTTTAAATTTACACTAGTACTTATTTATAATAGTATTAGTAATATTAATTAATAATAAATGAAATATGAATATATAATTTATTAATTTATTGAAAATAAATAAGAAAATAAAAAGTGAAAAATAGTAGTCTCGGAACTCTCTGTCGTGGGTGAAAATAAGTGAAAAGCTGAGATGGTGAAAATAAGTGAAAAGCTGAGATGGGGCTACTAAGCTGATGTGGTAGAATTTTGCTGATGTGGAAGGAAAAACTTAGTAGTCTCAGTGGAAGGAAAAACTTAGTAGCCCTGAGACTACCTGTTACACATGGTCTTAGGATGAGTTTCCACCAAATCCATACTAAAACCAAAATTTGGCGCACTAGAGCCAGTTCGGTTGGAAAATCAGAAGTGTTGTCGGCATCAGGTTTAATATGTTGAATAAACATCAAAGCTTCATCGAGTTTGGGACTCTCTGTAGAGGTTTGCTCTTCCGACGCTGATGATGAGCTTGAACTGATAATATGCTCTTGTGCAATTGTCTCCAGTGGACTTATTTCAACTGAATGAGTCGGTCTACTTTCATGATGATGGCAATCTGATGCAGCACATATGTTCTCAGTTTGAACAGCAGATTTCTCTATCAAATGAAATCCTTCCTTGACATCGTTACGCTCATCCAATGATAACAAGCTAGAACGAAGTTGTTTACGGTATTGCTAAAAGGTCTGGTTAGTAATATTGACCATATAATAAAAATAAGTAACAATCAGGCATAAATAATTGTTTGAAAATAATAAAGGTTGACATATGAAACAAAAAACATAGTTACCTTATACAACATTATAAAAAAAACCTCATCGTATACTACATTATTTGTAGTATATTGTGATTTGCTTGTAAGGTCACAAATGATAATCATTAATCCAACCATACTGGTCATTCTTGAGATCACCATGTAAAGTTGATCATGTGTGAATACCGGTTTAAACAAATACAATCCTACTTGTAATAGCGACTGCGGTCGTCAAGCATTGCTCCAAAAATGAATAGGAATTCATGGTTAGCCTAACATCCCAATTTTTCAAATCTGAAATGGTATGAATTAGAACCTCAGCTCCAACTCTAATTTGAAAGACATGTAACTAGATCTTATAAAATGACATAAATAGTGAAAATGAATTACTCAACTATGCGGACAAATCAATGTTATGACCAAGTGCAACAATTTTATTGCCCGAAACTTCATGCATAATGATAATTATTAAATATTTGTATTCTCATGGATGAAAGCAATGATAATTATTAAATAATTGTATTGCCATCCCTGATAATGAACATAAATTGTGAGAGTTCCAGGCAAATACCCACACCTCAAATTACATACTACAATCCCCAATTTCGTAAATGAATCAAGTAACTCTCCTTATACATAAATGGAAAATCACAGGGTGTGGTGAATCGAAGATCGAGAGGGAGGAAGGCAAAAATAGATAATGTTCTACCAATGCACAATAATCTATTGTCGGTCTAGGACGGAAAATTTGTTATTGGACCGGTCCTAAACCGAATATTCAAATCAGGTCCGTTTGACCAAATTTTTAGGCTTATGTTTTGGGCCTTTGGACCCTTTAAAATAATTGGAGTAACTTATCTTGAATCGGACTTGAATTGAAACTGAATATTCTATCTAGGTCGGGTCCGACAACAAATTTTCTGTCTATGTCCGATCCGAGCCAGTCCATGTCCGGTAAGAAAAAAACTGGACCGAAATTTGAACGTTCCTAATTGGAATCCAAACCAAACGGCCCAGAGTTTATTAATTAGCATTACAAAAAAACATGGTGCATCATCTCTTTGTTTTTTTTTGTAATGACTACGGAAATTTTCGGGCTCAATATTATTCAGGAAGAGAAAAAGCTAACAAATGACAGTTCGATGGGTCGCTAATCCACGAACATCGTTTTTCAAAATATGAATTAAAGAGACAGGAGGCTGCTGAATATAAAAATAGCCTAAAGATAAGATGAAGCAGCGGCCATAGTTTTACGGAAGATGTGGTGGATCTGGACGCGTCAGTTCCTACGTAAGAAAGAAAGCTCATACATAGCTTAAGTTCATTTTTATTCGTCGTCCAAATATGATCATAGTAGGGTTTTGACTTTTGATTGTCTCAAATGTCATAGAGGCACATTTTGAATAGCTTCATATGTTTAGCCTGCAAAGTAATGGCTAAAGATAAGTATCCATCCTTGTTTGGGTCCAGCAAAATATACGACAACCCTTCGAACGAAGTGCCCCCGGGTCCTACGTAGATACACCGGCCCCATCCGAAGTCGACGTCGTACATCGGCAGCCTAGTCCAGCTAGTTATCGCCAAATTCGGGCTCCGAAACGTGTGTGCTCCACGAACAAGGCCGGCCAAATCCGGCTGGAGATCAAGGTAATCAATCGCGGACCTTAAATACTCATCATCCATTCTCGAGATTGCCTCTCGAATCCGACTAGTCGCGAACCAAGATGGCTCGGACACGAGGTCTCCGACTAGCTCCACTGGAGTAGTCGTGAATATGGCATTTCCGAAATACTCGAACGGTAGAGCCGGTTGCAACCTAGACCTTGCGTCAACCGCGACGTAAAGTTTAGCCAATTGATTGTCCAGTAAGCCTCTTGCCTTACAGACGCATCGCCATATGTGTCCGGCTAACACCTCGTAGGTGCTATAAGTGGTTGTGTTTCCATCGTTGTTGAATTTTGTCTTTAGGGTTTTGACTTCTTCACGAGTAATCTTGAACATGCAAGCTTTAATGCTTTCGGGATTTGTTGGATCGTGTGTTATGAGCTCCGGAGAAGGCTGGTACTCGATGTGGGAGAATTTGGGCCGTGGAGGGCTCCTGGCTTGAAGGAGTGTTCGGTCTATGAGCGGCGGGATGGTTAGGTCGAGTCCTCGAGCCATGTTTGCCCAACTTTGTATAAAGTGTACGCCGGAACAACCGTCGGCGAGAAGATGTTGCATTCCTACACCGAGTGAAACGCCTCCGCATTTGAAATACGTGAGCTGCATGCAAATTCAATAGGAGAAGTCAATGCATAAGGTTTTAAGGATCGTTTGTCTCGAATAACTATACGAGTCAATTCAGTCACTTACTAAATAAGTCGACTATAAACACATTTTTAAACTCGACAAGTAGAACATGCGAAATTTTGCTCAAAAGATAGAAATATATATGGATTGACCGAACAAGTCAACTATGAGCACATTTTTAAGTTCAACTCAATTCTAAACAAGCGGAAAGTAAATTTTTCTTCAAAAGATATAAACATATTTTAAGTGTACGCCGGAACAACCGTTGGCAAGAATGTGTTGCATTCCTACACCAAGTGAGTATTTGAAATACGTGAGGTGCATGCAAATTTCGAAATACGTTTAAAATTTAGACTCGACTCGATTCTAGACGAGCGGAAAGTTGAAAAGTTGTATACCTGGAGAATCAAAAGAGGATAAGACGAAATCCCGGTTGAATAATCAACTGTGGGGATCAACCTCCTAAGCTCTAACGTAGGAGCAAAGTCTCCAAAGTCATCAATAACCGACGTCGTTTCAGCCTCGACGAACAAGACCCCTTCGCCATTGCAATCGATCTCGATTCTTCCGTCGTCGTCCATCCTCAGCCGTCCGGCCATGGGGTAGAACGGGACCAAAGCCCGGGTCAGAGCCTCCTTGATCGGGTCCGGATCGAAGAAATCCGGTGACCCGTCTGGCCTGTAAAAGAAAACGCTGGGAGTATGAAACCTTGTTACTACCAAGTCGACATTGGAGTTCCAGAGTCTCCTCTTTGGTGTCTCCTCAGCTGGACGAACCATTGTTGTCTTCTTCACCTTGATCTCCATTTTTGGACCCTTCGTGTCTCTCAAAATCACAACAATGTCAACCAATTTATGCTATTTCAACAAAATTACGGACACGTCTTGTAAGTCGAGACTCTAGATTTTTTTATTCTGTAATTTAAGTTTTTTGTAAGTTGTTTGACGAGTTTATTAAAAAAACTTTATAAACTTTTAAAGCTAATAAAAAGTCTAATTAAAACTTATAGTAGCGTAGATTTTAAGATTCATTCGTTGAAAGTGACAAATTTTAGAATTATTTTTATAAAGTAAGCGGTCATTAACTTCTTTAAACTTTTTTTCAATGATTTTTTAGCTAAAATATAATAAGAAACTCTTCAAAAATTTAATCTGCTAATCATAAAAAAAATAGTTAAAAAAAGAGCGTTGTCGGAGTACAAAATTTTTTATTTTTTTTTTTTTGAAGAGGTAATTTTCGAACTCGAATCTTCAAGCTAACCACTTAAGAAGTCTAGCACCACATCCCACTAGACCAACTGAGTATTGGTATAGTACAAAATTTTTAGTCTCTTGATAAATGTAAGATGTCATATATAACTTTTTTGAAGAACTGTTATACCAAACATCAGCTTCTAAAATTCCATAAAATTAACGTCTAAAATTCCAAAAGTTGTAGAAAAATTTATACAGTAATTTCTCCCAAACCCTAATGCCTTGTTTAAAAATCTATACAATAATTTCTCCCAAACCCTAATGCCTTGTTCAATAGAGATTATTCACTAGATTTTTAGAAGGTTATCAAAAATTATATATACTATTAAAACACGATCCTTTTAGTCCACATGTCAACACATTAGTTATGCCAGCTCAAATTTTAAGGCATAATCTTCAGCTTTTAGAACCGAGTTAAAGGTATTATTTTTGCATCAAGGCTTACGACCTTTCCAGTGTGATCCCGGGTCACGTGCCCATAGAAGTAATTCCTGAGTCTAATTGTGATCCGTCAAAATTTTGTTTATGAAAGCCCGGCTTTGGTTTATCTCATTCAATATTATGTGTTTTCCTTATGGTAGGATTTACATTCATTTGTTGTTTAATGTCATAGTCATCTTCTTCAAGAGTATTGACCTTCTATGGAATTGATCTTTGATGAAGTCGGTGATCTTGTTGCATGACCCAATGAGTTCATTATTGTTATTCTTCTTTCGCCCAGCTTTGCTTTTGTTGGAATTCCATTTTGTGAAATTTTCCACATGAAGTTTTTGATTTTGGGTTGGGCATCAAGATTCCAGATCCAGTCAGATGCACTTGTCTGATTAAAGCACAATTGTGTTTCAATCATCTGAGCGGCAGATTTTGTATAGACCACCCATTATTACTACCTTTCCAGTATAGTCTATCTTGAATTTCATTGTTTGGGATAATTAATTCCTTAATTTTTCCCCTAATATCTTCGTTTATGATGTTTTTTCAGTTCGTTATCGATTTTTGTGGCATCCCATTGTCATATGTTGTTGATGAAGTGACTGACTTTTATGATTGTGTCAATAGAATTGGGATTATGTGCCATTTTTATAAGCGGAGACGGAGTTATCCAAATTTCATGCCAAAAATTGATAGTATTACCATTACCAACCTGCCAAATAAGACTGTTCTTGAATTCAGTTTTGAGTTTCATAAGGTTATTTCATTGCCAAATGTAGCGCCTTTCTTTTGGTAATTTAGGATACTAATACTTTTAAGGTACTTTTCATTGATGATCTTTACCCATACGTTATTTGGCTCAACCAGGATTTTTCAAAAAAGTTTCATTTGTAGAACTTTATTTGTAATATGACCTCTTTCCAGTCCAATACCACCATTTTTCTTGGATTTACATATCACATCTCAGCTGATGATAGACCTGTGTTGATCCCCTTTGTTCCAAAAGAATTTTTTTGTATGTTTTGTCTAGTTCTTGTAGATTATAGGAAGGCAACATAAAGGTTTGCATAACAACGGTTGGTTTGGTCGTTAGATTATGTTTAAGTAAGGTCTTTCTACCTTCTTGCGAAAAGGAATTAACTTCCATTTTGAGAGTTGTTGTTTAGTTTTAAGATTGATATCACCAAAAGTTTCTTTTGTCACTCTTCCATTTCTAATGGGCAACCAAGATATTTGTCAAGAGACTTAGTATGGTTCATAGCCAAGATGTTTTTTATTTGGGTGATGTTATTTTCGTTAATATTTTTGGTTGTTTGAAAAGCTGACTTTCGGTAGTTGATTTTTTGTCCCGATATGGAGCAGTACATTTCCAAATTTTGTTTTGTACCACGTACGACACGTAGGGTGTTAACGGGGAGGAGTTGATTTGGGTAGTGGTATACTCATACCCTTTAGTGATTAAAGGTTGTATCTATTTCGGTTTCCGCCAATAAATCTCATTTAGTAAAATACAATTACAAAAGTATTAAAAATGTATGTATAAATATTATATTTAACAAAATAATTAACCTCTATAAATTTACATGAGTTCAATACAAAAACTCATTTATAAAAAAAAATGTTTAACACAATGACTAAAACATTAACCCAATTTAATAAAATACAATCATAAAATTATTAAAAGTATTCGTAAGTTATATTCAAAAACTATAAGTCACCATGTCCATTTAATCTACCTATTGGGAATTTCCGTAGTAATCCCAACGGTGTTGGGTGGGAGCAGGGATCAAGATGGGAACCTCTAACCTCATCCCTATCCTCACGCGGAAATGAGGTTTCTCTCCACCTCGATCTCATCCCAATTTATTTCGGCGTCTTTGGTGAATTGACCCTAAAACGCTATTTATTATAGCCCCAACCTTTTTCAACTTTGTAAATTAGGCCCAAAAAGTCAAATTTAGTTGAAATAAAATATTGTTGTAAAATGTAGAAAGTACAAGTTGCACAAAGTAAAAGTTGTAGAAAAAGGGTGGTGGAAAGTGACAACCGATTGAAGTGACGTCTTCGCACACACTAATGATAATTTTTTTATTTCCCTCCAAAAATGAGGTAGAAGGAGGTCTTTACTTGCGATTGGGTAAGGTTATTGTTTGTCCGGGTTTAACTGAGTTTTATTTGTCATTGTCATACCCAAAACGATGACATTTTCATACCCAAAGTATACATACTCAATCCATTTTTTTCTTTTCAATTTAATTCCATTTTGCACAAATCGATATTGTACACAAGCATCAATATCAATTGACATTTGGTCATTATAACACAGTTTGGGTACTCATAATACATACCCAACATTTCACTTTAAACATACATAACAATAAGAAACATACCACAAAAATAATAACATGTACCCAATAAAATAATCATACCCATAATTTGGGTAGCATTTTACCACACTTAAATAATCTTGTAAGATTAAATATACATGCTCAAACGTACCAATAATGCTCTAATAATATACACAATTCATCAAAATACATACACAATACTACTTAACAAAACGAATCAAAATCATACCCAAAATCTAGTGGAAATAGCCTACCCCGAAATCTTATACAAATAGCCTACCTAAAAAATACTGATCTGGTTTCTGGCAGCGACGGAGCATCAATGACGAACTCCAGACTTAAGGACGGCAGAAATCCTAGCACCCTCCACCATGATAGCCTCGCCGGCAATCTTACGATCCTTTGCCTCGATTACGGCCTAAGTAAACCCTAGAATGAAGGACGACGACAGATTCCGAGAAGTAGACTTAGAAGGGAGATCCACCATTTTTTATTCATATACTGAGTATGATTCTCCGTTGTTAGCTTCATCAATATCCTTAGCTTCAATTTTGGCTTCATCAACAACTTCTGAGTTTTTCATTGGGTAAGAAAATGATGGAGTTTCGACTGGAGTTGTAGACGATGAAAAACGAGAAAATTAGAATGGGAGGATATTTGGTTTTGAGAGGCACAAATATGGAGAATATGGAGGATTATGACTCCTCTGCAACAATTTGAATTTGAATTTATTATACTGGGGATGTGACTCCTTTGCAACAATATAACGGGGATGTGACTCCTCTGCAATAATTTGAATTTATTATATTTTTCTTTTTTTTTTGTAAAAACAGGTGGTGGTAAAGGTGGGTGTTAGAATACAAAGATGCAAAAGAAACGACACTATATCGCCAATTCTTTCATTTATTTCTACATCTGTGTACCCATGACTAGGGGCGAGCATCTCCGGATATTTGATCCGTCAAACTTTAAAAAGTCCGATCTAAGAAAACTCGGATATCCGACAATTTCATACGAACGGATATCCGATCCGATCCGGACATTTATTCTTAGACTAGTCGGATATATCTGATCCGATCTGACTTTTTCCTTTAAACCCCGATCCGTATCCTATTCAATGATCCAAAAAATATGTCCGAATTGGATCGGGCTCGGATCACCAATTGTCAGATATCTTCGGATTCGGATTTTTCCGGATCGCATCTTCGGATTAATGGATCATATTAGTCGGATCGGATATTTTTACTCAATCCTACCCATGACGGTGACCCCACCGGGTATAAGAGATTCTCCTTCCATTTTAAAAAATATTTTTCGAAGGAAACCCTGCGTTTCCAATAATAACGCACTGATCAGGCATATTTTCAGAGAAACCAACTGTGTTGCTGACCGACTGACCCATCTGGAAATATCGAACCCCAACACCTGTTTTTTTGAAGATTCCGAAGTTTGTATTCTCATCCGTAAAGATGCTTTAGGGTGGACTACCTCTAGGAGATAGTTCAACCTAACCGCTTTCCGTTTTTTTTTAAAAAAAAATAATAATAATAGCGCACTGGCCTCACAAATAAATATAATCAGTTTGTTAATAACCCCATAAAAATAAAACTAAACCGGTCTATTACATGCAGTGGCCCAGTGGGCTTACTATATGAAGTCAATTAACTAATAATTATATTTAACTAAAACAATTTTGTATTTGTTTAGACTTTAGTCAGGGGACATTACCATATTAATTAAATATCAATATCCATAGTATAGTGAATCTACGGTACGTAGTCTTCCCTAATATATATATTGTAACCAAATAATTTTATCAATTGGTTACGATTTGTATCTTTGTGATATAAGTTATAAAATTAAATACTCAAATACAAGTGGGTTTTTATTTTTTTTTTGGTCTAATCCAAGTGGGTTAATAGCTAATTAGGCTGAGACAATTACCGGGAGTCAAATTTGTGCTGCGCACGGATCAGTGATTTTAATTTTTGGGCGTGTTATATACACAATTTTAAAATTACTTGGTACCAAATATGAACGTTTTGCGGTGGCGCTCAAATGAATCTGAGCGTTTTGCGACGGCGCTCAAATCTTAAAATAAAAATAAAGTAGGCAAAAATTCGAGAAAATTAGGGTTTTGAGCGCCGGCGCATGGTGTTGGCGCTTAAAACCCTATTTTTTCTTATTTTTGCCCTTTTTTTATTAAACATTTGAGCGCCTTCCTACTTTTGCCTTTTTTTTTAATTAAAGATTTGAGCGCCTTCGGAAGGCGCTGGCGCTCAAATTCTTTCTTTCTTTTTTATTTTTTA
Organism: Fagopyrum homotropicum; assembly: GCA_033239125.1. Taxonomy (NCBI): domain Eukaryota; kingdom Viridiplantae; phylum Streptophyta; class Magnoliopsida; order Caryophyllales; family Polygonaceae; genus Fagopyrum; species Fagopyrum homotropicum. The sequence continues at coordinate 6,596,944 of BSWB01000001.1, read as the reverse complement.
CTTGTTGAGCGCCACCGGAATGCGTTTGTTTTTTACGCTAGTAAAACAAACTTCGTGCGTTTAGCTTTTTCGTAATTTTTTTATTACCTATAATTTTGAGTTTTTAGTTTAAATATTTATTGTCGTTATTTGAATTTTTGCTTTAACTGCGTAGTTACTCTTCCAAAAAAGTTGATTTATTGTATAGTAGATGACCCGCATAAGTTAGTATATTTGTCTAACTTAGAAACTAAAAAAATAAAATTAGTGTAATAATGTTGCCTATAATATGTACTTTAGAGTATATATTATGTTGAATTTTCTTTTTGCATTTGAACATGTATTTCGATTATGTGAAATTATGTTTTTTTTTACGGTATTAAGTTTTATTTTTAAAAAGAATTTTGTTGACAAGGTATGCACTATTATTATAGAAAAAAACAATAGATCTTCTTTCAGTTTCTTCCATTTTTGTCTTACAAAAAATATCAGTGGTGCAGAATATCGTATACATCAAGGTGGAGTTATCAATCCCCCCTTGAAAGAAGACAAAACAAATATCAGTGGTGCACAATATAAGCATTGCATATTTTTTTTTTTTTTTTTTGATACAAGGGTAAGGAAAAGGGGAGCAGTCTCTAAGGACTGGTCACCCAAAGCATCCAAACGGATGAGGTCTTCAACAGCTTCCGGTAGCACCTCGTCACTAGTCTCTGACGCGAAACCATACAACGCAGGTCAATCTGCTACGGTGTTGAAATCCCAGAAAGGTGGTAAGAACAGAGCTGATCCAACCGGAGATCAAGGAGTAGACGTCCGAGAAGGTCATAATGGTGACAAAGAGAAGACGGGTGAAGCCGGAGGAGGACAAAAGCACAAAAATGTAGAGCATCTTCCAAAGATGAGGCGGGTAATGGGCGAGCCAAGCACTATCAGAATAGCACCGCCAGATGCATGTACAACAGGACACGAACTCCTTGGGGAAGTGACAGACGAGAATTCGGGGAAGAGCCTCCCATCAAAAGAAACCGTCATGAAGGCACACTACCACGACCGCAGTCCAGACACGACTCTATTCATACCCTGTAATCTATAGAAGAGCTTGAAAACAAGAACATACTAATGTCCACCTCAACAAAACTCACAAATTTGTTCATAAGGAGCTTTTGCTCAAACTAGTTCGCAACTTCATATATTGGTTCAAATAAGGAGAATCATTTCCAATTTAAAAGTTTATCGGTTAAAAGCTTTATTCCAATAAGATTTCATAGACCAAAAAAGGTCGGAATTTGTGACTCTTGGTCGATAAAACATAATCTATATGTGGTATGACCAAAGTCGTTGTTCACAAGCCATGATATACTTGTCTAAAGCTTCATGCTTTTTCCAGAAGTTCAAACAACTTTTTTCAACAAAAAGATTGAAAATAAAAGTCCAAATCCATGAAAAAGACAAATTTTCAACACTATGAATAAGGTCGATAGATCTCAAATCTAGATGTGATGGTTTGTTGATAGGAATTTGTTCCCAAGTGAATCAAGGCGAAGAGGGACATCAAACGGGCGTTTGCCTCTCCTATTATCCTCAACTAATCAAGAAAATAGTCGGGGAGTCACTATGAGGTAAATATACCATACATAGTCACACATTAGAGCATTACACTAAAGTTTGGTCATATGAGCACAAGCTGCTCTAGGTTGTTCAAGGTTGGTCATACAAGAGATCCACATATCATCACTCTTATTCCTTTTGTTCTTACATTTGACTCAAATAGCAAGTGTTGTTAGACAATTTACTTCAACAAGTTAGTTTGGGGTCAAAATAAGGTTTGGGAAGATAAAGGTTCAAGGTTCTAGGTTCCAATTGTTCATAACTAATTCAGTTTTGAAGGAAATTTCAAACAAGACCGGAGATTAGAGGTACAAAAAAGGAAAACGAAAGATGTGTAAAAAGAAAGGTTTAAAAAGATAAACCTTGAAAAAGGAAGCAAGTGTAAGGAAAACAAAAACAAGAAGTTAAGTTAAGCAAAACAAAACAAAAATGGTCAACAAAAAGAAAAAGCAGCAAAGGAGATTAACTCAAACAAACTTAAACAACAAAACCTAAAGGAGTAACAAAAAACAAAAACGATAAAAAATTCATCTTCATAAAACCACAAGCTGATAAACATGAAAGTAGACTCAACAAAAATAGAGAAAGAGACGTACGAAAGAAAAAGAAACTAAAAAACGGATATAAAAGCCCAACAAAAGGATAAGGTAGATCATAAAAGGAAAGAGCTAAACCCACAAAATCACAAATCGGACATAAAAAAACAAATGGAAAACAAGAAAATGAGAAAACTATTCCTCTATCATCTCCGCACCTTAGAATGAAGATGAATTTCCCTCAAAACAAAGATGAGACGAATGATCATTATTATTCTATTGGTATACCGTTTGTCTCTGTTTGGAAATGATTCGAGACATCTCTCAGATATTTTGGTAAAGTTGGATTTGAAATTATTGTTCACGAATCAGTTTTAGATGTTATTGTTGATCGATTTTGGTTCCTCCGAAGTTGGATTTGTGATGGGTCGTAAGGAAATGAAAACATTATCCTTATTGTGCTAGTCTTGATCTACAAAATTGAATCTTGAATATAACTCTTGGTCAATGTCTATTCATTGTCATTCACGATCTTAGTGTTGATAGGGATGATTTGAGTCTATCAAGGTTGTTTTCATCAAACCAGATGCAAAAGATTTTCAGGAGAAGAATTGTTGACATTCTATTTTCTATTTTCTTAATAGGATTTTATGAGATTATTTGTTCAAATACTATCTTAGACATGAATTTTCACGCAGAGACATTATTCACATTCGAGCTTGAAGAGGGCCTTGGAAGCTCCAGATCATGAAGCTCTTGATGTAAATGCAATTTCGGCAATGATAGTAGATCAGGTTTGAGTTGTTCTTGGTGGACTTTTATAGAAACAATTGTTTTTTTTTTGTTCTTTGTTTGTTTTTTTTTTGTTTTTTGTTTTTTCTATCACGGATCGGATAAGATTTGGAGTTTGGGAGGGGGGAGTGGGTTAGCGGTGGTTGGAATCGGGCGGCATAGCAGCCGAAAACCGGTGACCACATGCAAAAGAAATACTTCCGAGAATTTCATGTAGAAATTTGGTCCATTCTTTGAGAGTTTCATGTAGAAATTTGTTCTAAAGATGTCATTACTCCTGCATATTAGTTAATAGTTAGTAGAACAAACCAAAAGGTGGTTCTAACCAAACCAATGGATTCGGAGAGTCATAAGTTCGAATTTCGAAGTTACATAGGTAGGGAAACATTATAACCACAAGGTTACAATTTCAGTAAGCAAGAGATCGAGAACAAATACCTGCTCACAATCCATCAAACACACAAAAACCAACATATGCTTTATGTTTCTAACTTACTAACACGGTGTCATTATTGTATAGATTGAAGATTTTCCGTTGCATAGAGCAAACACGCAGAGGGTCGGAAGCCAAAACGGCCAATAGTTGATCCGTATTCACCAGCAATTTCTTCCTTTGTTCTAGTAGTTTCTTGATTTTTCAATTCAATGTTTGTATTAGTTATTCTAAGAAACCAAATTATTTTCATCAAACAAGAGCAAAAGCTCTCACATCTTACCTTTAGAAGTCCGGATCTAGATCTGCAAACAAAGAGGAAGGAAAACAATGGTGATTTGGACTAGGAAAGCAATCGAACGATGGTCGGTGGTGGATGTGGTGGCGGACGGAACAGTGAAGACGGAAAGGCAACGACGTCGGTCTCGTGGTGGTGACGGAACTCCGGCGGCATCGAATCCACGAAAAAGTTTGAAAATAGAATTTATTACAGGCCAGAAGTTTTGAAGTACGAAAAACCAGAAAATCAAAAACTTAAGACCTTGAAATTAAAAAATGTAAGCCCACCTTTGAAATCAAAGAGGGTACCACTTCCCTTGCTTCCGACCAATTATGTTAGCTTTGACTAAGCATGTCCACGGGTCATGGGTTACCTGTGACCAGGCAGGTTTTGACCCGCCCGTGACCCGGCGGGTCATTGACCCGTCGGGTCACGGGTACGAGTCAAGGTGATCCTTACCCGTGAGTCCGGGTCGACCCGCCACCGGTAAAAAAATTTTTTTTTAAAAAAGAATCCAACTACTAGGCGGGTCGACCCGGCGGGTTATGCCTTTTCTTCTTCTTTTTCTTTAAAAAGTCGGGTTTCAAAGTAAATGGGCCGACCCGCCGGGTCTGACCCGTGACCCGGCGGGTCGGCCATTTATACGGGTCCGGGTCCGGGTCGACCCGGCGGGTCATGCCTTTTCTTCTTCTTTTTCTTTAAAAAGTCGGGTTTCAAAGTAAATGGGCCGACCCGCCGGGTCTGACCCGTGATCCGGCGGGTCGGCCATTTATACGGGTCCGGGTCGACCCGGCGGGTCATGCCTTTTCTTCTTCTTTTTCTTTAAAAAGTCGGGTTTCAAAGTAAATGGGCCGACCCGCCGGGTCTGACCCGTGACCCGACGGGTCGGCCATTTATACGGGTCCGGGTCCGGGTCACCCTTCTTGGACCCTTGACCCGGCGGATCCGACCCGTGGACATGCTTAGCTTTGACATTTGCCTTCCATCGTTTGTGAGCCTTAACTAAAGTCTTGTCCTTCAACATTTCGTCCACCCGACATTGTTACTCCTCTTGTCTATATTTCTTGACCACATCAAATTCTTCTACGGTCAAGATGGTTGGCTCATCATGTGTGGGAAGAAGGATGGAACGATTTCTAACCTAGCATTCATAGTTTAGCAGAACATTGCAGACTTCTCTCTAGAGTGCTCAGTTGCATGATCTTTAGATAAGGGAAAGATGTTCCCAAAAAACAGTGAAAGTTAGAGTATTAAGGTAATACATCTGATTTATACAATGGAGAGAAGCTCATATGTTGAGTCCAACTTGTTTGTGAGGTCGGCCTTGAGATCAATTACATCCCGTCGAAGAGCATTGAAGCCAAACTCTAAATCCTCCTATATTTGCCATGGGAGTGATGTTGAGGATGATGATGGAAGGTCAGCCTTCAACTTACATTCGCAAGCCAAGGTCTTCAAAATTCTAAGACGATGGAAACAATCTTCATCGGTTTTTCTAGTGGATTGTTGTTGATCCTCTAGGGAGGTGTCAATGGAAACGTGGTTGAAGATTGTTGGGAGAAGGTTGGCATAGGGAAGAGGCATGGCTCGGGTAGAGGATATGTGTGAAGCATATGGGTGCGAATGATGTTGGGCTAGTCAATATTATACCCATTCATCACCAAAAATAACAATTTCAAAGTCTGGTTAGTGAGGTGTTCTCGAGAATAAGAGCGAGGGAAATGCGTCTCTCAAGGATGGTGGAGATGATTTTGGCTTCAAGGGTGAGAGCATTGTGGGTAAGTTGATGTTTGACAAATGAAGTGGAGGAGGTAAGGAATTTTTCCTTAGCTAATTTAGCACACTCACTTCTGGATGGATGTGAGTCAAAGGGGATGTTTTGGGGAACGTTGAGGATTTGGGCGAGGAGAGAGGGGGTTAGGGTTATCTTGGTGTCCTTAACAATTGATTCAAGGGTTAGGGTTCCCATGTCCCTTTTGGCTACTATGTTGATGAAGAATAGTCTAGTAAGTCTAGAGAAGGCAGCCTCTCTTGGATTAAGGGTTTTCTAGAGAGAAGTAGCCTTAGCAAGGAGTTTAATTAGGAAGCACTGTTTGTACCTGTGTTGTGAGTTCAGTAGGAGCAAGTGAGGGAGATGGAGTCCGTGAAGGTGAGTCCGACGAGATGTTGATAGAAACATCACTCTGCTTCTTTGAAGGCGAACCCTTAACTTTCTTTGAGGATGATAAAGCGGTGAGATGAGTAGATCTTTTTTTTTTTTTAAAAAAAAAGAGAGGTGTCAAAGATAGATAGAGAGTGGTAGTATGTTTGTGCATTTGGGTTATGAAATGATGGTGAAAGAGTCAAACCAGGGTTTAAATAGGGGTCAATCAAATCAACATTTAAAATTTTAAGATCTTGAAAAGACGCGGAAGTTGAAAGGTTTTGATTTGACACTGAATCTAAACCACTTTGAGTTTCAAAAATTAAAATCATTAAATGTGTAACTAGAAAATCAAATGGACTTTGAAGATAATTATAAAAACTATTTTTAAAAATGATTATATGGTTTTTATCTAAAAAAGATAACAACTAAATAATCGGATCCAACTGTATTCAATTTTGTCTGATTTAATAGTTAAGACCTTGAACCTCATCTCAAGACCTTGAGATGTTAGCAGACAACATTATAGAGGAGATCGAAATAGTAGTCATTTACTCCCCTTACGATAATGTTTCCTTATTCAACATACCAAGCTCTAATCTAATGAAATTAAATCGATCTTCATGTAGAGACTTAGTAAAGATATCACCAGTAGATGATGTTGTCAAAACCTGTAGATTTCCAAAACCTATGATCTGGAGGGTTTTCAGCTTATGTCTCAGCTAGATCCACAATAGATATCTTGTGATTTTTTGCAAGCGGCTTTGAGGTTTGTCCAGAGGTTGTTCCAACCCATTTCTCTAATATTCCAAAAGCTTATTTTCATATCAACGTGGTAAATTTTTGTTTGTTAATGTGGGTATCGCATTGTTTCCGTCTTAGTTCTTGTGAGATGTTTCTTGTAATAAACCAGCAAAATGTTCGTTGCTTTCTGGTGTAGAGAGAACAACAATTTTCCATCTTGTAAATAACGTTTTTGGTTTGGGTTATAGAACCTTTGATACAATCGATACCATGACAACATTGATTAGAAGCAAGAAAGTGATACATCTAGCACAGTTGGTAAGACAATAACCATATATAGTCATTATGCTTAACATAAGACATTGACACGTAAGATTTTGTGATATAGCGCTTTGTAGGGCAAATCAGCCCCTTCAACAACAAGTTGTAGACAACAATGTGTAGTAAAATCAAATGCAGGTTGCGATACTGCACAAAACCAAAGTTCATCAGATTAGAATAGGAAATTTGATTTTAAAGAGCTTAACATAAGACATTGACTTCCTATCAAGATTTCCATTCTCTTTCATTTTGAATAGGAAATTTGATTTTGAAGAGCTTTAGATCTCTAATCCCAACGTGAATGTGAAGGGGATCTTTTTGAGAGATTTGGGGTTGTGATTGGTTGAGCCGACGATTTTGCAGCCTGCCATTGTTGGGGCTCCAATTTAGGTTTCGGAAGAGTGGTGGGTTAGGTTTTTGGGAGCGTTTCATCGCTGCGATTGGTGCCCTTTCTGCGTTTATTGGAAGATTGTAGTTGGAATGTTGATTGAGTCTGGGGAGAAAGAAAAGCTCCGGCAGCTATGGTTTTTTTCCCGGTGAACAGGAGAGAGCGTATAGTTTTTCAACTATGAGTAAAAAAAAATAATCATTTTAAATCACCTATTTATATTATTAGTAGTTTATAAAGTATAAAGATATTTTATATGAACACCTAGCTAAGTGATATGTTCACCTGTAATATCAGTCAGTCATAATGACGTTTGCGAAAAGGGCCTTGAATAAGTTATATTAAGATATGCCACAACTTATTGATGTAGATCTCCGAAGATGTTAGGGTAGACTTGGGTCGTAAACCTAAATTGTGGGTATGCAAACCGGAAAATCGCAGGTTTAGCAATGGGTTGTTTAAAAAAAAATTATTTGTAAACTAGACCACACCGGCGGTTAAGTTTATATTTTTTCTCCAAACCGGCGGAAACATAAACCGGCAAAAACCTAAACGTCAAACCTAAACCGATGGTTGGACCGGTTTGAAAACCGACGGTTTGACGGTTTAGCCCAAACTGTCCCAACTATTAGGGTCAACAAACTTTGTAAAAAAAAACAAAAGATAAAATAGTTTTTACGTGCAGGCTATTTAGCGCATTGTTTTTTACTACGTAATGCCCATTTAAATTTATATTCTTTGTCCGTCACGGACAAATGACCACTGTCGTGACGGACAAAATGTCTTGTGTGATATGACTATTTTGTTGATTAAAATTATAAAATTTGGTTTGTTTGAAAGAAATTTGTAATCTTTTGAATAACAAAAATTTGATTTGATTGTCTTTTGTTAACAGAAAGTTTAAATCTTTTCAATAACGCTATTTTGATTTGATCGTATTTATGTTTGAAGTTCAACGTCAGGTTTAAAAACGTAACATTGATCTTGAAACTTTGATTCCTTTGTAATTGTTATGTTTGTAAGTAAGTTTGATTTCTTTGTTGAAAGAAAGTGTTAATCCTTTGAATAAAATATCTTTGATTTGTTCGTCTTTTGTAAAAGAAATTTTAAATCCTTTCAATAACATAACTTTGATTGGATCGTAGATATGTATGATAGGAAGTTACGTTTATTTCTTGAAACTTTATATGTTCGATATCAATTCTTAAAACTTTGAATGATATTAAGGTTTTATTTATTGAACATTTATATGTTCGTTACGAAATCTATAAATTTTGATCGAAAGAAACATTTATTGTTATGTTTGTTATGAAATCGTAAAACTTTATAATCTTTTCAATAACATTTATTGATAGGAAGTTACGTAATTTTGATTGAAAGGAATTTATAATCCTCTCAATAACGTTAAGTTGATATTTTTATCTCATTATGTTCGTTACAACTCGTTATGTTCATTCAAAGATCTTACTAAATTAAAATTTGCCGAAAATATTACTAAAGTAAAATAAACTCATTAAGTTAATATAGGTCTACACATTATTGGTTGATTTAAAAGATACAAATATATGTTGTAAATCTCAAGTTTTGATGTAATGATCTGTCCGTCACGGACAAACAACATATGTCGGTGACCGACAAACGTCATTCGTCCGTGACGGACAGATGTAAAATGCCCTATTAAGGACAGCGACACTCATTTTCTTTCCCTTCTTCCTCTTCCTTTCTTCGCCATGACGAACACATACGAAACGATTTTTGCTCGATCTTCGGCTGCCATCTCTCGATCTCTATCTCGACATTTCTCGTAATCTCAAGTGTAATCTAAGGTAAACACTTCACTTTCTCGCTTTAGTTTTGTTTAAATTTGATTGTTTTAGTTAGGTTTAGATTTAGAGTTTAATTTGTGCGATTTAGGTTGTTTTAGATATATTTAGGGGTTTATATGTTACGAAAATGAATGAATATGAGTTAGGGTTATTAGTTGATTAGTTATTTTGGGTTTCATCGTAGGTTTAACGAGTTTGCATTTAGTGAGCAAATCGCGAACGCCATTGTTGGCGTTCGCGATTTGCTTAAGGTAGAAGGCACTTGCCCGTGACGAACAAGTGTCTTTTGTCCGTGACGAACAGATTGTGTTTTTTCCGTGACGGACAAACACATCTTGTCCGCTATGGACAAGAAGTAAGTTGTCCGTCAACGGAAAACTTACTTCATCTTATTATTACTATTAATATTTTTATTTTATTAACATTTGTTGTTTTTGTTTGCAGATGGAAAGAAACACAAACAAAGACGCCAAGAGATTCACCGGATTGGGATACTTCAAGAAGGTATTCCAAAGCGGCATGCGTTCTCTCAAGGGACAGCGAGAGGTCCACTCTATACATGAGGCCCGAGAGCTAGTTCCTTATTCTGGAGGTGCTTCGCTTGAGGAGCAATTTCCGACACAGGAGTCGGGAGTCAAGCAGCATAGTACATCTGGTATCGTGCGTGACATTGCTCAACTGAGCCCTCCACACTACGTTTCTAGCGGAGGCAGACATAACTCTTATGTCGGACCTCCATTCATCAGCTCATGGAGAGCTGACCCCTTACGGAGGGGGTTATTATTCACAGATCGAGGACCTGTCTGCTCCTTACCAGCAAGAGCAGCAGTATGCTCCTTCTTCTTCCCAGCAGGAGTAGGAGCATGAGCAGGAGGAGCAGACTGCTCCTTTGATCTAAACCTTCTTTACGTAATTTTTGCCTATCGTTGTAGATTTGTCTCATCCTGGTGTTTTTACCTTTATCAATGCTCAAAGCAATCGCATTTGGGAAGGGGTGCAATTACTGGTCCACATGTTCTTTACTAACTTCTTCTCCTCCTCATTCATCCTTCCCGCTAATGCATGACCCTTTAAATTTCTTCCAAACTTGTGGTTGTGGACACCACACTGCACGTGAACTTTCCATAAACGTTGGTAAGTCTCCAAAACCCTAATCAGGAATTCACATCCGCTTTTCTTCGTCGATGAATTCTTCCTCTGAGTTGGGTGCACATTTTTTGGGGTGTATGCTCCATATTTCTCGCACGACAGCCATGTCTTTCCCAAACTACCGAGGACCGACTTCTGTATCCGACTAACAGAAAAAACCATTTTATTTTCCTGTCCGACTTTTCAACCCATTCTATTATCTCCGCTCGACTATTGAAGTTTATGTCGGTTGTGAACAGGGTAGAGTAATCATTACTCGTCGCTTCTGAGGCGGATGCATTTACGTTATTTGTTGATCCTTCATCAATGCTGAGATTATCAACGTCCGCATCTATCTCCTCTAAACCATAAAAAAAAAAACAGTGTTCAATCTGTTAAAGTGTTATCCGTCATGGACAAAAGGACTCTGTCCGTGACGGATAGAGTCCTTTTTGTTACGGACAATTTATTTTCCGATTTTCTTTTCGAACCCTAACTAACGTTACATTCTTTAAAAACATGGCTAGAAATAGAATCGATCAATGGTTAAAAATCTAAGTTCAAACACGGTTAATGATTTGAACTTTAATGATCAAAAAAACAAAACTTACTTACCTCAATATTATCTCAGTCTTCGTTCTCAAAACTCAAAGATATTTCTTCATCATCAATATCATAATCTTCCTCGTATGACATTGTTAAGTTGCTTTTTCAAAAAGAATAGACTTTACGAGGAGATGGCTGAATGAGGGTTGAAGGGGATTGACAACGGTTTTTATAGGATAAAAAAAATTGATTTAAGATTTAGGGTTGTTAAATTATGGAAATAAAGATATTATTTATCCAAAAATAAGATTTAGGGTTTTTAATTTATGGAAATAAAGATATTATTTATATATCCGTAAATAAGATTTATGCTTGTTAAATTATGGAAATAAAGATATTATTTATCCGTAAATAATTTTTTTTATTTATTTCTAAAATAAAAGATAAGTTAGTTGAAGCGTTTGGTTATTGTAGTGTAAAACCTTGTCCGTGACGGACAACTTTAATAAAAATACTAAATAACGCACATTTGTGCGTTACGGACAAATGTGCATTGTTAGTAAAAAGAAATGCGCTAAATAACAGCGGCCTATTTTTTATTTAGGATAAAACTACACATAATATTTTAAAGTGAGAGAAAAAAAATAGAATAACATATTTGAGTTTAGGTGCAAATAAGGCAAAATATATATATCAAACCGAGGCAAACGGACAAATTTTGAAAGAATTTGGTGAACTGGAGCTTTTTATTGTCATTTATTTTGTAGATCGTCTAATATTTATCACTCTAATTGACTACCACTTTCACTCTATAAAAGATATGTAGAGGTACATACCGTACATTTATCAAATGGTTTATGACACAATCCTACTTAATAGAGCAAATATTATAAAAAAAAATTATTTAGCAAATTTGTCCAACAAATTTTAGAGTCTATTCGATTATATTAAAGAAAAATGAAACAGAAAACGATGCCATATTTTAGCCTTTTAGGAGCTTATGGATCCTATGAAATTTATAGGGAAGAAAAAGAATAAGCTAGATCAAATATAGAGTTTACTTTTTCAACCTAGACAAAATATAAAGGGTTTACTGTTTATTTATATTTTGTCTAGTTTGAAAAATAAAATTTTATATTTTATCTAAGTTTACTTTTTCACGTAGACAAAATATACTGAAAAATACCAATACTCAGTTGGTCTAGTGGGATGTGGTGCTAGACTCCTAACTCGAATCTCCCGGCAGCATGTATGAAAAAACTGATATTGGGAGGGTATCCCCAGCAATGGGCCACGATCGAACCGGGTGCTCTAATTAACTCTTCAAAATATAGAGTTAATTAACTCTAATTAACTCTATATTTTTTTTATTTTTTTTTTTTTTTTTTTGAAAATGGAAAGCAGTTCGAAACATTAGACGACATACCGTCTAATGAATCGAAAGGCCGAAAAAGATCGGCAGACGGACTCACCGTCATGAATGACAACAACAAAGAAAAAAGAAACGCACAAAAATACAACATAAGACCCGGAAGCTAGAAAATCTTCAGGGGAAAGCAGAATGATTCAGTCAATAGGAAGCGACGAGCAACAACGTTCATCTTCGAAGGAAGTACACAGGTATGAAGCCTGGGGAACAACTGTGGACACCTCAGATTTGGGCTGTAGCAGAGCCGTCAGGAGTCGATCACAAATCCACGCCCCCTTCTCGACAAACGCTCGAACCGCAACCAAATGAAAACATCACAACTGAGAAGACGATGCAGCAGAACACGGGTATCATGATATAAATATGTGAATAACTTTGATGGTTATGAGAAAAAAGATTTACAAGGAAAAAGTTGTTCAAACAGAGGTGGATAAAAAGTTGTTTAACACACATGGTGCCGTTAAGCTAAGATCGGTGCCGTTAGGCCGCGAGAAAAGTGCGCTTTAGTCGAGGAAATAACTCTTTCTTGTGATATCATTCCCAGTTTATATTAATATTAATATTTTATTTTTAAAATTTCTTATCAATATTAATATTTTATTTTTAAAATTTCTTACCATATTGTAGTATTATTAGCATTCAAGGCACAAGGGTTTGAGAACCGCTCCTTCTTTTTTTTAATATACCAGTGGATTGAGAACAACTTGAACAAAATTGAAGGGTTTTGGACTTGATCTGATGGCCTCAATAAGTGAGACGAGTTTATTAAGTGAGACAAGCTTTTTGATAAAAGATGTAACTAAGAGTCGCAACTCTCAAAAATGTGCCGGTAAAGCTACTATTGTTCACAAGTAAGGGTTTTCACCTTCTGATAGGTCGATGGTCCAAAAATTCTCATAATTGCTCATATGTTATAGCTTTGACAATGAAGAGAAAAGATAGCTTATGGAACACTAGCAAGAAGCCCCAAATTCAAATCAATTTTTAAGGACTTCCGTAGTGAAAATCGTGCTTGTAGCAAATGAGTCGGTTGTCTGTCGGAGAGACCCAAGAATGAGGCTTGTAGGCCAGTTTGTAGGAGCGAAAATTTGTTAAAAAAAACTCCGTAGTCTCCGTTCCAATCCGCTTTTGCCAGACCTCAGCAAGGAAAGGAACCAAAGGCGTCAAATCCAGCGAGATTGAAACAAAAAAAGGTCAGGAAGGGAAAGCAACAGCAAGGGGATGACGCCGGAAAAGCATACCCCGACAGGAAATGTGAAGAAACAAAAAACGCAGGGTTCGGCTAGTTTTTGACCGGAAAAATAAAGCCGGATCTTGAGATTGGTTGAAAAAATCGGGGTTGCCGAAATCAAGAACTCGATTTGGTCAAGGAAAAAGGAAAGAAATGTTGGATTCAACAAGAGGCGGAAAGAGAAACCCATCGGCACCGAGAGACGAGGGCGGAGATGCGAAACAAACTTCCCGGTAGGCGTTGAACAGGGTACCAAGCTCGCCCAAAAGGATGATCAAGACCAAGAGGAAGAGGTTGGTGACGTCCACTGTGGTGATATCGGGCCACTAGGACAAATCGAAGTCGACGATGCTTCCGAGGAGGAAGAAGGTAGAGACTCCGATCCAAAGGCTGGCCATAACCCAGCCGGAGCGAGTTCGTTTGTCGGGCTTGGTGAGCCATAGGACCTTGTTGGTGAGGATTGGGTCAAACCGGTAAGGTATTGTTTCCGCTTGTGGCGGCTAGGGTTTGGAACCCACCTCAAGAGATTGAAAAACCCTTTAGGTTTTTTAATTCCTCTATATTTTGTCTAGCTTAGAGAATATAATATAGACCCCTTTTTGATGGTGGATAAAATTTTAAAACCCGTTGGTAGCAAAGTCTAGGTTGAAAATAATAAAAAAAAAACTAAATTTATCTTTTGTTTTATTCTAAGTACATACCAAAATCGTTATTAGTAATTACAACTTAGCACGTGAAGCTCGTAGTTTTGCTTTTCATGTTTGGATTCAAACTACGTATTTGACAAGTGTAGTTGGAGTCGTCTTGATCCGGTTGAAGTCAATGAAGAATTTTTTTCTCTAAAAATAACTGTACAAGTGCACAACTACGTTAATGGTAAGCGTAGTTGGAGTTTTTTTTAAATTCACTCCAACTACGCTTACCATTAGCGTAGTGAGATCTTTTTTTTTTAAATCTAACTTCAACTATGCTTACCACAAGCGTAGTTAATCGGCTCCTATCATCTTCATCTCGGCTCCAACTATGTAGTCCACAAGCTTAGTTAAATTTCGAAGCTAAAAAAACAAAACTACACATTTCGCGTACGTAATTTATGCTAATAATAACGATTTTCGCCAGTACATCTAGCATCCTCACTTTCTAATAAGAAAACACCCTGCATGTTTGCAAGAAATCTGTCACATTTTGTCCTTTCGGTATGAAGGTTTATTTGAAATATTATAATCTTATAATTTATATTAATATGAATGTAAAATAACTTCAAACTTAGGTACCGATCGGTACTTCAAAATTATCGTACATAAAAATAAAAATGAAGATGAAAATAGTAAATAATTATTCAAAAATTAATATCTTCCTTAAACCTAACCAAACGAAGCATATATTTTGGGATTAACATTCACGTTCTTGGCAAATGCAAGCTAGTTCGATGACGCCAACATTTGTGAAGAACGCCTCCGAATCCTCATTGTAGTATCTCTGTTTATGCATGGTTTGAACTTTGTTGGGCACCTTAACGAGATTCATGATAAAATCGTTCAAGTTTTCTTGTTGCCTTGTTTATCTGTAAATCAGAATTTCAAATAAAAAAAAGGCTTGTTTGATTATGATTACGTTTCATGAATATGTTTCTTCATTATTATGATCGAGAATCGAGATCTTACCTCTTCCTCCCAATCAATTCTCCATGTTAATATGACAAGTGCGATTACTTGGACCACCATTCCCGCCAACATTCCGATCCATATCCCCTGTACATCATTCCGTATCGGGTTAAAGACATTAAAGACACGTAAGTTAACTCTATCAGACAAGCAGACGAGGTTTCTTTCTAAAACCAACTATCACCTACTAACGTGTTATTGATGTGAGATACTTTTATTGCCTACCTGAACGCCAAGTTTAGCTACGAACGCAAGCAAGCATCCAATGGGGATGCCAACGACGTAATAGGACACGAGATTAATCAGAGCAACTTTGGCTTGTGACCCGCAACCTATCGCCACCCCTGTATGCCATCATGCAGATTATCAAATCTTTCCAAATACAAAGACAAAACACAGAATTTTCAGACATGAAAATTAACTTGCCTGAGTAAACCGCTTGGAAACTGCTAACAAACATAGTCAAAGCAAGCAAAATATAAAGATCAGCAGCAGCCTCAGCAACCTTACGATCGCTTGTCAATAAGTACGGAATCGAGCGGCCGAAAATCAGACAGACAAGGCCAAAGAATATGCCTAGAGCCGCTGCCATCCCCGGTAGGACCTTGACGGTAAACTTCACCGCCTCCATGTTTCCTCGCCCTAGCTCATTCGAGACTCTAACACTTAGGTGTATAAACGCATATTAGTATGTTATACAAGAATAAAAACATTGATTAAGGTTATTAACTTCCTCGTACTTACCATGCTCCTGTTAAAAGACCAAGAGGTATCATAAACTCCCACGTATTAAGGTTCAAGCTGAAATTAAATGTCAACCTTAAACTTATTGCAAACATGTGATCGAAAGAGATCGAAGCTAAGAAGAAGGAAGGATTTTACCAGATAGAAAATGCAGACACTTGGACTACAGCATCCTTTGAGTATCCTGCTATCAATACGAGAATCGAACTGTACCATAGCTCAAAGCTAGAGCATGTATATAGAAAAAGATCAAATTAGGGTTAGGGGAATTCTGAAAATCTGATAGTATATATATGAGAATAAATGAATTGGTTAAGTAGGCATTTTTTTTGTTAATGTAAAGTGAAATAGACTTTTTTTTATTTATTAAGATACACAGTGTCCCTTTTCATCGGTTAAGGGCCTAGTTTGTATCAACTAAAAAAAATCATCTCTACAAAATCTTCTTCGCAAAGACTCACCAGATCATGAATCCTGAAGAAACGGAGAGTTTGATAACCGGTACGAGATCAAGAAAGGCGAGCATGGAGAATCCCTTCCATGTTTCCTTACACCAACCACCAAATACGTAAACCCATTCACAGAAGACGAAGCCCCATTGAGATATGATCATGGCAGCCATTGCACCAGGGACGCCGAGATTGAACTTAGTGACAAAGAGCCACGAGAGGAGCAAATGAAGAAATAATATCCCCGAGGATACGTACCCGAGAATGGCGTTCTTCATTTGTGCTTGCAGGAACATTTGGATGGTCAAGGAGAATACAAATGTATAAACAACTGGTATGAACCACAAGGAAATGGTCTCGGTTGCTATTGATATATCGTCGTCTTGTCCTAGCAACTCGTAAATACGAGTCGCGAAGATCAAGAGCGGAAGCATGATTGAAACGGAAACAAAGTTGATTATCCATGAGCGTTGCAAGTAGATGCCCATCATATGGTATTGGCTTGCCCCGAATGCTTGCCCGCAAAGAGTATCGGTTGCAGTCGACATTCCTATCTGCAGATTTAAAATTATAGAATGAAAACGAAATGGATTCGGATAAGAGCAAAGAAAGTAAATGAAAATGATGAAATTATTTCACATGTTAAAACTAGTGCCGAGTTTATATATATATATACGATGGAGGAGAGTTGCTATAGCTTACAGTAATGCCATTGATGAAGCGCATGGAGATGGACTGAACGAGAGCGTAAGCGGCGAGGTCAATGGAGCTGACGTGTCCGATGAATGATTGCGTCACTATGAACACCGCGAACGACGTCAGCCTGACCACCATCGATGGCAGCGTGATCTTAGCGATGGTCTTTGTCTCTTCCCACAGTTTCTTCCACAGCTTTGTTTCGTCGTTGACATTTGCGTCAAGAACTGCTGGTTCCACCCCGTCGACATTCATTATCCTCCGACGTTCTGTTTTACTATAGTAGCCGTTCAATTCGTTTTATACGATTGGAATTTATACATATTGAGATGTGAGGCAATTCAGCTCAGATCCAGTTTGGAGTAATGGGGACCGTCTTAATTTCTTTCTGCTATGCGTTGCGTAGGATTAATGCAGGAAAAATGATTTTTTATTTTTTATTTTTTTTGTCTTTGGTCGGTCAAGATTTGACTTATTGCTCCGTGCAGTAGACGGATGTGTTAGTATTACCCCTTTGTGTGCTCGATGAGAGTCGGTAGGCATGACCCCATTGACCCGCAAACGATTGCCCACGAATCTGCTTCGGAAAACAGATAAAAAAATCTGTTGATATACAAGCAGCTACTTGGCAAGCCACCGGATCTGAGTACTTCATAAACGACGCACCGACTATTGAACTAAAAGGCCGAAAAAATACCTCAGCACACTCGTTCTTCCCGGCTACAGCAAACCCTACCTACACTCGCAGACCCTATAAGCTCTCTATGTCTAGATACTTACAGCAAGCCCTTCCTTCAGAAAACCAAAAGGAAGGGTTTACCTAATCATGTCTTGATTGGTCTATCTTATGGGACTATTAAAGAAGTGCATCATCGAGGCACTGTCATCCTAACTCCTACACTCAGTCTCCATGATGTTCTCTTCTTGCCAAGTTTTAATCATAAACTTCTCTCAATTTCCAAGTTATTACAAATGACCTATCTTGAAGCACATTTGACAGCTTCTTTGTGTTCTTTTCACGACCTTACTAATAGCAAAATTGTGGTCACTGTATCATGGTAGGTGGTTTATACCGGCTGATCAGTCATCGTCAACAGTCAAGTTTGACAACACATTGTCACAATAGTGATGCTAAGAATGTTGATAATTCTAACTTCAATGTAAATAAGCATGATATTCATTTGATTCATGCAAGATTGGGACATACTTCTCTCTCTAAACTCCATCATTTACACTTGCGTAAAACTCATCATATGAGTTCTCTTGTTTGTGAGTCTTGTGACACTTGTACCTTGTATAAACAACACAAATATCCTTTTTCTATTAGTCAATCTCATGCTACTAATGTGTTTAAATTGGTAAGTCGTTTTGATATTTGGGGACGATATCATATTTCATCTATATTGTGGTGCTCGTTATTTTCTAACCATGGTACATATATAATCATTCTCGATGTACCTTGACATTCCTCATGGCTACCAAGCAACAAGTCTTCTCCATCTTGGAGAATTTTATACACTGTCTACACATTTCCAAACCATGGTCAAATGTTTGATAATGGAGTTGAGTTTCTTCAACACAGGCTCCATAATCTCTTCTTAACCAAAGGAATTCTTCTTCAAAGGTTTGCTGTCTATGCTACTCAATAAAACACCAAGGTGGAGAGGAAGTACAAATACTTGCTTGAGATTGCAGGAGCAATCATGTTGGCTGGTTCCTCAATAAAACATCAAAGCTTTTATATCTTCAATTCAGTTGAATTGAAGATATAAAACTCATTTTCAGTTGCCAACAAGATTTTGTAGCTCAATTGAGCTCCATGTTGAGTTTGTTGTAAATTGAAGACATGTTCAGTTTGCCCAACTGTCGTACAAAAGTTGTTAAGTTTAAGATAGGATCCACAATCAAGATTGAAGCCAGCTGAATTGGTTGAAGTAGTACAATTTTTTTTAAAAGGCTTCATTTTTTGGCTTAGCGAATAAACATTTTGGATGGTAGTTTAAGAAAAGTATAAAATAAATAGTGATTTTATCTAAAAATTTTAAAAGGGTGATTTGTACAAGCATCCAAAAATAAACGATAATTTTGCATAGAGTTTTTTTATATATAGTAACTTTATGTAAGTTTGATTGAAGTAAATGTACTCCATAATTTGACATACTAGGCCTTTTTGAGAATATGATTTAGTAAATGTACTCCATAATTTTTTACCACTTTTATTTAATGGTAGGTAAAAATAATTAACCCTTCTATTTTAAAAAAGAATAATAAATGTTTCTTATTTTTATATTAGTGTAAGTTTTAAAATTTACTTACTGAATTTGTTTTTTTTTTTTGCCTTTTTATTTTCTTTATTATTATTTTTTATTTCTCATACCCTTAAAGTTTTTATACCAGAATTTTTTTCATACCAGAATTTTTTTCATTCCAGAATTTTTTTCACCAGAAGTTGTTACCAGAATTTTTTTTTTACTAGAATTTTTCTTACCATAATTTTTCTTACAAGAAATTTACATACCAGAAATTTACATACTAGAAAATTTATATACAAAAAATTTACATACCAGAAATTTATATATTAAAAATCCGTACCAGAAATTTACATACCAAAAATCTGCACCAGATTTACATACCAAAAAATTTAAATACCAGAATTTCGTACAAGATTTACATACTAGAACAACAAGAGAATCAAGTTAATGATGCACACATTGTGCAACCTATAAGGCACAATATTCTAACCTTTCACTAGATCTATCTTGATTGGAACTTGCTCAACAAACCAGAAAGCTCAAAGCCTGCAGTAGAGCCTCTCAAAGATATATGAAAAGGTTGAATGAGAAACAAATTACGGGTTTGTGTGATGTTTAGACCCACCTCACAATCTGATGATGCAGTATAGTGTTTGATTTCATGATTACTTCAATTATATTTTTCATGGAGTAACTTTCATTTTCTACCATAAAGTAATATAGTGTTTGATTTTATGTTACAAATGCAGATTGTTCAGCACAATCTTTACTATCAAGAGCATTATACAAAAGAGTTTGACATGAAAAATAGTGAAAGAATTGAGGTAGTAGAGACCATTTCTATTCTTAACAAAGTCAAACTTAGGAGAAGGTAGTATGTTTATGGTTCCATGGCCTAGAACCTCTATTAATGAATCATTGGCTGTTTGAACATGTCTAGGTTCAGGAAATGGTTGAAATGAGTGGAAATTTTGTGGCGAGTTCGTCATGGTTTAGTGGCAGTAGGATGAGAACATTTAGAAGCTCTCAGGATGAAGGGTATGGATCAGTTACAAGATAGAGAAGAGGGTGTGGACAAGAGGCAGCATCACCTAATGGTGTCTCACGAGAGTAAAGGAGGACTCTTGAACTTTTTTCAATTCAACAGCCCCAATAACTTCTACATGCCCAGCTCCATGGGTGAGACAGTCCAACCTCTCGCCAACGCCGGATCAAGACCGTCGCCACCACTTGGAATCTGTCCTCTTCTTCGAGCTTCTCCTCCTCTCCACCTCTGTACATTCTCGCCCTTACCATACACAGGAAAGCGCACCTTCCATATCCGATCTAGATCTCGTCTTCACGCAGGTCAGTCACCGGCTGAGACATTGATTAACAACAACAGAAGCCAAAACCAAATGATGCCGAGTGAAACCTTAACTGGCGGTTGATTAACCCCATTTTCTGGTTGAAAACGAGAGAACCACCGAAACTGATTAAGAAGAAGAATAGAGGGAGGGAGAAGAGGCAAAAACAAAAGCTTGAAGACGAGGACATCGAAACTTGAAAGCCGAACAACATACCTGTTGAATATCTTCTCCTTTGCGATCGAAGAAGAAGAAAGGAAGAAGATGAGCTGCTTTAGAAGGCACAGCTGCTCAGCTCCAAGGGAAGAAGAAGATAGCTTGTGCTGTTGTTGTGTCTGCTGCTCGTGACTAGGGAAGAAAGAAGTTAGGGTTACGGTGAATGTGGGCTTTAAACAGTAAAAAAAAAAAGAAGTCTACTTACTAAACGGATTATACAAAAAGCCCAATTATTTTACACAAAACCTAAAACTTCTACTCAATATTAAGACTTCTACTCAATATTAAGACTTTGATCTTTTGATTTAAGATCGAGCAACCAATAAATTTTTTAATTAGAGATTTAAATATTAAGTTTGATAACTTTATTGATAATTCCCTTCAAATTCTAATTTGAGTTTATTATATAACTAGTGTATTACCCGTACCTTGTGCGGGTTGAAATTTAATAAATACTTTATACTTAAAGATTTATATGTATACTTTTGTAATATAAAAATTCAGAGGAAATAATTGTTATTATTATTTTTTATTTTTTTTTATTTTTTTTCTTCTTATAATAATCATATATTAAATATAATTAGATCATGTCCTTTTATTGTAAATTAGAATATAATTTTTTTAATGATTATATATTAGCTTTGAATAAAAATAAATATATTTAGAATTTAATTAGATAATTTACTTGATCTCTAAAAATTAGTAAGATTTTAAAAAATTAATTATAGATTTGAGGATTTATTTTTTATTTTCTATCAAAATTATTCAAATAATAACTTTTTAAAAATATTTTGGGGAGCTGCGTGAATTGTGGCGTTGACACGTGGCAAAGAAGGTCTTTCCTTTAATACATACTAGTGTAGTACCCGCACTTTGTGCAGGTTGAGTTTTAAGAAATTACTTACTACTTAGAAATTTATATTGATATTTTTGTGAAATAAAAATCCGGAAAATGAAACTATAATCATTATTATGACTTTTAATTCTCTTTTTAAGTATTAATCTCTTCTAATTAATTATATATTTAAACTGATTTGTTAAGATATGCTTGTTGATAAAAAAATTCCGTAAAAGTTTAAAAACTATTTTTATAAAACTATTTATTTAAATATTTTAAAAAAAATTTAGAATTCAATTTCCAATTTATATTAACATTTAGAAATCACTTTTTATAATATTTTTTTAGGCTTCGAGAAACATGGCGTTGACACGTGGCAATAGAGCTTCCCCTTTAATAGATATAAGATTTATTGTCTTCTTAAAAGATAAAATAAGGATAATAAAAATTAAGAAAAAAATAATTAAGATAATTATGGGCTTGGGCTTGGGCTTGGGCTGATCGAGCAGAACGGGCCGTGTAGGCGGTGTAGTTAGGGTCGGGCTCTCATCAAAGAATAACATAACTAAAACAAAGGATGGTTTTACATATGTTCCTGGATGTGAATAGCTTAGGTTGGGATGAAATCTCTTGTGAGTATAACTTCTACGTAAAGTTTCTTTGTATATGTGTTTACTCGTGTGAATATGGGTGATACCGAAAATTTCCAAAACTCACAATAAAGTACAGGTTTAATGTAAAAATTTAAAAAAAATAACCTAAAATAATACCAACTATCAACATTGAACCGAAAATAGTACGAAATTTGAAAATTACTAGGAGCGATACAAACTATATATGTATTTACTAATAATAATACGTAATACTTTTTCGGTAAAACTCTAGCTCCGGCGATGACGTGGCAGCCGGAATGTTACATGTCATCAAATAAATGGATTAGATGTGTGATGCGGATTTTATTCTTCAAAAAATTAATTTGAAAATATTAAAAAATAAAATATTTAATATTTTTAAATAATAATTTTTTAAAAAAAATTTGTACAAATTTTTTTAAAAAAATTTAAATAAAATTTACAAAAAAGTTGGGAAAATATTTTTAGGGATTAGGTTACAAGATTAAAAAAATTTTAAATTCGAATATTTTTTCACAAATTATATTTATAGAGTTAAAATTTTCATTGTATACAAAAATCCAAAAATAAATTTGATTAAAAAATATTCTAAAAATATTATATTTTATATTTTTTTGGAAAAATAAATATTATTACATTTTTTTGACAAATCTATTTAAAAAATTTTCAAACTTTATTTTAAAAAATTATTTTTTAAAAATAGTATTTGTACAATTTTTTTAAAAAAATTATTATTTAAATTTTAAAATTAATATTTTTTTATATTTTTTTAATATTTTAATATTATTAAATAGTGTTTTTAAAAAATAAAATCCATATCACACATTTAACCCATTTATTTGATGACATGTAACATTCCGGCTGCCATATCATCGTCGGAGCTAGGGTTTTTGCCGGAAAATATATGACGTATTATTTTTGGTAAATACATTGATAGTTTATATCACTCCTACTAATTTTCAAAATTCGTATTATTTTCGATTTAATGTTAATAGTTGGTAATATTTTGGGTTATTTTTCCTAAAAATTATAATCATAAATGATAAATTACATATGTAATTGAAAAGCTAATATATAGAATTGCCAAAAGCTTAAAAGTCTAAAAATACCACATTTACCAATAATACCAAGTCCCTCATTCTTGTTCAAAAAGCAAAGAAAAAAAAATGTAGACTAGAAGATTAGTTTAGAAACAGAGCACATAAAAGGTGAGGTTGGAAGAGGGGATCCAAGTTGGACTAAAACTCCCACTAACAACTTTCACTCTTCCGAAGGAAATGCCATCCCGGCCGGCCACCGCCAACGACTATTACCGGCCACAGCGTCCACCAGGACCACCACCTCTATCCAACTCTGACTACCACCAACACTACTACTCTACAACATCGCATCCTCCCTACGCCACCTCTTCCTCATCTTCTCCATCAATCAAACGGTGTTGTTGTTGCCTATTCTTCCTCTTTTTCTTCATCGCTCTTCTCATCATCGGCGTCGTACTCGTTGTTTTGCTCGAAGTCAAGCCAAAAAAGCCCCAATTCGACCTCCAACAAGTCAGTGTACAATCCGTCGGAATTTCATCCAATTCCGCCACCGCAGTTGCCGCCGCAGCCTCATCTGCGTCGCTATCACTCAACATCCGGCTCCAATTCACCGCCGCAAATCCTAATAAAGTCGGAATTAAGTACGGTGAGTCCAGATTCACCGTCATGTACACAGGAATCCCGCTCGGCGAAGGAATCGTGCCTGGATTCTATCAACCAGCGCATAGTGTCAGAGAGGTTGAGACGATCGTCTCCGTCGATCGAGTTAATCTCCAGCCAGCTGTTGCCGCAGATCTCATCAGAGACGCTTCGCTCTACGACAGGGTTGAACTTAGGGTTCTCGGCGAAGTCAGTGCTAATATTCGCATCATGAGCTTCGATTCTCCCGGCGTTCAGGTTCTTTCTCTCTTTCTCTTCCTTTGAATTGTTGTTTTGTTTCTCTGATCGCCTTCGCCGACGATGTTAAACGGCGCCGTTTATGGTATGATGTGGAGGTGTGGAGGGAAAGCTCGACATGTCCACTTTTTATTTATTTTTATTTTCCTTGTTTGTTAGTGCTTTAGTTAACGTGCGCTGCTTCTTTTGGAATTTGTAGAAAACTTGTTGCACTTTTGCTAAAATGAACCATTGATATAGTGAACCACTTGACTCTGTAGGTGACTTTTGTAGACCACAATGCTGACCAATCAGACAATGAACTCAAAACTTAATCCCTAAGCAAGCTCAAATTACCAGGTTTTAATTTATTTTCCAGATTAAAAAGTATTAGAATTATTTTTCTCAAAATATGGTTTCCTCGGATTATATAGACTTCGCTTTAGACCTTATTTTTTAATATAGCATGTAAAATTTTCATTTTATGAATTTTTGGTGACAAATTTATTGAAATATCTTATTTTTACGACAAGATGAAGTATTTCACAAGAAATTATTGTCAGGACAATGGTTTTATAATGATGTTGTTTCTTATTCCATGCAAACATTAACGTTCTGACTAGTTTCCGAATGAACTACGGGATAGGAAATCTACCAAATTTCAACGACAATGTGATGTTGAGTGGGGACTGGATTTTGCTGGTGGCAATGTTTTTATTTTGATTTTGCGGTTGGATTTTATCTTATGGCTGAAGTAATGACAATTAGACTGAATTAGTGGCTTTGGATGCCCCTTTCCCGCCTTTTTATTGGGCAAATTGCCCCCATAGTTTTCTACCCTAATTGATAAAAGGATTTTTTCTCTTGGTTCCCTCAAAATTTGGACTTATTCTCTTGGTATTCACTAAGTTTCAAAAATCCTCTTGGTACCCTCATGGTTTTATTTTTTTCCTCTATATAACCATTCTTTATATATTACATTAAAAATTCATTATAAAATAATTAAAAATCAAAAAAATAATTTTAAAACTAATTTTGACCACATTAAATATTAAAATAATAAATTTATAATAGAATTATATTTTTTTGTATTTTTAATAAAATGTAAATGAAAGATAAATTTATTTTTTTAAAGAAAATAATTTTTTTAATTTCGGATTTAAAATAAAATATATAAAAAAAATTTAAAATTAAGAGTCTAAAAATTTTAAATTATTGTAATTTTTTTTGAAGTTCTATAATATCTTAATTTGAAAATTTTATTTTATTTTATATTTTTAGTTCTTTAGTTTACAGATTCTTAAATTAAAAAAAATATAATTTTTTAATAAAATTTCGAATTAAAATAAATGATATAAATTAAATTAAAAAAATTACAATATTTTTAAATTTCTAGCAGCTTAAATAAATGTTTTTAGTTTAATTTATATATATTTTATATGAAATCTAAGATAAAAAAATTATTTTAATTCATGAAATAAATATTACCTTTAATTCAAAATATAAATTTATATATAAAAAAAATTCTATCATAAATTTATTAGATTATTTTTTCAATGAGGTCATAATTAATTTTAAATTTTTTTTTTCTTATTTTTTGTTATTTTTTAATGACTTTTTAATGTAATATATCAAGAATGGGTATAAGGAGGAAACAAGTAAAACCATAAGGGTACCAAGAGAATTTTTGAAAGTTGATGGATACCAAGAGGATAAGTCCAAACCTTGAGGGCACCAAGAGGAAAAATTCTTGATAAAATTAGTCATTTTATAAAAATATTATTAAATAATTAGAGTGATGTTTGTTATATAATTTTACGAAGTATATATGAAATATAAAAAATTATGAAATTGTAACATTGTATTTAATAAATTACTAATACTATAAAACTATGTAAAATACAATAATTTTATCAGTAGACTCACATTACATAAAAATATTATTAGAAATTATGTAAAACTAATAAATACAGTAAAATTATGAATATAATTATAACTATTACAATAATAGTAAGTTAATAATAGTTGGAGTAGGGAGTTATATCAATCATATATATAAATATTACATGGGTGTGAAAACATGACAAGGAGCTAGGCTTCCTAGTGGACTTTTTGTGTTTTACCATCTCGTTTTACAATGATTTCTTGTCTGCAATTATTGACAAAGTTTAGCATTTTAACCATTTAACCTATTCACTGCACTGTAGCCATAGAAAAATGTTCACCCATAGTGAAGAGAATCTGCCCTTTTTCTTGCAATCTTTTTTACGTTTCACACCATTTAACTTTGTTGTCTAGAAGAGCTAGTTTGTCTGGTTTGTAGTTCTTGTTAACTTCGTCACAAGCCCGGGTTTAAAACCACAATAGTGAATAAAGGCTTGTTTGGTTTTAATTCCGAAAACGGAAGTAAAACGAATCTAGTTCATGTGCATATCCTTATTCATTAAATTTTTTGGAATCATTCCTTGTGATTTGAACCAATTGGAGTAGTATTTGATTAGTTAGGGAAACAAAATGATGCATTTGCTTGAAACCTTAATGAATGATTTCAAAAAACTTGGTGAACAAGTATACATATGGATTAGATTCATTTCTACTCCATTTACCCTAAACATTTATAGGGTTTGACTTGATTGATTCCATCCATGAAATAGTAGTAACAATGATTCAATAGAAATGATGAAATTGGAATGGAAATTTTGCAGGCATCAGTAGACTGTGGAATAGTAATCACCCCAAAGAATGAGTCTGTGACTTACAAACAATGTGGATTTGGTGGGTTAAACATATAATCATCCATCATTATCACTAATTCCTACAAGAAGGGCTTTTTTCATCGCCTTCTTCTTCTTTTGGTCATCACTCCATTTCCCATGGCGGTGTTCCTGCTAAAGAATAGAAAGACAACACCATAGAAGAAGCTTGAGGATGAAGCAAACAAATTACATCATCACATGGCTGCAAATGAGGTGTTTACAGAGGAAGAGAAAATGCTGTAAAAGCAAAAGGAGATTTCTGTTTCCTTTTTCTAATTTTTGCAATTGTGCAAATATTTTTCTTTTTCTTTTTTACTGATGTTTTATTTTTCTCCTTATATTAATCGATGGGAATTTTTCATCAACTTTACGTGTTGAGACGGCCTTGTGTTGCCTCCTGAGTCCTGAAACCTGATACTTAATCCTTATATTTTCTTGATATATAAATATTTTGCTGCTGCTGAGAGATTACTTTCACACTATATATGAACATCATAGCTTTGCTTGTTACGGATCTATGCTTGAAAGTTCACGCCATATGAACAATATATTTGTTGCTCACGAGAGATTACTCTTCACAGAACATGTGCAGCTGTAGCACTAAAAACGACAACCTAGAAGATGTTAAATTATGATTTAAAACTCATCAAAATAGATTTTAATATAGATTAATTAATTAAAACACGTAAAAATAAATTGAAATTGTTATTTAAGGGTAATTTTGTGTAAATTTTATGCTTCAATAGTGTTTCGAAAACTATTTTCTAACCTATATCCAACTTAATTTGAAAATATTTAGGTATACTTATTTTATTTTTATTTTTGTAAAAGTATACGGTATAGCTAACTGATTCTCCCGAGAGACATTTTTATTCACCAATTGACATGTGTGCCGATAGTCTTATACTCTTATGGGTTTGCATCTGTAAGGGTGTTGATAGATTTTGATTTTGGTGGAAGAAAGACCACACAAAAGGTGGAGATAGAACCACAAATTGGAACGATTTTATTATGCTATATTTATAGCGATTACAAAAGCATATACTATGGAATAATATGATTATGTATAATCAAATCGTATCTCATAGTATATTATCTACCCTAATATATCTAGATATTATCTTTATATTGTCATAAATATCCTAATATTCCCCCGCAATCGAAGCGTGAGTAGGACAAACGGTGAAGATTGAAATAGCTCATAAAAATGAAACAAAGACATGTAGCGAACAAGTCGCTAGTTGGGTATTGTTCTCGGACAAAGCCGGTGTTGTTTTCGGACGAAGCCGGTGTTGTTCTCGGACGAAGCCGGTGTTGTTCTCGGACGAAGCCGTTGTTGTTCTCGGACGAAGCCGGTGTTGTTCTCGGACGAAGCCGGTGTTGTATTTGGTGAGTATGTTCTCTCCGAAAGAGCCGGTGTTGTTCTCTGACAAAGTCATGTTGTACTCGGACATGCCGAGTTGAAAGTGTGTGAATAAGTAGATAGGATCGGAAGTGTCTGTTAGGCAAAACCGCTCTAATACCATGATAGATTTTGGTGGAAGAAAGACCACACAAAAGGTGGAGATAGAACCACAAATTGGAACGATTTTATTATGCTATATTTATAGCGATTACAAAACATATACTATGGAATAATATGATTATGTATAATCAAATTGTATCTCATAGTATATTATCTATCCTCATATATCTAGATATTATCTTTATATTGTCATATAATAATAATATCCTAATAGGTGTCGTAAGATAGTGCACTAAGAGAGTGATCCATATAATTATTTTCGTTGTAAATATAAGGGGTAATAAATCCTCCTCATGATAGCATAAATGCAAAAAATAAATGTTGATAGCAATATAGAGATGGTACTGAAATGTCATTCCTCGAGTGAGGATGGGTTGATTGAGACGCACTACTCCATACTACCTCCGATCAAAAATAAGTGTCGTTTTAGAATTATAAATTTGATTAAAATTATCTGTCATTTTAAGTTTTCGAGACCAATAAATGAACAATAATTATAAGAAATGTTCTTGAAAATTGGTGTAAATGATTAATTTTAGTTATAAAATCTTTCTTATTGGTTTAGAAGAAGGTTGAATATTAAATAAGTGATAAGATTTAGAAAAACTTTACAAAATCTATGTTATTTAATATTTTTCTTAAAAATTGTGTCAAAGGCTAAAATGACAGTTATTTTTTATCAGAGGGAGTATTAATTAATATTGATATACCAAAAACAAATTTAATTTCACGTCTTATCATCTACGACATTAATACTTAAAAAGTGAAATAGATACATTTTTTTATTAGTAAACTAGATTTAATTCTATTCCGATATTAAAAGGTGAAATAGATACGGTTCTATTACAATGTAAACAAGATTTAATTCTACTCCGATTTTAAAAAGGTGAAATAGATACGGTTCTATTCCAATGTAAACTAGATTCAATTATATTCTGATTCATTGGACACAACCATATTATCCAATGTAAACTAGATTCAATTATATTATAATTTATTAGACACAACCATATTATCCTGAATCCATGTTGTAATCGAATAATATTGAGTCCTTTTTTTATTCAATAAAATGCATGTGAAACACGAAGTACACTTTATTGCTTTCCTTTTTCCTTTGCTTCTAACCCTCCCTACCTGCGGCCTGCCCCGGTATTGGTGGAAACGCAGCTACAACTCATCAAGGACTTCCGTCAGGTTGCTGCTTTATCTAAGCCGGCGACCATTTGTCCGGCCATCCCTAAGGTGAGATGGAAGAGGCAGCCATCAGGCTTTATCAAGATCAACAGTGACACGTCCACCTCAAATGCAACCTGTGGGATTGGGATGATTGCTCGTGACGAGGAGGGTACTGTCTGTTTTACGGGTGCAAAGTCGATTCAACAGGGAACCGGCCCAACTACGGCTGAAGCGGAGTTTACGGGTGCAAAGTCGATTCAACAGGGAACCGGCCCAACTACGGCTGAAGCGGAGGCGATACTTTGGTCGGTCGAGTGTGCTATAGAACAAGGGCTATCTCATGTCTTCATTGAGTCGGATTGTCTGGTGATGATCAACAGCCTTCAAAGGAAGACAATTGATAGAGGTTCTGATGGGATGGTTGTTGGTATGATTCTCCGACGTGCGCATTGCGGCGGTGCAATGGTCGTTTGTCAAATCGCCAAGGAAACCAAGCGGCTCACAACTTTGCTCGGCTAAAACCGTCAACCCCGTCTTTTTTCATTGATTCTGCTTGTGTTCCTTTTAATTTGCATTCTATCTTGTTAGACGATTTGATGACTGCTTAATGAATGTGTGGAGTTCTTATAAAAAAAAAACTCCCTACGAATCTTTAATCTCTCCCACAAGCACCAAAACGAACCACCTTTCCTCTTTTATGACATATTGTCCTATTCTTCCTACTAAGTGATGAGTGACATATACATCATATGTAATATTTTCATATCCCAAAACAAAAGTACAGTCAAATGTCTGCTTATCTCAAGATAAACCTCAGGCAAATATGCCACAAATAATGAGATACAGAAAAACATGCTCCTCACAATTTTGAGCGACTCGACATCTAAAGCATACAGTCCATTGAAAATAATAGGGAAGAAATATCAAATGAAGAAATATAAAAAGCAAGCCACGTTTGATTTACTTGTCTTAACATATAAACAAAAGCCGAGCTAACAATAACACTGAATTCCCAAACCTAAGATTAAATAGAGAACACAAAAAAAAAACTTACTGATGCTCAAGATTTTCAGTTGCAATATCACCTTCTTCTGGCTTCATAGTGTCCATGTCATCAACCCTTCGATTATTCTCTTCGACTCCAAGCACGTCATCCAAAAGGTCATCATCCCCGGCATTGATATCTTCC
Source organism: Fagopyrum homotropicum (assembly GCA_033239125.1). Classification (NCBI taxonomy): domain Eukaryota; kingdom Viridiplantae; phylum Streptophyta; class Magnoliopsida; order Caryophyllales; family Polygonaceae; genus Fagopyrum; species Fagopyrum homotropicum. The sequence continues at coordinate 6,566,158 of BSWB01000001.1, read as the reverse complement.
ACATCATCGTCTTCTTCATTGTTTTCTCTAGGAGGGATGTTTCGTCTCTTAGGTCCATGTTCAAGTCTATGGGTCTCGAGTTCCTTGTCCATGTTTTCCTGCAAGCTTGCATCGTTGTTCATTTTCCTGTTGTTCTTCCCTGCATTTTTCTGCCTTTCAATCTCCGTTTGGACATATTGCTCTTCTATCTGCTTTTGGTATGCTGTAAGTTCTTCCCTTCTTGCAGCTCTCCATTCCAAGAAGGCCTGGGAAAACGAGATTCAATTTATTGCAAGGAGGTAAATAAACACAATTTCAAACAAGTCAATTCTTTCAGTCTAGTCTGCATTCCTGAAGTCTAATATAACCTCCAATCAAGCAACTTGGTAGCTCTTAGATCCTTAATTGTAAGAATATTACAATAAAGTTTATCAACTGATAAATTTTTGGTTAATTGCCAAAAGATGACTTACAAACAGCCCCCTTCAAGGATATATAAATGGCATTGTTTAGTCCTTAAGCTAAGGAGGTTTTTAGAAAATAATAATTAACAGTTGTCTACAGGATACTTATTATTAGGATTAGAGACATATCTAGAAACCAACAATTATTTAGGATGTTGCTTCAAAGAGCAGCCTACACTTTACAGGTACTGGACCCTAACTACTTCCACTGTTCCACCAAATGCCCTAGTTCTGTTGCATTATCTATCATTCTTTAACTCTTAAAGCCTTGTGCTAATAAATATTTATTTAACTTAAGGCTCAGCGCATGCACAAAACACAAAAGGAAGCTACCTCCTCTTTCTTCTGCTCAGTTAAGCTTACATCTTCATCCAGTGGTTTTACAGGCTTATAATATATAGGTGGCTCAGTCTTTGTCCTGAAAGACAGAATACAAAACCCAGGAAAAATTAGATACAATGCAATATCGTTCTGAAGATTATCAATATCTTTCAATATCATGCAATGAAGCATCAAGCAACAAGCACCAAGTTGCCTTAACAGCATGCACATGAAACAGAAACTTATCTTCGGCTCTAAAAATTGTCAATATGGACACACTTTTGGACCAAAATTAAAAATAACCTGCATTCGAGTACAAAGAAACTTTTATGAGTATTTATAGTCGAATAGAGACATTTCATAAAAGAAACCAATGACAAGAACACAAACTACATAAAGTGGTCAAAGAAGTTCAGAACCTTAGAAAACTCGTTAGCTTTTTATGGTGCTCACTCCACTGAAGAAATAGCAATTCCAATTTCTTCTCCTCAGCCTTGGCGGCAAGGCGTGCTCTTAGAATCTGTTCATAACAGTTGCATTACATAAAAGGTAATGCGAAGTTGCTTAAGGAGCCAAAAGAAAATAGAAAACTCGTTGCCGGAGAACATTACCAAATCACGCTTGCGATTTTCGGCAATCTTCTCACGCTCTTCTTGCCTCAGCCTTTCACTCTCTTCACGCGCCCTTTCTTCCGCCTGGTAGGGTGACATTTCAAAATTCATAATTGATAATTAATGTCATCCAAGTTGCAATAACTCGTGACTAAGTTCCGTCAAACCAAAAGTGGACCCACTCTTAGACTGCAGACTTTGAATTGCACTTAATTTGAAACTCAACTTCAGTAATTACACATACCAACATACATAAGCACAATTTGGCAACTTCAATTATGGTCATATGAATATGATCTAGGAGGAGCATACAAGGGATATTGGAAAGTCATACACATGCAATTAATTTATAATTGTTGCCCAGGATAAAGGTCCACAGAAAATAATTCTGTTGCATTGTTACAGAGAGAGTTTTTTTTGGTAAAGTTTGTGTGAATAAAATCTAAGTGCTTACTTTTTGCAATGAGTTTGACCTCTTCATATAAGCCTCTGTTCCTGCCAGCTGAATATCTTCTTTCCTGAATTTCTGTAGCATGATTAAAGTTTAAGTAATGCACAAGAACAGCTAAAAACAACAGCTTTGGATAGAGCCTAGGACCAATTTGAAATAAGGATTCATAGAGAGAGAATAATAGAGTATGAAGGCGACAAAAGTATCCTCCAAATGACTGTAATTAGACAAAAGTTACAAGATTTATGATCCTTCAAATGACTTTACATAAACAAAAGTCACAACGCTTGTGGTTCTTGACCGATGATTTTTTTGTATACTTGATATCTAGCATCAGGTTGCACAAGCATTACAAGAGCACAAAATTTCATATTGTAAATTGAGTTGAAGCCCCAGAAGAGAAACATGAAACACAAGCATGCAACAGCAAAAAACACATTGAATACCTCTAATGTCCCCAAAAGCTGACCAAACATTCTCCTGTTTCTATTAACCAGCTTTGGATCGTCAATTTTAGGCAAAACTCTGGGAACAGGCTCTGTTGCTTGGAAATCAGCTTCCTAGAACAAATACATGACCTTCTGTCACTTTCCAGGAAAATTAAACAAAGAATATTAACAATTCCTGATTTTGAATACCTTTCCTCCTCTGAAATTGCCATCTCTCCTCAAAAATCCACCGTTCTGCCTTAAACATCGAGGCCTCCTGTCACTCCCATTAACAGCTGCAACATCTTCACCAACTACACCTTCCTCCTTTTCCTTTTCTGTAGCTACTGTAGCCACATTGTCCTCAGAAATCTCCCCCTCCTCCACCTTAATACATCAACACGCATAAACCGACCCTTAGAAGAGCTAATTTCATTTTTGTTTGAATCTCAATCATATCAGATGTGTCTTAAGAGACCAACTGTACCTTGACAACTGCCGAAGACAGTCGACGCTTGGGCGGGGGCTCATCGTTCAACTCCGTTCTATCAGCCTGAAACCAATCAAAATACACGATAAACAAACAGGGAGAGACAGATTTCCAAACGCAAATTTTCGAAACCCTAGAAATGGGAGAAGGAAAAAAAAAAAGAAATGGGCGAGAGATAAGTACAGGTCTGAAGAGACCACGCTGACGGGGAACGGCACCGGAGGAAAAATTCCGTGGACCAGCAGCAGCCGGCAAGGCACCACGGCGAAGGCCTCTAGGATCCCTAATCCTCACAGTGATCTACAGAAACAATGAAAGAAGAAAAAAGATGTTCAGTAGTTCGCTGGTTCAAATCGGTGAAAACAGGAATGAGATGTAGAGAGAGAAGTACCTCACGGCGTTGGCGATTGAGCTCTTCGATTTCACGTCGGAGCTCCTCCTCCGTCTGTTTAGCAGCGGCGTTCGCCATCGGAGATCTTTCAAGCCGACGGTTTAGGGGATGCGGGCCGGTTTGGAGTTAGCGGTCTTAGCCGACTATGGGGATTGGGGGGGTTTTGGTAGAGTGGCGATCTTGATTTTGTGTTTCAAGGGTTTGGCGGTTCAACCCGACCCACATTGGATTTATTTTGGGTTGGGCCAGCCCAACGATAAGATCAGATCGAGCTTTTTGGTAGCATGAGTGCACGACGTGTCAAACGGGTCGGGTTGAAACGAATTCGAGAGTTATGTGTCAAGTCGTCATAGGTCGCGGGTTAAAAATATTATTTAAATCCATATTTTACGGATTCGGGTTCAGGTTTAAAGGGGTGTGTTTGTAGGGGTAATACGAGCTGAACGAGCCGAGAATTGACATGTTTAAGCTCCGCTAGTTTATAAACGAGTTGAGTTCGAGCCGAATCTAAATTTTATATCAGCATTAAAATGTGTTTATATTCGGCTCATTAAGAAAGTGAACGAGCTTGAGCCGAACTTTTGACAGGCCGAGTAGCTCTGCTAAAATAATGTTTTTATAGTGTTATTTTAGCCGAATGAGCCGAGCATTGACATGTTCAAGCTCGACTCGTTTATAAACGAGTCGAGCCCGAGTCGAGCCTACATTTTGTACGAGCTTTAAAATGTGTTCGGATTCGGCTCGTATAGAAAATGAGCGAGCTCTAGCCATGCTTTTGACGAGTCGAGCACGAGTAGCTTGACACAAATTACAGGCATATGTGTTTGGTAGGGATTAGTGAGCGTTGTTTTAGATAAAAATTGAGGGATTAATTTTGTAAATGTGTTTAGTTGAAGACAAAGATTATAGAAGAGGTTAAATGAGTTTAAAATGGGTAAAAAATAATCTCACACCACCAAGGTTAATGGAGATTAATCTTCTTTCAGGATTTTCGATTCTATATATACATGTGGTCGAAATAGAAGTTTGCGGCAGAAGAGAAGAAACAAATTGCGTTAAGTTCTTCGTTCGTTCACCAACTTTACTATAATAACTAGTCAATTATAGAGCATTTCCTAACTCCCAAAGAACTAACTACACAAGGACCCAATGTTACAAAACTCAAACAATATAAGTCCTTCAAATTATCTAACGTGCATACCGCAATCAATGTTGTCTCAGAGCCCTTGTTGCTAGTTTTTCCCCACATCGATCTAAGGGATGTTCGGTAGAGCTTTTGTTGGAGGTCTTTGTGTAGCTTTGAAAATTTTAAAAGCTAAGTAGTTTTATAACCTCTTCCAATTAACGTTTTATTATTAGCTTTTCATAATTTTGGTCCAATTTATCCTCAAATCTATTAACATGTTATCATTATTATTTTTAGTACTTGTCTTTTTGACAAACTCGTCATAAAAATTTACTCGTTAATCTCCACTTAACAAACACTTTTTTTCACCTTTTTTGTTAGATTTTTATATTTTACAAAATTACTCAACAATCTACCAAAAAATTTAAACTATCCAAAAATCTCAGTTCATCGAACAAGTCTTAAAGCATGCAATATTATTATGACAGATGCAAGCCACCTCTTTTACAAAATCTGTATTTTCTTTACCTATGAATGCATTTACAAGGATATTGCCTTCCACGGGTCGAAACCAATCCTTTGTATGCACAAATGACATCTAAAGCTAATATTATGAAATACCGAAGCAAATAACTAATTGTCAGAAAATATACAAGGGACTCCTGCAAAAATAGTTTTTCAATAAGAACCCTCTTTTTCTCGTTTAATTGCATGTCAACTTAAAATTCACAATTTATATAAGAATTTGAGAGTTATAAATGGATGCTCGTTAATCAAGATAAAAAAATAATAAAGGTTCTTTTCTTAATAACCGTTTGGTTAAATCCTTCCAATTTTGATTAGTTCTAGTGGTTCTCAAATTCCACCTTCTACCAGTAAAGCATACAAAATTGGTGTGTGGCCTAACGCCACCCATCTCGGCCTAACGGATTTTCTTTCTACAAGCTCATGTGTTTGTAACCAATTCGTAAACCAACCCCTATGAACAACTTTCTTCTTACAAATCGTTGTCTTTAAACCATCAAGTTATACACCTTTATATATCAAGATACCCGTGTTCAACAGTTTCGTCTTATGAGGTTTGATGATGGTTTCGAGCGTTTGTTGAGAAGGGAGCGTGGATTTGTGATTGCATCCTGATGACTCAGTTGTAGTCCAAATATAAGGTGTTTACAGTTGTTCCTCAGACTTTCTACCTATGTACTTCCTTCGAAGATGAACGTTTATGCTCGTTGCATCCTCTTGGTTGGATCATTCTGCTTTTCCTTAAAAACTTTTTTGCTTTCGTTTTTTTTAATGTATTTTTGTGTATTTCTTTTTTCCTTTGTTTATATCCCTTCATGACGGTTAGTCCATCTGCCGATCTTTTTCGGCCTTTCGATCTAGTAGACAACACGCCATATAATAATTCAAAACACTTTCCTTTTTCAAAAACAATTGCATGTCAAATTAATATTGTAATCTTCTGATGAGCAACAATAAATCGATAAGTGCATACTTAAGTATGCTCAATAACACATTGCAAAAACAATTTTCAATAATTTAAATGCAACGCGGTTATTCGTAAAAGACAGTTGGCACACCGCCGAAGATGGAGCAGTGTCGCGAGCATGTAATGAACAAATTCACAGCCGAAGCGGTCTGGAAAAAAGTAAGCTTAAATTAATAATAATTTTGTAAATTTGTATTAAATAAATTCATTAAAAAATTTGGGTAAAATGGGGGAGTAGGTATATTTGGTAACCATGAGCATAAATAGAGCCCCAAGTTAAAAATTGGTACAAAATAGGCCCCTTAAGATTTTATAAAAAGATATATTAAAATAAAAAGAGGATATTATTGAAATTAAAATATTATTCTATCTCCTATTTATAATCAATTAATTTTGTTAAATCGGGTAACTAAATATTCTTCTCTCTCCTCTTAATTATAATAAATAAAAGATTTTGTTAGGTAGGATTCGAACTTTGGATGACCACCCACCTTATACCAACTGGACTAATTAAACTTTGTGTATTATTTTGATGATGCACAATATTAATAACAATTTTAATTACATAATGTTAATACATAATTTTAATTACATAAGTTTTGTTTGTTTATGCTATGTACACAATTCTGTCATTTACACAAGATTTGGTTACACAATTTTGTCATTAACACAAGGTTTGGTTACACAAATCCATCATTTACACATGTTTTTTGTTACATAAGTCCGTTATTTACACAAGTTTGGTTACATAAGTTTGTCATTTACACATGGTTTGTTTACATAAGTCCGTCATTTACACATGATTTGGTTACATAAGTCCGTCGTTTATACAATTGTTTATGTTATGTACGCATATCTCTCTATCTCAAACGTTTCCACCTTCTTCTTCTGTCCACCGACGATCTCTCTCTCAATCTTCAATTGCGAGACTATTCAGCAATAGAACCTCACTAGGAGGCTCCAAGAGAGAGAAGACGCCACCACTTCCAACCACCACCTCCATCCCCTATCTCCCCTCTCAATTTGCCGCCGATATCACTCCCCACTCTCTCCCCTTCCGACCTTCACGACACTGCCTATGAGATCTTAATTGATGCATGTCGTACCTCTATCGGTAAGCCTCTTGCCTCCATTTCCAATGGATCCGCCGCCAACGCCTCCAATTCGCCTTCTTCCCACTCGTCTCTGTCGTCGGCTGCTGGAGGAACGTCGCCGCTCCAACGCTCTTTGACTCCGGCTGCCGCTAGCAAGATGAAGAAGGCGTTGGGATTGCGATCTTGGACTTCCAACTTAGGGTTGAAGAGAGATTGGATCACATATGAAGCATAATCATGCGTTTGCAACACGAATTTCATTCTTAAATTATTCAAAACATTCAAAGAATCGTAGGAAACAGAAGATAAAAGAGAACCAGATAAAGTTTAACTTACGGTGTGACAACTATTTCATTTCTAGTTGATTACCAATTAATTAACCCTGTTTGATGCAATTAGCGGAAAAGCGAAAACGTAAAATTTTAAAACGTTATCTTACAACCATATTTGCAACATATATACATACTAGCATATGTCATAAAACTCTGTTTAACAAAACACAACTGTGTAAAACCACACAAAACATCCTAGGCGGTAGCATCCCATAACAGCCCAGCTGATATGATCTCAAATTCAGGTATTGGGTCCAACGTCCTTGCCTCGATCAGGCCGAGTCTGAGTAGCTGAAAAATATGGATATAACAACAATGAGCTACAAGCTCAGTAAGGGTATACAATCCGCACTCTTCCAATATATATAAGTATCTAATATCCCGTCCCCAAAGGACACACTATGCCCGTTCTCACATTCCAAAGCACACATACATATCCACATTCACATTACGTACACAACCATCCATAACACATAACATATCCGCATTCAAGCATGTTATCATACCACATATAAACATATCATCTCATACCATCACATATAAATAATCATAACATAACATATAACATGCTAGACTTAATCGCATCGATGCATAGGTGATAATTAACTAACTGGCCCCAACTGATTGTACGATATATTTTCTCATGTGCTTTTGTATTTCTTTTCTTTCTTTCTTTCTTTCTTTATTTATTTCTTTCTTTCTTTTTTCTTTCGGTTGGCCAACCCGATAGCGTCCTAGGCCCCTGTAGATCAGGTAACGACCTCGGCCATCTTGTCCTAAGACCCTATGTAGATCAAGTTGCAATCTTGGACTATTTTTCTCATCTGAGGCCCCCTGTAGATCAGGTAGCGACCCCGTCCCCCGAAAACCCGTGCAGGACTCACTTGGGCTAATTAATCAATTATCATCCTATATTATCACTTTTATATCATAACTCAATTTCATACTTTCATCATATTCTTTCCATTATCATCTCATGTACCTCATGCATGCATTCATAAATCATATCAAGGCATCATCATCATTTCACTCATATATATATATATATATATATATATATATATATATATATATATATATATATATATAAAAGCATGCATAAAATCATGCCATAATAAATACTTAATATATATTAAGTAAGTGTAATTCATATACACTTACCTCACAAGTAAGAACAGTAAAACCGCGCAAACCAACTATTGAGTCCGTTTCCCACTCGGACTATCCTTCTTTCTCGTATTTGGATACGCTTACAAAACAATTAAGCTATAGTTAACCAAAACCTTCAACAACACCTGCGGAGAATATCATATTCCTCGTATTAAACTTCTCGATTCAAACACCAGTTAAATTCATTCCTTTGAATTTAATTAACTTATATTCTCCTCTATAATCCCAATTTAATTAATTAATCTTTAATTAATTAGTTAAATTTCGTCAGAATAACGTTTTGCCCACAAACAATTTCTGAACCCACGTGTCATCAAATCACATCAAAAAACAACCCATAATCCCAGAATAATGTAACGAGAATTTCCAATTATCCATTTTGACAAGTCTAAGGTCAATTTAGGTCAAATCGCAATACGGAAAACGAATAAATGCATAACTTATTCATTACTAACCCGATTGACGATCTGAAAGAAGATTCGGAATCACAACGATGCAGGCTACGCTCAGACACCGTCAAATTCACCGGAATCTGAGTGACAGAACCTCCCTAGTATCACATATGCTCGACCAAGCCTTCCCTTGCTTGGAAATGTAGAAACTCGATACCAAAATGAAGAGAATGAAGAGATGAATCTAAAACTCAAACGGATTTGAAATCGGATTAGAAACGGACAGTAGATTTGAGTTTGAAGGTTGAGAGAAATCAGAGCTTTTACGAGGAAACGTGAAAGGAAATGAATTAATAAACGATTTACGCTATTTATAGCGAAGACGATAATTATCCTTTAACGGAGTCGATAATTATCCTTTCACCGATCCGAAAGCGGTTTAAGCCTCCTTCTCCAAACTTCTCGAAATTGGAATAATAAATTTGGAATATTGTATGGATAATTATTCCGCAATTGTCTCGAAAAACGCGTATTCCTAAGCCGTCTTTCTTAGCCGCTAAGAAACGAAATAGCGACTCTTTTGGTCATTTTGCCTTTCCATGTTTTTTTTTCATATTTAGGACATGTCCGATATCCTGATCATTTCTCTCAACTGCATTTTTATTAATTGAAGCTCCCAAATGCTCCAAATAACAGTAGGGTGTAATATCATCTAGGAGCAGGTTACCTCGAGAGGTATCTCGTGTTAAAACGGATTTAACTGCTTAAAATTCTCGATTAGGTCATCTTCGATTTTTTGCTGTTGCATACAGTGCTCTTTCGAAGCCATTCTTGCAGCGTAGAAATTGAACTCCGAAGCTCAAATCGCCAAATCTGAAATCTTACCTCTCTATGTATATATGGAGAAAAGGATTTAACTAAAGAGCATGTTTTTAGGATAGTTAATATATTCAAAAAGGTAAATTATCTCTAATTAATACCGTAATTTTCTAATTAAGATTATCTTTCCACCTTATTTATCTTTTTATTTTAATTGTTAATATTAGGGGTCGTGTTTGTATTCTAGAAAAAATAGTTACCCTACTGGCTTAATCTTCTCAAAAAATTTCTACCAAACACTTAGGGGCGTGTTTAGTAAATATAAACTTATTCAACACATTTGGGGACAAGATTGTCATGCATGAGCACAATCTCAAGATGAATGACAATGTCCAGAAGATGTTCAAGACCTCATCCGTAAGGATGCCTTAGGCCGATCGGTTTCTGAAAACTGATCCGCCTTCTTTTACCCATGTATAAAAAAAAACTTCTTCAATATGTTAAAGTTTCAAAAGTTTATTCTGCTTGAATCTATAAGAAGCTTTGTTATGGAAATAAGAAGTGTTACCATCCCCATCTTTCAAATTCTTAACACGAGAGCGAAGGTTCCAATGAATTTCTTCCTCTTTAAATAAGGGGCGTGTTATATATCCTGTTTGATACTAATGTCAAATAAATTCGCAATTCCAAAAAAATAAAAAAATAAAAATTGGGCACCGACTGAATCGAAATACCAAAACCCTCGCTTTGGCTATTGTAGGTCTCTTCTAACATACTCTGAAGTTTGTGCTTTTACAAGAAATTTGAATAAAAGAACATAAGATAATTATCCTCAAAATCAACAATATTGAACTAAGGTTTCGAAAATTTCATGTCTCAATCCGCCAAAAAATTTGTCCTCTCCAATGTAAATTGAGTAGCGGAATGTCGCTTGTGAACTACTAATCCATCTGGCAATTGATAGAGATATAGAGATAGGGAAAAACCAATAGAAAAAGATTGAGATTTATAAGCGAGAAAAAGTTGAGTGTCATTGTACAACCTTTTCTTCAAACATTTTGTGAAGCACAAGCTTCATATCAGGTTAGAAGATACCTCCAATCTCAACTAGCAGACGCCCCTCTACTTGTAGCTTTTCTCCTTCTAGCGCAATTAAATTGTTGATACAAGTCGAGGGTTTGAAACGATGCACCAAAGAAGCTAGGGACCAGAAAGAAAAACGCTCTCGCCTTAAGTCCCTATCAGCGAAAAGGATAGTGATCCCTTCCTCCGGCGACCGGCGTCTTTCAACCGCCCCCTTATGGAAGTGGACACGCCTCCACCGTCCCCCATGGACGTGGGGGAGCCAATTGCCCCACTTCCCGAACTTTCACTTGCCACTACTGAAACTATCCCAACTCCCTCAAACCAGGGGGAAGAGAAAAGCCATAGCACCAAGGAACTGCCTGTGATAGTTGGAAGTGCTCCCACCACGGTGGATGGATCTGCCTCAAAGAACCCACCAATTTCGACAACCGGCGATGCAACTCAAGTTGAGAGAATTACCACCACTTCCTGGAGTGATGTTGCAAAGAAAAATGTCATCTCAACCCATCATCCGGAAACCATCAATATGGCAGCTTTGGAAGGAAAAATCAATGTGTCTTTCCCCTATGGCCTAGACGGAGATCCAGCTTTCGTAGTTGCCAAGGACATTACAGAGAAGCTAGAGGAAAGATGGAAGAACTCCCTTGTTTTCAAAGTCCTCGGTTACCCCGTGGCTTTCCCCGTCATGGATAGGAAAATCAAGGAACTATGGAAATGCGGAGACAAAGTTCAACTCGTCGATCTGGATAATAGCTTTTTTCTGGCAAGATTCGAAAATGAAAGCGAACTTCTTATGGTTCTTACTGGCGGCCCGTGGTCAATCTTTGGGAGGTGTCTCATCATGCAGAGATGGACGCCCGATTTTGTAACAACAACCCCGATCGTGTCAGCACCCACCTGGGTTCGTGTAACGGATGTCCCAATGCAATGGTACAACGAAGCTATTTTGTGGACTATAGCAGGGGGTGTAGGCTCTCCAATCTCCATTGATCCAAGAACTTTACACTCCAATCGAGGGAGATTTGCAAGGATGTGTGTGGAGATCAACTTAAGCAAACCGTTGAAAAAAGCGATCTACATTAACGACAAGAGGTGCCCCATTGAGTACGAAGGTTTGGACACCATATGCTACAAGTGTGGAAGGTATGGTCATCTAGCCTCAACGTGCACCTTCGACCATAAGGAGAAGTCCCAAGTAAAAGATGTAAATTCAACATCGAACCTACCGAACCAAGAGGATAACACCGAAGTGGAAGAGGTTACGCGCGGCAACACCGAATCTACGGTGGTTGAAGAAGGCCCGGGATTCGGCCCATGGATGCTGGTGGCGAGAAGGCAGAAAACTCAGAAAGGCAAGGTTAGGATCCCAGATCACCAAATTAGACAATTAAGGCAACTAAAACCCACAGGAGGCAAGAATATTAACAAAAAGGGCCACGAATCCCATGATATCAGCTTGGATATCTCTCCTCCCAACAATACATCCTCGTCACCAAAGGGACCCACCTCTAACCCAAACAAATTAGATTTGCACCCGAAAGTCAGAAAAGAGATTGTGACATCGGAGCACACTGAAAATCAAACGGATACGGCCCATAGCTTATCTAAACCCAACGTTCCAAATGCTCAACAGAATGGCAAAAACACAACAAAAAAATCCGTAACCTTTGCGGCGAGTCAGGAAGATAAAGCGGCGGCAGAAGCAGAACTACTGGAGAAGAAACAGAAGAGAAATAAACTGCGTAAGGAGAGTAGAAAGAATCAGTGGATAGCAAAGGAAACGAGTACGGTGATCAGCACTATAAGTTCATCCAAACGCCCAAGATCCGATTCAAATCTCCCAGTGGATATGAAAGGCTATGAAGAACAAATAGAAACATCGACATGCACTCCCCAATTACCTGGAACTATCAGAGTTCATGACCCACCCGTAGTTGTGGTGCCCTCGCCAACAGAAAGAGGGACCCTGGTGAAAGATAATTCGGCTAATCCCTTCATTAAAAACAATGTTGTGACGAAGAGTTCACAAGATGATATCATGGAGGAGTCTGAGCCTGCACAAGGGCACCAGAAGAATAATCACAACCCCATGGAGGAGATAATTAGGGAGCAAGGGATAGTGCTGTCAACTCAGCCAAGCCAGCCATAACTCTCCCTTTCAGATACCTTACCAACCTGTGTCAATGAATTGCCTTCTCTGGAATGTTTTCGGAGCTTGTAAGAACGGGTTCCGAAGAGCTATCAAACACATCTGTAAGCAGCATAACATCGACATTCTCGCTATCTTTGAACCTCGCACTTCAGGAGTCCAAGCCCAACGGATTTGCGAACGTCTAAACTTTAAAGACAGTTTTAGAATCGACTCTAGTGGTTTCGAAGGAGGGCTCTGGCTCCTATGGAACTCAGACAAAACCAACCTACAAATCATCAACACCACAAACCACTTTATCCACGCCAAGATTACGGGCGGCACACATGACTTCCACCTCATCACAGTCTACGCGCCCCAACAGTAACCAGGAGGATAAGGTTCTGGGAGGATCTCGATTCAGAGATCAGCAACATTACCGAGCCAGTCATCATCGGTGGTGATTTCAACTGTATCCTCTACACCCATGAACGCTCAGGAGGAAATGGAGCGTTACATCAGGACTCTAATATGTTTCATAATTTAATTAATAAGTTTGGGCTTGTTGATCTTGGCTTTACAGGTTCTAGCTTTACGTGGGATAATGGAAGGGCTCAGAATGCTAAGGTTCAAAAACGACTAGACCGAGTCCTCATGAGCCGGAACTGCAGAATGGATTGGGTTGATGCCCAAGTCCGGCATCTAGCACGTTTCTCATCAGACCATTGCCCCATACTTCTCAACCTTAGCCCAATCATCACACACAAAACTGAAAGACGACCTTTCCACATGGAAGCTGCATGGCTAACGCATGACGACTTCCAACAAATGGTCCAATCAGTCTGGGCGGTTAATAACGAGGTTAGTATTGCCCTAAATCATCTAAAATTACACCTTATTAATTGGAATAGGCACGTCTTTGGTAATGTCCACCGCAGGAAGTCAGAACTCAACAACAAATTATTAGCGGTTCAATCTCTACCCCAGCTGGCATCCTCAGTCCGCCTTCAAAAAAGAGAATCCATGCTTCAACGGGACCTTGAGAAGACGCTAGAGCAAGAAGAACTCATATGGTTCCAGAAATCTCGTGAACAATGGTTAGTTGGTGAGGATAGGAATACCTCCTATTATCATACCTCTACTGTTATCAGGCGACGCCGAAACCGTATCATGGGACTCAGATTGGATGATGGAGAATGGTCTGACAATGCCAATCGCATTGAAAAGCACGCTGTTGCTTTCTTCACCCGCCTTTACAGTCTTGACGATGTCCGACCATTACCGCCCCATGAGCTGAACGTCACTGCCTTCCCCACCATAAATGACACTATCTGGGACGGCCTTTGCACGCCTATTTCCATGGAGGAGGTTTGGAAAGCAACTAAAAGCATGGGAGCTTTCAAAGCACCCGGGTTAGATGGGTTCCAGCCGCTTTTCTACCAGAAATGTTGGCACACGGTTGGTAGTTCCATCCTTAATGCTGTAAATTGCTTTTTCAATGATCTAACTCTACCTACAGGAAGCAATGATACTCTTATCACCCTCCTCGCCAAGATAGGCAACCCGGAGCTGATCAGTAATTTCAGACCCATCGCCCTTTGCAATGTCAACTACAAAATTATTTCAAAAGTCCTGGTCCATAGAATGCAACCTGTCATAGGGAAACTTATTGGACCAACGCAGGGTAGTTTCATCCCGGGAAGACCTATACAAGACAACATTGTGCTCATGCAGGAGATTGTTCACTCGATGCGGAGAAAGAAATCAGGAAAGAAGTGGATGATCCTTAAGCTGGACCTAGAGAAAGCGTATGATCGCATACGATGGGACTTTGTTCTGGACTCAGTCAAGTCTGCAGGTTTCCCCTCCAATTGGTGTGACATGGTTAGCAAGTGTATTACTTCTACAAGGATGCAACTTCTTTGGAACGGGGAACTCACAGACCAATTCATACCAGAAAGAGGCATCAGGCAAGGGGACCCCCTCTCACCATACCTCTTCGTACTTGCAGTGGAGAGACTAAGCCATATCATATCAGAATCCGTGGAAAAGAATGTTTGGAAACCTATACAGTTATCAAGAGTAGGACCCAAACTCTCACACATGTTTTTCGCTGATGACATCACGTTATTTGCGGAAGCCTCAACGGCCCAAATGAGAGTAGTTATGGACTGTGTGGAAACGTTCTGCAAGGCTTCAGGTCAAAGAGTAAGCTATGAGAAATCTAGAATATTTGTCTCCCCGAACGTCTCTCAGAGTCTGAAATCTGATCTCGAAGGTATGAGTGGAGTCAAAGTTACCCATAACCTAGGAAACTACCTGGGTATGCCCATTATCCAAGGACGGTTATCCACATCTACTTTTCAGCCCTTACTTGACAGAATTAATGGGAAACTAAGTAGTTGGAAAGGGAAAACTCTCAGCTTTGCTGGTAGAGTTACACTAACAAAATCGGTCCTTGCTTCACTCCCTGTTTACACTATGAGCACTATTATCTTGCCTCCTAATGTTTGTAATCAGGTTGATAAGGTCTGTAGGAGTTTCATATGGGGGCACGAAGTGACCAGACGCAGCCTCCATACCATTAACTGGGACACCATATGCCTACCTAAAAACAAAGGTGGTCTCAGTATCAAGAAGATGGTAAATCTCAATAGAGCAATCATTGGAAAACTGAGCTGGAGGTTTGTCAAGGAAGAAAACAGCCTCTGGTCGAATGTTCTTCGTAACAAATACATTAGATCCACTGGTACGCATCACTCTAATCCCTCACGTGTTTGGAGAGATATTCAGTATGGGCTAAGGAAAGTAGTCAGCCAGGGTGCACGATGGGTTCTTGGAGATGGGAAAGACATACTCTTTTGGAAAGATACATGGATTGGAGACCAACCATTGATAAACCTAGCTACTATCCCTCCTGCTGAAACCGATTTAAACGCCACTGTGCACGATTACTGGATAGGAAATACAGGCTGGAACTGGGTAAAACTACATAACCACCTCTCAAGCTCTATGATGCTCAAACTTGCTGCGGTATGCACAAAGTCTAGAAGTGTTTCCCACGACCCGGAAACCGCTATCACCCACACGTACAGAGACAAACTTGGATGGAGCCCATCCATTGATGGGGGCTACTCGGTCTCCTCAGCGTACTCCCTCATCGGCGGCACGAACCAAATTGCCTGCATGGACGATGAACTGTATCGTAGTATCTGGAAGTTGAGAACCCAAGAAAGAATACGAGTTTTCGTCTGGAAGGCTATTCATGGTGGAGTTCTTTCCAACGAAGAAAGACAGCGGCGTCATCTTAGCAACTCGAGCAGCTGCAGCATCTGTGGTAACAGCATCGAGTCGATCCTACACTTACTCAGAGACTGCACCGACAGCAGAATAATGTGGAAAGCCCTCCATGCAGACCTTTACGTCGACAGCTTCTTCTCGGCGCCTATTGCTACTTGGCTACGAGGTAACCTTCTATCGACTCGTACTTGTAATAGTTTTTATTTGTGGCGGGAATGTTTTGCAGTTGGCCTATGGTGGACCTGGAAATGGCGGAATGAACGGATTTTCCGGAACACCAACCATACAGTCAGCAGACCGATTTTTGTCCAAGCAAGAACGATGGAGTACATCACCGCATGGGAGCGCAGCCAGCACCACTTAAAGAACCTACCACTTGGACCCATCACAGTTCACATCCGATGGGAACCGCCACCAATGGGTACATGTAAAGTTAACACAGACGGAGCCCGGAGAGCAGATGGTCACGCTACCGCTGGAGGAGTTATTAGAAATTGTGATGGTGGATGGGTCTCTGGATTTGCGGCCAATCTTGGTTTATGTACGGTACCGATGGCGGAGCTATGGGGTATTGTATATGGACTAAGAATTGCATGGGAAGGAGGTTTCAGATCCGTGATTATTGAAACAGATTCTAAACTTGTTACTACCCTTCTCAATAAGCGGATCCCAAGTCACCATCCACTCTCAAGTCTGGTATCTAGATGCCAAGACTATTTTAGTAGGGACTGGATTATCCAGCTCCGACATGCCTTTAGAGAGGCGAATAGAGTCGCAGATGCTATTGCTAGTGCGGCTTATGACTTCCCGGTTGGCTTTAATGTATTGAGTGTCCCTCTCGAGGGAATTAATGATATTATTGCTGATGATGTAAGGGGTCGGACTATCCCCCGCTTGCGGATCACTTAGTCCTTTACTTATATTAATAAAAAGCGCGACTAGATGCGCCGGAGACCACTGACTCTCCTTCACCTAAAAAAAACTAGCAGACGCCAAGATCCGGCACCTTTTTTTTTTTTTAATTTTGGCTCTCGGCACCGCAACTCAATAAACGCCATTGGATTAAGAATTTATTTGACGTTAGTAAAACAAAGATCGTGTAGTTTTTTCGTTAAACACAAGACGGACATGAATATCTTTACCTCTATGCTGCTAGAATTAGAAATAGTGCACCTCTTTGGATAGTCCCTAATTCAGTTTGAAGGGCTTTGATCCTCCTTTCCATTAATCTGTACTTACCCCAGTCAGTGAGAGCTTTCATAAGGATGGTTTTTCTTTCTCAATTATCGAACTTAAGGATGATTTTTTGTAAATTGCTTGCCCTTATACTTATTTCCAATTAGGTCAATTCAGACAAGAACCAACCTATGAAACAATGACACCTAACCAGGGCCCCACATGTGGCAAGATTCAGCCTTCCTATAAATCATCCAAAGCATATAAAAGGTTGGCAAACCCTATTCCATTCAAGTTTCACATGCAAATGCTGCCTTGTCTGCAAACAAACTTAGCTCATACACACCTTATAATCAATCTATCACCTCCATCTACCTGGTTGGCACCTTTACCTTTCACCGCCTCATCGCGATCCAACGCTTCTCGATCCATCTCCATAGCCACAGACAAATCTTAGCCGTCCATTTTTAGCCTGGTCCACATATTCCCTATCCAACTTCCTCATTGTCTTTCCATGGTCTCCTAACTAAAGAACAAGTCATTAAGGAGAGTTAGCTGCATTGTACCCTACAGAAAGCAACATACCCTTTGTTTTCGGTTCGACATCACACGAGTTCATCTCGTAGCTGACATATGCTATATTGCATGGTTGGCTTGGGTCCAATACTCACGTGTGATGATAGCTTTCACAATAAATTCATTTAGGTATGTGTCTAATTGTGTCTCCTTCTTGATCAAGTTTTCTATTTATAACTTACTTTGCCTTGATCATTTCCAATATCCAATATCATCACAGTAAGCA
The DNA here is from genome assembly GCA_033239125.1 of Fagopyrum homotropicum. Classification (NCBI taxonomy): domain Eukaryota; kingdom Viridiplantae; phylum Streptophyta; class Magnoliopsida; order Caryophyllales; family Polygonaceae; genus Fagopyrum; species Fagopyrum homotropicum. Next base: position 6,548,106 of record BSWB01000001.1, on the reverse strand, counting down.
GTTTCATTTGAAGACCTCTTTCTTCAGCTTTGCAATCAAGGAAACAATGGCAAGGCAAGAATGCTATGATTTTGGCTTGAATCTCAAGGAAACTGAATTGAGCTTAGCCCTCCCAGGAAGCGATGAGCCGGAGAAACTAAGTAGGAAGAGATCCTCACGAGAAATTGAAGACAGTCCAAGCAGTTTAAGTGCTAGAGATGATGATACCATTTCTCCTCCTACAAAGTAAGTACTCATAAATCAACATTTAGATCAAGATCATAACTTTTCAAGAATGAAATTAAGTATTAAGCTAAAAGATGGAGAAACTCACATGTTTGTGCATTGACTTGACAGGGCACAGATAGTTGGATGGCCACCAATTCAATCATACAGGAAGAACACAATTCAATCCAAAAAGGATGTGAATCGGGTTAATGGATCCGGGTTATATGTGAAAGTGAACATGGATGGAGCTCCTTATCTTAGAAAGATTGATCTCAAGGCTTGCAAGAGTTATAGTGAGCTACTAGAGGCATTGGAAGGCATGTTTAAGGTTAAAATTGGTCAGTACTTGGAGAAAGAAGGATATGGTCAATCTGATTACACTCCAAGCTATGAAGACAAGGATGGGGATTGGATGCTTGTTGGTGATGTGCCATGGGAGATGTTCGTTTCGTCTTGCAAGAGGTTGAGGATCATCAAGACCTCTGAAGCCAAGGGATTATGTATATGACTGCACAAGAAGAGTCTTCTAGTACTAGATCATGTAATTTTGTTATCTTGCTGTGATTGTAATACTTCATGTACAAATTTAGGGTTCAGATTTCTTATAGAAATGAAAAAAGTTTTGAGTCCAAAGTTCAATTGATAAACCTTACACTTATTCAACCCTAATTCATCAAAAAAACTTCATTAAATATAACTAATTAAGGTAAGAGGGATAAGAGTGGACCTCCATTGCAAACCAGAGAATCAAAGGTGTTTTCTTATAACTATAATCTCAGCTGTGATAAATACAACTTATTAGTATAGTTATGATACATGAAGAACAGATTATCATACAGATATACAATAGAAGTATAGAACACATACCTCACAAGTATCAAATATGATCCATGTGAAAGAGCCTCTATGAAATGATTATACATACCGAATGTAGAAGTCTAGAAGAAGATTGTGTTGCATGCTTGCTTGTTTGTTTATCTTCCTTGTTTTAACCAAAGGCTTACTATAGATCTGCCTTAGATGGATCTCATCATTTTATGGGACAATGATTGTACTAAAAAGTGATGTTTTGTGTCTGTAAGGAAGATCCATCATCAAACATTTCTGAAAGACGAAAACTCTACTGAGTTTCACTGATCAAGTAGAGCTTCTGGCCATTTTCAATCATGTCTGTTTCCAAAATTTGGCCTCCATCTTCTGTTATCACACCAGAAGCAGAAGGAAGCTTAAGTTTCTCACCAGCAATCTGAATGAGCTCGTCAACTGTATGCGGAACCCACAAAACAACTCCATGCTTTTTGTTCTCCTTCACTTCGGATGGATATGAAGGGAAAACAGTACATTTCCTTTGATGTGATTTAGCTGACAACAAAAAAGATTTTAGTCTTGTAGTACTAAACAACAATACAGTCAGAAATGAAATTATCCAAATAAATGATCATTCAGTCAGCAAAAAACAGAAAACTTATGGTGAATCCCTGATACCTTTCAATATGTCAGATTGATCCTTGACTTGAGACATTTGAGCCATTTTTGCATCTTCCAATAGCTTTATCAAATTCTTATGACCAGATATCCGGGCTTCATCTAGTGGAGTGTTTCCCCATCTGCACAATTGATGATTAATGCACTGAAAAAAAAATGCTATTTGTAACCATTACACAAATGATCCAAAATCTCACTGATTGCATCATATATGTTACCTGTCTTTTGAGCACACACTTGCACCAGAATCAATAAGCAGTTTTGCAGTCAAATATAATCCTCGTGAAGTAGCCACATGGAGAGGAGTTCTCTGGTCATAGTCCTTACAGTTAGGTTCAACACCATTTGATAACAGTCTTTTAATCAAATCAAAATCTCCTCTTGCAACAGCTGAACACAGGAAGTTGCCTGCATCTTTAATATTCAACGTCGCCCCTGCTTCACTTAGTAACGAAGCAACTCCGTCGTATCCATTTCTAATAGCTTCCAGTAAAGGAGTATTGCCAAAACAATCTGTAGTGTGTAAAATTGGCTTAAGATATTGGTATAAACATACATTTGCATTATTATTTCAATTTCATGGTACTTTTATGATAAAAATATTACCTGAAGCATTGACATCAACTGCAGCTTGAATGAGGAAAAGGGCAATGTCTTCATAACCTCTAGCTGCAGCTAGATGCTGGGATAAAGGAAGAAATCAGCAACTTGAGGATTTTAGTCATTAGATACTAAGAAAGAGAAAATTAATATAAATTTGCAAATCTTAGCTACACTTTCATAATAAACTGTAACAAGAAATGTTTGCGTGACACTAAATTTTTTAATTTTCTGCCAAACTAAAACGAACAAATAAAGAAACCTTTGAGTTCAGATCATACCAGTGGAGTCCTTCCATCATAATCGGCTTTTTTGGGATCAGCTCCAGATCTGACCAGACTTTTTAGCTGATATAAGTCCCCATGATAGGCAGCATTGTTTACTTTCAGAGCAAGTTCATCTTCTTGCTTCCCTATATGGTATGTGATGTCTGATTTTATTTCCTTCACATGATACTTGGCTTGTTTACCCTGAGGGCACAAAATATGATCGTTTTCTTTTATCATGTTTAGAATTTTTCATTTGCAAATAACTAGTATTAAGAAGTAAAATATCCACTGATCACCTCAAGAATATTGTTGAAGATTTTTCTTCCATCAGAGAAATATATCTCGATGATGTTTGTGAGAGTTTGCTTTTCAATTCGTAGAAGTCTGCACAGATCACAAACTCGGACTGTGTAAGGCTGGGGAATGTTGCAAAGTACAGATATTTCACCAAATGAGCTGTCCGGTTCGAGAACTGAGACCGTCTCCTCTGATCCATCATTTGTTATCCCCACTTCCTCCTGTACATCATTTTTTAGCCTAATTATGGATATGGACTGTGTAAAATTTAAAATCACAGTTTAAAAATCATCAAAATATACCAGCTTCCCATCACAGACAAAATAAAGTTGATCAACAACATATCCTTGTTCTAAGATTACTTCCCCGGGAAGGAAAAATTCTTCATGTAATCTGATTACCTGCAAATTTACTAACATTAGTTGAATATTTTAATGGTTACTGACTAGCATTTGAAATTAGGATAAAATAAGGCGATAAAAGGACGCTTGACTCACAATCTGGTTGATAAATTCATCAGAACATCCTCTGAAAAGTGGAATGTTTTGGATATATGATGTGTATAATGACTGAGAAATCTGCAAGAAATAGGATTGTGAGTCCAATTTCAAAAAACATAGATGAAAAATTAGTTTATGCACACAAAAAAGTTATTTAGCGAACTGTAAATTATGGAAACAGTATTTTGAACCTCAATATATAGTTTTCCTTCCTTTTTCCAATACATCACTAGATTGGAAAAATCATTTTTGTCTTACATTGCCTAAGCAATAGTTTTCCTTGAATTCATCACTAGGTAAAAATTTAGAAGGCATAGAAGCTTGTATGGTACTCAAAAATCTAAATTTATCTAAAAGGACAGAGAGGTGCAGATGGGCTGTATATGAAATGGTGCAAGTTAAAACAAAATGGCTCATAGAAGCACATGAATGCCTTGTCTTGCTACATACCTTAGCGCGAATAGATATCGGAATACCCTGTAAAATTGTAGCATCCATGTCACTGCTTTCATATTCTAAGCGCAAGTGAGCTTTAATCTGCTCACGGACGTCCCTTTCAAGCCGGTTTCTATTCATATATTTCATCATCTCAGTCATCTTATCTCTGAACTTCTCAGTCTTTGATCCTTTCACAATTATTGCTGTCATATTACCAATCAAATATGCACCGAGAACCATATCAAATGAAACATATATCATTATAAATATCATTTCCCTCAAATTCACTGCATGAATATCTCCATAACCTGCAAGAGACAAAGTATAAGTACTCATCTTGCTGCAATGATGCCTAGCCACAAGGTTCGTGTATACATAGTCAATCAAGGAATTTACCAACAGTTGCCATGGTGACAATGGAGAAATAGAGGGAGGTAGTATATCGTGTCCAAAGATCAATTTCTCGGAAGTGTGCATAACTGTAGTCTCCAAGCTTTAAACTTCCTATCCATGTATACCCTTCTTGTCCTTCGGGAAGAGTTGTTGCCAAATAATAAAAGATGCATGCTGCTGTATGAGTGCAGTATAGCTCAACAAAAAGTAGCTTGATGATCCTCGTAAACAGGTAGTTGATTCTTATATCTTTCTCCATCTCTCTAAAGAAGGAGATGACTTTGCGTACACGAATTAACCTGATCCATATGAGGCATCTCACTACTTCTTTCTTTCCTGTCATCTGGGGGTAAAAGAACACATTTCAGCAACATAAATAAGGACTTTTTCCAAGTTCATATTTGTTAAAGTCATCTGGGATTAGAGGCCAGGTGCATACGAGCGTGTTAGGCCCAGAAGACAGGCACGGATCTAGGTGCGGGCTAGTGTTTGCTCGTGCTCAACCAAAATTTTTTAAGAATTATGTTGAAATAGGTTAATATTAACCGAATTTAGATGGGGTAACTTTATTACCTCAATAATATTCAACATACTAACTAGAAAAAAAAAAGAAAAGAAAAAAGAAGAGTGCAAAGAAGCAAAGTGAACCGTGTAAAACAAATTCCAAGGCATACAGGCGAGTAAGTCCATAGCAAAACTTGACTTCAAGTACCTACCAAATCAAAGGAATGAAGTTCAAATTGTTAGAAATGTAAGAAAATGGGGCAAATTGAACAAGAAGAAGACTTTGGATGTATTGGAACATTCGAAAATTACCTAAGAGCAATGAATGTGTGCTTATAAACCATACGGTAAGTTTGATCATCGCGGTATGCAACAAAGAAATGGAGGACAATGTCGACAAGAAATGCGATTTGTCCAACCATGTCTAAGATGAACAGCTTATGTGGGAGTCCTTTGAAGAACCCAAACTCCATGGGTGTGAAGAATGAGGAATATAGCGCCCATACTACTATGAATTTTACCCATATTCTATACCACCTGCAGATTGCAAATTCTGTTGAGCAAGAATTACAAGAAATGAATTTCAACTTTCTTTCAATCCAATTTTATTTTAACCACACGGCCCACAAGTATTCTCAGAGGAGACATAAAACCATATTTACAAGAAAAAATGTTATTCTAAATTAGAAAATACCCTATAATAGTAATTGGATTTTTCCTCTTGAATTTTTCCATTTATTTCCTCTTTATACCCATTCTTAATATATTACATTAAAATTCATTAAAAAATAATTAAAATTAAAAAAATAATTTTATAAAAGATTATGACCTTAATTAATAAATTTATAATAGAAATAGTTTTTATTTTTTATTTTTTATTTTTTGAAATAAATATATTTTTTTTTTTGAATTAAAATATTTTTTTTACTTTCGATTAAAATTATATATAAAATTAAATAAAAAACATTTTTTTGAAACTTTATTAAGAGTCTAGAGAATTAAAATATAATAAATTTTTTTTTTTCAATTTAAATTTTATATAATTTATATTAATTCGAAAATTTAAAAAAAATATGTTTTTTTAATTTTAAGATTATGAAAAAGTATATTATAAAAAATAATAAATTAACACATAAAAAAAATAATATTATTATTTTCAAATTAAAATAAGTTATAGAAAATTAACTTAAAAAAATACTATATGCTTAATTTTCTGGACTCTTACAAAAATTTTAAAAAATATTATTGTTTAATTTTTTTAATAAATATTATTAACTTAAATTATATATATATTTTAAATCGAAAGTAAAAAGTAAAAAGATATTTTAATTCAAAAATAAAAATATATTTATTTCAAAAAAAAAAATATATATATATATATATATATGTATATAAATTATTTCTATTATAAATTTATTAATTAAGGTCGTAAACTATTTTAAATTTATTTTAAAAAAAATTTTTAATTAATTTTAATGACATATATTAAGAACGGATATAAACAGAAAACAAATAGAACCTTGAGGGCATCAAGATAAATTTTGAAACTTAGTGCATACCGAGAGAAAAAGTCTAAACCTTTAATGTAAGAGGAAAAATCCATAGTAATTTTAAATGTTGAATCTTAATTAGGTTATAAAAGCCGTTTATTTATATCATTCTAATTCAGGTTTGTTTTAATTGTATTAAGTAAGACCATTTATTTGTGCTGGAAGAATTTATATTTATAAAATTAATATAGCATAATTAAATCAAAGAAGTGGGTTAATAGAGAAAATCTGAAAATACATCGAGGATATAAGCTTAAATTGGTAAGCATGATGCCAGTGGATCAACCAACTTGCAAGTGAGATTTCGATGGAAGAATCCGAAATCACGGGGTTATTTTGAATAGCTATTAATTGTGTTTTAGAGATGATTCTAGAATTAATTATATAAATTTAAAAATACTGTTGTTATTATTGATCTACTTTGTGAGATGCGTCCCGAGAGCATCCACAAAGAGATGTGTCACAAAAATCTGAACAAAGTTTCGTATTATTTTACATTAATGATTTTTTGGAGAATTCTTTTTTCTAAAATTAGGAGATTTTATTTGAATTTTTTTTGACAGAATTTCGGGCAGTACGATTATGCATGGAGCGGGATCGGAACGGATCATGTAGTCTTTAGATTGATTCATGTTAGGTCTATTTCAGTTGGATTGGGACGGGATGAGACAAGACCAATTTCGGATAGTACGATTGTGAAGAACGCGGGAAAGGTAAAACATAATAATCTTGTTTGGAAAGTTGAGCGAAAACTGAGAGTAGTGTGCAGATGAAGTCACCGATGAGAGTAAAATTGAGAGCATGATGAAGAAATATTGAAAATTCGTCGTACTTGCATTTCAGTTGTGAAATCAAATAAGTAGGAGTAGAAGAGTGAAAAACACTAAAGTCATTATTGTATCCCCATTGTGAGAAGGAGAGCGATATTAGAAGATAACAAAAGCTGAGGATTTGCTTTCTAACATTGCTCTCAAGGTTTTGAAAATAAAGATAGATGGAGATTATTAATTATTGGTTATGATTAATTAAAAAAATAGTTATATGTGAGAAGGTACGGATCTAATTAGAATTCGAATGATGAAAAGCTAAACATTACTTCATCTCTCTACCTCATTCTTTAATATTACGGTCGGGTATGAATATAAGTGTATAATGTTGGTTACTATTAGAGTATGTACATAGGTATAATAATGGGTCGTATGTTGGACTTATATTTTATTTGTTAGTTTTTTTTATCTTAACTTTATTAGATTATATTTTTTTATCTCTTAATATTTATTTATATAAATATTATTTAATTAATGAAATAAACAAACTTTTTGTTCATAAATTTCTTCGGTTACACTTACTAGTTTTAAAAGAGTTTTATGAAAGACACGGAGTTCGTAAGACTAATAAATGGGGCCATTATGTCCTCACAAATATATTTTTACACACTTTTACGTAAATATAAGTCAGATAAAATTTTAAAAAAGCAATTAAAAAAAAAAAGGGGTAATACATTAATCTCATATCAACTTATAGTGATGTTTATAATCAATATAGATATTCTTTTTATTCATCACAAAGAATTTATGGCTTATAGACCAGAGTATCTTCTTTTGTGATTTTGCATGAACTTCGTGAGTGTGCTTTCTCTTCGGCACCCATGAGTTTCAATTGATTACCCGTGTAAGTCGTAACCGTGTCCAATCTTCTAGACCGTATGCTCCTTTATATTCATTTTATATAAACTTATACATTTATGTGGAAAACAAACATAATCATTTTTTTTATTATTATTTTATTTTATTTTATTTTATTGTTTTATGATTTAAGGTGTCTAAATCATCAAAAATATTAATAAAATACTTTTTAAAATTTACAATTTAAAGATTGAACTTTTCAAAATAATACAAAAAAAAAATGTTCAATAGTTCTTTTAAAAAGTTCAATTAGAAATTAGAATGCTATGTATATTTTGGTAAGTATTTAAAACATAACTACTCTATAAATTGACAAATCAAAGAGATTTTTACTTTAGGGTTATCATGTATATATATAGTAATGATGATAATAATAATGAGTGCCTAAATTCTATCATGTACTCCAAACTCTATTTGTTTTAAAATGATATCACAACTAAATAAAAGTATTTAATAACAATTAAAATTACATCGTCTACTACCTATATAAAAGAGGGGTAAAGAAGGGTGAATAAAATATTAATCATTATAATAAAAAACAATATAATGATAAGTTATAAATAATATTTAATAAAAACAATTATACAACTATTTATAATAACTAAAAAAATTCTAATTATAGTACTATACCACACAGTTTCAAATATAATTATCTCATGTAATATTAAATGTTCATGTGGTAATCCTACATGTAATTATTTCCATATTATCTTTTTTATCTATTAATAAAAAATCAATATAATGTTGAGTTAATAAATAATATTTAATTAAAACAATTTTACAATTATTTATAATAGCTAAAATAAAAACTAAAATATTATAATAATGGTATACAAAAATATTAATAAAATAATAAGTGTATATAATGATATAAATGTAGGTAAGATCGTATATTGTATTAATTTATTTTGATATCTCATATATTTATTTTTAATATTTATTATTATAAAATATAAGCTATATATAGTCTAAAAAATAAATGGAAAATAATTCAAAATTATCATAAAATAAAATCAATGAGTCAGTAACTCAGGATAACGGTCGCTAGCCGCGCTACCCCCAAAATAGATCAGATTTTGTTTTACATATACATCAATCCTTTAAAAAAAAACATATGTATATCAATTAAGTTATAGGGAGTAGAAAATTCCTTATTTTACATTGGTCATTAACTTTTTTACAATCGCCTTAATTAAGAAAGACAAGTCACTTATATCAAAAAAAAAAAAAATCACAGCAAACTACGCTTTATTCACAGGTTACAAATCTGACATTTCTTTTCGAGTTATACGTTGCGTTTTAAATTAAGAAAATAAATCATTTAAACCGATCATTTTAAGCCAACGGTTCAAATGGCCGGTTTATCACCCGAACCCTAAAACCAAAGTTTTAATATTTTTTAAACATCTACTATAAATTACCGGTTTGACTGAATCAGAACGGTAGTCCCCTTGCGTAAGACTGGCCAGGTAACCATAATAGTGAAAACAACACGCTACTAAAATAATATTATATCTACCAAAACGATTATTGAAATCTTAAAAAACAAATCAACCCAAATAAACTGAGAATTCTTATATGCCACGTCTCGGAGATAATTGGACACCCGCTAAACCGGGAAATATTTTAATTATATATGTCATCTTCAAGGAGAATTAAAACGAATCAATTATGGGTTGTTTGCCAACATGAAATGAGTGAAAGAAGTATCCGTCTAAACTTATACCGAAAGACGAGTACCTGGCAAAATAGGTGACATTGGAAAGCGATGTGCTATTTTATGACGGCTAATATAAACATATATGTCATCCTAAGGTAGCATTCTTAATCATAGTATAAATTATATAAATTAATATTTCATAAACAATTAGAAAATACCATTTATGCGCCGCAAACCACGGTTGAAATATCTATTACTTTTAATTTATGTATTGGTGACCCAAGTATAAAATTTTTTGGGGGCCTCTTATTAGAAGAGTATGAGTTATATATATAATAGTTTATGTACTTCAGTCCTTGAAAAAAGATGGTCCTATTTATTTAAAACTAAAAAAAATAAAATATTTCAGAAAATAAATAAAGTTTAAAATAATTAAATACTTAAATATGATATTTTAAAAATAAATTATGCTTCTTAAAAATACAGGCTAGGAAAATCGAAAAATATATATGCATGGAGCATGGTAATATACTAATATGATATATGGAAGCTAAGATGCACACGTTGCCAAAAATAAACTTTCCTATAATCGAGAAGGAAACATAGCCATTAACAATATTCGAGAATGTCTGTCGATCTGCGCACTGTGTGGGACTTATTTCCGTTGTTGGTGACGTTTGAATTGTTCAGACGTTTGAATTGTTCAGACGTTATTTTGGTTCACATTAAGATCATTAAACCTCAAGATCCAGCAAGTGTTTTGAACTAAACGAAAAGTTTTAGCAATAATATTTCAGGTGAAATCAAGTCGTTAATAATTTCAAATAGGAAAACGTAAATGGATGAGCAAAAAAAATGTTTGAATATCTGGGAGAGAAGAGAGGGAAGATGAAAGGAAACCTGGCATTGGGATGAATTACGCAGCCTCTAGAAAGATCCATGAAGCCATTGATGAAACCATCGCGGCTCATTATCCGATCGCGCCGATTGTTCTGCATCAGGCTGAATCGGCTCCCTCTCGACGAGATCAGCCGATCCTTGGGCGGCGCCTCTACTTCGAACTCCCTGTGACTCGAAGATCCTTCGCCTCCTCCTTCCTCACCTTCTCTCCTCCTCGACATCGTCTTCATCGACAACATCTTAACCATTTTCTTTGGATCCATGATCGATCTCGATTCTCTCCCCTGCTCTACTTAATCACTGCACTACGCTCCCATTCCTCAATCGGAGCTTAGTTCACTAATCAGATCGAGCGTGCGACCGGTCTAGTCTTCTCCAGCACGTTTTTTTTCCAAATCGGCGATAAATCATGAGCAACTATAACGAGAAGTGAAGAAGGAACGGATAACGCGATGAGGTGAGAGTTCTGTATGTATCTATGGCGGCGTTTCTCTGAATACAAGATTCCAGCCGGAAATGGAAAAGCGCAAGTTAGGCAAACGTGATCACAACAACAAGAGAACAAAAAGTGAAATAACAATAAAGGATTTGGAATTATGCAAAAAAGAACCGACCTCAGATGGAGCTTTCGACGATTGAATGTGCAAATGGATCTGAGAGGATTAGGGGAGCCACGAGGAGAGTATGAATGCAAAATAGCTGCCTCCAAGTGGTCCCACTGGCAGGCCGTTCGATCTCTAAACAAACTTTACATTCCGTTGCTCCATGATTTGAGCCTGTTCTTATTTGTATTTTTTGCAGTAAATGGTAGTTTGCTGCTATGAGGAGAGGAAACCGGGAAGCGAGACTAGATCGGAACGTACTCAACAGATTATCTATAATCTATATCTATAATCTATATATTATATAAAAGCAAAATCAACACGATAATGTGTGAAAATGTTCCAGATATTACATGAAGGGATAATACCTCCACTTGTTAAATCAACCGATATAAAAACACCGGATATAAAAAAAATTAAATTAACACACAACGTATCATTCATTTATATTTTTATACACCGAATGGCACATTATATTTTATCAATTTAATTATAATTATTAAAAAATATAATTATAAAAATACATTTCACGTTAATTTTAAAAAAATTCCGTGCAAAGGACGGAAATTACACTAGGAATCAAATCGGTAAAGGCAAGGAAGTTCTAGACAATCAAACTATCTCAGACACCAATCACACCATGCATAATAACAAAGCGGAGGAGAGTACTAGAGGTGGAAAATGGTGAGCATTTGCGGATATCAGATCCGATCCAATCCGACAAACTGTTAAAAGTCCGATCCGATCCGAGAGCAGTCGGATATCCGACAGTTTTCCAGACGGATATCCGATCTGATCCGAAGATCCGATCCGGACATTTATTCCTAGACTAGTCGGGCATATCCGATCCGATCCGCCTTTTTCCTCTAAACCCCGATTTGTATCCGATCCGATGATCCGGAAAAAATGCCCGGATCTGATCGGACTCGGATCACCAATTGTCGGATATCTTTGGATTCGGATTTTTTCCGGATCGGATCTTCATATTAGCGGATCGGATTAGTCAGATCGGATAGAAAATAGTATTACGGTAAGACTAAAGATGGAACGTCGGGAGAGAGATGGGCCAAACTACCAGGGGGCCCAAAAGAGAGCCCAATATGAATGGCCCAGAGGTTACTACTTCAGAGCATCGGAGACTGGACAATGGGTTCTAGCTAGTGGTGGGTCGCAAACCTAAACCGCCGATTTAGATTTGCGAACCGCCGGTTTAGGTTTGGCCTTTGGCCAAACCTAAACCTAAACCGTCAAAATCCAAACTGGCGGTTTAGGTTTAACCTAAATCGCCGGTTTGGTCGGCGGTTTAGCCGGTTTATTAACAAAAAAATAATAAAAAAAATTAAAAAACTGGACCAAACCGGACCAAACCGGCGGTTAACCGCCGGTTTGATCTTCAAACCGCCGGTTTGATCTAGAGCCAAACCTAAACCTAAACCGTGAACCGCCAGTTTGGTCAAACCGGCGGTTTATGCCGGTTCACAAACCGCCGGTTCGGCGGTTTGGTTTGAACCGGCCCCATCTCTAGTTCTAGCCACTGTATGTTAGCATGGAGAAAGAATCTGTGAATGTGTTGCCTGATAATCTGTGAATGTGTTGACTGGACAATGGCCTTTCGTTGACTGGTTCGGATCCGACTGGCTTCGGCGAGGATCTTTCTATGATGGATGCTACTTCACCACTTAACCGATTATAGGAAATAATCCGGTGCAGTATCGATGTAATATCCGTAAAATATTGGGCTTTAGTTTTGAGGTTTTCGACAATCCTCGAAAATCTTTTTCCTTCCGTGGGCGTTTTTTTTATTGTTCGGGAATATATCGTAGAATAATCAGATGTTTCGTTGTTAAAAATTAAGTGGTCTAGATCGACATGGTGTATGTGAGACTACAAACGATCCCAAGGTAAGTATTAAGTGTTTTGTAGAGTTGGTTGCAATATCGCGACCATCAAGTTGGTTCTAGATTTTGTGGTTATTTGTTGATGTGTTTATATGCTTATATGTGAAGTGTTGCATAACTTGGTGATAAGATAGATTGATTTATAAGACAACATAAACATTATAGTTTTAAGGACAAAACTATTATAGAAGTGGAGTAATGAGAAACTCATTTCGATGGATTGGATTTTCTTGTGGTTGTGATAGTCGCGGTTTTAAGTTTTGGGACGAAACTTATATTAAGAGAGTGAAGATGGAATACCCGTAAATTATAGTGGTTAGATATTGAGATTATTGAGTTCCATTATAATGACTCGTTTTATAATGTTCCTGTTTGAGTTGATTAAATGGAAGTGTTTTCTTGATTCAACGAATTAGGGTTCTCGCTCATATTTAAAATTCAATTGTTCCATTTAACTAAAGTCTAAACCGGCCCAACATTTGGTTCGAACCGATTGAGCCAAATCCTATTCCTTTTCGCCAACTAACCAAGCATTTCTTCCTAACCACGTCCTTGTTTGTTATTTTCTTCCTTCTTCTACTCGAGAACACCAAGCCTCCATTTTGAGATCTCCATGTTAGACTATTTACGATTCCGCTTCGAAATCAAACATTTTATTTAATCTAGACTTGAACATAAATCAACTTAAGTATACGTATATTGATCGAAGATTAACCTATATCCGTAATAATCTTCATTACGAATCAACCGAGTGCGAATAGAACGAGTAGACGTAAGTGTGTATCTTCCTTGCTTAATCATTCACTTTTTTTAATCACTAATGCATGAGATTAGTGTTAATTAAATCTTTTCTCTCTAATTACTTTCTTAATGTGTAGTACTTTTCATTGTGGTGTATAGTAAACATTAGGGATGGACATTTTCGGATAATCCGATCCAAAGGCTCGAATATACGATTCAACAAATACTACAATAAGATCGTAATGGACAAATAGATCAATTTTTTTCTAAAAAGGACATAGACAAGGAGATTCTTTATCTTATCTTTTCATTCTAGGGGTTGAAATCCTAACACAAATACTACAAGAAGATTGCAACAATTACGATACCGTATTGGACTCTCAGTTTACTGACAAGGAACTCCAATTCTGTTCTTATCTTTCACTGGTGATATGATAATTTTTGCTAAAGCAAATGTAGATTCTTGTCAAAGAACTAAACAAATCCTAGATATGTACTACTCTGTGTCGGGACAAAAAAAAAATTTCCAAAAATTTGCGTTCCAAACAACAAAAAACACCCGTGAGAGCACCATTACCAATTTAAAAAAAATATTCTTGCCATGAGTCATACCCATGACAAATACTTTGTGATGCGCCCTTGACCCCTATGTCCCAAGAAGAGGAAGACGAGGCATTCCGGGTTCGCTCCGATGGACCGCTCACCCGTTCCCGTGCTAAGGCCATCACCCAAGCTACCGGCTCCATCATTGTCCGCACCATTGCTTTCACGGGCCCATTGGTTGCAAATCGTGCCTTTTACGCCGCCATGGCATGAAGCTTGTCAAGCCGGCACTGTTCCGGAGCATTTTCCGTGTTCTAGCGTTTTGTAATAATAAGTCTTTTTATTTTCGGAATATTAATTTCCGGGACTTTATTTCCGGAACTTAATTTTCCGAATTTAAGATTAGACTTTTGGTTTCGGAATTTAGTTCGGAAACTTAATTCCGAACTTAAATTCCCAACCTTTTACATTTTTAGGCTTTTTATTTTCGGAACTTTAATTCCGACTTTATTTCCGTCATTTAAGTTCCGTCTCTTTGTATGACCTTCGTCCACTATATAAGTATTTGAGAAGCATTTTCCTCCTACTTACTTGAGCATCAATCTCTCTTCCATCCTCTCAAAGTTCTTCTTTTGGATCTTCGGTCCAAACTCATCCACATTCGAGGATTTCTTCAAGAATCTACTCAACGATCCACTTCAAGGCTTGAACGATTAATCTAGATCGACTCAACCATTCAACTTCCGCCTCCATCTCTAAGCTTCCGCAACCCACCTTCAAACGCATCCGCACTTCAACTAAGGAGTAGTTGAGCTTCAGCTTGATCTAGATCCGGAATCTTTCATTGACGTGTCCAAGGACGCATCACTTTGAATGCCTAATCATTAACCTTAAAACAAAACATAAACTTCTAAAATGGAAAGCTAACCCTCTTTCACAAGAAGGCACAAGCACCCTCATAAAACATAAAATTTGGCGGCTAAACCGACTTTTGTTATGCAAAGTTTTATGCTTATGATCCATAATCCGGAGGAGCTAGATAAAAGAAATAAAAAATTATTCTGGAACAAAGGGGACTAACACGGGCCTATCATTAATTGGGATGTAATCATCAAATAAAAAAAAGAATGGCAATCTCGGACTAAGGAAACCTTTAACTACGAACAAAGCCTTACAAATGAAGCTTTTGTGAAAAATTATAGTAGAACCAAACAATATGTGGGTTAAATTTGTCAATAAAAAATACATGACAAACCATAATATTCTTCATTATCAAAAGAAAGGATCAACGTTTTGACAATGAAACAACCTTATTAAACTCAAATCTGAAATCAATAATGGTATCATTTGATGTAACGCCCAGTTTTGGTTGTTAGCGCACCTGCGGTGATAGTGGCCACAGTCGCGGCCGGGTCAACCCGCCTCTGCGGCTGACCCCAGATCGCAGGATCTGTTCTTTTTCCGTCTTTTATTTCTTTCCTTTCTTAGAAGATACGATCTTCTATCTTTTGGGTCAGCTTTTCTTCTATCTTTTGACCTAATTCCAGACCTTCATTGTTCTTCTCCAACCGTTCTCTATATATTCTCGTCTTCTCTTCCGTTTTCTTCTTCTTGTTACGTTCTTCTTCAACCATGAGCAAAGCAGCAACCTTTCCTTGCGAACCTCTACAGAACCGTGTAAGTTCCTCATCCCTTGATCCTTCTAACGTTCCTGAATCGGTACCGCATGCTTCTTCTTCTTCTCTTTTTCCCCTTCTTCGTTTCTTTCTTTTCCTCCACATGAATCAAGACCGAGTCTTGATTCTTGTTTGTCCTTTGTTGTTGTTGTGTATGTGTTTTCAGGCTCATTGGGTTGAGTATTGTCGTGTGGATTGAATATTCAAGATTTGGTTCCCTTGTTGTGTTGTTGTTGTCAAAGGAAGCCCGACGTTGCTACTGTCAGTAAAACCGCCCCCGTGCCTTGGACAACCCGCCCCTGCGAATACAAGTCAATGCCGCACCTGCGCCTCTTGTCGACCGCCCCTGCGATTTCCTCTACAATAACTCTCGTCTTTGGTGAATTGTTGTCTTCCTTGTTTCCTCGTTCCTTTCCTTGAGTTGAGTTGTTGATGTTGTTCCTCGGGGAACTTGTGAGACTAGGAATCGTGTCCCTAGCTTGTTGGAGATCTTTTAAAGATCATTGAGACTAGAAGTGTGTAGACTTCTAGTATTCAGATAGCTTTTGATTCGTGATGCCTTGTCTGAGCAGGCATAGATCCTTTCCTTCGGAAATTGAACCATTAGTTGACCCTTGTGATATCTTTGATTCAGTGAAATTCCTTGGACTTACTTAGTTGTGTTCCGTATACTGGTTTAACCGTAGTGGTTGTGTTTGTTGTGTATCGTTATAACGGAAAATCGAACTAGGACGACCTTATACCTTAATTGGCCCAAGTGTATTATAGTCGGGCGGTGACCGCTTGTCTAGTTTAAAATATGGAAACTGGGAGGTGATCTTGCGACCAATCCAGTAGGTAACCGAGGGATGCATCGCCTCTATTCCTGTTGGTGAAAGGGGACTGAGGCGAGATCACGGTGATTCTCGCGTGACAACAAAAGTTGAATTAGTAAAGGGATTAATGTAATGAAAGATAATTGACGGTTTTGTGCGAGCATGCTATATGTTTATGCTCTTATATGTGTTTGTGCCTTTACAGTCTTTCTGATATCTAGAATGTTAGCTAATGGTTTATACCGATGTTGTGGATGCCTTGCAGGTTAGAGATGTTGCTGAGTGATCCGGACGAAGTGGTCAGCCGGGGTTCTAGTACATTATAGGATGTGATCGGGTTTATATTTCTATTGTTGTCTTTTCAATTTGTTGTTGAACTCGGCTGGGAGTCTTTTGCTTTTCCCTTTGTTATACCTTATGGTTTATTTAGTTTCTGGTTTTCATTTATTTGTGCCTTATTACAAGATCCGATGTTATTGTTGTTACTCTAAGGGTCGAGACCATTGTGAGGTCCTAGCCCGTAATGCTTCGAGTTTCCAGAACTTGGGGTGTTACAATATGATACCAGAGTTGTAGGTTTACAACAATGGCACTCGAAATCTTCTTAAAGGCCGAATAGATAAATAAACAAAACCCGCAAGGGGTCTAGGTTTTAAAAAGGGTGTTTTGTTTTTAAACTTTTCAGTTGGGATAGATGTACGGGTGGCCACCACTACCTTTACGGATCTCAACAACTTAGTTTTTCTTTTATGTTGGCCTGTTATCAGCTTTTTTGGATTTCTGCATTAGTATAGTTTGGATAGCATAGTCTTATATACCTATAACATATCCCTATCGTAGATAGTGCGTACTAGAGCTACATCTGCTGTAGGGCGAGGGAGGGATCGACCACCTCTTCAACCTACAATTCGAGGACGAGGACGTGAAGGAAGACCTCCACTAGCTAGAGTTCGGGATTAAGCCCCTATCGTCGATCCATCTGTCGTTGACTCGTCTATCGCTGAGGCGTTTGGTGAGGAAGTTGTTGAGAGCGTTGTTCTTGAGGCAGGGAATGGGACCGCTGCTAGGTCCAGTGCATAGAGAGCACAATTGACCGAGTCCGGTCGAGTGTCCATCGGACTACATACCTCGACTACGTCCAGAGAATCGAGGAGGCCATCAAGAGTGGAGAACTTGCCCCAGCACCGCCAGTACTCGCGAGATTAGCTGAGGTTTCACAGAGAGTGACGTAGGTGGTTGCCGTACCTCTGAGAGCTATTGAGGTTGTCAAAGTACCGGAGGAGGCGAGAGAGTTGAGACCCAACTGTTGGTTGAAGTCTTATAACCAGTTGAAGGTTCCTCCTTTTGAAGAAAAGGCATGATTAGAAGTGGAGCTTTGGCTAGGCCATATGGATTTTGCTATGAAGGCGATCTATTGCCCAAAGGGTCGTCGAGTCAAGATAGTACAGACTTTGCTGCGAGATTAGGCTCACCACTGGTGGAGGGCCATCTACAGTAAGGTCACATGCTACGAGCAGATGAGGACTATGATCAGGGATCGCTATTGCCTTGTAGCGATGAGGAGAGATCGACAATAGAATTTCCTCGAGGCTGGTTTCGAGAACATTCCCATTTCTGAGATCATCAGTAAGTTTCAGGAGGAGTTATCACTGTTGGGTCCATCCGTACCACTTGAGGACCAACACGTGTATCTGTTCCCTCGGAGGCCGAGAGAGTCTACCCATTCGTACCTTGCTGGTTTCCGATGCGACTCCTTGACAGATTATCAGGACATAGCATCTACTTATGAGAGGGATCGACCAAGTCCCAAGAGAGCTTCTCAGACAAGATGTCCTGAGAAGAGACAGAGGACTGAAACAGCCAGGCTTGGAGCTAAAACTTTTGGATTTGGGCATAGTCAGACGCTGGGACGCTCTGGTTTCCAGCCGACGATGCGGAGTTCCGAGAGAGGTCGGCAATGTTACCTTCTTTTCTTGTGGCAAACACGGTCAAAGAGCTGCGTTTTTCCAATAGGAAAAGATATCATCACAATAGGGTTCATCACCTGCTATTATCGCAAGAGGTGGGCAGAGACCACCTCAGTATTAGTGTCAACAACAGTAAAGAGCTCCTAGTTATAACACTCCTCAAGGTTCCGCTCAGGCACATGGGAGAGGTAAAGGACGAGGTGATGGTACTTTCTGACACCAGAGGAGCATCAACCAGAGTTTTTGATTGAGGAGTGTAGTGGAGCCAAAAGCTCTAGTGACCACAAGTGTCATTCATATTAATGGTCTTCCTGTCATAGTTCTTTTTGATACCGGTGCTACACATTCTTTTATATGTGATTCATGTGTAGATATACTAATTAACCATAATTACCCTAGATGAAAGACCCTTATTTATTGGGTTACCCGACGGAGGTAAGATTAGAGGTACACGAGAAGTTCGCGATTGCCCTATTAGATTAGGAGGTCGCGAATGGCCAACTACCTTCTTCGTCATGTACTTAGTAAAGGGATTAATATAATGAAAGATAACTACCGGTTGTGTGCGAGCATGCTATATGTTTATGTTCTTATATGTGTTTGTGTCTTTACTGTCTTTCTGATATCTAGAATGTTAGCTAACGGTTTTTACTTATGTTGTAGATGTCTCGTAGGTTAGAGATGTTGTTAAGTGATCCTGACGGAGTGGTCAAACGGGGTTCCCGTACATTATAGGACGGGATCGGGTTTATATTTTTATTGATGTCTTTTCAGTTTTTTGTTGAACTAGGCTGAGAGTCTTTTGCTTTTCCCTTTGTTATACCTTATAGTTTTTATATAGTTTTTTATTTTCATTTATTTGTGCCTTGTTGTAAGATCTGATGTTACTGTTGTTACTCTGAAGGTCGGGACCCATTGTGAGGTCCTGACCCGTAATACTTCGAGTTCTCAATACTTGGGGTGTTACATTTGACATGTCAAAAATAGTAAAACCATCAACTTCTAGCATGATAATTGGGTCACAACGACACCACTTATAAAAATGGTCCAAAAAACCGATCAAATTAAAACAAATATCAAATTTTGTCACTTAGTAAATGACTCGGGAGATTGGGATGTTACCACAATTGATTATGAGCTTCAAAGCATCATCAACCGGATAGTAAGAAGACAAAGTTAGGAAACAATTATACCAAAAAATAAAATTAAGGATAGATTATATTGGCGGTGTAGTAAAACTGGTTAGTTCACTACAAAATCGGTTTCAGAGATGATCGAAGAGGACTTGAGCATCACCCCGAACAATGCTTGTGATTGGATCTAGAATCTTGATACCCAACCTAAACTTTAAAACTTTCTTTGGAAAATTTGAAAATTTTGAACTCTAGCGAGAACAAAGCTTTACGATTGAAGAATTTTTGTAACAAGACAATGTGAATTATGTAACCATCATCTTGAAGACTTGTTCCACTTGCTTATTGGATGTCCTTTTAGTAAACAAATTGTCGCCAAAACTGAAAGGTCAATCTTGACCAAACTTAACAACATAACCCTGTTAATAATAAAAAGCTCGTGACCTCCTACTGAAAATAAAATAAAATTGTATTTAACAAGTTTTCATGTCTTGCAACCATATGGTGGTGCATTTGGTTGACAAGAATAAAATATTTTTTAGTAATGAGCCTATTGACCTTGATAATAAGGTTGTCGTTTTCATTAAAAACCAAATTCATAAGTGAAAAACTAACATCATTGATAAGGACGATTAAGATATAAAACAACATAAGGATTTTAACTCTACCAAAATTAAAAAACACAATATTAAACGGGATAAATCAAAACATGGTTTCCATAAACTTAATTTTGATGGATCAAAACGCAATTCAGAGAAACATTCATTGTTTTAGTGATTCGGAATCACAATGGCGAGGTTGTTAACCTCGATGCAAAAAATAACTTAAATTTGGTAATTAAAGTTGAAGCGTTTGCTCTTAAATATGGCCCGCAAGAGGCAATCTTATTGCATATCAAAAAGATTGAAATCGAGGGTGATAAGTTGTATGTTATCAAGACACTCCAAGGTTTGCGGAGTTGTTTGTGGGAGGTCGAGATGATTATATCTTACTTCAAACTGAATCTTCTTTCTTTGACGAAGTCTAGATCAAACATATTTTCATAGAAATCAACTGTATTGCTGACCGATTGACCCATCTGGGAATCTCGAAACCCAACACCAATTTTTATGATGATCCCGAACTTCGTGTTCTCATCCACAAGGATGTTTTAGATTGGACTATTCCAGGAGATAGACCAACCTAACCGCTTCCGTTTTGAAAAAAAAAACAAGAAGAAAGAGCGATGTTAGATGCAAGACATTATTCTACTTTACACCAATTTTAACCGTGCTTCTTGTAAAACGAATACGTGTTCTTTTGGTTCCTATGGTGGAAGGAAAGCACACAAAATTAAAATTCATATATCTTTCCATTCAAATTTATACATGTTCTCTTCTCAATCTCATTCCTTTCAAATCTCCTTTTTCATATATGAAAATCGCAAAAGTAAACTTTAGAAATTTATCTATTCCTTCTTTTTACCCTTCTTCATCGGAACCATAACACCTCCTTCTTCCTCAGCTTCAAAGAGTGATTAAGCGACTCTAAAGCGCAACCGGATACTCTCGCGCAGATTGTATCTTGACATCCGTCCTTCAAATTTTCTTTTTGACCAAGTTCACGAGCCAATAAACGAGCGATTCTTCTAGCATCAATGATTGCTAAGATTTATCTTGTATCTTTGATAATTTGATTTTCATTTTGTTGGCTTCTTTGATAATTTGATATAGCATTATTTAGAACCAAATATTTTGAGTCTTTTCAACTTCACAACTAATTCTACCGTACTAAGCGTGATTGGATAAATTGTGGGTTTGAATTTGATTGTGCGCTCACATTATTCTCTTTGTATATATAATGGCGTGGTTTAGCAAATTTTTTGGCCTTGCTTTGGCGATTGGCTTTAAAAATTGACATAATATCACTATAAAATTTGCAATCTTATAAACTTAAAAGAAAATTTACAAATAATTAGCAGTTTATTGAAGAAAATATTTCTATAAATGCTTTTTTATAAAAAAAAATTATTGTTCAAATATATCACGTACATCTATCTTCTTTAGACAAGCTTGTTGCTTCTCTTGGCCTTGCATGAGTTATCACAATCTTGCACACATATTTTCGTGATGTCCTCCTCCGTGAAACCTTTTTAAAATTGCAAACAAACTTATCATATGAGTGTATAGTTAACAAATTATATTAAAATTAGTTTTTTAATGTGTAAATGAATCATACATTGAGTTATATAGTACAAAAAATAAGGTTATCTCAGTAGTAATAGTACGCATAATACTAATTCAAAACCACTCGGCAAACATACCTTGATTCTCTTTAGTTATAATATTGCTAACGCAATTTGAAAGTGCACATCCAGTTTTGCACAATAAGTGTTCATCTTGTCCTTCAAGGTCGAGAGGAAATGATTTTCTACAATCCGAAATATAAGGTACCATGCAAATTGATCTAGTTAAACATTTTTTGAAACACCGCGCGATACATCGAATTACTCCCAAAAAACCTGCATTACTAGTGGGAACAAGAATTGTGGAGACAACCAATAAAATGATAAAGACAGCCTTCATAGTCATTTTTTTGGTTCTTGCCAACAAGTAAATAATATTTAGAATATTATATGCGTTGCTTTCAGAAGTGTGGTGCAACTAGGTATTATATATAACATCTTGATGTGCTAATTATGTATTATTTTATATATAGAAGTATATTTAAAATAATTTGATTCTTTATATTTTTAACATGAACCTTATATAATACAATTTATATTTGGTATAGCATCACAAAATAACATATATGAATGATTTGTACATAAAGAGAGTCTCTTTGGAGGCATCTAGTGAATTATTTTAAATATATTTGGTATAGCATCACAAAATGACATATATGAATGATTTCTACATAAAGAATCTCTTTGGAGACATCTAGTCAATTATTTTAAATATATTTGGTATAGCATCACAAAATAACATATATGAATGATTTGTACATAAAGAGAGTCCTTTTGGAGGCATCTAGTGAATTGGAAATTTAAGTGTGAAAATACCTTAGCCTAAAATATGGATTCCTCATGTATATTTTAAGTATAAATAATTAAATTGTTTTAAATATAGTCTATATAAAAACAATTCTTAGGGATCGTTTGGTTTGACTCCGTGAATAGAGATGGAATCAACATGCGGAATGAGATAAAGAATTATTATAAACACCTATTGATTATTGATACTTAATGTTGAGTGTGGTGTTGAAATGAATAATTTCTAAATATGTATTTGATTGTATATGAATTATGAAACGAGAATGATATCATATTTGATCATATATGTATGCATATTTGGAACCTAACATACGTTGTTATTTAAACTGCATGCAAGAAAAATGAAGAACGAGGATTTAAAATATGAATATACTTAATCATCAATATCTATATATATATATATTTGTGGTCAGTATTAGGTGAGAATCACATCTAGGGTAAGGAGTGAGAACCTTTAAAGAACCGTTCAATTTAAAATAATCGACACTCTTGATTGGACCACATGACCCGCATGTGGAGGTAATAGGTGAACGATTATGCATTATTAACAAACGATCGTGCATTTTTTTATTTATGGAGAGAGTGCACGATCATAGTGATTAGTGCATGATCGTGATCTTGGTGCATGACGATGCACCAATGAACAACATGATCATACACCTTACTTATCTTAATATATGTATAAAAAAAACGTTACGCGATTTTGGAGTTTAAAACCTTGGTTGATATAACGTTCTTTAACTCTATTACCAATTGGATCCCTTTATTTTTTTATTCATCATAAATAAATATAATTGTCGAAGAAGACTTGGTATATTGCTTTTAACTTGTTTACCATATCAATTGTTTATCTAAGTGAATGATTAACAAAGTCATGCAAATGAACAATTAGGGATGGTTAATAATGTCATGCAAGAGTTTTGTAACATCGAATATAATATTTAATACTTCCTCCGATCATAAATAAATGACTTTTTAGCCATTGACACAATTATTAAGAAAACTCCTAAACAACCTTACTATTATAAAGTTTTTTCTCAATTTTATCACTTATTGAATGTTCACCACCCTTTTAGTAAAGGGATTAATGTAATGAAAGATAATTGACGGTTGTGTGCGAGCATGCTATATGTTTATGCTCTTATATGTGTTTGTGCCTTTATAGTCTTTCTGATATCTAGAATGTTAGCTAATGATTTATACCGATGTTGTAGATGCCCTGCATGTTAGAGATGTTGCTGAGTGATCCGGACGGAGTGGTCATCCGGGGTTCCAGTACATTATAGGACGGGATCGGGTTTATATTTCTATTGTTGTCTTTTCAATTTGTTGTTGAACTCGGCTGAGAGTCTTTTTCTTTTCCTTTTGTTATACCTTATGGTTTATATAGTTTTTGGTTTTCATTTATTTGTGCCTTGTTACAAGATCTGATGTTATTGTTGTTACTCTAAGGGTCGAGACCCATTGTGAGGTTCTAGCCCGTAACGCCTCGAGTTTCCAGAACTTGGGGTGTTACTATATGATATCAGAGTTGTAGGTTTACAACAATGGCACTCGAAATCTTCTAAAGGCCGAATAGATAAATAAACAAAACCCGCAAGGGGTCTAGGTTTCAAAAAGGGTGTTTTGTTTTAAACTTGTCGGTGTGGGATAGATGTATGGGCGGCCACCACTACCTCCGCGGATCTCAACAACTTAGTTTTTCTTTTATGTTGGCATGTTATCTGCTTTTTTGGATTTCTGCATTAGTATAGTTTGGATACCATAGTCTTATATACCTATAACATATCGCTATCGTAGATGGTGCGTACTAGAGCTACATCTACTGTAGGGCGAGGGAGGGGTTGACCGCCTCTTCAACCTACAGTCCGTGGACGAGGACGTGAAGGAAGATCTCCACTAGCTAGAGGTCAGGATTAAGCCCCCATCGTCAATCCACCTGTCGTTAACCCGTCTATCGCTGAGGCGTTTGGTGAGGAAGTTGCTGAGAGCGTTGTTCCTGAGGCAGGGAATGAGACCGCTACTAGGTCCAGCGCACAAAGAGCACAATTGACCGAGTCAGGTCGAGTGTCCATCGTAATACATACCACGACTACGTCCAGAGAATCGAGGAGGCCAACAAGACTGGAGAACTTGCCCCAGCACCGCCAATACTGACGAGATCAACTGAGGTTTCACAGAGAGCTACGTATGTGGTTGTCATACCTCTGAGAGTTGTTGAGGTTGTCAAAGTACCGGAGGAGGCAAGAGAGATGAGACCTAACTGTTGGTTGAAGTCTTATAATCAGCTGAAGGTTCCTTCTTTTGAAGGAAAGGCAAGATTAGAAGTGGAGCTTTGGCTAGGCCATATGGATTTTTCCATGAAGGCAATCTATTACCCAAAGGGTCGTCGAGTCGAGATAGTACAGACTTTGTTGCGAGATTAGGCTCACCACAGGTGGAGGACCATCTACAGTAAGGTCACATGCTACGAGCAGATGAGGACTATGATCAGGGTTCTCTATTGCCTTGTAGCGATGAGGAGAGATCGACAACAGGATTTCCTCGAGGCTGGTTTCGAGAACATTCCCATTTTTGAGATCGTCAATAAGTTTCAGGAGGAGTTATCACTGTTGGGTCCATCCGTACCACTTGAGGACCAACACGTGTATTTGTTCCCTCAGAGGCCGAGAGAGTCTACCCGTTCGTACCTTGCTGGTTTCCGATGCGACTCCTTGACGGATTATCAGGACAAATCATCTATTTATGAGAGGGATCGACCAGGTCCCAAGAGAGCTTCTCAGACAGGATATCCTGAGAAGAGACAGAGGACTGAAACAGCCAGGCTTGGAGCTAAAACTTCTGGATTTGGGCATAGTGAGACGCCGGGACGCTTTGGTTTCCAGCCGACGATGCGGAGTTCCGAGTGAGGTCAGCATTGTTACTTGTTTTTCTTGTGGCAAACCCGGACAAAGAATTGCGTCTTGCCAATAGGGTTTATCACTTGCTAGCATCGCAAGAGGTGGGCAGAGACCACCTCACTATTAGTGTCAACAACAGTAGAGAGCTCCTAGCTATAACACTCCTCAAGGTTCCTCTCAGGGACATGGGAGAGGTAGAGGACGAGGTGGTGGTACTTCCGACATCAGAGGAGCATCAACCAGAGTTTTTGAGTTGAGGAGTGTAGTGGAGCCAGAAGCTCTAGTGACCACAAGTGTCATTCATATTAATGGTCTTCCTGTCAGAGTTCTTTTTGATACCGGTGATACACATTCTTTTATATGTGATGCATGTGTAGATGGACTAACCATAATTACCCTAGAGGAAAGACCCTTCTTTATATAGGGTTGCCCGATGGACGTAAGATTAGAGGTACACGAGAGGTTCGCGATTGCCCTATTAGATTGGGAGGTCGCAATTGGCCAACTGCCTTCTTCGTCATGTACTTAGTAAAGGGATTAATATAATGAAAGATAACTACCGGTTATGTGCAAGCATGCTATATGTTTATGTTCGTATATGTGTTTGTGTCTTTACTGTCTTTTTGATATCTAGAATGTTAGCTAACGGCTTTTACTTATGTTGTAGATGCCTCGTAGGTTAGAGATGTTGTTGAGTGATCCGGACAGAGTGGTCAAACGGGGTTCCCGTACATTATAGGACGGGATCGGATTTATATTTCTTTTGTTGTCTTTTCACTTTTTTGTTGAACTCGGCTGAGAGTCTTTTGTTTTTCCCTTTGTTATACCTTATAGTTTTTATATAGTTTTTTATTTTCATTTATTTGTGTCTTATTGCAAGATCTCATGTTACTGTTGTTACTCTGAAGGTCGGGACCCATTGTGAGATCATAACCCGTAATACTTCGAGTTCCCAGAACTTGGGGTGTTATATTTGACATGTCAAAAAATAGTAACACCATCAACTTCTAGCATGATAATTGGGTCACAACGACACCACTTATAAAAATGGTCCAAAAAACCAATCAAATTAAAACAAATATCAAAGTTTGTCACTTAGTAAATGACTCGGGAGATTGGGATGTTACCACAATTGATTATGAGCTTCAAAGCATCATCAACCGGATAGTAAGAAAACAAATTTAGGAAACAATTATACCAAAAAATAAAATTAAGGATAGATTATATTGACGGTGTAGTAAAACTGGTTAGTTCACTACAAAATCGGTTTCAGAGATGATCGAAGAGGACTTGTGCATCTCCCCGGACAATGCTTGTGATTGGATCTAGAATCTTGATACCCAACCTAAAGTTTAAAACTTTCTTTGGAAAATTTGAAATACTCAAACTCTAGCGAGAACAAAGCTTTACGATTGAAGAATTTTTGTAACAAGACAATGTGAATTATGTAACCATCATCTTGAAGACTAGTTCTACTTGCTTATTGGATGTCCTTTTAGTAAACAAATTGTCGCCAAAACTGAAAGGTCAATCTTGACCAAACTTAACAACATAACCTTGTTAATAATAAAAAGCTCACGACCTTCTATTGGAAATTTAAAACAAAATTGTATTTAACAAGTTTTCATGTCTTGCAGCCATGGTGGTGGTGCATTTGGTTGACAAGAATAAAATAATTTTTAGTAATGAGCCTATTGGTCTTGATAATAAGGTAATCGTTTTCATTAAAAACCAAATCCATAAGTGGAAAACTAACATCATTGACAAGGACGATTAAGATATAATAACAACATAAGGATTTTAACTCTACCAAAATTAAAAAATGCAATATTAAACGGGATAAATCAAAACATGGTTTCCATAAACTTAATTTTGATGGATCAAAACGCAATTCAGAGAAACATTCATTGGTTTAGTGATTCGGAATCACAATGGCGAGGTTGTTAACCTCGATGCAAAAAATAACTTAAATTTGATAATTAAAATTGAAGCGTTGCTCTTAAATATGGCCCGCAAGAGGCAATCAGATTGCATATCAAAAAGATTGAAATTGAGGGTGATAATATGTGTGTTATCAAGACACTCCAAGGTTTGTGGAGTTGTCCGTGGGAGGTCGAGAAGATTATATCTTACTTCAAACTGAATCTTCTTTCTTTGAAGAAGTCTAGATCAAACATATTTTCATAGAAATCAACTGTATTGCTGACCGATTGACCCATCTGAAAATCTCGAAACCCAACACCAATTTTTATGATGATCCCGAACTTCGTGTTCTCAAACACAAGAATGTTTTAGATTGGACTACCTCCAAGAGATATACCAACCTAACCGCTGCCGTTTTGAAAAAAAACAAACAGAAGAAAAGGCGATGTTAGATGCAAGACATTATTCTACTTTACACCAATTTTAACCGTGCTTCTTGTAAAACGAATACGTGTTCTTTTGGTTACTATGGTGGAAGCAAAGCACACAAAATAAAAATTCATATATCTTTCCATTCAAATTTATACATGTTCCCTTCTCAATCTCATTCCTTTCAAATCTCCTTTTTCTTATATGAAAATCGCAAAAGTAAACTTTAGAACTTCATTTATTCCTTCTTTTTACCCTTCTTCATCGGAACCATAACACCTCCTTCTTCCTCATCTTCAAAGAGCGATTAAGCGGCTCTAAAGCGCAACCGGGTACTCTCGCGCATATTGCATCTTGACATCCGTCCTTCAAATTTGCTTTTTGACCAAGTTCACGAGCCAATAAACGAGCGATTCTTCTAGCATCAATGATTGCTAGGATTTATCTTGTATCTTTAGTAATTTGATTTTCATTTTGTTGGTTTCTTTGATAATTTGATATAGCATTATTTAGAACCAAATATTTTGAGTTTTCAACTTCACAACAAATTCTACCGTACTAAGCGTGATTGGATAAATTTTGGGTTTGAATTTGATTGTGTGCTCTTATTTATTCTCTTTGTATATATAATGGCGTGGTTTAGCAAATTTTTTGGCCTTGCTTTGGCGATTGGCTTTTAAAATTGACATAATATCACTATAAAATTTGCAATCTTATAAACTTAAAACAAAATTTACAAATAATTAGCAGTTTATTGAAGAAAATATTTTTATAAATGCTTTTTTTATAAAAAAAATTATTGTTCAAATATATCATGTACATCTATCTTCTTTAGACAAGCTTGTTGCTTCTCTTGGCCTTGCATGAGTTATCACAATCTTGCACACATATTTTCGTGAAGTCCTCCTCCGTGAAACCTTTTTAAAATTACAAACAAACTTATCATATGAGTGTATAGTTAACAAATTATATTAAAATTAGTTTTTTAATGTGTAAATGAATCATACATTGAGTTATATAGTACAAAAAATAAGGTTATCTCAGTAGTAGTAGTACGCAAAATACTAATTCAAAACCACTCGGCAAACATACCTTGATTCTCTTTAGTTTTAATATTGCTAACGCAATTTGAAAGTGCACATCCAGTTTTGCACAATAAGTGTTCATCTTGTCCTTCAACGTCGAGAGGAAATGATTTTCTACAATCTGAAATACAAGGTACCATGCAAATTGATCTAGTTAAACATTTTTTGAAACACCGCGCGATACATCGGATTACTCCCAAAAAACCTGCATTACTAGTGGGAACAAGAATTGTGGAGACAACCAATAAAATGATAAAGACTGCCTTCATAGTCATTTTTTTTGGTTCTTGCCGACAGCTAAATAAATATTTAGAATATTATTTGTGTTGCTTAGGGTGCAACTAGGTATTATATATAGCTCCTTGATGTACTAATTATGTATTATTTTATATATAGAAGTTTATTTAAAATATTTTGATTCTTCATATTTTGAACATGAACCTTATATAATGGAATTTAGATTTGGTATAGCATCACAAAATAACATATAAGAATGATTTGTACATAATGAGAGTCTCTTTGAAGGCATCTAGTGAATTGAAAATTTAAGTGTGAAAATACCTTTGCCTAAAATATGGATTCCTCGTGTATATTCAAAGTATAATAATTAAATTGTTTTAAATATATTTCTATATGAAACCAATGCTTAGGGATCGTTGGGTGTGACTTCGTGAATAGAGATGGAATCCACAAGTAGAACGAGATAAAGAATTATAATAAACAGCTCTTGATACTTAATGCATGGTGGGTTTGATGTTGAAATGAATAATATCTAAATATATAATTTAATTGTATATGAATTATGAAGGACAATTTTGGTAACTAGACCTTTTTGAAAAAGTTGCCTAGTAATTAGGCTTTTTAATGTTTCAATTAAGTAAATGTACCCCAATCTTTTGTATTTATTTTCAAACCCTACACACTCTTCTCTCAAGGGGTACATTTACTAAACACAAAACTAGAAAAAGCTTAGTAAACCAAATTGTTTCAATTATGAAACGAGAATGATATCATATTTGATCATATATGTATGTATATTTGGAACCTAACATACGTTATTTTTTAAATTACCTGCAAGAAAAATAAAGAACAAAGATTATATATATATATATATATATATATATATATATATATATATATATATATATATATATATATATAGGGTGTGGTTCCCATGAGAACACCCCTAACGTGTATAGATGAGAACAATCATAAGGGTTGAGATCTAGAGTAGATATCATAATTAATAATAACTACGAATAATAATAATTAGGAATCCAACAATAACTATGAATAATCCACTCAACCAACAATAACTACGAATAATACATTAAACGTATGGCACCTTCGTAACAAAGCTAATAATAATTACAAATCTGTTCTCATGTATACACGTTAGGGGTGTTCTCATAGGATCTATATATATATATATATATATATATATAGGGTCGGTATTAGGTGATAATCTCATTTAGGGTAAGGAGTGAGAACCTTTAAAGAGCGTTCAATCTAAAATAATCGACACTCTTGATTGGACCACTTGACCCGCACATATGGGGGTAATAGGTGAACAATTATGCATTATTAACGCACAATCATGCATTTTTTGTTTATGAAGGAAGTGCACGATCATAGTGATTAGTGCATGATCGTGATCTTGGTGCATGATGATGCACCAATGAACGACATGAACATACACCTTATTCATCTTAATTATATGTACAAAACAAAGTGTTACGCGACTTTAGAATTTAAAACCTTGGTTGAAATAACTTTCTTTCACTCTATTACCAATTGAATAAATTGGATCCCTTTATATTTTTTATTCATCATAAATAATTATAATTGTCCAAGAAGACTTGGTATATTGTTTTTAACTTGTTTACACTATACAATGTTTATCTAAATGAATGATCAACAAAGTCATGCAAATGAACAATTAGGGATGGTTAATAATGTTATGCAAGAGTTTTGTAACATGGAATATAATATTTAATAATATCTAGATTTTAGAGAAAAAAACATATTCTATATGATTTTTTTTAGTAACCAATTTTATTTATTTTTTAAATAAACCATCTTATAAATTTTAATTTTTTGAAAACTAATTATTATTTTTTTGATCATTTTCCGATTATATATTACACCATCTTGACCGCAATAACTTGGTGCAGTTGATTATTTATTTAGCTTTTTTTATAAATTATTATTTTCTTAAAATATTAGAATTTTTTTAGTTAACTGATGCTAAATGTTATACTAAAAAATATTTATAATTTTTCTTAAACTAAAAGTATAATAAAAGGTATCATTAAAAATATGAAATTTGTTTATTTAAGTGGGTAATATCTTGGAATAGAACATAACCTCTCTTTTTCTGGAATGAAAGTCTTTTTTTAGATTTAATGAGTTATTTTATGATTTTTTCCCCTCTTTAGATCTTATAAAACATGATGTATGAGTATAACTCTTTCAAATCCCGATCCCGATTCATGATTTCATGAAAAGCATACCAAACACGCCCATAATTTATTATGGATCGTAAATATAGTTTTTAATAGTTAATTTGGGGACGGTCTTTTCTAGAATAGGCAAATTTTACAATTTTAGTAAGAACTAATCTATAAATGGTTAATCTGATATGTGATTTTTTGTTAAAAATAGGTAAATTTCACTATTTAAGTAATAGATATTTACGTTCACATCTAATATTTATTAAGGTTGAAAATCACATGAATTTTTCCAAGCACCGTCAGTGCTTCCCCCCAAACATGAACACTTGCATGTATTTTTAACATTAGGATTTGATAAAATAATTTCATTTATTTGTTTTTCAACGACAATAATAATATATATTTTTTTTAATCAACAAGGTAAGATGCTCGACTACACCAAACAAACTTGGTGTATCGAGAGGCCGAAAACTGACAAATGGACAAACTGTCATGCAACTAGCTACAAAAACAATAGAAAAACACTACAAGCAAAAGACCGAAAAAAGAAAAAAAGATCCAAAAAAGTCGGAACAAACAAACTAGGACAGAAGGCGAGGAACACTCGAGGCAGGCCAAACATGGAGAGGACACGAGATAGAGGAACTAACGCGGTGTCTCGCCGTCGAGAAACAGATAGTAGAAACCCAATTCAAGGGGAACTCACACCTCTTGCGGAAATGTAGATTCAACGATGTTCCCTCCACCTCGATGAAGGATCTTCGGAGACCTCAAACACAACCACGATCAACATGATCAAACAGGGGCATGTGACTACGGCATCTTCCGGAACATGCATTTGGACCACACTCGAGAAACGTCTTCAAAGGGAAATTCCTCCCAACTAAGCAATGTAAAGGACTTCATCTCTCCATTTTCCAAACTGAACGAGACTTTGACGGAGCGCAAACATTCTCAAGTTGGATCAACAAAAGTGATCTTATCCAAATTGCATAAATTCGGATATGATGTCCATCACAATGTTCTATCTGAGTTACAACTTGTAAACTCATTTGTTCAATGTTCTTAAGGAAGAGTTGATCTAGGGTCTCATGTCCTTTGTTCATTGTTCTCTTGAAAGTTGTTACGGTGCTTGAGTCTTCCTTCTTATTCTTGTATACCTATAGAAACATTAATAAAAAAAAAAACTCCACCATAGTAGAGTCAAGAGCAACCTGAAGCAAATTTAGAAAGACATTGTTATATAGCTGATCATCAGGATATTCAAGGCTCTTACATGCATTCTCCATGTTGACAAGTGCAGAGACTAGGAGTTGCATTGTAAAATAATTAAAATCAACAATCGGTTCTTTACTCAACTCATTGTGAAGGAAATTAGAGTACAGGGATCCTAATTTGCAATTGGTGGGCTTTTTTAGACACATCTCAACACCGTAGACAAATTTAATTGATCTTGTTCAAAAGATATATAGTTGATATGCATCACAAGTTAAATACTTAAGACACCCATTGGGTTGTAATAGATGATACTCGTTCATGGATTTGAACTTGTTTACGATCTTAAGATTTCTTCTGAAAAGGAAGGGTAATTGACAAACTCCAACGGTTCCGACTATTGTGTGTAGCAAACAAGTATGAAAATTATTTGATGAGGGATTAGCATGTCCCCACTATAATATTTCTTTTCCTTCCACTTTTCTCGGATATCAAGAGTTGTTAGGTAATTTCCTTCAACAAGTTAGTATGAGGTCCAAATATGTTTTGTGAAAGGAAAATGTTCAAGATTTTAGGTTTCGCTCTGATGTCTTCCCCCCTCCCTCCTCCTCCGCCGTTGGAATCTCCTGCAAATCCCAACCCACCTCCTGCCCCTCCTGATAAACCTGAGAAACCACCAGAAGGCAAATCCTATGCCGCTGCTGTTGGGGGGATTCAACAAACTGCTGCTCCACTATGCTGCGACTCCCTTATTGAGTCTCGGCGTATGCGTATATCTTACCCAGAAGGTGCCCGTGGTTTAGCTGTCGCTGACATCGACTCTGATGTGATTGAGTCGTTGGCAGAGAAGTGGAAGATGGCCGTCATCATTAAGGTACTGGGACGAAATGTGGCTTTTCGTCTGCTCGAACGACGCTTGTATCAAGTATGGAGACCTAGTGGGACAATGACTATATTGGACCTTCCCAATGGTTATTATGCTGTTCGGTTTGATAATGAAGATGATTTCCTTAAAGCTCTTACCGATGGACCG
Organism: Fagopyrum homotropicum; assembly: GCA_033239125.1. Classification (NCBI taxonomy): domain Eukaryota; kingdom Viridiplantae; phylum Streptophyta; class Magnoliopsida; order Caryophyllales; family Polygonaceae; genus Fagopyrum; species Fagopyrum homotropicum. The sequence continues at coordinate 6,514,174 of BSWB01000001.1, read as the reverse complement.
TGGGAGATTTTCGGTCATTACATAACTGTTCGACCATGGTCTGCTGAGTTTAATCCATACAATGATACACTTAGGTCTATCTTCGCTTGGGCTAGGTTATCGGATCTTCCCATGCAACTCTATGATGAAGCGGTGTTGTATGGATTAGCCTCTGCTCTTGGAACACCGCTGAAAGTGGACCTTAACACCCTGTATGCGACGAGAGGAAAATTCGCAAGAGTTTGCGTTGAAGTCGAGTTGGACAAACCGTTGATCGGTACGATTCTGATAGGAGACAACCGTGTACATGTGGTTTATGAAGGATTGAATTCAATTTGCCATCGATGTGGGTTATATGGGCATGGAGCTGAAAGATGCCCCCTTCTGCAGTCTACACCTAGCACGGTTCAGTCTGATCCGTCAAGCAGTATTCAGGCGGTAGTAAGCGAGGGTCATAACGCTGTCACTAGGGAATCTAGTTCCCCGACTCCTATCGAAGACGGCTTTCTTGGACCCTGGATGTCTGTCGTCAGGAAGCCACGGAGACACCAGAAACCCACTCCCGATAACCAGGCTAATCCCGTTCGGGCCTCTGCTAACAGGTTCGAAGTTCTTGCCGGCAGAGAACCTGACGGTCCATCTTCGGAGATCGCTGCTACGGTGATTGTGCCCGTTAATTCGGCCCCATTGATTGCTCCAATTATGCCTGAGGCAGTTACAAATACAACGGTTACACCTGTCATTAATGTGACGGTTTCTAAGGAGTTAAATGCGCCAATGATGGCTAAGGACACCATTAATAAGGAAAAACAATCGGTTACTCAGGAGGCAACACCTGTCATTCCATATTCAAAAAACTCTAGTGATCAACAGAAAAACCCTAAAAGGGCAAAAGTAGTTGGCCGAATTGGGAACGGTGGGCCCACAGATTCTGCAAGTGGTAGTGAGGTACAGTTAATTCCCCCCTCCCTTACTACTCCTAGGGTTAGTCCGTTGGAACCCACTCCCCGACTCATTCCTCACTCAAATAGCCCCTCCTTCAGTAATGAATCCCCGGAGATGGAGGTGGATTCAACTCCCCCTCCATCCGTCATTATGCCCATATCTACAGAGCCTCCGGATATCACCATGGGAGAGAGGCAGACCGTTGTTAACATTCATTTGGCACCGGAGTCAGTCATGGACACTGGTTCCAAATGAATACACTTTTTTGGAATTGCAGGGGGGCGGGTAATCGACGGTTCCGCAAGGCCCTCAGCTATATGTTAAACCGTCACAGAGTTAATCTATTATTCTTATTTGAAACTAAGATATCAGGGGATACTGCTGAGAATGTTTGTTTGAGATCAAGATTTTCTGACTTTGCAAGAGTCGAAGCAATTGGTTTCGAGGGAGGTATTTGGGTTTTGTGGAACTCTCGGGACCTAAAAGTCTCCATTGTTTCCAAACAAATAAACTTCTTACATATTAAGGTTGAAATGGATAACTGCTGGGTGAATCTTTTTGCAGTTTATAATCCGCCCACTCCTTCCAGGCGTGCTTTGGGGTGGAATGCGTTATTGGAAAATGTTCTTAACTGTACTGGTCCGGTTTTGGTGGGCGGAGATTTTAATTGTGTACTTCACTCCTGCGATGTTGGCGGTGTATCCCACTCCTTATCGCCTGATTCGTCAGTGTTTCAGGACTGGGTGGATAGCGCTTGTCTTGTGGATATGGGATTTAGTGGCCCTGCGTTTACCTGGAATCGTGGACGCTCTGCTGACTGCAGAATATCAAAGAGGCTTGATCGGGTTTTTATGAATGAAACGGCTAGGGTGCGCTGGCCGGAAGCTACGGTTCGTCATTTACCCGCTCTTTCTTCCGACCATAACCCTCTACTTCTACAGTTTTGTCCAAGCCGGGTGATCGATAAGTCTCGACGTCCCTTCCGTTTTGAGGCTGCGTGGACTCTTCACCCTGAGTTTAGTGCTATGGTTGGTTCTGCTTGGGACTGCTCTTCTGATAATGATCTTACTCGAGCACTCTCGGTTGTACGTCAAAGATTATTGAGATGGAACAAGGAGGTTTTTGGGAGAATTGAAATTCGTAAGAATATGGTGTTCAAAAGACTTGCTGAAGTTCAGAAAGAGATTGAGTCCAATCTTTCTTCGGGTCTGATCGAACTGCATACACAACTTCAATCTGAATTCGATGCCATTCTTGATCAAGAAGAAACGCTTTGGCTACAGAAGTCGCGCGAAAAGTTCCTTACTGACGGTGATAGGAACACTTCTTTCTTTCACTTGGCTACTATGGTTAGGCGAAGGCGTAATAGAGTGGATTGTATTATGAATGAAGATGGCGTATGGATCTCCAATCAGAAAGAGTTGTGATGTGTTGCCGTTCAATTTTTCAAGTCGCTTTTCTCTGTTCAGCCTGGTAGTGAGACGCCCACTGGTACCTTCTATGCAAATTTTCCCTCTTTATCTGTAGAATCTTGTGATGCTCTCTGCAGGCCTTTCACCGACAAGGAAATCAAAGATTGTCTTTTCTCTATGGGCTCGTTGAAGGCTCCGGGGAAGGACGGTTTCAGTGCAGTTTTCTATAAGTCCACTTGGGATTCTGTGGGTACTGATTTGATTCGTTTTGTCCGTGCTTTCTTCGATTCGGCTGTACTTCCCGAGGGCGTCAATAGTACGGTCATCTCACTGATTCCGAAAACTGATTCCGTTGATCATATGTCGAAGTTTAGACCGATCGGACTATGTAACGTAAGTTATAAATTAATAACCAAGCTCATGGTTTCTCGTCTCCAACCGATCATGGAATCCCTCATAAGCCCGTTTCAAAGCAGTTTCATCCCGGGTCGTATGATTGAGGATAACGTCGTGCTTGTTCAGGAAATGATTCACTCATTAGTCCGGAAGAAGTCCGGCAAGAAATGGATGGTTCTGAAAATTGATCTTGAGAAGGCCTACGATAGACTCTCATGGGATTTTATTGAAGAGACATGCGCGTTCAGTGGTTTACCTGATATTTGGCAGAGGTATGTCTCTGCTTGTATCCGCTCTTCTTCGATGGAAGTGCTCTGGAATGGGGAATTATCAAACAGTTTTATTCCGGCTAGGGGGGTCAGGCAAGGAGATCCTATTTCACCGTATCTTTTTGTCCTTGCTCTTGAGCGGCTCGGCCATTATATTCAGCACCTTGTTGAGTTGGGAATATGGAAACCTGTTCGTGTCAAGAGGGGTTGTCCCGCTATTTCGCACGTTTTCTTTGCCGACGATATAGTTTTGTTCTCGGAGGCCTCTGAGGAATGTATCGACGTGATCGTCAAGTGCTTGAAGCTATTTTGTGATTTTTCTGGGCTTAAAGTGAACTCACTTAAGTCTCAGATTATGGTTACGCCTCATACTGATCTGCATTTGCGTGAAACCATTCAACATCATGCTGGTATTCCCATTGTTGATTGCTTCGGAAAATATCTCGGGTTCCCTATCTTACATACTAGAATGAAAAACGAGGATTTTCGTTTCCTAGTTGAAAAAACTAAGAGCAGGCTCGCCAATTGGAAGGGTAGACTTTTGAGCTTTGCAGGGCGCCTCACTCTCGTCAAATCCGTTTTGTGCTCCTTCCCGGCCTATGTCATGAGAGTGGTGAAGCTTCCGGTTTCAGTTTGTGAGGAAATTGATAGGGTCTGCCGACGGTTTTTGTGGTCTGGGACGGATGCTCGCAATAAGCTGCATTTAGTAGCGTGGAAGGAGGTTTGTCTGCCTACTGAGCTCGGTGGGTTGGGTATCCGCACTGCTTCTGACGCTAATGCTGCGGCTTTGGGTAAGCTAGCTTGGAGGCTGGTGCATTCATCTGGTACCCCTTGGGCTGATCTCGTCTTATCGAAGTATTCGCTTTGTGATTTTGCGAGTTTTTTTGACTGCGAAAGGGTTCGGCATGGATCTTATATTATCCGAGGGATTATTTGGGCTAAGGTCAACGTGTTAAGCTTGGGCATCAGATGGGTTCCGTTAAACGGGCTTCGGGTTCGGTTCTGGTTGGATCATTGGTGCGACAGTCGGCCCCTGATTTTGGATGCCAACCCTTCTCTTCCGCAAGATGAGCGCACGGTTAAGGTATCGGATCTTTGGGTCGCTGGGGAGGGCTGGTGCTGGTCACGTATTTCCCCTTTTCTCCCTCCTGGTCGCCTTCTCTCTCTCGCCTCCGTCCAGATTCGTCCTGAGGGTGTCGTGGAGGATTGCGTCTCGTGGGATCTGTCTGCTAATGGTTTGTTTTCTACTGCGTCGGCCTATAGGGCTTTGGTGACCCGCCCACGTCAGGAGGTCCTTGTTTCACCCCTGTTTAGGATCATTTGGAGGTTGGCTGTCCCTCAAAGACTCAAGACCTTCCTTTGGACTGTTGCTCATGGTAAACTACTAACCAATTTTGAGAGGCATCGAAGGCACTTGTGTTCTGATCCTACATGCCCCCTATGTTTGACTGAGCCCGAGTCTGTCATTCATTTGTTAAGAGATTGTCCTAAGGTTATGCTACTTTGGGAGAATTTTTTGTCGGAAGAGCAGGCGGACGGTTTCTTTGGGACCCCGATTACGGATTGGTTGGTTGCGAATCTTTCTCGTACGGACTACATCGATGATCAGCTACCCTGGGCCCCTTGCTTTGCGGCTTGCCTCTGGTGGTGTTGGAAGTGGAGAAATAATGCAGTGTTTAATAATGTCAACCTGCCTCAATTTCGTGTGTCCTTTATTGTCACTTACGTGAAAGGGTTTACCGCTGCATTTCTTAGGAAGAAGGTCGCCTCGCAGAGGGTGGTCAAGCCGGTTGAGGTGGTGTGGTCCTGTCCTCAGAGCCCCTAGTTCAAGCTTAATACGGATGGTTCTGTCCGTCGGGAGGTTGCTCAGGCTTCTGCTGGAGGGGTCATAAGAGATGCGAATGGCCAATGGCAGACTGGATTCGTAATGAACATTGGTCCATGCACGGTTCCCATGGCGGAGTTGTGGGCTCTCGCGGCTGGCCTTTACTTGGCTTGGACTAGTGGCTTCCGAAGAGTCATTGTGGAGATCGACTCGGAGCTCATTGTCAAGCTAATTAATCAGAAGATTTCACCTTCACACCCGTTATTTAGTCTGGTGGTTCGCTGCCAAGACTTCCTTAGTAGGGATTGGCACATTCAATTCCGGCACATCTTTAGAGAGGCTAATGCGGTTGCAGATCATCTAGCCTCCCTAGCCCATACTTACCCGTTAGGTTATTTTACCCTCTCGCAACCACCTAATTCTGTCATTCATATTTTAAAGAACGATGCCAGAGGAGTAGCGACCCAACGGCTTGTCATTTGTTAGCTTTCTACGGTTTTTTCAATAATATGGGCGAGCCCCTAAAGCTCCCCGTCTTCATTACCAAAAAAAAAAGTATATTTGTATGGAATTACAAAATCCTCGGAATTTACCCATATTTCTCATGAACAAATTAGTTCGAGGTTTAAGAAAATTTCATAATTCCGCATAATTTCCATCCAACAAGTCTTGTAAACCCCATAAACCGCCTGGTCCAACCGAACGCATCCAAGAGAGTCGAAGGCTCATCAGGGTCCCCCAGATTTCATCACAACCCTTGTTTTCTTGCCACAGAAACCAAGAGCTTATGCAAGTTTGAAATTTCTTCGTCTCTTTTGTTTAGCAAGCTCTTCAACCACTTAATTTCCTCCACATGATCAACACACGCTGATCTGTTGGATACATCGACAGCCTCATTCGTCTTCAACACTTTGTTCTCACTAGGGATGTTCTCTTCTTCTGGACATGGTCTTTTCTTGCTTGAAACTACGGCATTTCCGCGTGACATTTTCCGAACATATATTGTGTCTGTTTGGCCTGAGCTGAGCTGGATAGAAACTGATTTCTGTGGTAGGCCACCAGAGTCCTATGTCCAGCATAAAACCATATAGTTATAATGTGGGCAGCGTTTTTTAGAAGGGCGGTGTCAGTAATTTTAGCAGAACGAATGTCTTACCGCTAATAACTCCCCTTGTAGCTTTTCAAATGTTTCGAGTGCCTCTTCTGGAGTTTCAAAGATTGCAAGGGCGGAATATTTGTCACCCTTTCCTTTTTTCTGCAATCAATTTTTTCACTGTCACTCTTGAGCACAAGAAAAATTAACAAGTAACCATATAGTCCATAAATGAAGAAGATTTCCAAGAATATTCCACCTGAACTTCAATCCTAAATTCTCCACAAATAATCTTATTCAAGTCTTCGCTTGACACGCTGATAGGAATCCTATGGAGAAGTAGCTTATTCATCCCATTATCAGTACTCTGAATTACCTGTCAGTGTTGGGTATAAGTTTTATGTCAAGCAATCAACAATCCTAAAGAAGATTCATGTAAAGCCGATGAACTTACTTTCTTAACCTCAATAATGGGAAGAACCTCATCAAATCCTTTCTCCATTTTGGCAAGTACTAGCTTCATAGCTGCACATGCATCATCTTGGCAATTATGAGGAGCGTCTTTTTTGCGCAGTTCATAACCTAAAACAGACTGCAAAGAGAACTTTTTTTAAGCATTTAGCAATGTAGTTGACAAACATCGGTGCCCATAAGAGAAAGCAATACACTTGGGCTAATCCAAGATATTCAGCAACCAATTAACATCGAACATGGCCCTCCATGTACCAAAATTAAGTTCATTATGTCTACATTTAACATGATGAGAAGTATAGAGATTAAACAAGTACTTACTTTGCAGAGATCATTCAAGGAAGGTCGTCTTTTCGTGTGTTCATCCCCATATTTGAAAATGAAAGACGTATCAATCACTCTGGAATGATCTATTTTTAGTGCTGCATAGATATCAGATACTCCAGTAAGAGAGAAAGTCACGAATTTATACAAAAAGAGATTTTGTTATTACACTAAATCATTGTTTACATTAAAATTTTTTAAATTCAACTAACCTTTCAAGTCATTATTCAAACCGTGTCCTACTAAAATAGCCCCATTTGACAATAGCTTACTCAGGGATTTCTGAAATAAATACACAATAATTATAAACTGGATAGCAAGTGCTAGTTAAAAACTAACCAATGGAAGTAACGATACTCCACCTGAATATCTGCCAGGGTAGAGCTGGCTCCACTTATATCTTTTGCATTAACTCCAGTAATACTAGTTCTATAATCCTGAACAGCCTTACAAGGATTTACAAATTCATGGAGTTTGACCTAAAGAAACAATGTAAGTATTTAGATGGCAAGTCCTTAACAGAGCAAGAGCATCTACAATCAATTTCAAAGGGAAATTAAAGAGTCAAAGAAATATTTAAAAGCATAGATATAGTACTACCTTCAATTCTCTATCCACTACACATATTTTAGCTACGGCTTCGCTGCCATCCTCACAGAGAACCATCTCACAATCAACAGCTAGCAACTTATTCTTAATCTTTCCACTAGACTTAGTTATAAGCCAGCCCTGCCAAAAACCATCACATCATTGAAGGTGTCAGAAGTAGGATGTTAAAGCATATCGCATACATCTGTAATGTATAAAAAGTGTTGGAAGTATAATTCCAAGAGCTAAGATGCTTGTAAAAATTATCAATGCTAACCTCCTCTTGTGATTGAAATAAATAATCGATTGGATACAGTGGATGATCCAATGTCAAACGAACAAGCCTCTGCATTGCCACAAACACAAGAAAATAAAAAGACTTGCTTTATAAATTTCAAGTAGTAAATAGTTCTGATATACATGCAGAAATAGTGATAAGATCAAAGTTATCACTCCTTGTTGAAAGCAAAACTATTAGATACATCACTAACTTTCAATCTTCCTCATTACCTCTTCAGGAGATACATTATCTTTTGACCCCAGGAGGAATTTCTTTGCTGCTTCATGGTTTGAGCGACGTGTAATCACATTCCCAAATAACTACAAACCACCGTGCACAATATTAGTTGCATTTTAAAACAATATGATCAGGGGAAGGGATCAAACAGCCAGCACAGGCTTTATACCTTTAAATCACTTTCTTCCTTGAATGTCTGCAGAAAAGCCAGTAGAGCATCAGGGGCCCTTCTCGCGGGGTCACTCAAGCTATCACCCAACTGTTTATCATACACCTTCAGAAACTCTTTCCATCCTCCTTTTTCACCTCTCATTCCCTTTTTTTGTACCAATTTCACAAGTTCTACAAGAACCTATCAAAAAATGAAGAAGTGTAAAATCAAGACTCACATGAACTGCTGATTTTTTGAAACAAAATAAAGTACAAAACTAACCAAATTGATAGTGGCTCAAAAAATGATGATGAAGGCGCAATGCTACCATACAAAACAATCAATATACGCAAGAACCACATTTTGACTGAGATTAGAAGATTCATATCCTAATTTTCATTTTAAAGCACAACAAGGTTCATCTTTCTACGAAACAAATATGCTGTGACTAGTCATCAAGTACTATTAAGCAATATGAACTACGTCCCTGCTTCGATTTTCTCTTCCTAGCCTTGATGTAACAGAATTGGTTGCAAACCCTATTAACACTGATCACAAATAGCACATCTTTTTTTCAGTTGTATATTTTTGTACTGGCAATCATTTGTTTTCAAAAGAGAGGTCAACTCGAAAACCCCAATCTCTGATGAATTCAGGCCAATTTACAGTGCATAGATCTGACACAGGACGGATTGTATCTCACCTCATGCCTAAGTGTGACCTATATAAGTATATAACTAATCTCTTGCAGTTCAACAATCAGGCCTGAGGAGGATTTACTGGATTTACGTTCACATAAATACACGTCACATAATTATAAGCTGAGTTTGTAAATCCAAATTAATTGTATCAAAGCAACCCCTTCTGCTTTTGATTACTCATTAATATATTATAAGTTTTAGCCAGAAGCTTCAGCCTTTAATAACAGGGCATCCCAAAACACTCAGGGCGAGAAACAGAAAATATAGCACAAATTGTGAGGCATATAATCTGACCGTATCATTCCACTAGGAGCATGGGAGGAATTACATCAAAACACTTCCAATTTCGTGTTTTCAAGAAAAGCCAAAACCTTAATAGGAACGGAACTTAGAATATATATTAGGTTAAGAAACTGAAACTCTTACTTCCTTTCCGGCGCCGGCAAGCTCCTCCATTGTGGCAGAGATGATTTTGGTCACTGGAAATATCTTATTGTTACACTTTACAGTGGTGCTTTGTGGCTAATGTATGGAGAAAGATAACAGTAAGGGTTTGCGGATAATGGGAAGAAGACTATACCTCCACAGGTGAGAGTGTTCGAGACGTCGGGTATACGTCTATCTTCTTCAACCCTTTCTTCTTCAACCCTTTCTTCTTCGAATTCTCTCTTCCTCTTCGAATGGGCTCTTTGAAAGTTCTGAGTATTGAGTATCCGACGGCTAGAAAACCATTAGTTAGGGCTTTGTATTAAAAAAATTAGGGTCTGCCGCTACCAGGGAGGCGGGGGCCGGGGAGAGGCGAACGCAAACGAAGCTGATCTGTCTACTTGAAATTTTTTTTTTGCAAAGAAATTTTTGTTTTAATGATATTTTTTGCAAATATTTTTTTTTTTAAAATAATCGATTTCTTTGGGAATTTTTTCATATATTAAATTTATTTTCTAGTAAAAATAATATTTTTAACAATCAGAAATAAATCGGGTAGGGAATAAGTTAAAAGATGAAATTTAAAATAACATCGATAATTTTTTTTAAAAATTATAAAAATTTAAAATTTCCATTTTATACGGAATTCTTGAAAACAAATTAACTAAGTAAGAATATAATAAAAACATTTATTTATATTAGGTCAAATTAACGAATTAAACCTTTTTTAGATTTCTCTTTTAGTACCTATGTTCATGGTATAAATATGCAGTATGGCTCCCATGAAGTTGAATTCATGGTGAAGTTTAACAAATCTCCACCATTCATCATATTAAAGGGCTGAGACTAATTTAAGTCTAGTTTTAATCAAACATAAAAAAAGGAAGCATGTCTCTTCAAATTAACATCTCTCCAAAACAACATTTTCTCAAAAAACGACCCCTTTTAGATCCAAAAACCTGAATTTATGAATTGGGTTTTGTTTATATTTCCTTCACAGTCCCACCTCTCTCGTGCATCGTCTGAAGTTTCCACTTCTCTCGCCCATTAGCAACCTCCATGTAAATTCTTTAGTTGTAACCTACAATTTCGTGATTTAGTAAGCAAATTCAACCGACGGTCAGACCGCCGAAGCTTGTAATGTCCTCCCCCCGTTTTATGATCCCAAATTCTACTTTGATAGTTATTTGTGCCGTTTTCTATTGTTATGTTGGAGTTTGGTTTGCTGGAACTGAAAAACCGTATACGTATTCCATGAATCTAAAAGGGTTAGTCTAAAAATATGGGTATGGATTCTAATAGACGAAATCTATGTATCAGCACGAAATAAAGGTTTCGGGAAAGTGTTATGGACATCACCACCTTCTATGGCTTTCGACCTTTTATTTTTGTGGCGATCTAGTTGTTGCGTACACCAAATTACGTGGGAGTTGTCACTAAAATGGAATCTTTTAGGGTCGTTTCTATTGATCAAGCCCTCGCATAGTATGCGGGGGATGTTGGAGGAAATATAAACAAAATCCAATTCATAAATTTAAGTTTTTGGATTCAAAAGGGGTCGTTTTTTTTTTCCAGAAAATGTTGTTTTGGAGAGATGCTGATTTGAAGAGATATGTTTCCTTTTTTATTTTCAATTAAAATTAAACTTAAATTAATCTCAACCATTTAATATCATGAATGATGGAGATTTGTTGAACTTCACCGTGAAGTGGAAAAGCAACTTCATGGGAGCCAAACTGATAAACATGTTAGTAAATGAATTCATAATCAAACTTTTTACCTTCCAACTTCAATTAAATTAAAGTGGTAAAAATTGAAGAGGCACACAAATTCAATGGAAATAGAATATGGTCTATTTAGCCAAATTATTTCTTTATACTTTTATCATATTAAATAATATTAATTTAATTTCTTTAATAAATAATCCACATCATATACCCATCCTAATTTTTTTTGACATGTAAGAAATATATTTCCATGTTATTGACGGAACTAGGATTTTTGTCGAAAAAATAATACGTATTATTTTTGGTAAATATTTTGATAGTTTGTATCGTCACTAGTAATTTTCAAAGTTGGTATGTTTTTGGCTCAAAGTTATTTTGGTATTATTTTAGTATATTTTTTCTAAATAAGTTATAGAAAGGTGGATTGTTAAAAACACAAATTTAAAAGGTGAGTTTATTTCAAAAAAAAAAATTTTTTTACAAAATATAATAAAATAGGTCCAACTATATAAGTATTATGTTGTTGTTTTTGTTATTTCCATGGTCGCTAAAATGTCAACTAAAAACTAGTTTAAACAAACGGTTAAAAATCATTTTTCAACAATTAATGTCGCTACATCACTTTATTTAGGATAAATTGGTGAATTGGGCCTTTTAGACCAATGAGTTGATATTTAAAACTCCTCCCTTTTTCAATTGAAAATTTGGGTCCCTAAAATATAGGTTGGAATAAATATAGTACAAAAGCTATCAACTTGTCCATCTCATTTGATTTGACATATTTGACATTTGATATTTATCTCCACCTACTACAAAAATGAACAATTCTCAACATGCATACTTTCTCACCTTCTACCAAAAATTCGTTTACCCAAAAACGTTACTATTCATACCCAAAATAATTTTGTCAAACTACACAAACATACATACCCAAAACCCAAACATACCCAAAAAAACTAAAATATCAAAAAATATCATACCCATAAATTGGGTAGAATTTTGTGTTATAAAATATTCATACCCAATGCACTCATAAATTGGGTAAAATTTATCATACCCAAATTTTACATAAATCGATATTCTACACAAACATCAATACCAATTGACATTTGGTCATTATAACACAGTTTGGGTAACCATAAAACATACCCAACATTTCACTTTAAATATACTCAACAATAAGAAACATACCATAAAACATACCCAACAATAAACATATAATGCCCAACGGTACCAATAATTTGGGTAACATTTTACAACATAAAATAATAACACCCATAAATTGGGTAAACAGTATACTCAATTCATCAAACACATACTAATACTATTTAACAAAACGAGTCAAAAACATACCCAAAATCTAGTGGAAATAGCCTACCCAAAAATATAAATTTGGTTCCAACTACCCAAAAAATACATGAGGGAGAGAGTTCCGGGTGAGATAAAGTGAGGAGAGAGAAAAATGAAGGAATGAGAAATAGAAGGAAAAATTAGAAGTTAATAAAGAGAGAGAAAAGTGAATGAATAGAGAAATTAGGGCCCACCACTATCATTTAGAAGAGGGAGAGAGTTACGGTTGAGATAAAGTGAGGAGAGATAAAAGTGAAGGAATGAAAAATAAAAGAAAAAAGTAGAAGGAAGCGACCCACCACCATCATTTGCATTCTTTCCTATTTTTTTGATTTGCAGGCCTACTTTTTCCTATATTATGTAGGAGCCCATTTTGCAAAGAAGAACTTTTAAGAGCCTCATTTTCCTAATTCTTTCCTTTATTTATGTAGCGACCGGTTAAAATCGAACCGGTGAAGCTACTCTAATGAGTGTGACGTGAGGTTGTGCCTAGGAGAATAAAGGAAAGCTATATATCTCCAAGTTCACTCATGAATAACGAGATATGTTAAAGATCAAAATGAGCACAACAACATAACATAGTTTTGTGGTGAAAATGAAAATTATGTGATAAATATTGTCTCGGTTTACATCAAAGTCCGAGTGATAAATCTATTTGGTCTAGTAAATTTGATAGTTATTCACTATGAGACGCTACTAACCCAAATGAAGTTAATTTTTTTTTATTGTACTCTAAAAAATAATTTGTTTTTAAAAACCATATTTTTAGATCATTTATATTCATGGGATAGTTGTCTTGGTTTACATCAAAGTTAAGGGGTATTTCGGGTACATTTTCTATAGGCTCCGACCATTGCTAACACCGGAAAGTGAGAGTATTGACTTCATCTACACATCCCCGCAATATATTCATATGTAAACAAAAGATTTCCATTTGAATGAGAAAAGGGAGGTCCTTATGCATAAACTACACATTTGAATGAAATGGGGATGTTATAAAACTATTCTACCTTTCCAATACGAAGGAAAAGAAGTATTCTGTATATAATATGTTAACTTAGAGAAAGCGTGAGATAGAAACTGTTGTTTCATTGATCTTATGGAATTGCATACTGACTTGCTTAAATAATCTAAACCTACTAACTGAACTAATAATAAATCCCTAATAGTCTGGCATGAACTTAACAAACATCATACCCCTAAAGAACATGTAAACTAAAACAAACCAAATCTAAATAACATAACATAAATAATAATAATAATTTTATATTATTATTATTTCTAACATCCTCCCTTAAACTGAAAGTCTTCAAACATTCAGTTTATCACGCACACCCATCAAAGCCCTTAGTTTGTGAAAAACCAGTAGCTTTTGATAACTCCACCTTGATTATTTTTTTTGATACATAGGTAAGCGAAAAGGGAGGGTCAGCCTCTCGAGACTGACCGCCCTAAAGCATCCTTTCGGACGAGGTCTTCAAGTTCAGGTGGTAGAGGATCGACGCACACATCCGAGTTGTGTCCAAGGAACGCCAGTCGGTCTGCAACAGTGTTGATTTTCCTAAAAATGTGTCGAACCATACAATGAGTGAAGCCAGAAATCATTAAAGAAATGTCTGATATGATCATATCCGCTTCCCATGCTGGCTTCCATATGTGCTTCAACGAGTTGATGAGCACCAGGTTGCCACCCTCGATCTCAATAGTAGATAATCCAATACTAACGACCTTTTGGAGGCCCTCCCGAAGAGCAAACGCTTCTGCTTCAATGACAGAGTTTGCTTGGCATCTTCCTTTTCCAATAGCAATTGTGCTTGCTAGGTTATTCCTGATGATGAATCCAAATGCAAATTGGTCTGATGAGTTTTTTGAAGCATCAAAGTTGAGTTTGACAAATGCTCCGATTGGTCTTTGCCATTTGATTCCTTTTGTTTTCCTTCTCTGCGTCCCTGATTTTCTATTAAGGTTCTGTAATTTGGCATTGGCTTTATCCCAATCATTTATTTGATTTTTAACTATATGTTTTATGTCGTTTGGTTTCTTTTGTTTATTAAACACTATTTGATTCCTGAGCAGCCAAATTTGCCACCATGTTACCACTAGATGGCGTAGTTCTGTCGGGGAAGTAATTCGTTTTAGTTCCATGATGATGTCAATTATTTTCCAATTTGTAATATTAATTATTCTGGATGTATGATGAAGCTTTGTCGTTATCAATCGATTGAAGGGTATATGGACATCTAAAGAAAAGGTGATTCGCACTTTCTGAGTGGTAGTTGCATAATTCACAGTGCATTGTTACATGTATTTTTTGTTTATCTAGGTTTTCCTTTGTGGGAATACCATCTAGTGTTAATTTCCATAAGAAGTTTTTTACTTTAGGCATTATATCAATCTTCCAAATCCATGTTTTGTCGTGGGTTACCCCTATTTTCCGTGTCTGTATAATTTCCAATGCAGATTTAGTAGAGAACCAACCTTTCTCGTCTGCATCCCAGTATATTATGTCTTGTATTACGTTTCTTGGCAAGTTATAGTTCTTTATTTTTGAAATAATATTATCTAGTAAGGAACCATTAAGTCCACTCAGTAGTAGATTGTTCCATTTGTTGTTTGTGATGTAGTTAGCAACCAATATTGAATCATCAATCTATGTTTAATTTACTAATTGCTATATCCTGTAATGGTTGTTCTGTAATCCATCGATCTTTCCAAAATCTAATTGTTCTTCCATCACCCACACGCCATCTAACACTACTATCAAATTCTTCTTTTAACCTCATTAGCTTCTTCCACTGCCATGAAGAATTTTTACCGCATGAATAATTCCAAAGGCATGAGCCCCTTAGGTATTTTTCAGTAATGACTTTAACCCATATATTTTCAGACTCTGCCATTATTTTCCATAATAATTTCATTTGAAGAGATTTGTTCATATCTTCTGCTTTCCTAATTCCGGTTCCCCCTAATGATCTGGATTTACATATCTTGTCCCAACTAATAAGTGGGTGGAAATTTGACCCTTTGTTCCAAAAGAAATTTCTATTAATCTGGTGCAGTTCTTTATGGATACTTGTTGGTAGCATAAATGCTTGCATTAGATAGCTTGGTTTTACATTGAGATTTGCTTTTATTAAGATTATTCTTCCTTCTTGAGAGAGGGATGAGGCTTTCCACTTTGAGAGTTGTTGTTTCGATTTATGAATCACAGAGTTAAATATTTCCTTGTTTGCTTTCCCATTGATAATTGGGCATCCGAGGTATTGTTCTAGGTTTGTTGATGCCATGATTCCTAATTGTGATTGGATTCTTCTTTTGTTAGTGGAGTCAACATTTACAGTAGTTTGGAAGGCCGATTTGTGGTAATTGATTACCTGGCCGGAAACTGCACAATAATCCGTAAGAACTGCAAGTATTTCCTTATTCGCCTCTGTCGAGGTCTTTGTGAATATAATGATGTCATCTGCAAATGCTAGAAATGGGATGATTGTACCATTTCTCATAATCGGAAAACCAATGGCCTTTGGATTTTCATTGCTAGTTTTTTGTATGTTTCTTGCCAATACTTCCGCTCCCAAGTTAAATAGTAGCGGAGATAATGGATCTCCTTGACGTAGGCCTCTTTCGGGGGAGAATAATGTTGTAAGGGAATCATTAATTAAGATTGAATACGAAACTATGGAGATGCATTATCCGATCCATTGTCTAAATCTTTCTCCAAAGCCAAATTTTTCAAGAACGGCCTTAAGAAAGTGTCATTCTACTTTATCGTATGCTTTCTCCATATCAAGTTTGATTGCCATAAATCCTTGTTTTTCTTTTTTCGTTCTAAATCCATGGAAGATTTCATGAGCAATTAGTACATTGTCATGTATTGATCTATTTTGAGTGAAAGCACCTTGTAGTGGGTGAATTAGTTTTGGGAGGATCATGCTAAGCCTCCTAGCAAGTATTTTAGCAATGACTTTATACACAGTCGAACAAAGACTTATGGGTCTATAGTGAGCAGTGGTGGTTGGGTTGTCCGTTTTTGGTATAAGAGCTATAAATGTGTGGTTAATTTGTTTAAGGATTTTCCCTGTTCTATAGAAGCTCTTGACCGCTTGAGTAACTGTCGGTCCAATGATGTGCCAATACCGTTGATAGAAACCAACCGTCATTCCATCTGGACCAGGTGATTTATCACATCCAATATCAAAGACGGCTTGTTTAATTTCTCTTGTAGAGAAAGGTTTGGTTAATTCATAGTTTTCATTTTCCGTTATTTCTGGTTGAATTATTTCTAGTTGTTTCCTGAGATTGTTCTCGTCCACTTCCGAAGCTTTAAAACGACACTGAAAGTCATTTAAAAAATCAGCATTAATGTCCTCTTCTTTGGATAAAATTGTGCCATTTGTTTTAGTAATTGTTGCAATAATTTTATGATTTCTCCTTCCCGTAGCTTTCCTATGGTGAAACTTTGTACTTTTATCGCCAAATCTTAGATTATTGGTTTTAGCTCGTTGCATCCAATATTTATGTTGATAGTCTATAAGACATTCCCGTTTCTTAATAAGTCTATTGGTCTTATCATTTTGCAATTGGTTAAATGTTTAAGACGTAAGTTTTTGAAGTGATTCGATTTCTTCATCAACCCTTTTGAGTTGTTTATTTATGTTACCAAACTTCTCTCGACTCCATTGTTTTAGCTTTTGTTTAAGAAGATAAGTCTTTTTCGTTAAGTTAAACATATGTGTACCCGGATACTGAGTTCTCCACGTTTGCTTTATAAGGTTTTCACAGTCTTTGCTTTGCATCCACATAGATTCAAGTCTAAATGGTTTGTTCTTAACTTTGGTAGGCTTGTTTTCTATCACAACCGAGATCATGCAATGGTCTGAAGAGGTGAAAGCATGATTCCTAGTGTGAATTTGTGGGTATTTTTGGATGATTTCAAAAGAACTCATGATTCTATCAAGTTTTTCATAAGTGTTGTCATCACCATCCTTTCTCTTCTTCCATGTGAATCTATTTCCTTTGGTGGGAAGATCTGTGAGGTTGCAATGCTGAACAAACAATTGTAGCCTATCTAGTTTGTTATTTTGTAATGGGACACCCCCTTTTTTATCCGTGTGTTCAAAAAGTTCATTATAGTCGCCAATAACTAAGGTTGGCCAAATCGAATCGCAAACTTCCGTTGTTAATTGGGACCAGAATTCATTTTTGTTTTGTTCGTTTGGTGGTGCATATGTGAAGTAGATAGCTAATTCAGATGCAGTCACGATATCTGTATATTTAATAGTAAGACATCTTTTATTTGTTTTGATTATTTCAATTTTTTCATCCTTTAGTTGATATTCCTTCCAGATAAGACACATGCCTCCAGAAAATCCGGTTGTCGGGATGAAATGTATTTTGTCAAAACCTGCATTTTTCCATTGACTTTCATCAGGCTCAACACTCGATTTTGTCTCTGCTAACAATAACATTTGGATATGTTCGTTTTTGCAGGTTAAGTTTATGTTTGTCCAAAAGTTCTTTTTACGCATACCCCGACAGTTGCAAAAGATGATCTTCATTAAAAAAATTCCTTTGTATTGGGAGGTAGATTCCCGTAGTTCCTACCAAAAAACCGGTTTTGTATTGTTTTCCTTGTTTTGACAGCAAGCCAAAGGTCGGGTGTTGTTTTCTTCTTTCTTTGGTTTTTGTCTATGTCATTCCCGGGCATCTTAATCCAAAAGAAGTGAATCCTTCCGAATATAGATTTTCCCGTTTCGAAGGCGGGGAACGGGTAGACCTCACTTTGTTCACCGAGAAAATTAAAGAATCTCTTATGCTGACTTTTCTGATTTCTAGTAAGTTAAATAGAAGCAATTGTTGCTTCATTTTGATCTCAGTGTACTTTTGTTCAATAAATGGGGTCATGCTCAGATTGGTTATTGTCCACCCTGTTACACTCAGGATGTGATACGCAATGGGTTTTAAATTTATATTCTCGTTATATTTATCCTAACTCCTAGCGAACCCGCAGTGTACGGGACGTTTGTAGTAGGGATAGTATTCCGAGGTCGAACACAAAGACTAAGGTGAGATTGATTCAATTAGTGATTAAGTCTAGTGAAGATCTAAGTTAAGAAAAGAGAGAGAGAAATAAAGAAATGAAAACCTCAATGTTTTTGGTTGGATTTTGGTGATCAATCAAGGATCATTAAGCATGCAAAATAAACAAATCAACTATGCTAACAAGTCAACACCAACAAACAAACTAAACAAGATATAGATCAAGGAAAGAAAAGCGGATTCTAGGGGTTGGGAATTCCGGTTATGGCATAAAACTCAAGCTATCTAATCGTTCATTGGATTGACTATGGTATGTTGGGAGTAAGTGTTTCTAGATTGGGATCAATCACCGGGTAGGTCTCATGGTCCACTAGTCCGTCCCTAAGTTCTCATCACCGGGTAAGTTTCTAAGAACCTAAGGGGCGAAATTCTACACGAACCGGATTGTCACCTAGAGATCTAACCTATCCTTACCGGGTAAGTCTCGGAAGGGTTAATCCTAAGCAAACATCCAGCACACTTAGTCCAATGGCGGCTTATGAGGCTCACCACTACCTAGGGTTTGTTATCTTTAGAATCTAAGAGTAAGGATTACCGGATAAGTCTCTCCTAACACTTAGTTGCTAACACTAGGTCACCCTAGGATAGATTTAGCTTAACAAACACTTAGGATTTCAACAATCTAACTAACTAAAGCTAGATCCATCGAACCAGGGAAGATCACGGGTTGTTCTACCAAGTCCACGGCCGTGGTTTGGCAAGAACAAACTGTGATTCCTAACAGGAACTACGTCCAAGCAAACAAGTCATCCAAGGGCTAGTCTAAGTCCGTCCTATCATGGTTCTAGCCATAGCCATCCTTCCCTTACCCTAGAATCACATCTATTTAGCCTACAACATTCATTATATCAATTGAAATCAACAAACATAAAATCATGACTTCCATTTGCAAGACAATGAAGATAAAGAGATGAACAAGTGAAGTAAACAAAACCAAGCTGAAAATGGAATTAGAATGACTCACAACCCTTCTTAAAGAAGGTTCAAATGGTTCATACAACTCTAGAAACCGATTCCGAAATTCTTCACTACAAAGCTACCAAAATCTATCAATGGTGTGTTCTTCTTCTTCTTCTCCAATGAAGCTCTTCTCCAATGGTAGCTTCCTTCTACCTCCTTCTTCCCAAGAATCTTCTTGTTGAGAGAATATTTTGATTGGATGATAGTGGATAATGGAGAGCTGCTCCAAGATGCTTCTCTCAGCCAATGCAGGACCACTTTTATACTACAACTTTGCAAGAGTTGGCCAAGAGATCGTGGCACAACTGTCACGAAAACCTGGCAAAATCCACGGGCAGTTCCACGGCCGTGGAGTGCCAGTGAACCGTGATTTTGTGCTTCAGCTTTGCCTTTGATCATTAAGCTTCGATTTGGTGCATGGCTTGTGTTGGCAAGGTTCCATGAGTCCTCTCTAGCCTTTAGCTTGCATCCTAACGAGTCCGAGGGTGTGTCATCTTGATGAACGATCCTCAAACGTATCGTTTTAGCTCCTAAATCTCCCAAAATACCTACAAAGCAATGCACAAGTCCGTGTAGACGTCTATCTCGACAAAATACGTGAATTGAGTGCAAACGTCATGAACTAGTGCTTAACCATGCATGAATGAGCGAGAATTCTATCTAAATGATTACCTAAACCTAAGTCATAAATCGTGTTATCACACCCTTTGCTAAACATTACTTGCGGATAAGCCTTAGTTCGGTGTCTTTGCCGCTTATTGTTGGTTTGGTGTGCAAATTGGCCACTCCTTTTTTGTCTTTTCATAAAGAGACTTGAAACTGGTTTGATGTGCTTGTTTATTCTTCGTTGTTGGTACGTTTGTGCGCATTTTTTTTTCGTGAGGATTCATGTGGATAAACCTGCAGTGCTATCCTAGAATCCAGATTCAATCTCATCCGAGTACACTGAAAAAGAGCGAGGTTGGCATGTGTAGCAAACATATTTACCTGAATCAACAACTTACAAATTACACCAAAGCATAGATTACACCTCTGAATATAATGCAAGTGTATTATTGCGTTTCTCTTTTTAATATACAATTCGTTCAGTATGTTGCTTAAAATATTTTTTTAGGCAGTCCAAGCATCATCATGTGGACACTTATGTTCACGAGATGTTCGAAGGGTCTTGCATTCAATCAACTCAATTTTGTTGAAAGGGACTATCCAGGTTGTACCTATGATGATAAGGTTCCACCATTTCCTTAGTCGTTTGATCTTCCATTCATCACACTGGTTAAATATTTCCTTAGTTGATCTGTTGTTGCTCATTTTGTGAATTAGGATATCTGCTGTCACCTCTAATTCAAAATAAATAATTAGTTTAGCGAGGAAAAAACTCAGACAGTAGTTATGCCTTATTTTTCCTACATTAAATTCAGTTTGATAGTTATTCAGGAATTCAAGTTGGTGTTCATTAGAACTAAGAAACTCCAAATAAAAAAGGAAGAGATTTAATTCCGAGTACATATTGAGGTAGTAAGAGCCCTTCGCGGGGAAAATTCGGAGTATTATCTCCTCATACAAAATAACAGTAACTTGGTTTTCAGTGATTACAAGAAATTGAGTCTTAGAGGTTCTAATACTAGACACTCTATGGTAAGACCAACAGAGAGCATAATTCATAATAGCCGAGCAAAGTTCTAGCAAACGAGGGGCCAGTAACAAGCTGGAAAAATAGATTGGAATTTCTAGCATCACATTAAAGTCTTTGCTTCTTCGTTCCGCCCATCTTGGATGATGCAGTGTCTTCATCACCTCCTTGTCTTTTTCTTAAGTTGGAATCAGTCTTTGAATTCTCTTGTTCCATCACCATGTCGTCCATCATCTTGTTGACCGTATTTTTGGTCTCGGTAGAATGGAAGGAGTGGTCCGACATTGCAGCACGGAGGTCTTCCGGAATTATTCCATCCTTAAACAACAAGGCCGTGAATTCTTTTTTAGTGTAGCCTTCCTCAATAACTTCAGGGAGATCTATTTCTTCATTGAGGGACTTTTTCAGAGCTTGAGCTTGAGCCATGAAGTCATCCTTCTCAACTTCTAGGAATACAGGGGGTTCTTCTTCCCTTGAAATTGTATCCTTCATTTCTTCTGCATTGATCGAGATGTTATCATTTGCAGGCTCTTCATTAGGCATGGGATCTTCTTGTTTTTCATCAGGGATAATTTGAACTTCAGATTGCTTCTCATCTTTATGGGTTGGGGAGCTGTTTTTAGGGCTTTGAGATGAAGAATCCTTCGTAGCAATAAGCTTTTCATACTTGGGTGTTAAATAAGGCTTAAATCTCAAGTTCTGCTTGTTCTTATCTTTTTTTGTTTTTTCTTTTTTTCCGACATGTTCCCAGTTGGTTTCACCGTCTTCTTTTCTCTGTTCTTCCCCGTTTTCCTTTGATTCAGTTTCCTCTTGGTATGAAGATTGTTCCCTTCTTGTTTTGAACTTTGTTCTAAAACCTTTCAGAGGGCATATCTCATATGTGTGTTCTTTGTCTGCACAGAAGCCGTACCCCTTTGAGAAGTCTTCGTACCATATTGGGAATTGCTTGAGTTTCCCATTATCGTCTGGGATTGGGACCTCTTCCTTTTTCCTCCAGTTGCATCAAGGTTGATACGGACTCTGGTAAAGTTGATGTCTTTCCCTTTTTCTGAAAACGGGTCTAGTTTGATGAATTTTCCCACCCCGTTCCGTTCAACTATTAGTTTGATTGCTTCCTTGTTGACATATTCTGCCAGGATCTGCGGAATTCTGGCCCATAGATCCACAATTGTGGTATTTTCTGAGAAAGTGTTAAAGTTTGGCTTCCAATTTCTAAGGATGACCAAGTGCCCAAAGGCATGGTAAGGTTTGTTTTCCCATACGGTTTTTTATCAAGAGGGTTGGAAAAGATGGCTTCTAACCGAAAGTTTGGTTTGGCTACTATCCTAACTTCCCCTTTGATATTCCTCCACTCATTGAGGAGTTTGAGTCTGAGCTTTGAAGGTTCCATGGGTTCACCAAAGATACATACCATAAGGAATGTATCTTTTTGTTTCTGAAAGTTGTTTTTGACTTTAGATAGGCTTTTGAGATAGTCATCAATTTCTGCGCATTCTGAGGTCTCCTGGGTAGTGTTTTTGTTTGAGTATTTTTGTTTGGGTGATTGGTTTTGTTCATCAGTAGTTTCCTCCACAGGTGAAAGTTCTTTGTCTTTGCAGATTGCATCCTTAAAGGATACCTTAGGATTGGCCATAAGGGAGATGATGACATGAATTATGACCTATTTTTAGGCATGTATTTATATAGATTTTTCTTTTATTTTGCATGCATAGACATACATTCATGGCATTTATGGTTATATTTACCTACTTTGCAAGAATAGAGGTCTACACAGAGTTTTATTGCATTTGTAGATAATTTGGCGAATTATGGAACAAAAATGGCACATTTAAGGATTAAGCCTTGAAGCGGGACAAAAAGGAGCATAAAAGGAATTTAGGACGCGCCAAAGTATTTTCTGATACCTTCGGACGCGACCCAAAGTATTCTCTGATACCGTCTGACGCCCAAAGTATTCTCTGATACCGTCAGGCGCGGCCCAAAGTATTTTCTGATACCTTATGACGCGGCCCAGAGTATCTTCTGATACCAGCGGATTCGACTTCTTTTCAGCCCAAATATTTAGGGTTTTATCTTTAAACCCTAGGTTTATCCCTATATAAATCGGAGAACCTTGAACATTGAAGGAGAGTCAAAAACCCTCCAAAGAGAGGCAATTTCTCGAAAGGGAGATTAGAGGGAGCAGAAATCTCCAACTTGGAGACCTAGGACGGTGACAGCCCTAGGATTTGGATCCCCAAAGAGAGGGAGGTTTGAAGATTTTATTGCGTATAGGGAAGATTCGGAGAAGGACGCATTTTGGAGATTGTGTACTTCGAGATTATCTTAGGGTTTACAATTGGAGACGGATTGACATCCCGTTCTTCATTGTTCCCATAGATTGTTGTGAGGATTTCTATTCCCTTTTTCTGCATTCATTCGATACAAACATTGATTGTTCGGATTTGAGATTGAGTTTTTGATTATTATTGAGTTTTTGAGGTTTTCATCCATTTTCTCTTTCATATTTAATTATTGATATCATAATGATGATTATTGGCTAAAACCCTTTAGCAATTCTAAGGTGAAGGGTTGATAGTTGTGGCTTAGATAATGATAGATCGATTGTAAATTGATTGGACCCTGAGAGTTAGAGAAATATCGTCGACACCCTAAATCACGGCTTGTTCTTAGGTTTCCACGGCCGTGATTCTCAAGAACTACCCGTGATTTACTTTAGTTTACGAACCTTGCTTTTACTTTAATCCAAAGTTAAAGATTTGCTTTAACTTAGTTTAGACTTGTCTTTTCTAGGTGGTAGTGAAGCCTCAACAACCTCTACCTCGATTATGAGTGTCACAACCTTAATCGGTTAAGTTAGTTTTGACCTTTGGATTACAAGTTTGGGTATTTGACATTAATTCTTGCCTTTAGAATCTTTCTATATTGAAGCCTCAACAACCTGTATAGAGAGTTTCTTATAGGTGAGTCATATAAGGTTTTTGGAACTTCACCGTACGATTACCTTACATTAGTATACCTTTGCATATCTCAACTCTGTCTTTATATCATTTAGTATATCTTGAATCGATTGCCACAATTAGATACCTGGATCTTTAGGGTTGCTGTTTTGCCAATATATTTGCAAAGCTTTACCCTTTTACTTGCTTGACAACTTTACAACTGAATTTGTTCCCCCCAAATCCCTGTGTTCGATACTCTGGAATACTTGCTAATCTACGCCGATCCGTACACTGCGGGTTCGCTTGCTTTTATTCTAGTTTTATAAATTTAAAGCTTATTTGCACACACCTCTAGGGGCGAACAGGAGAACAAAAAAGTTGGAAGATAAAGAGTAGAGGAGGGGGAGAAGAAGTGAGAAAATGGGTGTGGGATATAAGATACCACAACTCTATATTTATAGATGAAAGAAATTATGTAGATTGCTTTAGTCTTGTATTTTTCCAGGTTACAGATCTGGTTTATTGTAGTCCCCCTTTTTTTTGGAGATTTGTACATATAATTTGTATTTCTAGGCAATAATTTCAAATTCCAATCAACACAAAGAGTTGGGGGGAGGGAGGTATCTCACTTTGTGAAAATGGGGCTGAGAGGGGATGATTATGCAGGTTTCAAGGTTATTTTTTTTCTTCTTCTTGGGTTTTTGTTTTTCCTCGGCTACATAGCATTGAGTGGTTTGTATCTCTTGCATCCTAGAATGGAAAAGACCCTCCCAGAATCGCCGACCATCGTTGTCCATGCTTGGATCGTTGTGCGTTGAAGATTCGATCCAATCTTCCTTGGTTTTCTTTTCTTGCCATGACCGCTTGCTTTCTTCTGTCTCTTCCTGGAAGTATCGCCATTCCCAGAAGGGAAATGTCCAGGTCCACTTTCTTCTGGGTAGCCCTCTCTTCTTGGCTTGTTTCAACTCCATTGCCCTATCTTCTTTCCTACTTGTCCCGTTTGTAGGGTTTCTTGAATCTGCACCTTCATTTGCTTGTGTTTGTTTCCGTCGGTTTAAAGGTACCTCATGAGATCTGGGAATTGAGATCCATGGAAGCTGGTAAGGAGATTTGGGGCTTTCTTGTGATTGTGTTGAGGACGCTTCTGTGGGCGCGTGGTGAGGCACGTACATTCTGCTCTTTTCACCTTGATTATGAATTGTTTATGTGGATGATAGAAGACTTAACGTTTATGAGCGGTTTTATAAACAAACAAATATCGATTATATTTCTAAATTGCTTGTTTTGGCTTGTGTTTGTTAAATCTATGCAGACCTTGAAAAACATTTCAAAGGAAGAACGCAGGCCTTGAAAGAGATTACAAAGGACAAGCAGATTTAAAACAGAATTCAAAGGACAAACAGGAAGCCTTGGAATGTGTTTCAAGGGATAAACACTGAAGTCTTGAAAAGTGATGCTAAGGATGATTCGGCTAAAGGCTTTCTTAAACAAGATTCAAATCTCAACAACCAAATCAAGGATCTCTACCAAGGATAACAAGAAGATCTTCCAACAAGGGGGAGATTGATAACTCCACCTTGATTATGAATTGTGAATGTGGATGATGGAAGACTTAACGTTTATGAGCGGTTTTATGAACTAACAAATATCGATCATATTTCTTGATTGCTTGTTTTGGGTTGTGTTTGTTAAATCTATGCAGACCTTGAAAAGCATTTCAAAGGAAGAACGCGTGCCTTGAAACAGATTACAAAGGACAAGAAGATTTGAAACAGAATTCAAAGGACAAACAAGAAGCCTTGAAACGCGTTTCAAGGGGTAAACACTGAAGCCTTGAAAAGTGATGCAAAGGAAGATTCGGCTGAAGCCTTTCTTAAACAAGATTCAAATCTCAACAACCAAATCAAGGATCTCTATCAAGGATAACAAAAAGATTTTCCAACAAGATTTTAAGAGAATATTTTGGCCAGCCAATAAAAAGATATTCAAAGGATAAAAAAGAAGATCTTCCAACAAATTTTAAGAGAAGATTTTGGCCAGCCAACAAAAAGATCTTCAAAGAATAAAAAGAAGATTTTTCAACAAGATTTTAAGAGAAGATCTTGGTCAGCCAACTAGAAGATATTCAAAAGATTTGATTAGAAGATCTTGGCCCCAACAACAAGATCTCATAAAGATCTTAACAACCGAAGATAATAAGAAGATCTAGGATCTTCAACAAACAAAGATCTTCAACTGCGGATTTCCAAAGAGAAGATCACGGTGATGAAGATATTCAACGAGCGTCAAAAAGAAGAAGAATAAGAAGAAGAAGAAGAAGAAGAAGAAGAAGAAGAAGAAGAAGAAGAAGAATAAGAATAAGAGAGAAGATAGAAGATCTTACAACGGCTACTTCACCTCAACCAAGTAGAGTGTTCTATGGAGGAAATATGAACACTACAACGGCTCTCTACAATGGCTACAAGTTCCTCCTAGAAGACTATAAATGAAGATGAAGATTGAAGAAGAAAAGAACAAAAGCTTACACGGAAATATCCAAAGTCTTCAAGAGATCTAAAAGCGTCTTCATTTGATCCAAGAAGTTTTTCTTTCTCTCTTTATACAAAAGCTTTATTCCTTAGGGAGAGATAAACTCGAGAGCTCCATTGGCATATCTAAAGAGCGTTATACTCGAAGGTTTTGTTACTCTGCGAAATAACTAGGCAATTATAGCTAGATTAAGAGTTGGAGCTAGATCGTAGCATTGGCTAATTTGGCTACAGTGAGAGAAGAAGGGGATTTCTTCTAATTTGTATCTAGGACTCTTTGAAGCTGATAATAGATAGTTAGATCCTACGACTATACCTTGGGACGGAGAGTAGGCTATTTAGAGCCGAACTTCATAAACATATCCTCGTGTCGATCTTTTACATTCCGCACTTTATCTGCTTTATTATGACTAACTTTGTTTTGCAAGTGAACAAAGTCAAGGCCCTTGAAATCAGTTTCAAAGCCCTTGAAATCAAAGTGTGTCACAAAGAGCTCAGATCGACATCAAGGCATTCGAAATCAGTTTCAAAGCCTTGAGATAGGTTTTTGCAAAAAGTTCTCATACTCTATTCAACCCCCCTTCTAAAGTATCTTTTTATCCTTTATATTCACCTACCGGTTCTTCAACGTCAATGGCTTTGTCATTACATCATCAATTTGATCTAAGCTTCGGCAGTAGAATAGTTCAATCATTCCATCCTTCACGAGGTTCCTTATGAAATGATACTTCACATCTATGTGCTTGCTTCTTTCATGTAGGACAAAATTTTTAGAAAGTTTGATAGTTGAACTGTTGTCACAATAAATTGCAACAGCTCCAACTTCTCCTTGTTGCTTGGAATTCAGCTCCTTAAGGATTTTCCTCAACCAAATTGCTTGACAAGCACAAGCTGTTGCAGCGACATATTCAGCTTCATTAGTTGATAAAGTGACTATCTCTTGCTTTCTTGATGACCATGAGACAACTCCGGACCCAAGCATAAACACATACCCTGAAGTGTTTTTTCTACCATCAAGATCTCCGGCATAATCACTATCTGTAAAGTCAAGCAAATCTGAGTTTCCACATCTCTTGTAGAAAAGGCCATAACATGTGGTACCACGCAAGTACTGAAGAATTCTCTTTGCAACCAAGAGATGAATCTCCTTTGGATCCATGTATCCACTGATAAGACTCACAACATGCATGATGTCAAGTCTTGTACCTATCAAATACATTAGGCTCCCACAATCTGCTTGTACAGACAACTGTCAACTTTCTTTCCTTCGGGATTTCGAACCAGCTTCAATCCTACTTCAGTAGGTGTAGCTACAGGATTGCAATTTGACATCTGAAACCTGTCCAGAATTTCTTGCACATACTTCTTTTGAGAAATAAATATACCGGTTGCAGATTGCACCACCTCAATGCCAAGAAAATAGTGCATCTTTCCAAGATCAGACATGTCAAATTCTAGCATCATAGATTGCTTGAATCTTTCAAACATGGTAATATCATTACCAGTATAAATCAAATCATCCACATATAAGCATACAATCAACATCTTCCCTCCTTCACATTCTTTTACAAAAAGTGTATGTTCAAACGGACATTTTTGAAATCCTTCCTTTATGAAATAGGTTTCGATGCGGCTATACCAAGCATGTGGTGCTTGTTTTAACCCATACAAAGCCTATTTCAGTTTATAAACCTTATCTTCACATCCAGTTATAATATAACCAGGGGGTTGATCGATAAATACCTGCTCTTGAAGATCACCATGTAAAAAAGCTGACTTTACATCCAATTGGAAGATGGGCCATGATTTTTGTGCAGCCAATGCGAGCACCAATTTGATGGTATCATGTCTTGCAATAAGGGCAAATACTTCAATATAATCCACCCCATACTCTTGCTTATATCCCTTAGTAATTAAGCGTGTCTTGTACTTGTCGACTTGTCTATCTTCCTTCAACTTTGTCTTATATACCCACTTAACACCAATTGTCTTTTGACCTTGTGGAAAATCAACCAATTCCAATGTATTGTTTCTTTCAATTGTAGCAATTTCATCATTCATTGCTTTTTTCCACTTTGATTGTTTGACAGCTTCTTCAAAAACCGTAGGTCACAATCTGAAAATAGAGCAAAGTGTGTAATTGGGTCTTCTTCATATTGGATTACTTCATTACTTCAAAGTCAGCCATCCATTCAAGTCTTCTTCTAGCACGACGAGGGCTTTCTTCAGTTGTTGTTGTTGCTGGCATGCTGGGAACATGACTTGGAGTAGTTTGATTGTCAACGATTTGTTGTCTCGCAGGTTGTTGCTGCTCCGTTTCCTGAATTTCATCAAAATCAACAGACATATGTTGTTGTTCAGCAGCATTATTACTTTTTGACCAAAAGTTCTGCTCATCGAAGACCACATCACGGCTTATGACAATTTTCTTAGTGTTAGGATTATAAAGTCTGAATGCTTTTGATTGATTGCTAACACCAAGAAAAATACATTTCACTCCCTTGTCTTCAAGTTTTGTTCTCATCTAGTCTGGTACATGAGCATAAGAACCACACACAAAGATTCTAAAATTGATCAACAACCGGTTTTCTTCTACACTATGCTTCCTCTAGAGTCATATTTTGAACAGAAAAAGTAGGACTTCTATTTAAAATATGAACGCTCCAATTCACAACTTCGGGCCAAAAACTATTTGAGATGCCACTCCTCTTCGGCAAACTTCGCACCATATTCAAAATAGTGCGATTTTTTCGCTCAGAAACGTCATTTTGCTGAGGCATGTATGCTGTTGTAGTTGCCTCTTGATTCCATGGTCCTCACAGAATTTCGCAAATTCATTTGACATATACTCTCCGCCACGATCTGTATGCAGAACTGTAATTGAGCAACCACTTTCTTTCTCAACCATCAATTTAAAAGCCTTAAAAATTGCAACTGCTTCAGACTTCTCTTGCAGAAAATACACCCATGTTTTCCGACTCAAATCATCAATGAAGGTAATAAAATAGCGTTTACCTCCATTGGATATTGGATTTAAAGGCCCGTAAATGTCGGAATGCACAACCTCTAGCACTCTCTTGGCCCTAATGGATTTTTCGGAGGGGAAAAAGTCTCGATGTTGCATGCTAACAACGCAAGCTTCACAAACTTCTTTTGGAGGTGCAACTCTAGGAAGACCAATCACCATATTTTTCTAGCTGCAATATCTTCAAGCCCCTAAAGTTTAGATGACCATAGCGGAAATGCCATAGCCACACTGAATCTTGCACCTTTGCTAAGAAACAGGGGTTGGTAGTTCTGTTGAGTTCCAGCGGAAACATGCGGTTTGCTGTCCTGGTAACTTGAGCAAATAAGCCTAAATTTTCATCTCGAACTTGGCAAACTCCATTCTTGATCAGAATCTCATACTCTTTCTCTTGAAGTTGCTCAATACTAAGTAAGTTTGTCTTCAAATCTGGAACAAAGAAGACATCAGAAATTTTATTAGTATTATTTCCCTTGGCTTATAATACTTTCTCTTCCCATAACAACCACTTTGGAGTTGTCACCAAACTTGACGGTGCTATGAAATGACTCATCAACATCGTAGAATGCCATCTTATCCCCGTACATATGATTGATGCAGCCTGTGTCTAAATACCACAGGTTTTGTTGAGTTTCTTCACTCATATTGCATACCATCAAGAGAGATTCTTCTTCTTCCTTCTCTACAAAATTGGTATTTGTCTATTTTGATCAAGCAACTTGCTTCGACATTCAAACTGAAAGTGGCCATATCTTTGACAACGATAGCATTCAACATTGGACTTGTCTTTTGGATGGGAATTTGTTGACGGATGACCACCTCGTCCTCGCCCTCTTCCTTGACTGTCTTGAAACTAATGGTTGCCACGACCATAACTGTGTTGATTGCCGCAGTCATTACCTCCTCGGCCTCCTCCTCTACCCCTTCCTCTGCTTCTTCTAGCATCGGTGTCTATAGAGGCCTTTAGAGCTTGCTCCTCCTTATCTTGTTGGTAAATTTTGTGCTCATGAACTAGCAAAGAGCTATGCAACTCATCAATTGTGAGTGAATCAATATCTTTTGATTCTTCGATGGAGCATACAACAAAATTAAATTTTGTCATCATTAATCGAAGAATCTTTCAATAATGGTCACACCCTCCATCTTATCTCCATGGATCCTCATTTTGTTGACAATGGTCATTGTTCTTCCAAAGAAATCAGTGACAGATTCATTCGGCTTCATACGTAATGTCTCGAATTCAGTGCGAAGAGCTTGAAGTTGCACTCGTTTTTCCCTTGCATTCCCTTGAAACTTCTGCTTCATGGAATCCCATATCTGCTTGGAGGAATCTTTGCAAAGATCGTCTCCAAAGTTGCTAGATCTATGGCCTGGAACAAATAGTTCTTAGCCTTAACATCCTTCAGTTTTGATGCCTCTAATTATGTCTTTTGCGCATTTGTCAAGACTAGGGCTGTGCAAAATCAGACCGGTCCGGAAAAACGGACCGGAATTCACGGTCCGGTCTACGGTCCAGGTTTTTTTGAAAATTCGGGTTACGGTCCGGTCCGGTTTTTAGACCGTATAAAACCGTAACCCAGTTTGGACCGTAAATTACGAATTTCCGGTCCGGCTCAGTTCGGTCTGGTTTTGGACCGAATAACCTCATCAAAATTGCACAATTTAGGTACAAACCGGTCTGATCCGGTCCTGCCCGGTCCACAATATTCAAAATTGCACAATTATGTACAAATCGGTCCAAACCGGACCGGACCGTCACGGTCCGGTCCCGTCCGGTCTACGGTTAAAGGTTTTATCAATTTACGGTCCACCGATCCGGACCGGACCGTATGCACAACCCTATTCAAGACTGCTCTCTGCGCTGGCTCGGTGATTCCAACATCAACGACTTGCCAAAACTCCTTGGACCTCAAGAAGTTCTCCATTAACATGCACCAATGATTATAATGACCATCAAAGCGAGGAATTGTAGCTCGCACAAAATTTTCGCTCTATGTGGAAGTGGACATTGTGTTTCACTCACTTTTCTCTCACTTTTTATCTCTCAATTAACTCCCCTGATACCACTGTTAACTTAGAGAAAGCGTGAGACAAAAACAACAGGCATATGGTGTAATGATTATCAATGTTTATGTAGCGAGAATTTAGCTTGGTTGAACTACACGAGCACGCCGAGCTGGGGCAAGTCACACTCATGGACTATTGGGAATGGCTTCGGGCCCATATACGCATTGAGTTGGACCGACCACCCATTTGTATCCTGAGAAGATTGGTTTGTTAAAGCCTTTTGTGTATCGTAAGTAGAAACTAGGTCCCTTAATTTTCTAATGAAAAAAATGAAATATGTGGGGTTTTGATTGTAATATCTAAATTTATTTAAGTGTAAACACGTAAATTACGGGATTGAAACGGTTAAAAAAAAAAAGAAACTAGGTCTCCATTATCTCGTAATATTGTCGCCGACCTTTCGTCTTCCACTCCAAAACCTATCCCCGACTTCTCTTCAACTACCCACTACAACGGCGTCTCTCTCTCGTCGTTGTCGCCGTCTCTCTCGAACCTCTCTCCCGTGAACCTCTCTCGTCGTCATTGCCCGGGAGGGAAAGGTCGTTGATGTCGTCGCCGTCCAGGACAGGAAGGTACCTGTTGTATCGTCGTCTGATATGTTTGTCATTGATGACGTCAAAGTAGTAATGGAAATGTAATCTACAGATTAAGAGAGAGAAAATATGATATGATCAAAATCTTTTCTTATTTCCTATTTAATTTTTTTTTGTAAAAAATAACAAGCACCTAGTTTATCCCTTAGAAATTTGAGTCTTAATTGTGATCATCTTTACAATAACAACAACCCATAAGCTCGTCTGGACCATAGCGATCCACATTCCGATACGGGTTGATTAAATCAGTCAAAAAGACTATCCATTAAATTGTACATTAAACATCCTCAATTTCTTCATCAAATTATACAATCATACACACATTAAAAGTCCGCGATATCAAAACACTAAACGTGTCCGATATTGAGATTACATGCTAATTTTGGTCATAAGTAGAGAGGGTGAATCTAGATTAATGTCTCACACATTCAATTAGTGAATCTAGATTTATGTCACACACATTCAATCAAGACGTTCCTCCTAAATCGGTATAATAGGAGCTCTTTCATCCTGAAAAAACAGAGAGCCACACACAATCTCTTCTTCTTTCAACATCCATCCGAGTATAAGAGTGCTCCACAAACGGTTTGTAGAGAATTTGGTTACGCAAACCAAAGGAAATATGCAGTTATATCTTGATATTCGGTCATCCAATCGTCCTAATACATTACATTTTTTTATTTGTCTCCAATCAACGGTTCAATTATTCAGACTTTTACAAACAGAATGAACGTTTCCGTATCTAAACGTCCCCTGAGCACGATCGGAGAAAAAATAGTCTTACAGAGTCGAGTAGGACACGAAACTCAATGAAGAACACTGATAAATATGTACATGGATTCCGATCGTTCTAATGTATGATAGAACTTCACTGTCAGTTCTCTCTTACAAACAGTTATTCTCACTGACAGGAGAAGCAAGAAAAGCTGCAAACAATGACTATTTAGAAGGTAGCTTCGAACATGCAGATATGCCCGTCTGAGCAAACGAACTATCCCAATTCTGGCCATCAAATTTTCGAACTTCTACGTGTTTTAGGGTTCCCAGATCAACACACGTATACGTAACAGCAAACCCATCTGGGTTCGATTTTGGAGTGTAAAAGGAAGTTATGCCACAAACCTTGCAGAATGTATGCTTTGCTGTGTGAGTTCCAAAAGTGTAGGTAGTCAAGAAATCTTTCGAGTTCCCCAAGAGTTCGAATCGTTCAGACGGTACTATGAAATGAATGTTGCCTCTCATGTAGCAATCCGAGCAATTGCATTGCCATGCCACAACACTAGCAGGTACACGAACTTGCCATCTTACACTCTTGCAATGGCATCCACCATTGTGCACTATCAGTTCTGACTCCATTAGAGTGTGATGAATGAAGACCTGGCCATTGGATACGTATAATCAGCAAGATTAAGTGGTGATATCTCATTTGCTCAATTCACAACCAAAGTATACAATTTCTGGTCCATCTCTTTTTCTAGTCCATCAAGACTCGATATGCAAATAATTCCAAAATGCGACTTTGACAGCTAGTTGAAAGGCTAGACGCTAACATGCCAAACACATCTTTTGACACAAAAGGCTCAAATGCTAGGGAATGAAAAAGAAAGTGGGGAAAAGAGTAGTACATGAACTTTGTCGAATGTGATTATGTGAATATCACCTTGATGTGCTTAGTTGAAGTCAAAACTAATCAAATTCATCCTACAAACAATCAGTTTAGCACGGGATTCAAATCCCCCAAATCGAAGAGCAAGATCCAACGGAAGCCCTAATTACTCGCAGTAGACTATGAACCTCAAATTTCAATGTAGAAACCCTAGATTTTCAGTGCGCTTGATCTGTAAAGCTACCTTGGGTGCATAAGCAAGACGGAAACAACAGCATATGCGGGATCTAAACAGCGAAAGTTTTAACAGATTCACCTGAATGGTAGAAGAAGAAAACGAAGAGTGACCGAAAATTACTTTTTGAGGCAAAATTAACAGTACTCGATACAACGGTACGAACTCGCAAGGATACAGACAATCGATAACAAAAGAATAAAGGCGAGAGGGAGAGGAGATCTCACCAGTATACTGTTGAGCTATGACGGACTAGAGGGGACAGCAATCATTCAGCGAAGTGTTAAAGTTTCGGCCGCCACCTGAGCGAAGCTCCCGCGTATACCTTTACAAAATCGGACTCGCCTCGGTTGGGAAGGACCTAAGGTTGTCCAAACGGTTCAGACCGGATCAGAACGGAAACTCACGGTCGGACCGGTTCGACCAGACCGTAGTGGGTGGCCCATTATAGTCCGGTCCAATCTGTTTTAATTTTTTTTGATAAATAAAATATATATTTTTGTATGGATTAAATCTGGTCCAATCCGAGTTTAGATGGAGCGGAAACTCACGGCCGGACCGGACCGGAACGGTTTAGTCCCACCACGGTCAAGACTGTTTTATTTTTTTTAATAAATAAAAGATATATTTTTGTATTTATTAAATCCGGTCCAGTCTAATCCAAGTTTAGACCGGATAAACTTCCTGTTCAAAATATTTAAAATATAAATTAACTGTTGGATCTGATCCAGGATCATAATTTCCGGTCAGATTTTTCAATCTAGTTTGAACATGTACATCCCTAATTAGGGCCTAACTAAAAACTCTATTAGGAAAGATGTGAGCATATTCATTCAACATATATCCAAAAAAGATGTCTAATCATTATAGGCATATCAACTAGTTAGGTAAAATGATTAACTATTATTTTTATTACTATTACTTTATTAAGAATGCATATAACATAAACTCATTTAATAAATATATCTCTATTTAATCCAATTACTTCATCTAAGAGAATTATATATTTATAATAAAATTAAAGCCCTACAAAACAAAAACAAAAGTCTATAAAAAAGTCCAGTTATTTCTTATATATTTTTAAAATTTTCTTTATTTGGATCTAAAAAAATAAAAAGGTGATGACAAAATATTATAAAAGTAATAAAGAAAGGCAAGAAGACGTCGGCTAATTTTGGCTCGACCAAAACTATTTTTTTTTATAACCACTACCACACATTCATTAAGTAATCAACACATCGTCTAACAACAAAGAATCCAAATTGAAAGGAACGTGAACTGAATCAAAATAAAAAACCGGCTCCACCGGTTTGATACGAGCTAGGTTATATGCCACTTGGTTGCCCTTACGGTTAACATACATCCAACTAACCGCCATGAGTTCCCTTGCACGCCGCAAAATCATGCCAATCACCATTCCAGCCGGTCCACGATCAATCTTCTTCTTCTGGAGATTATTAATAGCCACTAAGCAATCAAACTCAAAGACGCCGTGAGATATCCCATGGTCAAGGGCGCATTCCACAAACCACAAGATAGCTTCCGCCTCTGCAGCAGCCGGATCCGTACCAGCCTGAATAGACTTAGAATCCATGAAGTAAACTTGACCGTCATCATCCCTGACTATCAAACCAACACCACAAGACACGTCAGAGCTAGAGGCGTCGGAATTGATTTTAATAAACCCCGTCGGAGGCTTCTTCCATCTCGCTTGAGGAAGCACATGAGACGGTAATATTAACAATATATATTACTTTCATAATCACCGCTCATATTGAAGTGTTAACAAACACTATTATATTATTAATAATTCATATTACACGCTAATATTAGTTTAATGGAATTGTAAAGCAAGATGTTTTTTTTAATAAATTATGTTATTACAAAGGCAAAATCGCAAGAAATAATCCATATTTAAGGAGAAATTGGTTGCCCTTATAAGTTATAAACAGTTTATTTAAAAGAAATAACATAATTATAAAGATACAATTTCAAGAAATAAACCATATTTAAAATGGTTGATAAGAAATAGTACAAGCTTCTATGAAAGTAATATTCTTTCAAATATTTTAAATAAATAATCCCTAAGGCGTTAATGAATCATTATATTATGAGATTTGTCACATTAATATTTGTTTTATGGTAATCAAGATACAATATGTATTTAAAATAAAATCAACTTTTATATTTTTTTTTATTTGTTACATTAACCACCACGGTCAATGGACAATGGAATGCGTATTTCAAGGAAGTAATTAAGTGCCGAATTAATCATGATATTTCAAAGAAGTAATTAAGTGCCGAATTAATCATGATACAATATGTATTTAAAATAAAATCAACTTTTATACCGCCTCTGTAACACAATATTTGTCATTTGAAAGCTGAACACATAAATTAAGGAAGGGGAAGAAACAATTTGGTTGACTAGGTTTTTTTCTAGTTTTGTGTTTATAAATGTGCCCCTTGAGAGAAGAGTACGTAAAGTTTGAGAATAAATACAAAAGATTGGGGTATATTTAATTAATTGAAACATTAAAAAGTCTAGTTATTAGTATAGTTTTTCAAAAAAGCCTAGTTACTAAAATTGTCCATTAAAGAATAGTTAATGACTTTAAACAATTAAATAAAATTTTTAATTTTTGGGTGATAAGTACAATCTTTAATGATTTTATTCATGTTTTCTAAAAAAAACACAATTTTTAATAGATTTTAGCCAATTAGAAAGTATAAGGAGTTAAATTGAGAATAATTAATTCATTGATACTCGTGTAATCATTCTACCTATGTATTAATATTATAGAAGTGTCAAACATTTTGTTAAACTAAACTAATTGTTCAAACGACAAATATTTTATTACGGAGGGAGTATATTTTTGTATGCATGTCCCATACTACGCAATTAACATTTATGATTAATTTCAATAAACAAACTAAAATAATACTCAAATAACAAACTGTATAGTATAAGAGGTCAAATTAATTAATAAATAATATGACCTCATATTCAACCAGAAGTTCACACAAGCAACAACCTGTGCCCACAACATCATCCAAGCTATTAAAAGTTTCACTGCTTCTCATTGGACTGATCGATCTGATCAAAACCTCTCCTGGTCTAGGACTCGCGGAATCTACCTAAACTAGTCTCCCAGGGGTTTTCCCACGCTCCTCTCCATTTATCCTATGTATTGTTTCACTGATCATGTTGCCTAGTAGGTCTCTCATGTTCATGTACATTCTCACCATTAATACAGATAAACTTCCATTCAAAAAAAAAATTAATAAATAATATACTAAATATAAACAATAATCCTAGTTTGACATTGTCCTTGTGTAGAGGAAGATGAGCTATAGGAGTATTAAAATTGATTGGTTAGATTAAACTTGTTTATAATTAGTGAATATGAAAACAAAAATTGTTAATTCATTAGCCGTGTAAAGTGGCCACCGACAAGGATTATTTGATTTTCAATCTTATTTCCAAGACTTTCCGTTACATTATTTTTGTATATTTTATAAGGAAATTTAATAAAATAATATTACACTAAAAAATAGTTATTCTTAGTTAAAACTAATGTGCATCGTAAATACACGTCAATATTAAGTCTGGCACACAATCACAATACAAATTATATCAATAAAATCATTGAATTGCTACTTACACGATGAGAAATTTACTGTATCAATCCAACGCGTATTGCGTCTGGTTATTGACTGCGCGTCAACCTCTTACATTTTTCAGGTAAATTCAACTAAATAAACCTAGATGTTCACACCATTTTTTTTTTATAAACCTGATCTTCAGTTTTGGTTAATATCTTGTAAATTTATTGTGTAAAAATACACCAACTCTAAAATTAATGTGTACCTAACGATCCAAAGATTCCAAACATTAACTACTAAAAAAGTTACCGTACCGAACACGAACTAAATATGACGAAATTGCTTAGTAATCGGACACCCAACTTCGGCCGTGTCAGAAAATATTTAATTCTAAAAATACCGTAAAAACAGAAGCGAAAATTACACAAGAGGAACACTTATCCAGCTAAATTTCAAATCAAGACCAGAAAACTTACAACTTTTACTTTCCATTTTTAAAATAAAAAAAACTATGGAATTCCAGTAGGTCCCAGTCGTCACTCTAACTAAATCAGTTGTTCAAACCGATTTTCTTTTTCCTTAGAAGAAAATCATAGGCCCAAACTTTGAAATATCATTGATTTCAGTCCTCATCTGCAAACATTTAAAAAGGGAAATTAAATCAGAGTGGGCCCCATAATCTTTACCAGTCTCCTTTCGGCTTTTGCTGGCCCCCAAAATCTCTCTCTGAACTTCCATGGAAATGGCTTCCCCTTCCACAACCACCGCATGCTAAACTACAAACTCCTTTCCGCCTACAAAGATCCAAATCAACCACCAAGTAACTGTCAAAAATGCGAATCCTCATCGTCTTCCTCCTGCTCACTGTCGCTTTCGCCGACGACATCAAATCCGACAAAGCCGCACTCACCGCTCTCCGTTCGGCGCTTCGAGGGCGATCTCTGCAATGGAACGACACAACTACGATCTGCTCATGGCAAGGTATCCTCTGTCGTAACGACCGTGTTGAAGAAATCCATATGCCTGGCCGATCTCTATTTGGTCCTATCCCTAATGGAGTTATTGGTAACCTTACTGCGCTTACTTTCCTCAGTCTTCGTTTCAATGGCCTTACCGGAACTCTTCCTTCTGATTTCCCCTCCCTTAAGAAGTTACGGTACCTTTATCTTCAGGGTAACAGCTTTTCCGGCGACATTCCTAAGGTTTTGTTCTCCCTTCCTGGCCTCGTTCGTATCAATCTCGCTGGAAATAACTTCTCCGGCCCGATCTCGACCGATTTCAACCATTTTACTCAGCTTTCCACTTTGTTTCTCGAGGATAACCGGCTTACCGGCGAGATTCCGGATTTGAATATTCCTAGTCTCAAGCAGTTCAATGTGTCCAACAATTTGTTGAATGGAACGATTCCTGAGAAGTTGACTGTCTTCCCCGCTAGCTCGTTTGCGGGGAATTCGCTTTGCGGTTCCCCATTGCTATCTTGCTCCGATGGTAACGGAACCTCTGGATCCGGCGGTAAGAAGAGTAAGCTTTCTGACGGTGCGATTGCCGGAATTGTGATTGCCGCCGTGGTGATTGCTGTCGCGATTCTACTTTGTCTGTTCTGTATTTGCTGTAGGAAGAAGAGTGATGATAACAAGTCCAGGGAAGTTAATGCTGTCCGTATAAAGGATACGGATGTGGAAATGGTTGGGGCAACAGCAGCCGAGAAGTCTGCTATGGAGGACAATGTGGTGGCGATGGGATCGATGCCACCTCCAGCTTCTGCGACGGCTGCTGCAGCTAGAGGACCAGGAATTAACAAGACTTTGGTGTTCTTCGGGAATGCGCCTAGGGTTTACGATTTGGACGATCTATTGAGAGCGTCAGCAGAGGTTTTGGGGAAGGGGACGTATGGTACTACGTACAAGGCTACATTGGATTCTGGTGTTGCGGTGGCCGTTAAGCGGTTGAAGGATGTAGTTGTTTCCGAGGAGGAGTTCAAGGCTAAGATGGAGGAGATTGGGAAGTTGGATAATGAAAATTTGGTTCCTCTTAGAGCTTACCATGCTAATGGCAATGAGAGGCTTCTGGTCTTTGATTACTTTCCACTAGGAAGTTTGTCTGCTCTTTTACATGGTGAGTTTCTGTCTCCTCTCCTCAATTTTTTTGGTTAGTTAGTTTCGTTGATCGAATTCTGATTGCTGTGTGGATATAACATGTAGAATGATGAAGATCCTTATTCCAATTGGATCAATTGCAGATTAAGATACGATTTTGATATGACACTGCTTATGTGCTGTAGATTTGACATTTTACTCAAACTGATCAGAATTCTACTTGAACTTCATTAGGCTAGATCTGTCTAGAAATTCAATGATAAAATAGTATTGTTTCAGCATAACAGAAAGTTCATTGATGAGTGAGAATGACAACCATGTAGAAATATTTTGCAAGCTTATGCAAAATTTGTACAAGCATAGCTTGGGGACAATGTCTTTAGCAACAAGGTTTTGTATTTTTATGCTATGCTATGCTGTCAGATCAGATCTAAGTGGAAATTGCAGAGTTTTTATTTGCTTCTATAATTCTTACCGTTATTCTTGTCAAATTTGAATTTCTGAATTGTTTATATTTTGTAACGTTCATATTTTCATGTTGGACTGAAGATTTGATAACATGCATACTTATCATTGTCCTAAAATAAGATGGTATGACCATGACCGTATGCTGCCGTCTCTCTCCATTCATATCCATGAAATTTGTTGTCTCTCTACTGCCATGTGCCTGAAATTCAATTTGTGAACCCCACAATCATGCCCATTCTCTGCATTGAACATCTAGCTGTGTATCCCCATGGTTATTCTTCTCATAGTGAAAGACTATTATTAACACTTTTACTGTGATTTTTGATCAATTGGTAAAATGTTTGAAATTGAAATCATCTACTATGCCTTTCACAGGCAACAATGGAAGTGGAAGAACACCACTGAACTGGGAAACAAGGTCAATGATCGCCCTCGGAGCAGCTCGTGGGGTCCAATACATTCACTCACAAGGACCAACAATCTCCCACGGAAACATAAAATCATCCAATGTTCTCCTATCCAACAGCTATAAAGCTCGTGTCTCTGACTTTGGACTTGCCCAAGTAATAAGCCCTGCTGGTGCACCTAACCGAGTTGCTGGCTACCGTGCACCAGAGGTAACCGATCCTCGTAAGATCTCACAAAAGGCTGATGTCTACAGCTTTGGCGTGTTCCTCCTAGAGCTACTCACAGCAAAGGCTCCGATAGTAAACGAGGAAGGCGTTGACCTTCCGAGGTGGGTTCAATCAGTAGTTCGAGAGGAATGGTCTTCTGAGGTGTTTGATGTTGAACTCCTTAGGTACCAGAATGTAGAAGAAGAGATGGTTCAGCTTTTACAGTTAGCCATTGACTGTACAGCTCAGTACCCGGATAACCGTCCAACAATGGTAGACGTAACTACCCGTGTCGAGCAGATCTGTCGCTCTTCCTCAGCTAAAGCACAGGAAGAAAATCTGGAAGAGGTACTGTAAATTGGGTAAGTGAAGCTACTAGTGAAGGTGAAACCTTTGGCCTTAGCTTGAGAAAATTGAGCAAGAGAAGAAACAAAAACATTATTACATTATAGTGGTGCTTCTTTATTGATACTTTGCCATTTGTTTGTTCATTCTTGGAAGCAATTATTGTTTGGCTTGAGATTAAACTGTCCATTTTTTTTCTATGACTCTTGATTCTTTTTACTGGCAGTAAAGTTTGTCATGTCTATATGGTCTTGTAATTTGTTATGATAGCACTAGGGCATTGTTGATTAAGTAATATCTGTTTTTATTTGTGGATCATCTATATCACTCTCTATATAGTTGCTTTGAATATTGTTTATTTTGAATGTCTTATTTTATGAAGCGATTATGTAGTATTAACTACTATATCCGACATATCATATTAATGGATCCAAACAAGGCCTTAAGATGGTGGGGTTGAAAGAAGTACAAGTTGAGTGTGTATAGGGTAGTAAGGGTAGTGAAAGGCTGGATTAAGATGTGATAGTGGCCAATTAAATAAGAAAGTGCATAATGTTGATTGGTATCATGTGATTGTGTTTTTTTTTTTTTTTGGTGTGAAGGAGAGTCGGTGGTCTCCAGGCGCATCTAATCGCACTTTTTATAGATAAAAGAAAGGCTAAGTGGTCATCACTCGGGAAATAGCCTGACCCCTTACATCATTAAAATATCAACTATACCTCGGGAGGGTCAAACAATACACTTAGACCAATAGCAAAGTTGAAAGCTAAACTAGCGAGATAGTCCGCTACTTTATTCGCCTCACGGAAGGCATGCCGGTACTGGATATCCCAGTCCCTTCTGATAAAGTCTTGACATTTACATACCAGACTAGAAAGAGGATGACACCGAGGTACCGACTTGTCTAGAAGTATAATAGCTAATTGAGAGTCCGATTCAATGATAACCTTGCGGTATCCACACTCTCAGGCAAGCTTTAGACCATGGTATATACCCCACAATTCCGTCACTGGTGCAGTGCACAAACCCAGGTTAATCACATAACCTCGTTGCCATTCTCCGGCATTGTTTCTAAGAATACTTGCCGCCGTTGCGTGACCGTCTTCCCTCACTGCTCCGTCTGAGTTGACCTTGATGACTCTCGAAGGCGGATGCTCCCACTTGATATATTCGACCCTCTTAGATGATGAGACAGTCGGGGACGAGTTGATTCTCCAGGCTTTGACGTACTCCAAGGCTCCTTCAACGACAAAACCGTGTGTTTCGTTCCTAAACGGTACATCGAAAGACTTTCTCGTTTCTCCATTTCCAGAGCCACCAAATCCCTACAGCAAAAACCGCACTCCAACTACACATATTATTAAAATAAACCGTGGAAGTAAAGTTACCTCGAATCCAGGACGCAAATAAGGAATCGAAGAAAGCTTCGACCCTTATGTGCGCATTGAGGCCGCGCCAAAGCTGTTTGCTATGGTGACAATCTCTGAATAAATGAATCAAGGACTCACTTTAATGATGATGACAGTAAGGACATTCTGCAGAGCTTGCCATGTGTCTTCTTGACCTTTCTTCATTAGACAACACACCTCCCCTAAGAAGTTTCCATGCAAAAGTACGTATACGCTCCTGAACTTGCAATCTCCAAACCGCTATAAACACCACACCGTCTTCGCTGATCTCGTCTTCGTTACTTCTAAGCATGTTATAAGCTGACTTGACTGTTAGATTGCCGTCCGGACTGTGCCTCCAGCTCAGCTCATCCCTGACCTCCAGTTCCTCCCTCCCTTCTCTCTCCTGAATCGAGGGGAACCCTAGCGTCAATGATGCGATCTGCATAAGAACTGCAGATGGGAGATACATACTAAAAATATTCCAACTCCAGCCCTGCTCCATATCCCAGAACTTGCTAATCCTTCTCTGTAGCAGCTCAGGTAGATCTAGTTCTTCTTCTTTAGATTCAGTTTCCTGGACTTCAATTCCCTTATCAACCACGTCAAAATCAGGTAGATCTAGTTCTTCTTCCTTTATACAATCTCTTTCGGTTTTTGAGATGGCTGTTTCAAAGGAGTAGGTGCCGGCTCTTCATCTAGATTCAGTTCTTCAAATCCTAGAATACTATCAGTCGTCGCGTTTCCTCCCTAAACCGAAGGAGTCCAAACTTGCGTTTCCTCCCTGACATCTTTGGTGTGGGAATGCTAAATGATGTCTTTGATTGTTTTCACCCAATTGAATAATTTTGTAGCGGCATTTAGTTTTGGTATTTTGGTCAATTTGTGTCTCATTCAACACATTCATTCTCATCCTAAACGAACACAGAAACAAAATCCTAAACGAACACAGAAACAAAATTAATTGATTCAGTTCCAATCACATTTTTTCAGTTTCATTTTCAGTTTTAGTTCCATTAAATTTCAGTTTCAGTCCTATACGGAACAACCCCTAGATAGAAGATAGATGAGCAAGCTTATATCAGGCAGACCTCATCATAGTGTTCGTAGACCGGGTTTCTTAACAAAGTTTATTATGGGATGGTTTTTACCATTTAAACTTTTTAAGTGTATATATGGTCAAGATTTGAACACAGGGAATATGGTTGCGGAAGAATAAGACCGCAAACGAAACGATTTCTTTCAAAGAAAATAATATTTACCCGTCCTATTGAGGTAAGTGTAATTCCTATGGCTTGTGGTAAGTTTAACTTTTCGGTAGTTAATTACCGTATTTAAAACACAAAAAAAACGTGAAAATTGACAAAAGTTCCTAGAAAAAGTGCAACTTTCCGGTACCTAAAACCGAACCAAACGAGGGCTAAAGACTTTCATCCGTATAAACACAACATTAATTAGATTTTTTTCTTATACGACATTATGACATTATGAGTTACCTTATATGACATTACGAGTTACCAAAACATTCATTTGCTAAATAAGGCATCAATATTAACACAATATTAATTAGATTTTTCTTATAGTAAGAAGTTTATTAATTCATTTTTCTTATGGTATGAAATAATAAGGGTTTTTTTTGTCTGCATTTATACCAATTTGTTTTTTTTATTGAACTGTTTAGTACATTAAGGTTATAGTTGATATTCGGAAGTGGTATTCGCACGGTTCAAAATTTCGTTATTCACCACGCATACGGATCCCGTAACCGTCATAATGTCACGGTTACGGATCCCGTAATCGTGAACTTTACGGGTTCCGGATCCGTGATAATTTCTACATGAATTCTAACCCGAAAAAAAAAAAATGACACATTCACGGTTACGGAACCCGTAACCGTGGTGTCAGAATTATTATTATTATTTTTTTTAACGGTTACGCAATGCGTGACCGTGACGGTCACACATTACGTATGAGTGGTGCGTTAACGAAATCTTGAACCGTGCAAATAACACCCCTCTTGATATTTATTGGATTGTTAGATCTAC
The DNA here is from genome assembly GCA_033239125.1 of Fagopyrum homotropicum. Classification (NCBI taxonomy): domain Eukaryota; kingdom Viridiplantae; phylum Streptophyta; class Magnoliopsida; order Caryophyllales; family Polygonaceae; genus Fagopyrum; species Fagopyrum homotropicum. The sequence continues at coordinate 6,469,750 of BSWB01000001.1, read as the reverse complement.
ATAATGTAGAGTGTCCTTGTTATGCCCAAGAGCCAGTAAGCCCAAAACCTACAATAGCCCATGATCCAGTAAAAGCTCATTTTAGCCGATCCAATAAAGCCCAATAACTACAAAAGCCCATGATCCAGTAAAAGCCCATTTAGGCCGAACTAATAAAGCCCAATAACTACAAAAGCCCATGATCCAATAAAAGCCCATTTTGGCCTTCTAGCGATCCGAATTCAATTCATGTTTCTAACAAAAATGTTTAGTACGTTAAGTTTATAGGGGTTATTGTTATTCGTACCACCGTTTCGTGCTATACGTATAGTCATTTTTCCTTAGTATTTTTATCGGAATTTTTGATATGGGCGCCTACGCATACGCCATGCGTAATCGTAGTAGGACTACGTGTACGCATGACGTAGTTGTAGCCATTTTCCTATATTTTTTTAAAACGAAATCAATTTATTGTTACGGCTTCGCCAGACGTAGCCGGATCACAGGTATAAATAGCACGAAACATGTGGTACGAATAGCAATCTCGGGTTATAGGCGATATTTATTGGATTGTTAGATCTACATAATGTAGAGTGTCCTTGTTATGCCCAAGAGCCAGTAAGCCCAATAACTACAATAGCCCATGATCCATTAAAAGCTCATTTTAGCCGATCCAATAAAGCCCATTAACTACAAAAGCCCATGATCCAGTAAAAGCCCATTTTGGCCGAGCCAGTAAAGCCCAATAACTATAAAAGCCCATTTTGGCCTTCTAGCGATCCGAATTCAATTCATGTTTCTAACAAAAATGAAGTTTTTTTTTATTAAAATTGTACTTTTGTTTTCTATTTATATATATAAACTGTGCATTTCTTAAATTAGAAAAATAAAATGCATATTTTAAACTATATATTTTATACTTATAAAATGTGTATATTATATAATATACTTTAAATCTTCTTTTATTTTGACACTCAATCAAATCAAGAATGGATTTATTCGCAATCAAATGTTGGAAACTTGTAAGAAGAAAACATATTGGTGGAGAAATTTGTGGTTGGGAATTAATGTCCAAATTAAACACTCAAATTGAGTTAAAAATAAGTTGGATTAACATTGTAATTAAAAGTTAACTCTGGAAATGGAAATTGATGCTTCTTCCCCAACAACTATTGACGGATAATCTGCAGCTTTCATACTCTTCTGCAAACAATTTTATAAATTCTGTAACTTTCTTGTTACTTTATAGCTTTCAGTTTGGTGTTCTTCATGAGACAGACATTTCAACAGATACCGATCGAGAGCTTTGCTGCATGCTTTACGTACAATCGCATGCAACCCTTTTCTTGATTGCCTTAGCGACCATCTCTTAGACTAAAACATGAAATCTCACCGAGTTTATGTGTTGTTCTGTGAGCTACTCTTAGACATATATACTCGTATAACCTATTATATAAGATGAAATTAACTTGACGGCCCAACTTTTAATTTTTGGGCTCTCTTGTGGGGATAATATTGTCGACCCACGTCGGATAAGAAACAAATACGCAATCTAGTGTATAATTATAGTGAGTTATTCTTATATTCAATTGATTTTAGGACGTAATTTCACAAGACTTATGTGTTGAGTTCGGACCTAATGTATGAATCTGCTATGACCCTGCACACAAGTTTAACCCTTAGAAATTTCATAACTCGCAGAGGCGTGTTGAGATACGAGTCTCACATCGATTACGTAAATAAATCCAGTCTACTATATAAAATGGGTGGTCTACTTATTCTCATATTGGTCAATTAGTTTTAGGGCTCGTTTGGTAGTGTTAGGAATCATTTCCGGTTGCGAAACGATTCCGAATCAATCAAAATTTTCGTTTGGTTAGAATTCTTTTAACATATAAAGTAATTCCATCATTTTCATTTCCTTTTCTTACCCTTATCCGATTTCATTCCGTTTTCATTCCACCGCTCCAACCAAACGGGGACTTAATATACATGATGAGTTTATACCTACACGCATGTATTCTAATATACATTCGATGAGACCTTAATATATGCTAATACAATAGCAAAATGATGTATGAGTTGAGTTGGTATGGGGATTCCCTCAACACGTCAACTTCTTAGATGCAGTAACTGCAAATGCAATTCTTCGTGACATCGAACACCTTTTATGTTCCATGATATGTATGTCTTCTGTATATCCATGTTGTTTTTGTATTGTCCTATGTTTTTTCTTCTATTGTTTCGGGTATCACAAATCTCCAACAGTTCCGGTGTATCTTTCTACATTTTTAATGATATAATCTGGGCAATGAATTGATGATAATTTTTAGGCATATATATACACACACGATAAGAAGACAAAAACTTATTTGATTAGAAGCAGAAATGTATGTACCATTCATATAAATAATTTGAATTAATAAAATAAAAAACTTAAACAAAGTATGCAAAAACTTCAAAAAAAAATATCCGTAAAATAGGATACGTGTCAATACGGTGGCGCTCCGTACTGCAGTAATAAAACAACACCTTTGTACCTAAACTTTTCCCACATCAAATTGAAAATAACACCGTTTTTAAAGATTAGTGATAGCGATACAAACTATCAACATATTTACTAAGAATAAAATGACTTAATTTTGTAGTAAAAAACTTGGCTCCAATTGACAATCGGTTTCTTACCTATCATAGAAAAAGCATTAGGGATGTGACGTGGATTTTATGTTAAAAATCTGATTAATATTATTTAATAAATCTTAATTAAGTTTAAATTATTTTTTTTACCATTTTATAATTCAATTCTTTAAAGTTTTGGAATGTTTTTATGGAAACTTATATCATTTTATTTTTTTTAAACTAATTTTTTTTAAATAATCAATAAAAAAATTTTAACTAGGGACTAAATTAAAAGATGAAGTTTTAAAAATAAAAATAATTCTAAAAAATCCGAAATATTTAGATTAATATAGTATTAAATCAATTTAGTTTTTATTATTATATATTGTAAATGAATTTATTTTGAAAATTTTAAAATCAGAAAACCAAAAAAAAAAACCGAAAAAAGTTTCCAAAATAAAATTTGAAAAATCATTTCAAAAAAAGTTAAAAATATTTTACTTTCACTTACGTGTTTTTAGCATATTCAATTTTATTATTTTTTCAAACAAAAAAAACAAATCCACATAACTAGAATTTTTATCGGGAAACAAGTTGTATTATTTCACATAAATACGTCGATAGTTTGGGCATGGAACGGGAAGATACAGGATTTAGTTCATGTCGCGCCCCGTTCAGCCCCGCAAATCATAAGCGGGTTGGGATTTGAAAATTTTTTCTTCGTCCCGCATGAGTTCTGTCCCACGTGGGACGAGACGGACCTAATCCTGCAAGAATTATGCACTGATTATATTTAATATTTGTACTTGTTTCACTCATGATTAAAGACACAAATGATAAAAAAAAAAACTTGATATCAAATTACCAATTCAAGATGCCTACATTGGTACGCCCATCGCGCAAATTTGTGCATAAGTGTATAACCGTATAAGACAAATATGGTTTACTATTTTTAGTAGTTTATTACTTTTATAATTATTATCGATATAAAATAATAACTTTTGTGTGTGCGCGCGCGCGCGCGCGCGTGTGCTACGGGTTTAAATGGGATCGGAATTCCCGTATCCCGCCCCGTAAATTTTTCACGAGACGAGATGCTAATTTTTTTTAAATCCCGCCTGAATCAGGACGGGATTACTTGAATTTATGCTCACCCCTAACATATTGTTCCCATGAGTTTTCACATTTGGTATCATATAAAGAGTTAAATGTTAATAGTTGCCCTGAAATACACCCAACCTTAAATTTTTTACGGTTGAATCGTTTTTATCTTCATTTTCATCGTAAAACTTTTGCATCATCAATTTATATGAGTAAATTTTTACGGTTCCACAACCTGGAATTGACCTAACCCGACAACAAATTTACTACAAACTTACACAAACATATATATCTACTTAAACATATATATACTTGACCTGAAATATACCCAACCTAAAGTTAATCTGTTCAAAACATATAAGTGCACTTGAAGTTCAACATGTACCAAAACTTAAACATGCTCGATAAAAATGATCGAATTTGTGCTCTGAAATAACTCAATAAGCATTTAGCCTCACCCAACCTAACGTGATTAGAGCCCATACTTGACAAATTTTGGTACGAATCTTACCTCTAACTTGATCATTTGTCCACTTTCTTGTAAGCCGAAATGGTTAGACATCCGCCACGACATCACCTGCGAGCGTGACGGCTGCCTAACCATTCTCCCATGTGATTTGTTTGATTAGATTCGGGAGCCTAAGTTTTTTAGTAATCAAGTTTATTGCAATTATATTTTCTAGGAATTGAAGTCGAGTCGGGATAAATGTTCACATTAAATATTTGGAAAGTTCGGAAGTAAGACGCATCGTTACATAATATAATCGAAGAGTTTATCCAAAGTTTTCTCAAATTCTTTTGTGGTTCGAGCATTCTTCTTGTTTGGTTAGATGTAGGTTGTAGAATATATTTTGAGGAAATAAGTTCACGGGAAGTATACTTCTAGGTGTTGGTTCTCACGGGATTTTATCAATATTTTATTCAACTAAATAGCAACAAGAGTATACTACTAGGGTTGTAGTTCGAGATGAATGAGACGAGCTTTGCTACATTCATGTTCAATTAGCTCGTTTAGAGTCGAGACAAGTCCAAGCAAAGCCTATTGTTCTGAACTTAAAATGTCTCATCTTGTTTAGTCAAGTGACTGTGTCCGATCTGATCCTAAGCGGAGTTCGGTATGCTCATGCAGTCATGCTTGGTCATCGTCATGGTTGTTTTTCGTGCTGAACGAGTTCAGATTTAGTATGCTCATGTTCAACTCGATAATAATCACGGTTACCTCTAAAAGAACATAAATTTTAACCGAACTCAAAAGTATGCTCACCGTTGACTAATTTTGTCAAGTTAACGAGCCTGAATCGATCTTTTTTTGACACGAGCTCGAGTAGTTCGACTTATATAACCCTAATGTCTCTAGCAAAGACGCTTGGATGTTTTGAACTTTTATGCATTTATGTTATGTGTACTCATAATGTTCCATCATACATAATTATCTAAACTGTTGGATTGGTACGATATAATTGTAACACTAACCAAAATCAGAAACGCTTATATAGTAAGATCGGTTCCGATTGGAAACGGATGTAACAAAACAAGATAATGGTGTTTCGACGTTAGATTTATAAAACTATCCGAAATTGACATCACTAGCTTATATAGCGAGATCAAGACCGATAGGAAAAGAAATGTAACAAAGCAAAATAATGATGTTTTGATATAGAGTGGAGACCTTATTTATCCAACTAGGTTAATGAGATTAAACTTAATTGCTACAAATATGGTCGTCTGCTAGACATGAACATAAGTCTTCCCCGTGCAAGTTTGAAAACGAAGCCCTATGAATCTGAAAATTTGTTAGACTGATCACTTAATACGTCAACTAAATCTCAAGCCTCATCTATAGGCATCTATGTTTTACGGAAACAAACACGGGTATGAGAATGGACACAACAAGAAACGAGGAAGTGACAATCTTAAAAATCGTAGGAAACGGGACAGGACGAGGTAGTATAAATAATATATCATTTTTAAATCTCTTGTGAAGATGAGTTTATATATGATAAGAAGAGATGCATATATTATATAATCAATGATACATGAATGTCCCGTTAGTTGTAGAAGTATTACGAAATAAGTATATTGATTGTGTTAAGTTATATTGAGGTAATACCTGTGAATATCTTGTTCATCTAACATTCCAAAAGAGAAAACAAAATGTAGCGGTCATCATCTTGTTCATCTTTTTGTAACCCTACTTGAACTCACATTGAGCCGCTATCTATTACAATGATTTGGATATGTCCGGTCCGTTCCCGATATTGGAAAAGTGTCTTGACCGTGTCCTCACTATTTTGACAGTGTCTAAGAAGTTTCCGAAAGATTTCAAGTTTTCGACACGACAAGACATGGGAAACAACATTGTGTAGAGGTTTTTGTGCTTCATAGATAGGCATTATCATAAGTCTTCCACTTGTATATGTACAATCATATATCTAGCGGATTATCCACTCTCTAATGGAAAGAGCATTGCCAAAGGAGTTCCTTAAACCGTTTTCATGCCTCATATATAGGCTCCCTTGTAGTCATACTAAAACTAGTGAGCTTGGATCTCAACTCATGAAATTTTCTAAATTAAAATGAGAGAAATAGAGATACCACTCGTCAATCTTTCCAAATATTGGAAATTTAAAAGCAATGAGGCAAACGGTATCCATAGGGACAAATTGGGTGAGGAGGGATCGGGTGATGTCGTTAAGTGAGCGGATGATGCATTCGAATTTACCATTTTGTGGTGATGTTTAAGCATACAAAAAGCGGAGTTGAATACCGTGTTGAGTGCAAAAAGTGGTGAAGGCGTGGTTGTTAAATTTGCCTCCAAGATCACATTGAACAGATTTTATTAGGCTCCCGAATTGAGTGCGGACGAAAGAGTGAAAGTGATGGAATTTAAAAAAAGTATCGGATTTGCGTTTTAGGGGAAAAACCCATGCAAAACGTGTGTAATCATCTAAAACTCAAGATAATATTGAAAACCCGATTCACTAACAATAAAAGACGTTCATATATCACTATGAATAATATCAAATGGAGCAAAAGTTTTTTACTCGGAATCATAGAAAGGTAACTATTTATGTTTTGCAATTTGGCAAGAATGACAAAGAGAAGAACGAGGCTCTTTACTTTTTGGTATGAATTTATTTCTACAAAGAAAACTAAAAACATGATCACCGGTGTGGCCAAGTCGGACATGTCACAGGGAGGAAGACAAACAGGAATGGCAACGGGGGTGGTGGAGGAGGTCTTGATAACCAGGTAAAGGTCACTCAACTATTGCACCTCGCTAGTTAGATCCCTGTACAAAGATCCCTCATCGAAAAACCAAACGGTCAAATGAAACATATACTTGATTAATTGTCAATGACAAATTGTCTTACAAAAGTAAGATTTTTTATACATTTAGGTGTGTGAAGGACATTTGAAAGGCGGAGGTTGGGTGGCAATTGTGGTAGTTGTGCCAATCCGGAACTCGAGACTGAAATACAAGAACCATTTGCTACCATAATATCAGGAAAAGTGCCCGGATTAAAATAGGTACGGATGTTACCTGGATTTGAAGTCATATACGTGGATAGTCATGAGTCTAGTTTAGGGCAAATCCCCGAACTGACGATTTTCAAACCTGCCCAAACCGTCGGTTTAGCGAAACCGTATCCATATACACGGATTTTATTTTGTGAATTGAGTCCCTTGCTCCATTGAATTCATTTAACGGAATAAATAGAAATTACAAAGTATCGAAATTACACGAAAACTATGATGCACGGACACGGACACGGACACGGGAAACGGATACGGCGGGAAACGGGGAAGCGGCAATCCTAAAAACATAGGAAACGGGGACACGGCGAGGAAGACAAATAATATATCATTTTAAAGCTTTTTGTATAAATAATTCATTTATCATAATGAATAACATACATATTAAAAATAATATATCATTTTAAAGCGACAATCATTTTAAAGATTTTTGTATAAATAATTCATTTGTCAACATAACCCCAAAGAGGACGTTCTTCATCATTTGCATTCGATGAAACACTAACATAACCCCAAAGAAGACGTTCTTCATCATTTGCATTCGATGAAACACTTCCGGTAGTAGTGCTACGACTGCCTTGTTGCGAGCTTAAAGAAGCCATATAAATCTGCAATGGTAAAATTAACTCAATTAAGTGATCACCAACACTCAAATAGTGTCTGCAGAGTCTAGAATTACAGAAACATTCAAATAACCATCAACAAAGTAGTAAGCACTCAAGCTGTTAAGCAGTAAGCAGAAGCACTTAAGTTGTTAACCAGTAAGCAATTAACCTGTTAAGCAGAAGCACAAATACTCAAATATTATTGCAGGAAGTGTAGAGCAGAATCAGCAAAGTGTAGAATTACAGAGTTTATAGTAAGCAAAACAAAACTCAAAATCAAAAATCAAAGCTCAAAACAATTAAGTGATCACCAACACTCAAATAGTGTCTGCAGAGTCTAGAATTACAGAAACATTCAAATAACCATCAACAAAGTAGTAAGCACTCAAGCTGTTAAGCAGTAAGCAGAAGCACTTAAGTTGTTAACCAGTAAGCAATTAACCTGTTAAGCAGAAGCACAAATACTCAAATATTATTGCAGGAAGTGTAGAGCAGAATCAGCAAAGTGTAGAATTACAGAGTTTATAGTAAGCAAAACAAAACTCAAAATCAAAAATCAAAGCTCAAAACAATTAAGTGATCACCAACACTCAAATAGTGTCTGCAGAGTCTAGAATTACAGAAACATTCAAATAACCATCAACAAAGTAGTAAGCACTCAAGCTGTTAAGCAGTAAGCAGAAGCACTTAAGTTGTTAACCAGTAAGCAATTAACCTGTTAAGCAGAAGCACAAATACTCAAATATTATTGCAGGAAGTGTAGAGCAGAATCAGCAGAGTGTAGAATTACAGAGTTTATAGTAAGCAAAACAAAACTCAAAATCAAAAATCAAAGCTCAAAACAATCAAGTTAATCAACTAAGAATCAGCAACACAACAAGTACTTGACTATCTGTAATTTTGTAAATTGAAGAGGAAGAAGACTAGAAGTAGAAGAGTAAAGTCAGTAAACAATTTACCTAACGAGACGAAGAGGAAACAGGAAGCTGCGATGAGACGAAGGCATTGCGAAGTGCGAACTGAAGGCACTGCGACGAGATGAAGAATAGAGGGCCGACGGGCCACGGCCTGAAGACGAAGGCCTGAAGACGAGACGAAGGCCTGAAGCTTCGACGACTGACGAGACGACGGCCTGAAGCTTCGACGACTGACGAGACGACGGCCTGAAGCTTCGACGAAGGCACTGCGACGAGACGAAGCTGGTGGGACGAAACGAAGAGAAAACCAACCGGCCGGAAGCTGCGACGGTGCGACCTGAAGACGAAGAATAGAGGGCCGGCGACCGGTCCTGAGGAGTGAAGCTCCGACTGCGACCGACGACGGCGACGGCTGCGGAGTGCTAGGGTTACGTTCCCCCTTTGCGATTTGTTGCGACTTGCTATTGAGAAAACTGAAAGTGAGAAGTCAGTGAGAAGATGCGTGCTTTTTTTGTTTTTTGTTTTTTTTTTTAAAAGCGTTGACCGTGCCTTGACCGGACACGGTTCGTGTCCGGTCCGTGCCTGGCCCGTGTCCGGTCCGTTTCCGGTCCGTTTCCCAGCCGTTTCCCTATACCGAACCGTGTCTTGACCGTTTCTGCTCAAGTTTGACCGTTTCCCCCGCGTTTCCAGGAGTTTCCGTGTGTCCTGGCGTGTCCGACACGCGACACTCCACCTCTTAGGCGTGTCCGTGCATCATAGCACGAAAATCTTTAGGGTAAAGCAAAGAAACTATATTTGAACATGCCATGATTTGCTTTTGAATTTCACTTACTTGTTCTCTGAAAGTCATTTATTTTTCTTATAAGTTGCACAATGATGGTGTTATTGCATAATTAACTTGATTACATCTCAGAAACAAAGACACTCAGAATCCCATCAATGTCAAACTGTCATTTTCGATGGGTTGAAACGAACAAGGACTTGCTTCTGCTACAAACATATAAGGTTGATCAACGGCAAATCCGAGGCCTTTTGCATTCTTCAATATCATCATTGAGGTATAAGATTAAGGGCCCGTTTGGTTTTAACTCCGGAATCAGAAACGGAATGGAAACGAATATAGTCCATATGTATATCATTGTTCATAAAAGTTTGTGAAATCATTCCTTGTGGTTTGAAGGAATTGGAGTAGAGTTTGATTACTATTGATACCCTACAGGGTAACAAAATGTGGGGAAACAAGTGCATTTTGCATTAATCCACAAGGAATGATTCCACAAAATTTTATGAATAAAGATGTACATATGGACTAAATTCGTTTCCATTCCGTTTCCGTTTCCGGAGTTGGAACCAAACGGGCCCTAAATCCTTAATCTTTGAGTTTGTTTGTTGATTATCATTGAAGACACATGCTTTATCTTTTGATGTATATCTTTGTGCTTTGACGTGACGAATGCGTATATAGTTTATACGAGTTATTAAGACATGTAAAAGTGTACCCATAAAAAGAAATATTTGCACGAATACTACTATGTTTTAGTGAACTAAAAATAGTATTATTGTAGTAAAATTGACTTTTGTTTAATGATTATATATTGGTCAAAGATGGGTTAGAGCATTCACCCAACCCTAATAATAATAATAATATTGATGGAAATAAATAAATAATTATTGGTTTGATCTTTATCATATGATTGGTTGGTGTTATTAGATGGTCATAATTTTCTCCATTTGTATTAAAATGATGATATTCTTAATAGGTGTGCAAATGTCAAAAACTCAATTATTTCCGTTCGAATGAAGTCTATATGTCAAATTCTGAAGTACAATTTCGAATATTAACTTTTGATTTTTATTATTTTTAAAAGAAATTGATTTCATGTTGGAGAATCATAGCTGTAATAACTTAATTAAATGTGTAAAAAACCTAACTTCAAAAAATAATTAATACGAAATTAAAAGTGAGATGATAGGGATCATTCAAAATCATGAGACGAATAAATGTGTCTCGTTATGTGATGTTAAATAAAAATTAGACTACGAGATTTGAAATTTTATACTCCCATTTTTTCAAAAATAAAAATTATCCAAAAAGTACTTAATTTTTTAGGTTGATTAAACTTTAGTATCTCATCGTTTAAACTATCTGAACGGTATCTCATCTATTGACCCCGACCAAAGAGTGTTACCTCGATCAATGTTCTCACGTTAAACTATCTTAACGGTGTTAAATATCAGGGGCAAATTGTCCACAACGTAAATTTGCAACCCTAAACCCGAAATTGATGATGAGATGTTGTTCGGTTTTGAACTTGAAAAATCCATGAACGTCCAGGGGAGGGAAATTAACATCATTTAAGTTGTTTTCGGTGAAATTAGATCCTAAAGTCTTCACAACTATGGGTGGGTAAATCGAATCTCGATCATTTTTGGGGCAAATGTGAAGGTTGACAACCTCACAAATCCTAATGAGATGGTGGATCTGGAACTTAGGGGCTTCTCCGGCGACAGTGGTGACAACCATGGTACTGGCCTCTGGCGAAGCAAAAGCCTCCAGGCGGCGGTGGGTTTGAGCTCCGGTTTCTGTAGGTTAAAAACTAGGTTCAACAAAAGGGGTGTTGGTGTTGCAAAGGAGACGAGGTGGTGGAGAGATAGAAGGAGAGGGGATGTTGGTTGCTTGGGGAAGAAGACGACAAAAGAGGGAGAGTAAATTTGGCTTAGGGTTCTTGAAGAACACCCTTCCATTTTCCAAGGTGAGAAAATTCGTTGTTTTCCACTAGTTTTTCAATTTTTAACGTTGTAGTTTTTCAATTGTGATACCATGCCCAAATCAAAACTCTGATTTTCCAAAATTCGAGCTCATCCCAAATCAAAACCTGTGGAAAGGTACGAATTTTCTTCAGCATTAGGAATCTTCAACGCCCCGCTCTAGTGCAGAGTTGGCGACGACTCCACGCTCCGATGTCGCACCACCGTCGTTGAGTCTCAACCTGTTGATAACACGTCCATGCTCAATGTAGAACCTTTGAAAAGAAACTCCTAGGTCCAGGAAGAAAGTTCGCATTCAATCCTTCTTCTCCTCGTTCTCCTTTCTCCATCTTGAAGAGCCGTTCATTGTAGTTATTCATCTTCTACTTCTGCTTCGTCTTCAAAATAACAAGGAAGAGTTTTGGACAACTTTTCCCCTGATATTTAACACCGTTCAAATAGTTTAACGGATGTGCAGTGATCGAGGTACTACTTTTTGGTTTGGATCAATAGGTGAGGTACCGTTCTGATAGTTTAAACGACGGGGTACTATTATTTAGGCAATTTTTTCGAGAAAAAATAAAAGCAAATTCATTAAGTATTATTCGTCATAGCAAGATTCATTACATGTTAAGGAAAATCTCTATCAAACTCCAACTTCATCTCGTTAAGAGCTAGGGCAAATTCTTACGAGTGTGTTTGGAACCTTATTTGCTAATCCCGAAACATAAATTAATAAAAATAAAATACATCTACCCAGCGGAATTTTTTTTTTTTGTAATGTCTACGGAAGGCGTTTGGCACTTCCGTAATATTATTAATGAAAAAGCTAACAAATGACTTCTCGATGGGTCACTACTCCGCGAGCATTGTTTCTCAAAAACTAAATTAAAAAAGATGGCGGATTCTGAATGTAAAAATATCCTAACGGATAGGATGAAGCAATGGATGTCAAATGATCGACAGCGACATTAGCTTCACGGAATGTGTGTCGGATCTGGACTCGCCAGTTCCTACGGAGGAAACATTGGCACCTTGATACCAGACTGAATAAAGGATGATAGTTTGGAATGGATCGATTGACGATGTTGATAACCATCTCTGAGTCTATTTCCACAATAATCTGCCGGAACCCTTTCTCCCAAGCTTGATAGAGCCCCATGCAAAGGCCCTAAATCTCCACCATTGGTACCGTACAAGCCCCAATATTCATAAAAAAACCACAAATCCACAGTCCATGATTATCTCTAAATAACCCTCCAGTAGATGCAGGCCCAAACTCTCTTCGAACCGACCCGTCCGAGTTGAGTTTGACCCAACCCACATCCGGCGCCCTCCAGTGAATGAGACCCAGAGGAACGTTGATCTCATTTACAAGCTTACTATTTAAGTGGACATAGAGGCCACCAATGCGGAGTCCGCATGCGCCCCAAACCGGCATAAAAAATGTTAAAAAGAAGAAGGAAATAAGAAGGAAGAGGTTGTGGCGCACTTATATTAGATTATGGGGTGCATGCACCGAAAGGTCGGTGCGCCCATCTGGGCACATGCGCAACCCACATGCTATGTCTTGATGGCGTTTTCCGACCGCGTCAAATAACATTACTCTTTTACTTAAAATCACACGACTATGGTTTCTCACTGTTGAGTTTGAGTTGAAAGAACTAGCCACCATCCGAGAGTAAATTTTCATAACAACTGTTGTGAAATCCTTCCTAAACGCTTCCATGAATCTCAATCTCACAACCTCCACCTCTATCCACCAAACTAGCCATCTACCTTGGAAACATTTCACTCTCGCTCCCATTTATTTGGTCATGTCGTCGTATGAACGTCTTTTTTATGATATCTTCCAAAAACTGTAAGAACACCAAAGATATAGAAAACACATTGTTGGCTTTCATAACTTCTGTTTAGTTTTCGACAATCTTCATGCAATTGTCACGATCAACTCGATCAACCCTATGATCGCTCCATCGATTCATGTTTTTCTTGATTCAATGCTCGAGATAATTTTTAAGTAATGTTTTTCTAAATTCTTTATTTCAATATCAACTCGATTAATCTGTAGTTTGTTCACATTCCTTTTCTTATTGTGATATGTTGACTCTCAACTTCACGACGATACCTAAATAACTCTACCAATTTATTCCGCCTCTCGATCCATTAACGTCACGTAATATCAATATCTCGAATCCCTCCCATTAAAACAAAAAAATTCCAACTTTGACTATTGTGAGGTTAAATAAATGTACGTCCTTGTTATATGTGAGTAAGCGCTGAATAACAAAGAAACGTAGACTAGCTTCAACCTTCAACGTATGCTTATGACAAATAAATATATTCAACTAACTTAACTAACCATGAGAATAACGTATCATAACATTATTAAATGCTAAATATATTGTGGAATTTAACAACTAAAATATACATAAAATTAAATAAAACAAAATAACATTCATTTCCTTTCAAATTTCAATCATGTACAAATCCATCCCTCTCACAATCACTTATTTTCAAACTTACACGAGGAAAAGAAAGGATTACTACTTTGATTTTTGTTTACATTATTTATTTCTATTTCTATAAAATTAAAAATACAACACCAGAAAAATTCACAGGAAAATGGAGATTAAAAAAGAAAAAAAATAGGGTTTAGGGCAGAAAAAAAATGAGGCCAATAACTTAAGTTAGTGGCAAAAGGGCCCCCTTTGCATTCCTCAAAGTCTTAAGTGGGGTTTGTGTATGATCTCATCATTCTCATACTGTGATTTTCTGACTTTCCATTTTGAATTTAGAGTTCAATTCATCTCAAGAAATGGATCAATCTCAATATAATCATCACTCATTAATCCCATGTCCCAATTCATTATTTCTCCATAATCCCATAGTAATCCACTTGATGTGTTTGTTGTTGTTGTAGTAGTAGTACCTGCCTCATTGTTCATAGCGTTGGCACTTTGATCGTAATCGTTTGGCCAGTCAAAAATCGGAATATCTAAATCCTCGAAGATCAACGATGAAGACCCAGAAGGTGAAAAAGAAGAAGATGACGAAGTTGAAGCTGAAGTTGAAGAAGTCGTTAGGATAGTGTTAGGAAGAAGAGGAGGTAGAATTTCATTTGGGATGTCGATCAATGGAAGTTCGTCAACATTAAAGCTATCGATTGCTTCGATATTGAGGATAATAGATTCGTGATCCGCTGTTATAGTAGAGTTTCCTGGTGTTTCCACGATATCTTGATGTTTTGGTTCATCGGTTTCGTGAATGTTCTTGGTGTTTTCATTTTTGTTTTGTGGTGATTGAGATTGAGGGTCGGGTTCTGACTGATCGATGGGTTTGTGTGTTTGTGGGTCTATCCCCATTTTCTTCAACTTCTTCTTAATGTGTGTGTTCCAGTGATTCTTGATCTCGTTATCGGTTCTTCCCGGAAGATGAGAAGCAATCTTAGACCATCTGCAACAAGAAACATACAAATTTAATGCGCACGTCGAAAAAATTAACATCTTTTTTACTCTCTAGCTTTTATAAACTTTTTAATTATTATAAAAAAAGGTAAATAAAAAGTAATTTGCATGCTTGAAGATGATTTGATGACGAATAGAATGATGCATATTGAACTCCAAACTTTATAAATAAATAAATATAACAAAAAAGAATTCAATACACAACAAAGAAAAAGGTTGCATTGTGCTTTTCATTCCAAGTCATCATAATAATCATAACAATATCAATAAATAAAACCTTGTTCAAAAATAAAGAAGATGACAAAGCTTTATTTCATAAATATAGAAATTAATTAACAATAATAATTACCTATTTCCAAGCTTAGCATGAAGATCAATCACCATTTGCTCTTCATACTCAGAAAGCAATCCTCTCTTAAGATCCGGCCTCAAGTAATTCGTCCATCTCAATCTACAACTCTTCCCGCACCTCAGCAACCCTAAATCATCAAACCCGAAACCTTAATCAGAACAAAACTATAAAAAGTAACCGAAAACTATTGACTCTCATTCCCACCAAAAAGACTGTAAAAAGTAGAGAAAAAACTCGAGTTTTGTTAAAATTTCGGATTAGAACCTGCGAGTTTCGGGACGGCTCTCCAGCAACAATGGCCATTGGTGAGGATGAAGTTGATGAGTTTCTTGTCTTCTTCAGCAGTCCAAGGGCCTTTCTTCAACCCAACCTTATCACAACATGGTTGTCTTCCCATTCTATAAGATTCAAGATTACCCAAATCCAGAAAATCAAAACAAAAATTCAGAGTTTTTTTTTTTTGTGTGTGTGTTTGTGAAGGTGACAATCAAGAAAAGAGTGATATGATATGATTCCTACCAACCAAAGGTTATGTATATATACACAGAAAAAGCATAGAATCAAGAATGGATTACTGGCCCCATATTCAGACGCGGCTTTACCTTAGACTTTAGATTTTCAAAAAACATTTTAATTTTAATGCTTTTTTATATAATGCATTATTTTGATTACACGTGGCATGTGGAGAGACGACGCGTTAGGGCACGTCCACCGTCGTCTTCAGAAAACCTCATTTCATCCACCACTTCTCTCTCTAATCTACCTTGCTTCAATTCAAAGGGTTTGATTTATTTTTATTTTTATTTTTATTTTTAATAATGTGTTAATCATAGGAGGAAAATGATTATAAGGGTGGATTAAAATCTAAATAATGTATTAATTAAATTAATTTATTTTTTGAATTTTTGGATAAAATCTCTTGTCAATTCAGTATCGTAAGGCAATTGCAAACACAAGTTTTGGCTATTTTAAGCTTTGTCTACAAGTATTCTACATGAGTTGGAGACTTGGAGTAAACTGCAACAAATATTTCATTTCGTGTATATATATATATATATATATAGAGTAAACTGCAACAAATATTTCATGTCGTGTGTGTATATATATATATATATATATATATATCAACATATTCGTTAAATCCTAAATTCATTATTTTGCAAAGAAACAATTTGGTATACTAGAGTTCTTTTCAATATAAACTATACATTCGATATACATAATAAATATATAACTTATTCAACCAAACAAACCTTAAGTTTAAACATTTATTGACTCAAACTAGACACGTACCAAAACTGGTCCAGACCCAGACCGGACTGTATTGAACCGGATTTGGTCCATGTCCAAGATTTTAGAGTTTATGTTCCACCAATCTATCGGGACCATAATAAACGGTCCAGTTTGGACCGTATGCACATCCCTAATATATAGGATTGAAATTTAGTAGAAAGGAGTCGTATATTAAAAAAAGTCAATATGGTGAAAATAACAACTACTTAAATATAAAATATATTTGTTTAACTATAAATTATTATATTTCAAGAAAATTTGTCGGTGCATTCGAACACTTTACTATATTGCCTAAGTAAAAACTCCGACTTATCAACGATCAATATTATGCTTGGTGAATTGACAAAATTTATCTTTTAATTTTAGAATTTTCTCAATGTTTTTTTAATGAAGAGGGAGCCGAATCTCTGTATATTAAAGAGAACAACTACAGAAAGAGAAACTCCCCTAGTATCATCCAACAATAAGCCTTTAGCCGAATCAAGAGGGCAAGATAAAATAGAAAACCAAGCCCTTACCCAGCGTATTCGTTACACAATTAATTTTTCTGTAAATATGAATGAACTTTATGGTCCAATTTCGTGTAACAAAACCTTAGCACCGAAATACCAAGCTAGAAAGAGGGTGACGAGCATTCACAATGAAAGAATTTGTGTTTTTTTCTCAATGTTAACCTAATGGTCTTTCTCATGAATATGTAACTTGCAAGGAAAAGCTAGTAAAGAAGCTACATTGTGATTGTGGCATACGTATATACAGTATAGTAGTTGTGACGTAGTTATTGGTCGGTTAATAAACCATAAATTACTTTATAATTACTAAATTAGATTTCGTAATTACTAAATTAAGCAACGCCTGTCTAGCTAGCTAACTATAACGCTTCCTTGTCGTCAATTCTCTTAAACATTTAATAATACATATTGTAAGACTTGCATGATTAGTTATAATATATAGTCGGTCTATTTTAGTCAGTTGACTACTCTCATTTCCCATGCATGCAGATGCATGATAAGCATTATAGAAAAAAAAAATACATAATATATAAATTATTTTTCCAAATTATATCTTAGATTTACCAAAGATATTGTAAAACATGCGTAGCACTAACTCATATTTTAAAATAACTTTCACGTTGAATTTGCCATTATCACATTAAAAATGCTCCTTAAGTCCTTAGAATCTAGTCTCTTATCTTATAATAAAAATTTATATTTATTGGTGTTTTTTGAATATTACAATATTTGTTAGCAAATTTTATTTCTCCATTTGACCGTCCCAAAAGTATCGAAAGATAGGTGAGAATATATTGTTTAAAATAATAATCATATTATTTGTGTATTTTAGGTTAGTTTATATTTTATTTTATATTCAATATCTTTATCATTCTATTTTGATTTGTTTGTAATTCTATATAAAGGATCGTAATAACATTAATATATTGTGGTTCTACCTTCACCATTCGTGTTATCTTCTTCATCAAAATTTATCAAAAAGACCGGCACAAAGCTCAACTACCATTTCCTAATGAGAAACACATGATAGATAAATAATAGTAAAAATTACATAAATTTATCCTTAAAAATGCATGTCTAAAATGTCATTTATGAGCAAAGTCATATCCTTATAATCTTATATTAGTACGTGACTCTAAATGCAAACATTAATGTGAGTGCGTCTTTGGAACTAAGGGTCCATTTGGTGAACATAGTAGATTATTGGGAAGATTAAAATTTCACAATAATCCCCAATAATCTCGATAATCCATGTTGAAGTGGATGAAAAAAATGGGCATAATAATCTCCCAAAATAATCTCCCGAAGTTATAATCTCAATAATCTCGATAATCCTTATCACACCGAACGCACCCTAAGATACAAACACGTTCACTAGGCTAGAGACAAGAGACAAACAAACGGTATGTCTTTGTTACAATCATAGGGATCAAACGACGTAGAATACGCATGTCTAAACTACTCAAACAAATATACCAATTTCATTCTAAAACAAATTAACAATAGAAAAAATAGAAGAAGTAATATGTAAACGTATCTGACAATCTAACTCACTAATGTGTTATCGCCCGGACACTTTATTTCCCTATATCTCAACAATCACCTATAATAATTTGAATATAGCATAATTTTATTTATTAAAAAGTCAGAATTCAAAAGTAAAAAAAAAAAAACTCTTGTTCATAAAATTTAAGGGTCAAGAATAAGGAAAACAGGTTCAACTAATAACCCGATTTCCGTGAGAGGGACGTAACGTAACTAAACGATTTTAATTTTCTTGATACTTTTTAAAAACTTAATTAATAAAAGAAGGTTTGGATAATTCGAAAAATAATTTTATATATTTAAAAAAAAAGCACTAAGTGGTGGTGGGCCATATTCCCCTACAAAAGGGACGGAAAGTGGCCCATATACCCTCCGCCTTTTGGCCACCGCGCCTGGTAAAGGCGGCAGCTAATGGGCCGGTCCAGGCCCACGATCATTATTCCATTAAGGTTATTTATTTAATATTTAATTAAGCTAATTAAACGCCAAAAGTTTAATCACGCCCTTCTTAATTACGATATTAACCGGAAGAATTCAAAAGGTAGTCAATGAGTTTGCGTTGACTTGATTTCTGACTTTTACCCTGTGTAAATGTAAGAAAAAATTGGGATGTGTTATATACACTACAATAGAGTCAAATCGTATTGGAACTTGTAAAAATTTAACAATTAAAATAATAGTCAAATCATATTAAAAAAATTTTAATAACTAAAAGTTAAATAATAGCCAAAAGAAAAGGGTGGTGTTATAACTCTTTTATTTTTACAACTCTTTTAGTTTTTTTTATTTTTTATGTTTAACATAGTAATATCTGTAATTATAAAACATTTTTATATATTTTAAATAAATTATTTAAAAAATTATATTAACTTTACTTATAATTTTAATTTGTATTTTATTAAATTTTACAAATTACAACCCACATGTATTTTATAGAAGATTATAAATAAAAATTATATTATTTTTACTTATAATTTTAATTTATATTTTATTAAAAAATTAAAATCTATAATAAAAATACATTTAAAAAATTATAAAACACTAACTATAACTTAATAATCACATTCAAATATTATCTAATAGTTATATGCAAAAAGTAAAAAGTAATTGATTTGACTATATTATGGTGTAAAGTAAACGAGTGTATATAAGATGACCCAAAAAATTTGTACGTGCTACTGGAGTGGGCAAAAGCCCTATATGTCAGAGTTACTGTTTATTCCTAAATAAAATGTTTAGTAAAAATGTAGGGCATGTAACATTTTGTAACATTTTGTAACAACGATATATATTTTATTAAATAAACTATTATATCAAAAGGTTAAAAAAGGGTAAGTGGACAAGCCGCTAAGGTACCAGTATAACATTAACAAAGAACAAAGGGTCATCGAAATAACTGATAAAAAAATAATTAAAAAAAAAACAAAACAAGAACAACCTAAAATTTAAATACAAAATTCACTAGATTAAAAAAAAACTCTATTAACTTTTGTTAGTTTTATATCTATATAATATTTCTGATTTTTTTAAAATAACAAGCAAATAAATCCTCTAAAAATATTGTAAAAAAAAATCTATTCACTTATATATATATATATATATATATATATATATATATATATATATATATATATATATATATATATATATATATATATATATATATATATATATATATATATAATAAAAGCTTTTCACTAGTATTTTTTTTAAACAAATTAGAATACTCAAAGACCACTTAATAGCTCGACTAATTTAGTCGTAACACACTCTATTTAAAAAATACACGAGTTGTAAACATGTTCGATATGATATCACTCATGATGAAAAAGTGTAGCTAAATTTTAAGAAAAAAAAAATCGAATTTTTCCCGCGCGTACTCTCATATTTCAACATGTGTAGATAAATATTCTCGTATCCATAATAAAAGGATAATGAGTCTAGTATATAAGGTTGATGAGTTGCTCATCATGTGATGAGTTCAATATCAATGAGCATATGCGCTTAGGCGTTAGGGGTGTAATACGAGCGAACGAGCTGAACATTGGCATGCTCAAGGTTGACTCATTTATAAACGAGCCGAGTCCGAGTCCGAGTCAAGCCTAAAATTTATATGAGTTTTAAAATGTGCTCAAGCTTGACTCGTTTAGATAGTGAACGAGCTCAAGCCGAACCCGAATAACTTATCTCATATTACGCCCTATTAGACATGCACCAAAACCCTCACGTTAAATTCGACATAGAGTATTTTGATATTTCTGATCCTGAGTCATTGATCATGTCGGCCTTAACACACTAAGGACCCGTTTGGTTTTAACTCCGGAATTGGAAACGGAATGAAAACGAATCTAGTCAATACGTATACCTTTATTCATTAAAATTTTTGGAACCATTCCTTGTGGTTTGTAGTAATTGGATGAGAGTTTAATTACTTTTGATACCCTATAGGGTAACAAAATGTGAGGAAGCAAGTGCATTTTTCATTAAACCATGAGGAATGATTCCATAAAATTTTATGAATATAGATATGCATATGGACTAAATTCGTTTCCGTTCCGTTTTCGTTCCGAAGTTGGAACCAAACGGGCCCAAATAGTGAGAACAGACAATGATAGTCCGTCAGATTGGACTATATCAACTTCAAGACATATTGTAATGTAGGATAAATTTTTTTTTTTTTACATCTACGCATTTGTGTAAGCATATAACGGGTACATATAGTATGACTAAGGTGGTGGTACGAGTAGCAGGAACCTATAACCGGTCGGAATTTCAATAACCATGCCGTTGTGCCGTTTTGAGGGTAATGTTGAATGAAGTGAAGTACAAGTGGAGAGTGTGAAATGGAGAATGGGAAAAAGATTCACAAAGACTAGAGGGAGTGGACGTGGGTCCCAATTTTGGCGGCAGGTCCAACAGCCAATGGATGACTTGGTTGGTCATCACGCGCTTTCTACTTTCTATGCGTCGACTTGGGTCATACTGTGAAAGTCTGAAAATATTTTGCTTGCTTTGTAATTTTGTATTAATTGCAAATGTTTGTTATTTCCATGTTTTGCCCCTCGAGTTTTGACTTCTAACTGTTGATTCAAAAATTGTTTGCTTTGAACCTTTGGTACTGTTTAGTTGCATTTAATTCTCCTATATACTTCCAAATATTATTATTTTATATAGAAAATTACTTAAACAGTACCCATCTTTTAGTATGGCTAAACTTTAATACTCGTCGTTTAAACTATCAGAACGGTACCTCACTTATTGAGTTCGACTAAAGATTGGTATCTAAATTACTATTCACGCGTTAAGTAAAAGGGTTAAGACAGTTGTAATGAGACCTACAAGACATACTTATTCAACAAGAAACAAAAGAGAAAGTTCTAGGAGCAAAGTTCTTGTGTTAACTTAACTTGTGAAAAGTAATCTAGATACTAATCTTTGGTCGGTTTCGATAGCTGATGTACCGTTCTGATAGTTTAAACGATGAGGTACTAAAGTTTAGTCAACGTAAAAGATGGGGTACTGTTTGAACAATTTTCTCTTTTATAGTATATACTAATATTAAATCACCATCACATTTTTTTAAATTTTATCACGTGTCATTTTATCAAAACTAAAATAAATATTTTTTTTAAACCATCTTTTTAACTGTCTATATTAGTAAATCTTTATGTTAGCTTTACATTCCCGATTACTTTGTCATCTAACACACTTTATCTTTATAATATATCAAATATAGTTATTTTATCATTATGTAAATAGTTGTAATACTAGTATAATTTCTCGTGATAAGGCATGGGCATAATTTTAAAGTTTATTAGATAAATATTTTTTATTTATAAAACACTATTATGTAACGTAATTTTAAATTAATTAACATATATAAAATATAAAATTTTTATTATAATCTTTGTCGTCAATAATTAATTATATTTTTCATCCACTATATAACATTTACGAATAAAATGTGAACGATGGATGAATTATTATAATGATTTGATTTATGCACAAATAGGAGTATTTTAAGATTAAGGGCCCGTTTCGAAGCGCTAAGAATTATTTCCTGTAATGTAACTATTCTGAATCAATAAAAAAAATTGTGTTTGTAACACATGAAAGTAATTCCATCATTTTTATTTCCTTTCCTTACCATTATTCGATCAATTCTGTTTTCATTCCACCGCTCCGACCAAACGGGCACTAAGTTTATTAATCAAATGATTAGTCATATTTTTGTATATCAATTCTGCTTATGATTTTTATCAAATGAAAATACATTTTTTTTAATTAAAAAGTATAAAGAATGTTCTAATGTAAAAAATAAAAAATAAATTGTTGTATTTGTTAAAAAAATCAATTTTGTTAGAATAGTTTAGAGGGAAACGGAGTTGCTACAGTAGTTTAAAATTTAACTAAGTAAAATTATTTATGAAAATAAAAAATATTAATCTCATAAAAATAGTTAAAAATAAAACATTAAATTTAAATTTAAATTTAAATCAATGATTAAACTAATTTTTGTTTAATGTAGATGTAATATTTATAAACATGTTTTTATCATCTTCAATTTTTTATAACAAAAGAAACACGGAAATAAGTCGAGTAATGAAAACTATAACCCATCTATTCAACTATCAATACTCTTTAATTCATAAATTAATTTAATTTTATCCACGCTAATGCAAAATAATACATTCTCATCATGCGATAAAACAAAATCCAAAAAAATACATTCTTATTTGACTTTGACTTAAAGCCCAAAGGAGTGTGAAGTTTAGAAAGTTCATCAGTGACGAAATGAAGGCGCAAGCATTACGTAAGCATTAAAGAGCTATCAGCTATAATAAACTATATATCCTTTTCTTTTCATTTTTTCATTTCTACGTTAAAATGGCAAATAATTCTCAGCCAACTATTTATCATAATTTTATTAAAAAAATAAAAACAATGTAAAGATCGAAGTGGAAGACATATGATGCCTCTCAAAGTTGTCCACTACTCACTAATCCAAATATTATTATTTTTAATCATTACCCACACGTGGCAGTTTCACAATCGCGTACACCTGACATATATAACATGACAAACAAAACTATATATTAAGTCCCATGATTTAGTTCGTTATTATAAGTCCCATGTTGTAAGCTTACGTCATTGTTGAATCATATATATATTTCGGCTTTTAGTTGCTCGCCTTCAAAATTCTAAATGCTTATTTATAAAATAAAATTTTTCTAATTTATATAAAAAATAAATATTTTTGTTGTATAGTTTATTTAAGAAAATGCATATATTTAAATGTAGATTAAGCAAAAATTATTATTAAATTTACTTTTAATTAATCTAATAAATCTAATATATTTTAAAAACAATAATTCATCAACGACGATCAAACTTATTTAACATTTTATTTATAAAGTAAATTGCATATTAATTTAATTATGTTTTAATTTTAAAAAATATATAACATTCTAATTTGTAGCACGAAAATATAAATTTTAGTGTTTAATTTTTAACTTAATATGTAAAATGTCTCGTTTGTATATATATATATATTCAAGTTATTGCTTGTCAAGATATGAACATGCTTTGTAATTAATATATTGTAGATATGAATTGTTTATACAATATTTTAATTTATTATATTTTAAAATATAAATAGGTAAAATAAATAAGTAGACCTTTTACCACTATTACTCTAATAAAAGTAGGTCAAATTAACTAAGTAAGCCTTTTTGATATTTATCTCTACTAATTATGCCCATGATATAAATATATTTAGTAAATGTACCCTTAATCAAACTCCTTATCTTTGAATTTCAATTTAATAAAAGTGATAAAAATTGAAGGTACATAAAACTAATGAAAATAAATAAAGGTTTATTTAAATTCTTTCATAAAAGTATTCATAACATAAACTTATTAAAGTAAATATATTTTTAATAGAGTAATTATTATAGTCGATTAAAGTGATAAAAATTAGAGAGTCTACAAAATTAGAGTTCATAAAAAAAAACTTACTTCACCTATTTCTTTTGATATAAATTGTAAGTGAAATTATAAGATAATGGTGTTGTTGAAGATAATGGTGTTGTTGAAGATAAACAACTTTATGCCATGGGTTGGTGGTTATCTGTTTCTCTCCTCTTTGGTTGTCTGACGTTTTGTCATGCGATGCAATTTGGCCGGATGATTGGTGTTTTAAAATCTCGTAGACTGATAAATTGCTTTTATTTGATTTTTTGGGGGGATTTCCTTATAGTGTTATTATACTTTTGAATATTTTTGGATTATAGCCAAAAAAATATTGAGTTTTCAGATAATCCCCTGAGTTTAGACTTGTTCGGAATATACATTGATATCATCCATAAGCTTACATTTGAGAGAAAAAGAGATAATTATTATTTGTCAGTTATCGTTAATAATCATTTAAAGGTACATATATAATTTTTTGAATAACTTATATTTTGTATGCCTAAAATGTTAATAAATGTAAATTTATGAATGCTATAAGGTATAATCCGAAAAAGTCTAAAACACGGAGACGTCTTCCGAAAGCTGAAAAAAATCCTTAAACATAATTTGAAAAGGTCAAAATTACAAGGATACTGTCCGAAATTTTTCTTATTTTTTTTATCACTTCATTTGTCAAAGTATGACGATTAGTCCGTCCAGTACTTTGTGACTTCTCCATTGGCTAGTGCATCCAATTCTTTTATTTATTTAAAAAAGGAAATTCCAGACGGTACCCTTGTGTTTTAGACTTTTTCGAATCATACTTAAGAGTTTTTTCAGGATTCGGATAATGCCTTTGAGATTTAAACTTTTTCGAATCATATCTTTCATCATTTATAAATGGGCAAATTTGATTAATAGGCTGTTTAGAGAAATAGTGATAGTAAGTAGGCTTTTTTGTTTTTCAATTAAGTAAATATACCCCTCTTATTTTTTTTACCGTCAAACCTTCTCCATCCTCTTATTTTCTTCTTTCTTCCGAATGCTTTCTCCTTCTCTGTCTTCTCCTTCTGAATGAGAATTCAGTTACCTTTGAGACCATGGAAGCTCTCCACACATGCTCTTCACCGCTAATCCAATGTCCGATCCTCATTACATCTAGATGAGGAAGCCGAAGAAGATCCCGCCAGATCTAGATTCAGATCTAGATCTAGATCTCTCAAGGTTAGACCAAGTTATCAGCAAAATCCTATTTCCAACTAAACAACACAGATCCATGTTCGATTCTTAAGAGGATCAAACATCTCTACAACAGCAGCCCCAAAATTCGTCACTTGCAACTTACATCTACACACAACAGGTACAGAAACTTACCAGACTGCGAAGAGGGAGATTGTTGTTTGTCACGAGGAGGACTCCAGGCAGGACTATCGGAGGCGGCGAAGAAGTACCCGGATCGGTAAGCATGTGCCCTCAGTCTTGATTTCTCGCGCAGTGGATCCTTCTCCGGCGAGATCCTCCATGGTAGGCCATCGGCGGGACGCTAGAGCCTTCGGTCGCTGACCAGCAAGGGAATGAAGAAGGTTTGGGCTACTCTATGCTGCCTTGTGGTATGAACTTTAGTACATGGATCCCGGACCTCCTCCCCACCTCGTCCATGAACCCGCAAGCTAGATCCAGATCTGCGTTTAACATACTTGCGGGAGTTGCTTGATAACCTAAGTGCGAGTAAAATACTTGGCAACATTTCCTTCCTTCTTCTTGCCCTACCATTAACAAGACATAAACAAAGATCAGAGAAGAGACCATGTTTGATTCGGTGCTCGCTCTGAACTTTTGAACTTGTATTAATATGAGAATTGTCTTTTTGGTCCAATTCCGCAGACTCTTAGGATATTCTACAGGTATAAACTCTTTCAATTCTTGCTTCTTGCTTTAAATTTTCTGTATCTTTTTGGGATACTTCATACTTCTTCCACTCTTCTTCCACTGAAACTTTACAAATGGGAAGCTTGAATTACAAAAATCACGTACCATAAGAGAAGAGAATATCCTTACCTTGTGGCTTCTGTTTCTTTGTCATAGGATTGCTTCCTCATTATATTGATGATGAAGGTGCTGCTCAGTTTGGCACTTCTCCTGAAAATCAAGCCGCATCACATCCAATCCCTTATTACTTTGACGATGAAGCTGTTGCTCAATTCTGGTATTAAAAATTCATACCAGAATTAAATTTCTGGTATTAAATTTCTAATATAAAATTTTTGGTATAAAATTATGGACTGTATTGTACAAAATTATGGACTGCAGATCTACATTTGATGCTTATTGTGAGATCGTCACTAATTCCTCCTTCATTCCTATTCACTTTCATTTAATGGTATGATAAAATTCTGGTATGTGAAATTTATGGTATGAGAAAATTGGTATGATAAACTTCTGGTATGTAATTTTCTGTTATGAAAAATCTGGTTGAATTTCTGGTATGTAATTTATGGTATGAGAAATTTATGGTATGATAAACTTCGGGTATGTATTTTTCTGGTATGAAAATTCTGGTTGAATTTCTGGTATGTAATTTATGGTATGAGAAATTTCTGGTATGATAAACTTCGGGTATGTATTTTTCTGGTATGAAAATTCTGGTATGTAATTTATGGTATGAGAAATTTCTGGTATGATAAACTTTTGGTATGTAAAAATTCTGCTATGTGAAAATTCTGGTACG
This sequence comes from Fagopyrum homotropicum, assembly GCA_033239125.1. Lineage (NCBI taxonomy): Eukaryota > Viridiplantae > Streptophyta > Magnoliopsida > Caryophyllales > Polygonaceae > Fagopyrum > Fagopyrum homotropicum. The sequence goes on along the minus strand of BSWB01000001.1, from coordinate 6,442,395 downwards.
TGAAAATTCTGGTATGATAAATTTATTCCAGAAAATAAAAAAGAAAATAATAAAGAAAGTAAAAAATTCACAAAAATAAATAAAATAAAAAATAAATTAAGTAATTAAAAATTAAAACTTAGACAGCAAACGTTAGTTATTGTTTCTTTGTAAATAGAAGGGGGTTAATATTTTTTTACCTACTACTAAATGAAGGTGGTAAAAAATTTGGGGTACATTTTCTTTAACAAAAACTCAAAAAGGCCTAGTATATCAATTTCTCCCTTTATAAATTAACATTTATCAACATATTAAAAAATAAAAAGATAAGTTATTTATTCAAAGTTATTATATAAATGTCTTTAAAAAGACTATTAACAATAGTTAGCAAATAAAAAAAAAAATTTCCCTCAAAATGTTAACTTATTATAAGGGTATATTCCGAAAAATAATAATCATATACATTATCTAATAACGAAAAAAATATTAGACATAATCCAAAATATATTAAAAGATGGGGCACCATCCGAAATTTTAAGAAAAAATGTCCACAGGGCGCAGACACACAAGCAGGACGGTGATGGGAGTGATATGGTGGTCTTTCCACGTGTCAGTATACCATTGGCTGATATATTACTACAATTAGAATGCAAATTACAGTACAACTTTATTTATTTATATTTCATGAAATAATATACATACTAATGTATATTATTATAAACCTTGTAATCCACTTTTTGGATGCACCAAAATTCTAATAATTTTAGGCCGAGGTCATAAAATTTACGTGTCGCGTTAATGTTTCGTTTTATTTACGTAACGCGTTGAGATTAAAATTACCAATTTTTTTAAAATAAAAAATTATTTAAATTTGTTTTACTTTCATTACCATTAAAATAAAATAAAAATTCTATTACAATTAGATACAACTTTTATAATTAGAAAACTTTTATTTGAAAAATATTTTGTTTCTATTTTCATCACATATTCTATTTAAATTATATTTTTTAGTTCAATTGTGTTCTCATTCCTTTTTTTTAAAAAAAAAGATTGAAACAACTTCTCTTAAATTGTACGCAGATTTTAATTCCGTTATAACTACAACTTTTATTTAAATTAATTATTATGTCTATATATAGTCGAGGATTTATAAAATCAAAATAAACTCTTCCGCCTAAACAAACTCTCATACACATATCCTATTTGTGTCACTATCACCGCCGCCGGGTATTGTGACGGCGGCTATCACGTGAATCTACAAACGTCTTATTGGCGCCAACAAAACAAAGACCAAAGAAGGGAGGAAGGTTCATCAAGTCCTCATTTCATCTCTTCGTATCAATTTTCTTGGACATCAACATTCCAACGTCATATTGGCGCCGCCAATAAAACAAAGACCAAAGAAGGGAGGAAGGTCCATCAAGTTCTCATTGCATTTTTTCGCTCTACCAATAATTGTTGAATCACACCTTCAACTTGAGGGGGAGTTAGACTTGAAAATCTTCGGCCTTACACTGGAATTTCACTATTATTTTACCTGAAACCCATGTCGGACTCAGTCTGAATCCGGAACTCAGGCCGCCGCCCTTGTCCGAATCCTTAGATTTGCGGATAAGGGTAGCCTGTGGGTCCCGTATTTTATTTTTTAATTTTCTTCCAGTTTTACTATAAGTGGAACTAAGTCAATTCTAGTAGAAATTGAAGGAGAAGTAGAAATGTAGGGTTCACACAAACAACAGAAACTCACTCGTACTCATAGTCGTATGGGTATAACAATAGATATCTAGGGTTCGAAGAATTCGAAGAAGAAGAAGAGGAAGAAGAAGACAATGTTCATAAGGTCGAGGATTTGAGGCTCAGCGGCTCACATGAGAAACAACAACCAACTCGAAGGAGATGGCGTCGAGTACGTAGACAACAACAGTCCAACACGAAGGAAAAAAAGAGAAGGAGACACATAAACAACAACGTTCATCATAATAACCTCATGTTCAATAAACTCATCCTTTTGAACAACCGTCAAACTTATGTAAACAACTCGTTCATTCAACTATTCAATAAACTTCAACTATCAGTAAATTTTGATGGTTTATTAGATTTTAATCAAAACCTTAACCATCATATACTTAAATGAATCCAATTGTGACAGCTGGTGGGGCAATGATGAGTCCAGCAAACAACCTTGGTAAAGTGAAGAACCAGGAGAAATCTTATCCTCATTGGCTGGATTACCCATCAAGTTGCTCAACTTATTGTCAAACAACTATTATGTGCTTCTCAACAAAATCTTATAGAATCATGTTTCAAGTAGGTACAATATATTATATTTATATTCTATTTCCTTATCTTTTATAAATACATTTACTCCTATAACTTTATATATACAAAGAAAACTAAAAAAAAACAAGAAATATAAAAAGAAAAGAGGACATCTTATCTTTAACAATGATGTATATGGGTTTCTGCATTGTTCTTCGTTAGTGCACCAAAAGTGTTTGCCATTTAGGGCCATGAGAAATTGCATTCCTCATTATTGTTTCATAGAGAATAGGAGAGAAGAGAAGAGAAGGATGTGTGAATGAAACTAAGGTGGCCATTTGTTAAGTATTCACTCCTTAGGTCCACAACACTCAACTCTTTTTTCCCACTTTTAATCATATATTAATATAGATGATAATACCTAGAATATGCCACAACAAGTTTGTCGACATAGATCGTTATTTTACGAGCAATGTAAAATTCTGATAGGTCAACTTAAAAACGGATATTGTATTGAATACTTTTCATACGTCATGACTTTGAGTGCGACTTCCGATCCTCGATGGATTAACACTTTAACATTAAGCAATTGATAAGATATAGTAGATGAACGACATGTCGAATTGGATGTGAGAAGTACTGAGAATCCTCGTCTATAAGTTCAGTAGAGTTTCATTTGATATAGTTAGTCGACACTAGACGGTAACAATAAATTACATTCCTTTCTCTTTTATTGGTATGTTATGAATAGACCTGTTCATATCCGGGTCGGGTTCGGGCCCGGCTTTATAAAATATTGACCTGTTTAGCCGGACCCGGGTCGGGTTAGGCCCGGCTACCGGGCCTTGGATGGGTGCCGTACCCGGCCCGGCCAGGCGGGCTGGCGGGTACCCGTTTTTCAATTTCTTTTAAAAAATATTATTAAAAAATGTTTTTAATTTAATTTTTAAAAAAATAAATTATATTTAAGATATTTTATGTAAAATATATTAAATTTATCATAATTATACTACATATTTTATTTTAATACTTAATATTTGTAATTATTATACTATAATATATTTATTTTTTATTTATTTTATTTATTTACCGGGCTGACGGGCCGGACTTCTCGGTCCGGTCAGGCTATGACCTTGTCTGGATCCAGCCCGACCGGACTTTTCGGTCCGGTCAGGCTATGACCTTGTCCGGATCCGGCCCGGCCGGACTTGTTCCCATGTTCATACCCGTCCGTTTTTTCGGGCGGGGCGGGCTGTCCGAATTTTAACAGGTCTAATTGTGAACAATGAGTTTAACACATAAGAGTAAAGAAGGGTTGGACTAAAAGTAGATTAGGTACAAAAAGGGTTTGTTTATTGTTAATGACATGATTAATGTCGTCTATATAGAATAGCTTTACAGAATGGTAGTCACTGCTTGAGAGGAAGCGTGGCAGTATGTGTGTGTGAGCTTTCTTCATCGCCACCCAAACTATGAGCCACAATTTGACTTTAATTTAATTACATATTATGAAAATGATAACCATTTTAAAGTTGAATAATAAAGCGATGAGATTCAAATATTATTTTATTAATCAATTGAATACACTCATGCGGTCCTGCCGCCCTACTTAGTATACTCTCCTTACTACAATTTTTATAGTGGGAAGCGGTTAGGTCGATTTATATCCTAAATGGATTGTCCAATCTAAAGCATCATTGTAAATGAGAATACGAAGTTCGGAATAATAAGAAAAATTGGTGATGGGTGTTGAGATTTTCAGATGGGTCATCGGTCAACAACACAGTTGTTTCTCTGAAAACAAATATGATCTGGACATCGTTAAATAAACGAAGATCTAGTATGAAGTGTCTTGATAACACACAAATTATCACCCTCAATTTCGATCTTTTTGATCTGCGGTCTGATAGCTTCTTGCAAGCCAAATTTAAGAGCAAAAGCTTTAACTTTTTATTACCGAGTTGAACTTGTTTTCATTTGGTGGCGGTTTTATATCGTAAACAATGATGATATTTTTTCAATTATGGATTTGATTTGTGACTTCAAATCACAAAATCAATGGATGTTACTCCTTACTACAATTAGACATGGGCACGAGCATATAGGTCCGCCGCAGTGCTCGGGTGGGGTGGCAAGTCCCGAGGACTGAAAATAGGGTTCGATCCGGGGGCCGGACCCAAATTATTCTGTTTCTAATTTCCATGTTGAAGTTTTTTCAGTGGGACGTGTAAAATTGTCCCAAATACGGTCTGGTTTTGGTTCGGTTCCATCTTACCCCATTTGACCCGAACAATATACGGTCCAGAATTTTAGTTTTACAACCCAACCTGAGATTAAACTGCACTGACCATATCGTAAAGGTTCATTCCCACAATCCATGATTTTTTAAGTTAACGGTTCACCGATTATCCAGCCCAGTATGGGGCGTACCGTCCCTAATTATGATCTCACATTTCAAATGAAAGTGGCTCACTCTTAACAATTCGAGAACACTTGGTTGGATCAAGTGTTATTACGAATCTATGATCTTGGGATGGCTCTAGCCTTGGCTGAATACATTCATCAAACTCAAAAGTCAAGTCTATTTCCATCTTCTTTTTGCTATTATAAAAATAAAGGTCAAGTCTTTTTTCAATAGAGTTGGGCTACTTTGTGAGCCTCTGATAATCATTTGGGCCTTTTCGATTTCAGATTTTGGAGTGTAAAATAACACTCTCAAAGTCCAGTCTTTTATCAATAGAGTTACTCTAAGTTCAAAAAGCCTTAAAAAGGGACCTAAAGCCAAGCTTTGCGTGACTTGGCAAATGTAAAATGTTACAAATGTTACAACATGAAAATGAGCAATATTTGGTCCCTAGTCCCTACCTCGAAAGATTAGGTCACAGTGTTCGTCCAAGAATCAATAGAACTATGTACAAAGTCTAGTACCTAACAAGTCAGTAAAGCCCTATATTTCCATCTTAACCTCTTGGCTTGATTCGCTCTCGTTCTCGCTCTCGACAGGTTCCTCTTTCTTCAAGAGAAACCGCGGCACCAAGATGCCTCCATTGAAGCCATCTATAAGCATTTTTGCTATTTTCTGCTTCCACTCGTTACCATCCCTTTCTTTGTTAGTATCATGAATAACTCTGCCACAGTAGTTTAACATTGTGGCTAGTCCAGTGTCTGGAACCCAACCGTACTGGGACAGAACTCGGGCTTCCCCCTCGGATACATCTTCACCAACCTGACCAGAAAACCAGAACTGTAAAATACAACATGACGTGACATAGTAAAAGCAATTGCTTCGAGCCCCATACACTAATCATACGAGTTCATTTGATCAAAACCGACATATTATAAGGCAAGCCTCTATTTCAATAAGCAGGAAAATTTTTCCGGGGCATCATGCATCAGTATTCAGTTTACATGAGAACATGTTTTTATAATCTCGTTGCCTCATTCCATGCAGCAGGACTCGTGGGCAAAATCTTGAGCATCCTAGAAGTTAAGGTCCTTTACGGTTGCTTGTGAAGAGAATGAAAAGAGTAGGTGAGTCTAGAATCTACACTAACAAAGTAAACCACAGACAAATTCGGGTTCTGATTGACAGGGCCTGTCACAAATTATAAGAAAAACTCAAGTAGAAGGAAACTTACAAAGAATCAATTATAGAGGAAAAGGAAACGGACGAAGATGATAATATGAGAATAATGAGAATTAAGTATTACGAGATCATTATTATATCCATTGTGCACCTTCATAAGCATGGAAACTTTTTAATGACCTTACCATTAGTGGCCTATTCTCAAGTAACGAAATCCGTCCACAATTAGTAAGCTTCATAGCAGTCACCAGGCGTCTGATCTGCCAGCCAACAGGTAGGGACTCCAGCAGTTCAAAGAAATATGTTGCATAGCCATATTCAGGGCGCTCCAACACAATTCTGCGCATAGCCCATCATTGGCAATGCTTCATTATTAGATATTAATATATTATTACAAAATAACATCAAATCGTCAATACTTTTGAAACCAAGACAAACCTGTTGTGTCTTTCGAATACAAATATGAAAGCCTGAAGGTCACGAGACCAGCCCCATTCAACAGGACAGTTCTGAGTCCTAAAATAGCGTGCCTGCAAGATATACAGTACTTAAATTACTGGCAAGCTTGTACCCGAAAGAAACTGGCAAGATATTACATTACAAGGATGTCCTCAATGTCATCAAATGAAATCAGTAAATGAAAAGACATAGGAATAGGTAATGAAACATGCATATTATTGATCACCGGGTTTATAAAATATAGACCGAAACCGCTTACCTGCTCAATAAGTGAAAAAAGACATCCAAGGCAGTAGGTCACTTTTGAAATTTTGGAGGAGCATATAGGAGTCATTTTTAACAATGATTCTTTACGTGAGAATACCTACAGACAAGAACAAAAGACAAATTAAAACAACATTGCGATTACAATAGATGCTTGGATTAAATCAACGTGTATCCCAGGTACTCGGCAATAATGTTATCACACACAATCTAAAAATGTTTATTGAGAACTTTTTGGGTAAGGAGTCTGATACATCTAAATAGAGGCTAAAGCAAGTCTCTTTCATAGAATTCCGATATCCAACATGATTATACAAAATGTATTACCAGATACATTCAACAAGAAAACAAGTTGCATCATATGATGAAGTTCAACATCAAAGATCCTAGTCATCAAAACATTATAATAGAAGACAAACCTTGATTCCATATCAGCTGAATTGCAACTTATCTGCTATTCAGATTGTGCTCCTTTTTTGTACAAAAGCTCAATATTTTTATGCGTTCCAGTTGGTAAATTAGTCTAACTACAAAAAACTAGCTCAAAAAAGTACTCCCTTAAGAGGACACAAAGGAAACCTCGGTTTTAACTAGCCATAAACGTCAACTTCCGCTATCTATCCCCTGGTAATTGTCCCAAGATGAGTGCCATAAAGATATCTGGTATAATATGTCCAGTCCTCAACCCAACTGTAATACATTCCGAGTATCTATTATTTGAATGCCCAAAAAGCAACTATGTTCAAGTGGTACCAAATGTAGGAATATACACATCAGATAGCCAGAAATCACCATAGATAGTAGTAAAGGAACAGGTAATTATTTGCGAGGGCATTATGAAGTAGATATGTATGCATGTTCTTACACGATCCCATAAATTCACAAATAATGAGCATCCATTGACAAAAGGAAAATTGGAAAAGAGAAAACTAGCAAGAAGATTTGCTAAAGGAAATACACGACTACAATGCCTTTCAAATCTTTCCAGCACAAAGAAGTATTGGCCAATAGTGCTTCGGAATATATTAGTAAATAACAATAAATACAGAAACGACTAGATGTCCTAGCAGTAAAATGAAATTCAGAAGATAACCCAACCTTCTGTATTACATCTTCAAGCTCTGAAAAGCTGTTTTCACAGAAGGATTCATCTATGGCTTCATCACTCTCTGGTTCCCCATACAATTTAATTTCCTCAACCAAGACACCCTTCTCAATTAAGACCTGCGATATTTCATTGGCAGTCAAATATATACCTAGCCCCCAAGTTTTTGCATGCATTTACAGATGGAGAGGTATAAAAAGATGACAAAACTATTGACTCTACCTTTAGAAGTCCAGGAACATCTTCCTCCAACGCCGTTTCAGGACAGTTTCTAAACACCAAATAATAAGTGTTGTAAGTTCTATAGCTTTAGTTTTAGGAGCAAAAGAAAGGAGCACGTCTTAACCAAGTGCAGTAAGAGATATTACGTGGCAGTTCTTCTCCTTTTCCTTGGGCGGTTGACGGAAATTGATTCAGAAGATTTTAGGACACCACGGCCCAAACCAGGAAATGAAGATGCATTTATAGTTGGGTCCTTGAGATTTTTTGAAGCTTTTGAGCCAGGTGAGGTTTCTGAGGATAGCAACATAAGTCGATCCAAAAGAGACATATGATCCAATTCATCTTCAGAAGCTTCTGCTGAAATTGTTGCCTCGGTTTTCACGGATGTCAAATTAGTAGACACAAACTTTCCTTCATTTTCAATCTCATTGCTTACAACAGGTTCAATTTTGATAGGAATAGCAGGTCGAAAAGAAGAAACAACCCTGGGTTGATTAGTCGCCTTTTCCTGTCTGTCACTTGGGTTATGCTTCATCAAACTTGAAGGCCTATCATTTGATTCTGGGGTAGACAGTTTCACAAGTTCTGAGATATCAGTGTCCAATTTGACAGTTGACGGTACAGTCTTATTTTGATAGTTGAGATCTCTAGAGACATTGAGGTTACGTGTTCTGGTCCGTGATTCCTCAAGTTGATCTGTCGAAGGCAGATGGTCAGAGTCATTCTCGGCAGCTCCGTTAATAACTCCCATCTCTTTTTTCACAGGAACTACACCACGAGTGAAGTTTTCCGAAACATATTTCCGCCAATCATCAAACTCGGCAGATATTTTCCCCCAGTCATCAAAATCAACATATGTCCCGGACTTAACTTGAATACTGGATGGAAAAACCTTGCTTCTTAGAATGTCCTGTGTATCACCTGGTTTACTGTCAGGAGTTGAAAATTGAGATTCTACAGATTCTGCAATGTGATGATTATCAGATGGCGGTGCAGAAGAAAGATTAAGAGTACAAAATATGCCAGTTGTGTCACTTTTTGAAGTTTTTAAGGCAAGATCATGATCAATGTTTCCGTCGTGAAGATTTCCAGCAATCAATGGGTCTCCATTACTGTCTTCAGTTATGGTCAGAACAGTGTGTTGAACTTCATCTCCTGAAGACAAGCCGGACTTTGGCATCTCGACACTACATGCCTACAAAAGACACAAAATAACACCATCAAACAAAATGAAGCCGAGAGGCAGGAAACCACCTATAGTAGTTACTATTGTTGCAAGGGTTGACCAAATGACCTAGAAAGCGTGAATGGAATTTATTAATTCGTTCAAATGCTTGGCGCACTAGGCTAAACTAAAGAGCGTTTCATTTGGAAGCTACTGAAGGCATCAATACTTTAAAAACAGAATGCCCACCAAGAAAGATTTATTTGATCAAGGGCTTTTAGATTATCTTTTTTTTTGAAGCAAAATTGGGTCCTAAAATAAACCTATTGGCTGGAACGACTGTGGATTTTGAATAATTTTCGTCAATAAGTTGAATTTGAAATCTTAAAATGAGCTTAAGTTGCACATAGAATAAGGGGTGGGAGACAAAAGGTAATGTTCACAGCAGAAAATGGTAGTTCCAAGAAAAATGAAGTGTTTAGTATCATAATTTGCAGTTGATGTTGATCAAATGAAAACGAATATATTAAGGAGACATGAAACACTTTCCTGCGCATGTATATGCAGATGTTCCCAAAAGGAAGGCATGATACTATGAAGACAGAATTTTAGGTATTGTTTTGAATAATATTAACACCACCAACAGTAAACCTGAAGCGGAGTCGGACCATTTTCAACACAAGAGGTAAGTTGCATCACGCATATATGTACATATTAAGCATGCCACCACTAGATTAGGCCACCTACCCTTGGAAACATATGCACTAGCAAATGCTAATTTGTTGAATTGATTTTTTTATGAATATCATTTAGTTCCATATCTTTTGAATTACTTTTAGATGCAATGTTTAAAATATCCTCTTAGATGCATCCAAAAAAATGAATTTACATAATCTGATATCAATTCCCATCCAAAAAGACTTGATACATCTGAAAGTAAGCCTCCCCCTTCTAGACTTTTTCATTGAAAAACCACCGGACAAAATAAACTAGTTGCTCTAGAAGTTAATAATAAGGAAATAAGAGCGGAAATTTTTCATAATGTTATTTACTAGGTTTCTCTACTTCGTAAATACCCTGGATCGGGAAAGACTCAACGGGCATCACAAAAAAAAAGGGTAGACTGACATTTACGCTGAGAATCTTGGACTGGTTCCACTAAGACGAGACTACTATTATTACACAAACAAGCGGAAGGGTAAAAGATTACCTGAACCTGAATACATGGCATTTGTGATTTAACTAACAGCCTGTAGAATAAAATGTGTAATGTGTGTTATCTTAGCACGTCACAAGCTGTAAACAGATCTAAAAGCAAAAAAGTATAGAGGACGCGACCTTCTCATTTCTACATTTGGAAAGATGCACAAGATCAAATAAAAGATATTAAGAAATATTTAAGAAATTAAAGAAAACAAATAGAACCTGGATAGCAGCATTCGTCTTCTTTCACTTAATACAATGCTTTCAAGGTCACCATCGAAATCACAAGAGATTTCATGTTTGGCGTTTGAACCTTGCGAATATGCAGAATCGGAACTCATGGTCCGTGAAGCATCTTCATACTCACTCTGAGCTCTAGGAGAAATATCTGATAGTGCTGGGTGTTGCAATTTTGATACTGCCAAACTAGAATCAGGACTTCTGTCATTGCACAGAAACTCACTTGAGCTGATGGAGGAAGGTGTACAAACTCTTTCATAGCTTCCATCACCATGAGAAACCACACAGAAACCAGCAGAGCTTGGTGAAGATTGATCATTGAGACTACAATCTGAAGGTTGGGAAATGTCCTCGTGATCTTGTCCTGGCAACATGTTCTCCTCCTTCAAATTGTCCCCGAACATAATTTATCAATGCATATTCTTTAGAAACAAGAAGTGGATGTGACAAATGTAATTTAGCAAGTATTATTCGAGGCATCAGGCATACACAGCTTAGGCAAGTTCAAATGCATGTCAAACTTTTCTCTGATTGAACATTTGATTTAAAACAAACAGAATCATAACATATGTGAGGGTAAAGAGCAAAAATAGGTCAAGAGGAAAAACACAGAAATCATCACACACAGAGGGAAGACGATGGACTGGTAGCCAACTCAAAACACCAGGGAAACCCTTCCTGGTTCAGGCCGAATCCATATACAAAAACAAGACAAATTAGATAACCTAAAAGAACAAAAGAAACAAAATCTCCGTTTTCTATTCTATAGTCATCTCTCTTCTGCCTGCACAGTACCCCCACAATGAAATAATCCTTCAATTTGATTCTAACTAATTCGATGGCCCCGGCCCTAACTCAAACTTCTTCCTGGCATACATGGCTATGGGATTGCCATTGCTTACAGTGTGATAAAATTAACCTGGTAAATAGATGTTACTGTGCTAAGGTCATCACCTATTATTCTAATAGTGCTTAGCTAGGAAGCCATGATAGCACCAAAGCTAGTGTGTGTAGTAACTCAAAATCACAAATATAAACAACTGCGCAGAGTAAAAGGCTGCACACCCAAGACTACAATTTAGAATCTGGGCAAGTTCCAAAATTCCATTAATCAGCTTAATTCAAGCTGATGACCAGTCACTAGAATATCAGCTTCATACATAACCCACCCATATATAGGCTATTGACTATATTATCATTGTAAAAATACCTAGAACAAAGCTACTCCAAAAGCAATCAGTTTGTAATGAATTATTCTAGCAGCATCAATGAACTCTTCTTTTTCATTATTCGAAATAGGCTAAAAATTGTACTTGAACAACTGCACCAGGATATCAGCTTCATACATATCCCCGTCCATATATGGGCTAATCTGGAAGTACTAAAATGTTTATCAAGACTTATAAATCTCTAAAATATTAGTGATACAAGGAGAAAGGAACAGAGTATGACCCAAGAAAGCGATAGGGGAATCATTGTCTATATGTACTTGAACAACTGCACTCAGTCTCTACCTTGCAAATCTAATGATTAGGTACGATTATGGTTTAGTATCTGACCTACAACGAGGTATTAAAGCATGAGGTACTATAATAATCCAAAATTCATTTGCATCACAGAAATAATTCAAAAACTAATAAAACACCTCTGAACTGAAGCAACTATTTTCTCCTCCATCAGAATTGCTGCTTCTGTTCCTGTAAGAAACACAATAGAGATTCATAACTAAGTAACCACGACCAAGTTTAGTACTTTCTAAGCAAAACCAACTCACATATCGTAACAAGAATGTGAAAAATCAGTAAATCTTAACTCACAGGGATTCACACTGTCCACGAGCAATTGTCTCCTCAAAATAAACAGAATCAGATGTCTGCTTCATCGAACGTAATAACTTCAACCTTGCACTCAAAGAAAGAGAATCATATTTCCCAGACCATCCAGTGCTACAATCTTGAATCCCTTCTTTCAACATCATACACCAAATTCGACTTCAACTGAACAAGAATAGCAAGAACACCATTCAGAAAAGTAAAAGTAAAGAAGTCCTTACATTCCAAAGTAAAACAGTTGAGAAGAAGCGGAAAAAGATTAAACTGATGAAGCTAGGGATCAGAAATTGGAACATAAAGACATAGACGTACGATAATATCGTCAAAGATGCTGAATTGAAGGCAAAACTGGCTGAATTGCACAAAGAAAATACTACCCATTCATAGATTTTTAGAGTTCGATATGAAATTATCGAGGTAGAAGAAATACCTTGGTAAAGATGTGCACAAAAGGGGATGGGGATTGAAGGCGAAGAGCTTACGATTTTTTAGCGCGAAAGCTTAGCCTAACAAGTCATCTACGCCGGGTTCTCACTGGAAGTGACTTCCGGTTCCGCCAGACTGCCAGAGATGAGAAACGCGGGGAAGGGGAGCTACCCGGGCTTGGCCGTATGGTATTTAAAATAACACTGTGATTTTATTGGAGGAATAAAGAGGATAGAGCTGATTTACAGACGATCTATTCGATTTCGATTCAAGTTCAGCTAGTCAAAAGTTCGGTTTGAACTCGAGCATGCTTACGCATGTCAATGCTCAAGTCGTTCAAGTAAAGTTGGACTCGTTCGATTAAAATAAAACAATACAAGCATTATTTTAGTAGAGCTACTCGTAGGGTTGTGGGGTCCGGACCGGATGGACCGTATGCACTTTATAAACAAGCCGGAAATGAATATATTCTAAAGCTCGTATAAAAATTTAGGCTCAGCTCGTTCGACTCGTATAACACCCCTAAAAGAGAGAGTTTTGTGGACAGTAACCAAATCCCTTATACATTATAAGGAAGAGTTCACTTTTGCTACAATGACGGGCCGTTTCTCTCCTTCGTCAGCCCAACGGACTTTCGAGGTGCTTACCGGCTTCTGTTTGACCTACTTAAAAAAGCCCATTAACCGACCCATATTGTCGGTTACTTGGCAAACACATCTTCTTAGTCAACGCTTCAGTAGCCCACCTACTTCCCTTGCCTCGTCACGTCCCTCCATCGGTGTCTTCTTCTCATTCTTCCGGTCAGCCGCCTGTTTCCATCTTTGTCCCTAATACCCGCTTCTTCTTCTTCTAAGAACAAAATCCTCATTCTTCTCAGCCATAGTCTCTCTTAAGAAATTTATTTATTTTTTTAGATTTTACTTTATTCAAATTTTGATTTAGCCATCACTGATTAATTTATTTATTTGCTCAGGTTGAGTTCGAGATTGATTAAGGCTTCAAGATCTCCGAGGCATGAATTGTAACAGAAAACCCTAGGGGATAAGCATACTACAGTCTGTCTCTGCTTGAATTTGAGATCAATATTTTACTTTAATTTCTCAAGGACTTTCTAATATTGTGATCCTACCCTTTCAATGTTTAGTACCCGGACCTTCAAGCATCAGCTATGCTTATTTTACACCAGCTTTATGATAATTGATGCAACCTCCTGTTTAGTAATTTTTTTTGTCTCCCATATCCTTTCACTTCTAGATCTTGAGTAAAAGAATTCAGTAAGATTTTTCTCATTGTTCTTGAAAGGAATTTCAATCTTAAACCCTTATTCCTTTTCCCTAACTCAACTTCCAATGTATATTTAAGAGAAAAATTGTGTGCTTTATGATCAAAACTAGTGTAAAGCTGCTCTAGTTTGGTTTATCAGTTTCTTGTTTGGCTCTTTCTTGTTTTTCCTCATGTAAGAAGGTATTCAAATATTTGTGTTATGTGGATTAATATATTGATTTTGTGACTGACATGGCTTTCAAGGGACTCTAAAGCCACCCATACACGAGTAAAAGAGTTGACTTTCCTGTTCTCCCTAAGCAGGACCTACTATCTTGGTGGTGGTGGTCCTTCACACAATCCATTTGACATATTTGAACAAGTCTTTGGTAAAGGGGCATTTGGAGGTGAGGAATTTTGCGTAGTGGAACTTGTTGGCATTTGTGGCGATGCCTGTATTTCATCCAGCATTCAACCTCTTGGCTCTTGTCTATCGTCATTGTTGCTTCATGTTGTGGACTTTGTGATTAATTCCACAGGTGGTAGCAGTTCAAGCAGTAAAATATACTTCAAACTCTTATGTTCTATGAAGATTTGGCATGTAGCACCATACAAGTAATGTCTACAGATCTTCAAGGAATGAACTACCGCTGCCAACTCCAGACATGAGTCGGGTAGTTCTCCTCATACGTCTTCAACTGTCTAGACGCATATGCAATCACTTTGCCCCGCTGCATCAGATCCCATCCCAAGCCTAACTTGAATGCGTCACTATGGACTACAAAGTCCTATGTGCCCTCCGGCTGCGATAAGATGGTAGAGGAAGTTAGACGTCTCTTCAGCTTCTCAAAACTTTGAGTACATGGCTTGGACCATACAAACCGGGTAGTCTTCCTCAACAGACTCGTAAGTGGACGGGCAATCACAGAGAATCCCTCCACAAATCGTCGATAATAACCGGGTAGGCCAAGAAAGCTGCGTACTTCCTTGACGTTCGTCTGTGTCGTCCATGCTGCAACTGACTCAATCTTCGCCGGATCAACCTTGACCCCGTCGGCGGAGACAACATGACCCAGAAATGCTACCTTTGGCATCTAGAACTCGCACTTGAAGAACTTGGCATACAATTCTCTATCTCGCAAAACTCGCACCACTGTCCTTAGATGTCTTGCATGTTCCTCTCTGCTACGAGAGTACACCAGGATATCATCTATGAAGACCACCACAAACTGATCCAAGAAGTCGATGAGTATGCCATTCATCAACTCCATAAATACGGCGGGCGCATTCGTGAGCCCGAATGACATCACTATAAACTCGTAGTGGCCATACCAAGTCCGAAATGCCGTCTTATGCACATCCCGCTCTCTCACCCTCAGCTGGTGATAACCCGAGCACAAGTTGACCTTGGAGAACACAATCGCTCCTTGAAGCTGATCTAACAAGTCATCAATGCGAGGCAGTGGATACTTATTCTTGATGGTCACCTTGTTCAACTCTTTGTAGTCGATACACAATCTCAACGATCCGTCCTTCTTCCGCACAAAGAGGACAGGTGCTCCCCTCGGGGATACGCTAGGGTGGATAAAGCCCTCCTCAGCCAACTCTTGAGTTGCTTCTTCCACTCTAACAACTCGATAGGCGCCATGCGGTATGGGGCCTTCGAGATTGGTCTCGTACCAAGCTCTAACTCTATGTTGAAGTCCACACTCCTCTGAGGCGGCAAACTACACGGCTCCGCAAACACATTTGTAAACTCGCAAACCACTAGGATATCCTCTAACGTTGGACTTTCGCCCTCCTTCATGGCATAACACCAGAAGGCCTCGTAACCCAGTGCGATCTCGCTACTCGTATTGCACTAATAACCATATCCGACTTTCCAAGGTCCTAATCTCGGAAAATCTCGATCTGACCCAACTCGGTAGAGACCGTCGATCCTCTTATCTACATCTAACACAGCATGATGCCTATGCATCTAATCCATACAAAAAATGACTTCCTCATGCACTAGCGGCATGACGAAGAAGTTCACATGCAACTCGCGGTTTTCTAAATATATAGGACAAGCGTGTACCTCTTGGGTACCTATAACCTGACCCTCATCTGGTAACTCTATCAAGAAAGGTCCGCCCTCTATTGTATCTAATGTTAGTCTATCAACGCATGCATCAGAAAATCAAAGCGTGTAGCACCGTATTAAACAAACTCTAACATATAAACCAATAACAAGGATGGTACCTGTAACAGCTAACGTCAGCGGCTTCACTGCATATCACCACTCAAAACTCGAACCTATGCTCCTTATGTATCACTAGGGTCATCATCCTAGTCACTGCCTCTACCCCAGTTGCACCGGCAGGAGGAGAGTCTTGTTGAGAAGAAATATTGCCTTGCCGGCAGAAGGGAGCCAATGACCTAGTCCGCCATACGTAAAGCAAGCTATCGGTGCCAACGGGCACTTAGGGCGTAAATGTCCGGGATCACCGCAGTTGAAACACAATCGCCCTGTCTTCGCAACCTGTTTGGCCAAAGGGTAACTCGGTCTTCTTCGTTTGCCTTTAACAACCTTAACATGGGAGGAAACTTGCTGACGCAATGCCTTGTTTTGTCGGCGAAAGATCGATCGATGCCCTACCTTACCACATGTAAAGCATGTCACTAATGACTTCTTACACTTGTATGTCCAGACTTCCCACAATTCTAACAGTATATAACTCCAACAGAAGTCCGTATGGACAAGGAACTACTCAACTATCCTTGTGTCAGACTCTGTCCAACCCCTGAAGTCTCTGCTTCATCGCTCACTAGTCCGGTCCGTTGTTTCTTCCTTGATCCGGAAGCCTCAATTGGTCCCACAAATGTTGGTAAATCCGGTGTAGGTCTACATGCTCTTGCAGCCTCTTCTACTTGACGTACATATTCTCGAAACTCAGATCCACTCTTCGAGACGTAGTCGGTCTCTTCAAATCTATCCTCCGCTGCAGGCGGATCAGTAATGGGGACTTACCCCTGACCTAACACTACTGGAGGAAGAGGGGGTCTACCCCTACCTCGTCTTACTGTAGATGTCGCTCTAGTCTGAGCCATCTGCAGAATATGTGCATCTAATCTTATAAGGCTATATATTCCATATATATATATATATATATAGAGAGAGAGAGAGAGAGAGAGAGAGAGTATAGATCATATGAGAACATGCCATATCGTGTAATCATGAGAACAAACCTTATTGTTTAATATATTATTCGTAGTTATTATTAGTTTTGTTACGAATGTATCATATCGTTTAATGTAGTATTCGTAGTTATTATTATTCGTAGTTATTATTAATTATGATATCTATGTTAAATCTTGACCCTTAATACTCACCATCCGACGGTCTAAGATTGTTCTCATGATACACAATAAGGCTTGTTTTCATTGGAACCGCACCCTATATATATATATATATATATATATATATATATATATATAGTATAGATCCTAAGAGAAGAGGCTTATCGTGTAATCATGAGAACAAATTCGTAATTATTATTAGTTTTGTTACGAAGGTGTCATATCGTTTAATGTATTATTCGTAGTTATTATTAATTATAGGATTTACTCTAAATCTCAACCCTTAATACTTACCATCCAACGGTGTACGATTGTTCTCATGTATACACGTTAGGGGTGTTCTCATGGGAACCACACCCTATATATATATACTAGAAGAAACGGCGCGTGCTCCGCACGCGCGTGATTTAATATATTTCGTTTACGATAATTTATAATGTAAGTAATGTCGGAGTATTTTTAATATTTTTTTGCATTTTTTAATCGAATTATAAATAGTGCTAATCGTCGCAAGGTAAAGTAATGAGTGGAATAATAGTGTTCAAATCACTTGCGTGAAATTAATTTACCATACTTCAAAATTAAATTACAGGGATCGAACAAAATAGTAAGTGAACATAAACTAAGCTTAAAACATGCTAATATTCTAATATTAATATATACAAGAGTAATTGTTTTCATCGAAAGCTCGGTCTGATTTCATGTTGATCAGCAACTCGGACAACAAATGGCCCTCCAACAATTTGGCATGATGAGGCATGCTTGGAGGCCACAAAGAAGACTCCCGAAGAATGCAGTGATTGCTCTTCGTGCTTGGTTGTTTGAGCACTTTCTTCATCTGTATGTTTCTTACGCACTTCTGCCTTACTCTTTCTGTTACCAACTCTTTCTATTACGAACTCGTGTTCATTGATTCCTATTTTACCCTCTTTTATGATTGGAATGCAATAGTTACCCAAAGGATTCAGAAAAGATCATGTTGACAAGACATACCGGATTGACCGAAGCCAGGTGAGTACATCCTATCACAATATCACTTGTCATAAGATTAATCTTACCTTAACCGAACACAAGTGCAGAAATATAGTAAAATTTACTTTTTACAAGATACATAGATTATATATATATATATATATATATATATATATATATATTAAAATTTTTATTTACATAAACCTTCTACAATTTTAGTTTTAAATAGTTCAACTGTGTGTCACGGTTCTCTACTACTTAAAGAAGAAGGAAGAAGTATATACTTGAAATGTTTGGGGTACCAATAGATGATCATGCTGAACAGAGAGGGAGGCTGAAGTTAGTGAAACATCAAAAACTATACTCTCACCCTTTAGTGTGGTACAAGTTCATAGCCACCTGCAAATATTAAGTGTTAGTATCGTACTTCTATACTACTTCAAACTTAAGAATAAATACTACTACAGCTAATTATCTACATCTGATACTACAAACATATGATTATATCAGTAGACAATACAACTCAATTCTTCAACTCTATTAAATTCAAACAATAGATATTCAAAACCGGAAAAACATTGAGTAGTTCTAAATAAGACATCAAACCGCACTAAAACAGTAAGGGCCATGGAGTGGAAAGATCGTGACTCATTATTCGATAATAATATAGGAAATATAACAACACGTGAAACAAGGGAATAGCCATCAAGAAGAAATCGAGTAAGAAATGACACTATACATAAAATTTTCAACAATCATCATCAAGACAGGGAGGAAAAAAACTAAAATTTCCAAGCTGAAGAATGACGAGTTCTCCTTCTTGAACCATAATAATCAGCAATGACATCCGAGTAAACTGAGCAATTGGGCTATATAAGACACATTGCTCCTTAAACTGAGCAGCAAAATAGCTAACCAATACCTCATCAAATTCCTCCCAATTGGCCATATAAGGCACATTGCTCCTTAATCTATGTCAATGAAAATAAACTAGGTCACGAATCAAGTCCAGATCAGAGAAATTGCGGAGTGTAGGAACTTAAAAAGAAAAAGAAACTCACCTCTGCTTCATCAATAGTAATTAATTGAAGATTAAATTAATAACATGGGCTTGTTGAGTTACCCAATTTAAAAAGATATTTTTAAATATACTTTATATAATTTTAATTTGATAATTTTTAATGCTTATTACATTTCGTTACTATAACACCCCAAATTATCAGGACTCGGAGAGTTACTGGTTAGGACCTCACAATGGGTCCCGACCTTAGTTTGACAACACCTTTACTAGAATCTTGCAACAAGACACAAATAAGGAAACCGAAATTCATAAAACGGTGTTTTAATGTCATGAATGTAACAACATGCGTCTCACATCCAGCAACGTTCTTAAGATAATAAAATTCTAAATAACATCCTACTAGAATGAAACATCAACAAAAATCCAACCCCATCCTAGGGAGTACAAAGACCCGGCTGACCACTACTTCCGGATCACTCAGTTGCTGCTCTAACCTGTGATAAGTCTAAACAACCAAAACAAATCAACCGTTAGCTAGATATCTAAACATTAGACAAATGAAAATAGCATACACTCACACACAATAGCAAAACTAAACACACATCATGCTTTCAGAGAATCCATTTTTATCTTCATTTAGGTCATTCACTCTTACTAATGATACTTATTTTGTGACATGAAGGATTCCCAAACCTCGCCTCCGCCCCGTGTAACCATCAGGAATGGATCCGATGCACCTCACCTTGTACCTGTATGGTCTGGGTATAGAGAACCTCACAGTCTCATGTCAGAGCTGGGCAGTGATGTCACCACCCGTTATACATACACTTGGGCCATAAAAATAATAAACGCACACCACTATCATCATTCAGCTAACATCTAGAAACCAGCTAAGTAAGTCTCAAGGACTTACCTATATCAAAGGTAATCCCAGCTCTCATATCACGCTCAGCTTCCCGCAGGAAAGTACTTTATGCCTGAATGACAAGGAACACAAATCAACGACTATCCGATATGCTAGAAGTCCTCAACTTCTAGTCTCAATGATCTCTACAGGATCATATAACAATACACTAGAAGGTTACTACTTCTAGTCTCACTGACCCTCACACGATCCTATAATAATATGCTAGGGTGTCCCAAACCTAGTCTCAAGAACTTCCGCAGAAACCACAAGACATAAAGTCCAACTCTAAAAGGAAAAGATCTACTGACTATCATTCAAACTGACTATCTACTACTAAGGCTCAACTAACATACTACTACTAAATCCCAAAACATATTGATACTCTTACTCAGATGCCCAACCATGATTCCCTATGGTATAATCCATAAAGATACACAATCCCAAACCATCTCCAAGAACACACACTTAAAACCTAGCACAACTCTTCTACAACCAAACTATACTTAGACCCAACTTCGGAACGTCACAAATCCGGATTAAACTCATGGATCGCTCTCAAACTTTACCACATGTTACTATGTGTATCAATAAACAACATATCCAAAATTCAAGTCCAACAGAGATCAATAACCCATTCAAATCTATCTCACAAAATTGCATCACAAACAAAATTTTTCCCTAACACTTAGAATATTCAGCATACTTATAAAAACTACAAGAGGAACCAACTTTGGAGAACCATATCTCCTAAACTATAACTCGGAATACTCTCAAATTTTAGTATGTTGTATTATACAATTCCAACTATAACATATCTGAAAATCAGCAACAAAGGAGGAGTCTAACTTACCCAAATTGGGGTCACAAAACTGTATCAACATGCAGTTTTCCAACACTTAGAAATTTCAGCAACAACAGAAAAATTGTTCAAGGTCCCAACTTCGAAAGATCATAACTCCTAAACCACTCGTTGGATTCCTCTCAAATTTTAATATGTTCTACAACAATATGCCAACTATATCATATGAAAAATTCAGCCCAAATGAACGAGTCTAGCATACCTAAATCTGGTCCCAAACTTGGTTACTCGACACAGTTTTAAAAGATAAAAAAGTGACTAGATCTGCACTGCTCCTCTATGGATGTTTTGAACATGTTTAGGAGACATAAAAGGGGTATACATAAGCATTGAAGAAAGGGGTATGCATCTTACTCGATTCCAAGACTCGAAAGAGAGAGAGAGAAGAGGACACAAGGCAGATAGGCAACTCTTGCAGGCTGGTTGTTTCTCGTGACAATATGCTTGCTGTTGTTGTGTTGCATTTCGTGACAGGAGCATAAGCAGTGAAGGTTGGGTTGCTTTGGCTCGACATCAGTGGCTCAGGGACAACGGGGTGTGGATCACTGATTGGCACTTCCTATTGTCACGTTCAGGAGGCAAGGTAAGGCATGGATCTGGGAAGGAGAGGGAGTGAAGAGAGGTTCTTACCGTGGTACAGTAGTAGGGCATTAGACCTTCTCCTGGTGATTTTGTCGACAGAAGAGAGAGGTCCGAGAGAAGGAGTCCTTGTCTGATTCGGGTTGTAGGGAGTACAACAGTGATCAACATATATGCAGCAAGGTCAAGAGTAGTGGTTTGCACACCACAGGGGAGAGATCGACATTTACTTGTACGGCTGTCTTCTGGAGACTGGAGGAGGAGGTGCAACCCTGGAAGTCGATCTTCTGTGAGAAATGAAGAAAAGTGTGGTTGTCTGGAGGGTTCCTGGTACAACAGAGAAGGGCGAAGAGGCTGCATACCCTAGGTTCCTTGAATCTGGACATGAGAGGGAGAGTTGTACGTGCAACGGTTATGGGTAGAACCTGCTTAATAAGGAAGGTGCATTGAAGGTTGGCGTAAAGCGAGAGAAGAAGGTCGGCCGTCCTTGTGCTGAGGCTTTGTCGGCTTCTTTCCTGGGCTGGAGAGGAGCTGTTGCAAGGCTGAAGAAGGTTGTGCTTGGGTTAAAGCAAATCTGCACATGGGATGGACAAGAAAGAAGCAAGGCTTGGATGGGATTGTCTAGACATTGTCATGACTTTGCCATGGGCTTGTCAAGTGGCCTTGTCAAAGGCTTAGCATCTCATTCTACTCTTGCAAGAGTGTTATAAGTATTATTTATGTGATCAAAACTCCACATAGAATCATAAAAGTTGGTCAGAAGCATTTTATGTGATTAACTCTTCACATACAATGATAGAATTGTCAAAAGAAGGAATTATTTTAAACTTTTATCATTTTATGTGAGTAATAATTTCACATAAAATGATAAGATTTATGTTGATAAAGAAAATAAAAAAAGAAAGAAAGGAATAACGGAAATAAATTTCCGGTTATTACATTTACGGCTCCAAAGGAAAGGGTTTTCTATCAACACCGTCTCGAAGGCCTTGACCATATAATGTGAGAGTGATCTTTCTTGATTCATGCATTCAGTGAAACTATACCCGAATCTACTACCCATTATCAACCAAATTACTTAGAGCAAGAATTGCCCAATATATGCAATAAACATCTTAATGGGTAAGCTTGGCCCCGAGAATCTAAAGACTCATTTCTTACCTGGTGAGCTATTTGCCACTTCATTCTCTAACTAGAACTACCATAAGAACAATAAAATCATAGAATTTATCATGCATCAAATCAATAGTTTGATTGAATCCAAAGAAAGTATGTGATAACCCACAACTACCAAGCACACAGAATATAAAGAAAACAAAGAATCTCATGTGGACAATACCTAAGTCTAGTTTTGTCAAACTCAATTTTGATAGCTCAAATTAAATAATGGATCCTTTGTGTTTTTATACATCATCCAGGGTTCAGAAGGTAAGGGTTTGCTAAAGACTATAAAAAAAAGTCTCAAATATGCCGATTTTTAAAATATAATCATTGACCCTACTAAAAGGTCTTACCAAACTGAAAGAATTAGACCACCGAAAAAGTCTCAAATATGTTGAATTTTAAACATAAACGGTGACTCTAAAGATCTAACCAAACTAAAAGAGATAGACCACCGAAAAATTGATATAGAAGGGATAACATTAATGTGATAAACTCTATTTTGGGATTTGAAAATCCTTTGACAAGCTGAAATTATGACCGGAGATATTAGGCTTCTTATCCACTTATTTGATAAGGTTCGTACTAAACATGTTTTTGGGAAGTCAACTACCAATACTCTCGCCTCATCAGGTGTGATGTTTTTCGATCGTCGACCGATACATAAAACTCTAACGTCAGTGTCGTTTACCGGATTAACAGTCCCTTGAGCTACTAGGCTTGCCCAGTTTCTCGCCATCAAAGATATTACAACAATAAACGATACCTAAAGTTGAAGACCATCTTGAGAAAATACTAAAGATACCAAAAGAATATGACGAAACAATTTGCAAAATAAAATAAGGATCATACGTGCACTACATGTAAAGGATGGAAAGACTTAGGGGTGGGCATGGGACGGGACGGGATAGGGGTCGTCCCGCGTCCCGTCCTACAAGTTATTTGCGGGATGGTAAGGGACGGGATTTATGACTTTTTTCTTTGTCCCGTGCGGGCCTTGTCCCATGTGGGACGGAACGGGACGGGACGGAACGGGACAAATCCCGCGCAAATTATGCACCGATTATATTCAGGTATGCTTGTTTTCTCTCATGTTTAAAGACACAAATGATCGGGAAAAAAACTCGATACCTAATTATCGATCCATGATGCCTACATTATTAGTTAATACATTGAAAACAAATTCAAGTTACATCAAAGTGTCTAACCGATTCACATTTAAAAAATAACAACAAATAAGTTACAGAAAATTACATTTATTTAACTATCGATTACAATTGTGAGAATCCACAAATACAAGGGCGATGGAACGGACTAGAGCAAGGACGGAGATGAAACGGACTATAGCAAGGGTGGCGATGGAACGGACCAGAGCAAGGCGGTAAACGGACTAAACCAAGGGAGAGCAGAACATCTAGTATTTTAGATCCAATCAAATGAGTCGTAAAGAATGAGTGAATGATTGATGAAAAATTATCGAACTAATAATTTTGAAAATATAAAAATACTTTTAAAAAATTTATCTATATAATATATATAATATATATATATATATTAAAATATTATTTATATATAAATGCGGGACGGGACGGGACGGGACGGGATAAACATTTTTTTTTCAAATCCCGCCGGGATCGGGACGGGACGGGACGGGATGGGATTAAGCGGAATTTATGTCCACCCCTAGAAAGACTAACTTTTCAAATTTTTCATGAATATTTTTGTAATTTAGCCAAAGTTGGAGACCATTATGGAATAATATTTTGAACGTATATGATATGGATCAGAGCGTTGTAAATTTAAGGACGTCTTACATGGTAAAGATTGAATAACTTTTGCCATGAATGATCGTATCATAAAATATTAATTACAT
This sequence comes from Fagopyrum homotropicum, assembly GCA_033239125.1. NCBI lineage: Eukaryota > Viridiplantae > Streptophyta > Magnoliopsida > Caryophyllales > Polygonaceae > Fagopyrum > Fagopyrum homotropicum. The sequence continues at coordinate 6,417,681 of BSWB01000001.1, read as the reverse complement.
TTAATTTGAAGATTTGTTACTATGTAGAACATTTATAATGAACAATGTTTTGACCCTAAATTACCCTCATGCTTAATTTTATCCATGGGTTCATGTAATCGGGTCTAGCTAAAATTTCTTTAGATGAAGTTCATAGAATGTTGGTGTAAAAGAAAATAAATGAAAATAAAAAAAATTTGGAGAGAGAAAAAATTAATATAACCCTTTTATCAGATTCATGTCATGTAAACACATTAGACTAACCCTATCAAATATGCAAATCTAAATCATAATATTAATTTATTTAAAACAACGCAGTATAAATACATCGAAAGCAACTAAATTTATAATTAAGGCAAAAAACCCAATTCTATAAATCATGTCTTGTAAATCATGTTGATCCGTTTCAAACTATGATCTCTCTAGCTATGGAATTAAAGATGAATTCTAATCACATCCATCAACAACTTACATAGACTAAAAAAAAACTATCTTTACATGCTTCAGTTCTCTCGTTTTTTGTCTGATTTCAGTACCCTTGCCAGTCTTTTAATGTGACTCAGACGTAGCCTCTTTGTACCTCTTCCACCTGAAGCTGAAATCACAATAAAGAGTTATTCTAACAACTCAAAAACTACCTAAAGAGAAAATGGAAGAATCGAGATGATCTAACGGTTTTCGGAAGGATTTGCATTTGCTATTGTGTTTTGATCACTTGCATGAGTGTGCAACAATCTAGCCAATTGTCTTATCTGATGCATTCGGAGCCTTCTTGGCCATTGCCTTCCACCTTCTTCACCAGCAACATCTTTTTGAACATAAAATCAATCTTAAATATGAAATCTCACATTGAAGATTGAGTATCCACATATACAAACTAACATGAATTGTAGTTTGGATACTAACCGTCAATTGTGGATCCTGATTTCTCCATGATTTGTAGCCCATCAAAGGAAACATCAGCTCCAGAATCGTTATACAAAGCAAGATCAACCACGTTATCATGAGATCCACAAGGTGTCAAATTCTGAGTTTGATGTTCTCCGACCTTGGCATTTTCAGCTCTCATTCGCCGGAGCTGATAATTCCTCCGACGTCTAGCTAGGTGTCTCTCTCGCTGTTCAAGGCTCATGTTTTGCCTCCTCTGTCGATCTCTTAACCTCCGTCTCTCCCTCTCCCTTTCTCTTTGTACAGTTCTCATATCCAACGTCGTTCCGCCGTCAACCTTCAAATCCATTTTGCATGTCCTTGCGCACGTCAAGCAGATCAGGGTGTGACGGATATTGAAAACTGAGACTGCTTCATGGTCACGATTTGATGCAAGAAACAACCAGTTATTTCATCAATTAATTGCTAAATTCTCGATCGAAATAGAGGTTATGGTTTACAGAATTGAGAAATTCGGGAAATGTGATCAAATAGGGAAACAATTAAAATGAAAAAGCAAATGTAGGGGAAAGAAGAGGGTTTGGTATCATGCCTGGGAAATCATCGTTGTTCTTGGATCGGCATATTGTAATTTGGAGAGTGAAGAGGGAGAGAATGGCAATTGATCAATCACGTTGAAAGGCCAATGGTGGGATGGTGTTTTTGTGCTTCTTCTTCGACCGTTTCGATCAGAGCAACAATGTGTCTTTATGTGGCGATTTCCTGTCTTCGGGTGGGGTGGGGTCAGCTACGTAATTGGACAGTGATTTGGGCCTATAGGCCCATTTTAGATCCGTAACATTTGGTTCTGTTGGCCCACTGCGCTTTAAATTCCAATAATACTTTCCCTATTGTTGTCATCCTACAAGATGATTTGCTCTACTAAATTGCATGTATTTTCGTTATTTTCAATTAGTTTTTCAAGGTCAATGCACTCTTCTTTATGCTGGATAATATTGTTACTTGTTGGTCAATGATCCCTGCTTTATGGAGAAATTAGCTTTGATCCTATTATATATAAGCGTACCAACACGTTTATACTTGCTCAAAATGGTGTAGCTGCTCCTATGACATCCAAACTATAATTAATGCGTTGAAAGGGATGTTTTCTTGCTAAGTTGTTTAACAAGGGAAATTTTGGTAGGACTTGTGGTTCTCTCTTCAATTTCAGTTTTTTGTTTATGTGTCATCTTTTTCGAGTTTCATAAGAACTTGGTGTGAATTTTCTTGTTTATAAGGATCATACGTGCACTGCATGTAAAGGATGGAAAGACTAACTTTTCAAAATTTCATGAATCTTTTTATAATTTAGCCAAAGTTAGAGACCATTATGGAATAATATTTTGAACGTATATGATATGGATCGGAGCGTTGCAAATTTAAGGACGTCTTACATGGTAAAGATTGAATAACTTTTGCCATGAATGATCGTATCATAAAATATAAACTACATTTAATTTGAAGATTTGTTACTATATAGAACATTTTTAACGAACAAAGTTTTTACCCTAAATTACCCCCATGCCTTATTTTATCCATGGGTTCATGTAATCAGGTCTAGCTAAAATTTCTTTAGGTGAAGTTCATAGAATGTTGGTGTCCAAAAAAAAGTAAATGAAAATAAAAAAAGATTTGGAGAGAGAAAAAATTAATATAGCCCTTGGATCAGATTCATGTTATGTAAACACATTAGACTAACCCTATCAAATAAGCAAATCTAAATCATAATATTAATTTATGCAAAACAATGCTGTATAAATACAACTGAAGCAACTAAATTTATAATTAAGGCCAAAAACCCAATTCTATAAATCATGTCTTGTAAATCATGTTGATCCCTTTTGAACTCTTTGTATGATCTCTCTAGCTATGAAATTAAAAGTGAATTCTAATCACATCCATCAACAACTTACATAGACTAAAAAAACTATCTTTACATGCTTCAATTCTCTCATTTTTTGTGTGATTTCAGTACCCTTGCCGGTCTTTTAATGTGACTTAGAAGCAACCTCTTTGTGCCTCTTCCACCTGAAGCTGAAATCACAATAAAGAGTTATTCTAACAACTTAAAAACTACCCAAAGAGAAAATGGAAGAATTGAGATGATCTTACGACTTTCGGAAGGATTTGCATTTGCTATTGTGTTTTAATCACTTGCAGGAGTGTGCAACAATCTAGCCAATTGTCTTATCTGATGCATTCGAAGCCTTCTTGTCCATTGCCTTCCACCTTCTTCACCAGCAACATCTTTTTGAACATAAAACCAATCTTAAATATGAAATCACACATTGAAGATTGAGTATCCACAGATACAAACTAACATGAATTGTAATTTGGATACTAAACGTCAATTGTGGAGCCTGATTTCTCCATGATTTGTAGCCCATCAAAGGAAACATCAGCTCCAAAATCGTTATACAAAGCAAGATCAACCACGTTATCATGAGATCCACAAGGTGTCAAATTCTGAGTTTGATGTTCTCCGACCTTGGCATTTTCAGCTCTCATTCGACGGAGCTGATAATTCCTCCGAAGTCTAGCTAAGTGTCTCTCTCGCTGTTCAAGGCTCATGTTCAGCCTCCTTTTTCGATCTCTTAACCTCCGTCTCTACCTCTCCCTTTCTCTCTGTACAGATCTCATATCCAACGTCGTTCTGCCGTCAACCTTCAAATCCATTTTGCACGTCCTTGCGCACGTCAAGCAGATCAGAGTGTGACGGTTATTGAAAATTGAGACTGCTTCATGGTCACAATTTGATGCAAGCAACAACCAGTTATTTCATCAATTGAATGCTAAATTCTCGATCGAAATAGAGGTTAGGGTTTACAGAATTGAGAAATTCGAGAAATGTGATCAAATAGGAGTTTTGGTCTTCAAAATTCTACCCCTTTGTCAGTTGAAGAGTGTATGCTATGGATCAAGGGTCTTCGTTTGGGTCTTCAAGATCTTGGAGGAGAGGAGTGCCAAAATCCGATCGTGTTCGTTGCTTCCATGAGATTCCGGAGACGATTTCCATTTGCAGGTGACCTCGTAACGTCGGAAAATGTTTCTATGGTTGCTCTATGTGGAAGGTATGTCCGATTAGGGTTTCTGTCTTCAATTTCTATTTGGTGAAGAAGACCTTGGTTTTTCTGTCAAGTGATTGAAACTGTGTGTGGTTTTACCTTCTATTCTAGGTTGGACAAGGATGTGGGTTTATAGAGATGTGAAAGATCCATAAGGTATATTGCAAGGCTCAAGTGATGAATCTGCAGTTCCACCATACATTGCTAGGATGTAGCAAGGGATTTTAGTTTTAAAATGTGTGGTTATTGTGCTGTTCATTTTTGCAGTGATAGTATTGTTGAAAGTATGAAGACATTTTCTGTCTAAATAGATCCAATGAGATATTGGTTATTGTATTGTTCTATTTTGTATGAGATTTTGTGTATGAGATATTGGATATTGATCAAGTTTGTGTATGATATAGTTTTTGTCTAAATAGATCCAAAGTTTTTGTGTATGAGTTATTGGTTATTCATCATGTCAAGAGAAAATTGTCATGAAAAAATTGTCACCAACAGAAGGTAATAAGAAGGTCATCATAAAGCAGTAATGAGATATTGTGTATGAGATATTGGATATTGGATATTGATTATTCATCATTCTCAAGAGAAAATTGTGTATGAGATATTGGATCAAGTTTGTGTATGATCAAGTTTGTTTATGAGATATTGGATATTGGTTATTCATCATTGTCAAGAGAAAAATTTGTGTATGAGATATTGGATATTGAATATTGATCAATTTTGTGTATGATCATGTTCATCTCACTGTCAAGAGAAAATTGACCATAACTGTCTAAGTAGATCCAATGATGTAGCAAGACAAACCAAAAGGTAAACATAAATTGACCATAAAAAACCAGAAGGTAAACAGAAAAAATAATGAGGATCAAAACCATAAAAATAACATTGTCACCATAATAAGATATGTCCAATGATAACATCACAGAAGGTAATAAACCATAATGTACAAGGCATTCTCACCAATGATGCGGCAATCAACAAAAAGTAATGAGATCTCTCCAATGACCATAACTGTCTAAGTAGATCCAATGATGCAGCAATCAAACTTGTCACCAACAGAAGGTACTAAGAAGGTACAAGGCATTGCCACCAACAAAAGGTAATAATGAGGATCAAAACCATAAAAATAACATTGTCACCATGATAAGATTTGTCCAATGATAACATTACAGAAGGTAATAAACCAGAAGGTACACAAAAACCATTAAAAAAAACCAAAATAACATTGTCACCATGAGGATCAAAACCATAAAAAGGTACACAGAAGGTAATAAACCAGAAGGATCAAAACCATAAAAAGGTACACAGAAGGTAATAAACTAGAAGGATCAAAACCATAAAAAACAGAAAAGTCATAGAAGGCATTGTCACAATTACAAGCCAAAAGGCATTGTCACAATTTTTCACCATAGAAAAACCATAAAATTCCAGAAGGTACACTAAACCATTACAGAAGGTACAATTACAAGCAATTCACCACAATTACAATCCAGAAGGTATACTAAATTGACCAAATTTTCATAAGAAAGTGTGATCATGCTCTTCTTCTTGTTGTGACCTTTCTTCATTCCTCTTTGCACATGTCTTCTTGTTGTGTCTTTTCTTCCTACATATTGAGCAAGTGACCTGCATATAGTATGCCTTGGTCAACTTCTTTGCACCAAGTGGTGGAGGGATCTCACCTACAAAACAAAAATAGTAACAAAATTAATTAAACTTAGTTCTATAATTACCTGCAACTTTGGTGAACTTAATCTTACCTTGAGATGAAGTCCTTAAAACAGGAGGTCTTCCGAGTTGTCTTCTATACAATGGAGGTGCAATAGGTCTACTCATCTTCTCCCACTCTCTAACCCTTGCAATTGGATTAATCATAAGCTCACAGGCTCTCATGTATGATTCTTTACTATAACATTCATCCACAAATTCATCTGGGGTTTTTCCAAGTGAAAAAATTGCACAACATGCATGTCCACAAGGCAATCCTAACACATCCCATCTCCTACATGCGCGTGTCTTCAAGTCTAAGGCCACTGTGTGTTGACTAGTGACTCCACTTATGCAGGCAACCCCCCTTCCATGAAGCTCATACTTAGCACGACTAGATGCTAGAACCCTATACTCATTGCTCCACCTCACTGCCTTTCTCAAAATCTTTCCAACCCTTGGTCCCATATTTGTTTTCCATCTACCACCTGATAATCTTCTATTGCCCATCCTTACCATTGTTGCAGTTCTAATCTCCTCTAGACACCCTAAAATACCTTTCTTCCTTGCACTTACAATGCTCTTGTTGAAGCTCTCACTATGGTTATTTAGCAAGATGGCACACTTGAACTTTGGATCAAAGTGAGACAAGATCCAATGAGTTGCAGACCTTTCCTTGCACCACTTCCAGCCCCTTTTTGTAGTCAACATCATGTCCTCCATTGCTTCTTCATATGTGTTCAAAGTGGAGCTTTTAGCAATTGCCCATAATTTATCTTTCAGCTTCAATCCTTAGACAAATAAATAAACAAACATATCATTAAAGGCATAAAAACAAGAAAAAATATTAGACAAAGATATTAAAAGAAGAAGAGTATACCCCTGAATCCATCAAGCTTGAAGTTATTGTGTAAATGTCTTACACAATGTCTGTGTGTGGCTTCTGAAAAGAGATCCTTGATTGCCTACTCTAGACCCTTTTGTTTGTCACTCATAAAGCAGTAATGAGAGGATTGATTCATCTCCAAGTCAACCTTCAAAAAATCCAGGAACCAAGTTCAATTATTTCTACTCTCTTGCTCAACCACTGCCCAAGCAACTAGAAAAATCCCATCGTTCAAATCAATGCCTACTGCAGACAACAATTGTCCCTTGTGAACAGATTTTAGATGGGTTCCATCTAAACAAATGAATGGTCTACGCATTGCCTTCCAACCCTTTTTCAATGCAACAATGCATATGTAAATTCTCTTGAACCTAGGAATGTCATTATCCAATTTAGTTTGAATCCAAACTGATGTCCCGCGATTTTTTTTTAAGCTCGTGTGCATAACTATCCAACAGGTTATATTGATCCCCATGGTGCTCTTGTGCCATTCTGAGAGCTATCTTCTTTACCCTATATCAAGTTTGATTGTCAATCTGCATCTCACAGTCCCTGTTAATGACATTTTGTATACCCTCTCTACTCCAAGTAGGATCACTCAAGAAGAAATCTTTATACTCCTGGGGCTATGAATGGTGCATGCAGAAAATACACCTTTTTGTCCAAGGTACTACAACTGTGCTCTAGGTTGATGCTTTTAATCTAGATTGAAGGATAATCCTTGTCTGTAGATGATGCATATATACTTTATGGGCAACCTGAAAATGATACACACTTAGCAACCACCTTATGCCTAGCATTAGTTGGAAATCTCAATTGCTTCCTTGTAAGCACAACATGCTTCCTCATAGCCTGTTTGAAAACTTTAGAGCTTTCAAACTCCATACCTAAACTGAAGTCAGGATTCTTCATGTGAATCTTTGGGTTAAAGGAAGGAAATCCATGAAAATTTTTCCTACACTTTACAGGAAATGGTGTACCTTCCTTATCCGGATCTCCATACAATTCTTCATTTGAAATAAACTCATCTAAACCCCTATCATTGTCATCCAATTCCTGACACTTTTTTTTCCACCATCTCCATCCACATTAGCATCAAAATCTTCATCTTCTTCATTCTCATACTCAGATAAGGGCTAAAATCTTCATCATCAAAACAAGATGAATCATTAGGTTCACTTGCAAAAGAAGACTCATTATCAAACCTCACAGCCTCTTTGGTCCTAGAAATTTCCCCTCTTCTTCTTGTTGAATATGTATGACGTTTAGGCCTCACTACAACTACTTTAACCATTTTGCTAGGTGTGTCTACAACTCTAGCATCCTTACTACCATCATCTTGGAAATTGTCCTCATTCATCAAATTATCATCATCATTGTCCTCAATGTCATCAACATTGCCTCCCAAGTATACAGTGTGATCAATTTCATCCCCATGCAGACTTAATTCTTCTTTTGTGAACTCTCTCCTAGGATTTTAAGAGACAATAAACAACTCTAGCTCCCTATTTTTGTTAGTTACATAAGAAGACATTTCCAATGCCTCCTTATCACAACTTATAGGCAAGAAACCTTAGTCATCTTCACTTCCAGGTATCCTAAACCAAAATTGAATTGGTGGAACCTCATTTCCAATATCATACACACAAGTAGCTATAACAGGCATAGAAATCATATCCATGTCTACATATTCATAGTACAACACTTCTCCTCCAACATATTTGCGCGATTTAACCCTCCTTTACTATAAAATCTACACCCATGATGTATCTTCATAGTAAAGAAACTATCATCTACAAGAAACAACAGAAAAAGGAAGATTAAACCCTAAACTTACACAAACCAAAAATCAGAAGAAGCATATAGTAAACAAACCCTAATCATCTGAAATCAAAGAAATGATGGTTACCTGAGTATCTTGGTGTTTCCCCTCCAACACGGAAATACTTCCACTTCATATCTTTGCACAAAAACGAAGAGATAAACCTTGAAATTTTGAAATCGCAGGGAGAAGAGAAGAAAAGAAGATGGGGTACTTTTTTCAGAATTGGCGGTTTTGAATGTGATCGTTGGAAAATTTAAGGCAAAAAGAAGTAAGGTTAATGGACAACAATACCCCTCACTCTTAATGTCGTTCTTAGAGTTTAACGTGTGAACAGTTCCGTATACACTAATCTTCAGTCGGAGTCAGTAGATGGGATACCGTTCTGATAGTTAAAAGGAGTCAGGCTAAAAGATGGGGTACTGTTTAGATATTTTTCTCTAAAAAAATATTATTTGAGGATTTTATTATTTTCCAACCCAAAGCTAGTTTATATCATTGTTTTTTCTTTTCCTGAACTATTTTTTTTTTAAATATTTCTTATAGGGAAAAAGGAGTTTTTAAAGAACCCATATTTGAATATATAAAAAAAATTATTATGAAGTATTACAAAACGTAAATATAAACTATTTTTAATAAAAACTATGAAATATTATAACATATAAATAAATCTCGATTTTAACCTATAAATTATTTATATTAAAAATTAGGAGAGATATTATTCAATTATATCTCGATTTTTAACCTATATATTCATACAGTTTTTAATCCAAGTTTGAAGCAGACCCGCCGTTTTAAATAATGGGTTACATGAATAACCCGCAATTTAATCTTTCGGTTTTATTTGTAGATTTTTTTAAAAAAAAATTTGTGAAGGAACTATAGTTTAAAACTACGGTTCTCTATCTCAATTCATTCATGGTCATCTCATTTCATTTGCTCCTGAATTTGATATTTTTCCAAATTTCAAGTTGTCACCTTCCCTGTATTCGCATGGATCGAACAAGCCGCAAACTACTACCAATTCAGCTTTTCTCACTTGCTACCTACACAGCTTCATCCTCACGTTGTATGGATTCTCCTTCTTTGCAAGCTCTTATAAGCCCTTCACACTACTACACGATTTAAAAGACCTCTTGCGACTCTTCTGCGACGACATGAGTGCCATGATGCAATCGTCCATCACAAAAGGACATTGCGAAGGCAATATACCATCGCATATATTTTTGTGACGGTATGGTGACGGCAAACCAATAACCCTATTTGGCGTCACAATAACTTATGTGACGGTCAATCCCATCGCCATTAACTCCACGGCGTCACGGATGTGTTTGAGGCGGTAAATGCGTCGCAAATAATTTATGTGACGACAACTTACCGTCGTGAATTATCCTTCTAGACGTCACGTAGATCTGAATTTTGCAACAATCTTTTTGTGTCACAAATAACTTAAATGACGCATACTCCCGTTGTGATATAAATTTTTGTCGTCGCAATAGTTTTGATTTGTGACATCCTATCGTTGTGAATTTTTACAATTTTAATATTTATATTTGTGACGGCACAAACCGTTGCAAAAAATATTTCTTTTTGGCTAATATTTTAATTTGTGATCACATTATACCGCCAACATTTTTAAATATTTGACATTTACAAATTACAATGGCATAATGCGGCAAATATAGTAATATTTCAAGGTCATCTTGGTCGACCGTTGTGATGTTTACGATGACATTAGATTTATCACATATCGGATGTTGTGAGCTTACAACTATGTGCAATGTTTTCACCACATATAATGAATGGTTCAATAACGCACAATAAAATTAATCACAACCTAAGCAATCAACTATATAGTATGATACAAAAAAATTGTATCCATTAATTATGACCGTATATAAGACATGTTTGGTATGCCGAGATTGAAACTGAAACTGAAAAATGTGCCTGAAACTGAATACAATGAATCAAAAAAAATATTTTTATGTTCGTTAAGATGAGAATGAATGTGATGAATTAGGTGTTAATTGATCAAAATGCCCTTACATAATGCCCTTACAATTTTTTTAGTTTTGTAAAATGGAAACTAAGCCACATTTCTCTTCCCTTTTTTTATTGCACAATTCCCTCCGCGTCTTCAACCCTAAGCACAGGAGACTTATCTCAATAATCTTCTGTGTTTGGTACATGTAGTTTGCTGCAGGGACCATAATTGGCTTCAAGAAGCAATAGTCATGTTGTTCAAGCTTAGGATTTTAAACTTGAAGTTTTAAGTGTTGGATGTCAAGCCTATTGGAGTTAGCTCTGAAGACTATGTAGTTACTTGTATTTCACAAAGATTGTGTATGCATTCATAATACAAAAAAATGCATTTGAAATATATCAAAATTTTAGTAACAAACTATGCAACTTTACATACTAATCTTCTTTAGTGTTATAATTCATTTAAAAAGGGCAAATGAAGCTCATTATATCAACTGATACCTAAGTTATCAACAACTTTGCCTTCAACTCGGATCTTTGGATGTTTCTTGGTGTGCCTTTGACAAAATGATTTAATCATTTCGAATGCCTCTTCGAGCAGGCTTGGTTCAATGACGAAAGATATTTGAAGCCAATTCTTCATCCCCACAACAAAACTTACACGGACTCCTCTTTGGCGAGCTTCATACAAAAATCATGATCATTTTTTATTCCACAACATACAACTTTCATCGCTTCTTTCAATCTCTCCTCCGGTTTGGTCTGCAGCAAAATGGCTTACAAATAATTTTGAAGCATGAAAATCATGACGATAGTTTTATGTTCTTACCACAACAGACATTCCACCTTCAGGCTTGTATGGACAAGCAAAACAAGGAATTTCCTTGAATTTTTCCCAACAAATATCTACGTCTTTGCAATGTGTCGAGAACTCTTACAAAGAAATCATCTTTTGTATCCTCAAGAAGTTGAGAAACTGCATCTTGAATGAAGATTACGGCATCAGGATAAGACGTAAGGAAGCGTTCAATGCAATCAGTAAGTTGTCAAGAACAAAGAAAGAGACATCAATATTGTTAACAAATATAACACTGTTAAAGATGTATAACTAACCCCATATTTCTTGAATATGCCATTAGGACTAGTCGTTACAAGCCAACCGAGTCTCCAGCAAGGAACAATCCATCATTGGAAATGGATCCAAGTGTAAGAACATGAGCAATTGATCTAAATGTACCCATCTAAATGGATTGCTTCCAAATGAGACTTTACCATATACTTCATGAGCAACTACAATTATCTCGAGTTTCCTCGCAGTTTCCGACGGTAGGAGAGTAGCAATTAAAAGCGGCAAAGTGAAGGGCGGAGGAGACGGCGGCGACGGCTTTGGGAGAAGGGTGGAAGCTGGGATAGGAGGAGTGAAGGAGAAGAACTCTTGTTACGTTTTAGAATGGCAATTCCTAAATCTTTCAAATTCTTCAAGGGTAGAAAAGCCATTAAATTGATATTCATTCGATTCAGCCACTGCCCATCGAATGAATGATACAATACATTCAACCGAAATTTTCATTCGATTATGTATAGTGACTGAACACAAAAAAGCACTACCGAACGGCATGGAAACTCATTCAGTCGATTCATTCGACTGAATGAAGCATCCGAACGGGGTCATAGTCTACTATTGAAAAATAACACTCTGTAAATCAATGTAAACCAAACAAGCTAAATTATATTTAAGAGTCTTTTCTTTTGTTTTCTTCTTGGACAATTTGTCTAGCAGCGATCTCTCGTCAACCTTCATCTCCAATAAACTCATTTTGATGAAAAATTGTTGCAACCAAAAATATTTGACATCAAGGAATGTAAAACCTTGATAAAAGTTCCTACATGAAAATTAGAATTTCACTAACATAAGTGATAATAAATGTTAATTGCTCTTACTTGAAACTCTTGGGTGAGGTCTCCTTTGATTTTTCGAGTAACCTCTTCGGTGACTTTTCGAGAAATGTCTTTGTTGAACTTTTGTACGAAATCTGGTGGGCTAATAGGAACAATTGGTTTAGATGGATTCACTTTTATTGCTTTTTGGGAAGATATGTGGATGATGAACAACCCCTCTTTTGGTGTGTTCCTACGCAACTGTTTATGGTAACATGAGAAACAAGAGTGTGCAAGATTATCGGGGTCATGAGGGAGGCTAGAAGTGGAGTATTTTGGAAAGGCTTATCCCGACTGAATTCCAACTTCGACCGGATGATGTCGCCCCTATGGGGAATCAAGTTCGAGTGAAGATGTTGGTATGCGAAGGATCCATGACAAGCTCAAATGGATCCACATCCATGATGGTAACTTTATCGTTTCTTCCGCCTACTCATAAATGATATAGGGCTTCATGATTGTGATTCACATGTATACAAGAGAATTTGGAGCATGAGGGTTCACAGACGGGTTGGAACCTTCGATTGGAAACTTATTAGAGGAGGTATCTCCGGTAACATGGAAAGGAAGCGGTGTCACCTAGCCTATGATGATAAGTGTGTACTCAGCGTCGGTCACCCGAAGTCTCTGCTACATCTCCTCAGGGACTGTAACGACACTAGAAACATGTGGATCACAATCGGTGCCCAGCGAAAAAATTAGGTACTTTTTTACTCAACCATTTGCCGGTTGGAGCAAAGGTAATTTCCTCTCCTTTGCTAATTTCAATAATTCTTGCGAATGATTTGAGGTTTTGCAGTTGCATTGTCGTGGAGTTGGAAATGGAGAAACGACAATATTTTTGGTGACAAACATTTCCATGGAGTGCGGGCCAAGTTCGTGGAGGACAAGACGTTAAAGTACATCAAATACTGAAAGTTTACTGCAAATAACCTCAATGTCAACCGTATTGTAACTCAAATCGGATGGGACCCTCCTTCAGGTGGAGTTATGAAGCTCAACACGGACGGGTCGATCCGAGGTGATGGTCATGCTACTACGGCCGGTGTTATTAGGAATAACGTGGGGGAGTAGTAACGTGGTTTCGTTTGCAATCTAGGTATATGTACGGTTCCTTTAGCGGAAGTGTGAGGCATATATCATTGGTTGAAACTTGCTTGGGAGTGTGGTGGTAGTGCTAAATTTAAATTGATTCAGGCTTCATCATCTCAAGCCAACGCAATCATCTCATACATATCTTAAAACACTGGGCTTTATATTCACGCCATCAAGGAAATTAAGAACCAACCACAAAATCAAAACTTCCCTCAAATCTGCTACATTCTTTCACAATAAAGCCTTTTGGAGCATACAAAAATTAGGCTTTTAAGTGACAGAAAGCAATCTGCTTCCTCAACAGATCAAGTTCTTACTACCAAAACCTAAATTAACAACAAAAACACTAGCTAACACCTCTAGGGGGAAAACCCAAAGCATCAATCTGCTTTCTATGATGATCTAGAAAACAAATAGATTAAGGTCCAATTTCCTTAAATGTACCAATTTCTCGACCCCTTTTGAAACCGAGATCTGTATCCACCTAAAATACCAGAACAATGCCGAGGAAGACGAGTGTGAATATACTAAATGAATGGCCGCTGATGACTTCGCGAGAAGCTGCCGAGTTTGTGCTGTTTGAATCCAGAAACGTCGAACCCCCATTTGCCAATGTCCCGTTAGCCGCAGAACTACACATTCAAAGTGAGTTATAAGCATCACATTTGTGCAAGATCATAATAATGTATTCAAAGCTAAGTCATTCATGATTATTACCTTCCTGGAAATACACAAGAACCATGGCCTGCAACATTCAACAACAGCAGAGGTTAAATTAGGCCAACAAATTTACCACTTACTTAATCCACAACACAGAAGAACATTTACTTGGATTTGTGGAGGTAATTTCAGCTACTCCATTGAAATCACAGCTATCAGGAGTCTTCCCCATCATGTGAAAGTAAGTATCAAAGGCGTAAGTAGCGTGAGCCGTCACGCTATCCGGATCATAGCAAGACTGGCCTTGCAAGAGAACCGAGCAATTAACCTTCCCAGGTCCACAAGCCCAATCTAAAGCAGCCTGCAACAGTTTCTTATCAGCATCATCTCTTGCAGCACAGTAAGTATTATTCGAAGTGTCATTAGCCAACATAGATCCCGCGTCTGTAAGACGGAGAATATAGATTGGCTTCCCATTATCATCAAACAATCCCCAATTCTGCTCAGAAACAGGTCCGGATTTCGTATCCTCATTGTACAGCTCGTAAATGTAAGTACTAACAGCTATATTCGGGTGCTTGGGTGTTCCGGTTTTGTTCAAAACATGCTTGATCAAATTACTGTTATATGTATTAGCATTCTCCAATGTAGCATCCGGCTCATTAGCATCGCCTTTCGAAGGCCAACCGGATTCTGTTACCATAACCGGAATGTTGGTGAAGTTAAGATCAGCCATGGCGAAATAGGCGGCGTCAATCATTGCATCAAAGACATTTGTGTAGTGAAGGAGTGTGTTGGAATCAACTGCTTCCTTGTTAGCCGGGAGGGGTTCGAAAAGAGCGTAATCCAACGGAATTACGCCATTCGAGTTCATATAGTCATAGTAAGGGTAAATGTTGAGCATAAGAGGCGAACCAGTAGACTGTAGGAACTTAAGCATGGGGATGACGACAGAGTTCCATGAATGGTTGAAAAAAGCTTGAGAAGGCGGGAAAGAATCGAGGATAATGGAGGATGCGAGTGGAGAAGAGACTTTAATCTTTGAATTAAGATTCGATGCGACGAGTGCAGAATTGATGAATGTTAGGGCTTTGTTAAGGATAGAGGCGGCGTTAGGGAGAGTGGTTAAGACCTCTGAACCGACACAAATGGTGGTTATGTTGGTGGCCGGAAAATGAGCCACCACATTCTGAGCAACCCAATTGGCAGCAGTGGCGTTGGATTGACCAATGCCGAGGAGTTGATCGTTTGGGACTGAAACGGCGACTTGGATGCCGGTGTTTGCTAAGGCGAGGAGCATTGCTCTGTCGGCGTCGTAGAGGCGGACATGGCGGATACGCTGCGTTTTGAGAAGAGCTACTACTTGAGTCGGATGTGGCATGTCGGAAAGATCTGTTCCGATATTAACACCCACAAATACATCTGCAGAACAAAGATTCAAAATCGCAAAACCCTAAGTTCATCTGAAACAAGAACAAAACTTTATCAAAATCACCCAAAGATGAAAACTTTACCTTGAGCAGAAACGAGAGAAAGAAGAGAGAATAGAACCAAGAGAGGAAGAGCCATGGAAATGACTCAAATGAGGTATCAGCTCCAAGCTCGAAACCCAGAAGCAGAAATGGCGATAATTTGTGGGTTGAAGGGAAAGGTAATGAGAGTAGAGGGCTAATTAAATGCTTAATTTAGTGATGACACGAATCTCGAGTGTCAGAAGATCAACGGTGAGAAAATCATCAGATTTTTGTTGCAAAGATGCAATCTTTCTGTTTGGAGTCTGGATAATAGCCGTTGTAATGAGACGTATACTAGAGTCCCATTCAAACCCTCGTTTTTGTCAGTTGTGTCGCGGTTGGGAAAAAATATAAAGTAACTCGTGTGCTTACCTAACAAAAATGTATAATAATGGATCGATATTTGAACATCGAGTTACCTAACAAAAATATATAAATGGATCGACTTTAGAACATCACGTGGTCGGGTTACAAGTATTCTTAACTACTCAATCCTAAGTATGTTTGTCGAGTTTGAGTTTTTGATTGTACACTAACACTTTTTCAGCATGGAGAATATATTTGCCGTATAAAAAAGATAATTAACGAATAGAGTTTATATATGTATAACACTTTAATTCTTGTTTATGATGAATTATTTTTTTTAAAAATTTATAGAAAAAACGGCTTATGTAATTTTTTTCAGTAAATTTAATCACCATTAGTCATTTTTTAAATATATATATTTATGTTAGGTGACTAGGCTTTTGTTCAGGTACGGTTCAATTAATGCGGTACGGCCGTGCGGCCGTACGTTACACGTGTCCCGGAAAAAAAAAATCTGAATGAAAATTTGTTTGAACTAACATGTTATAATTTATGCACTATTCTCCTATAAACTTTGAACTGTTTCCATATAATCCATGAACTATTACTATTTAATATATGATATCAAATTATTTATAAATTAATCGTTTATATGTGATGAACTATTCAATTGTAATTCATGAACTATCATTTTATAAGTTATGCAATATCCTTTATAAATTTTGCACTTTGAACTATTCTATTATAATTCATGAACTATTCTATTATAATTCATGAATTATCATCTAATAAGTTTTGAACTATTACTTTCACTCCTTTTATAAATTTTGCACTTTGAAAACTATTCTATTATAATTCATGAACTATTCTATTATAATTCATGAACTATCACATAATAAGTTTTGAACTATTACTTTCACTCCTTTATAAATTCTGCACTATGAATTATTCTATTATAATTCATGAACTATCCTTTTAGAAGCTATGAACTATTCTTTAATAAGTTTTGAACAATTACTTTCATTCCTTTATAAAATTTGCACTATGAACTATTCAATTATAATTCATGAACTGTCCTTTTTTATAAGTTATATACTATTCCATAATAAGTTTTGAACTATTACTTTCACTCATTTTAAAAAAATAATAATAATAAATTTTGGGACACGTGTCGGGCGTACGTTCAGCCGCACGCCCGTACCAGAATAATGTGTCTTACCTGAACAGTACCATTATATATTTTGTAGTGAATAATAATTTTAGTATATAATGGAAATACAGTAATTTAGCAAATTAAATCATATTTTATAGTAGATTTATTATAGTAAGAATTTTTAAGCATAGTCCCAAAATATATTTAATAATTTTAATAATAAAGTAACTTGTTTTCATAAAAATATCGATAAAAATAATTATTTCATAGCCAATAACAACAAATTAAATTATAAAAGACCAAAATTTAAAATAGGTTGTTTAAACAAATAAAACTTTAGAACTTTTCACTAAAATGAAATTTCATTTTTAAGTTAGATTTTGGAAGAAGAAAAATAAAAAAAATTAATTTGATTAATTAATTGGGCTAATTTTGTCAAATAATTTAGTATTTAGCTAGAAAATAATTATGAATAGTTCTTTTCACAATTCATAATATAAGGTGATTTTACTTTATTAAACTATAATATATGATTTGTTATAAAACAAAATTTCAATTGGTAGCTTTTTTCGAAAACTCGTGAATAAATGATATATTAAAAAATTCTGATTTATTTTACTTTTGAATGAATCGAATGATTTTACTTTTCACAATTCATAACACAACCTTTGTTGCTGTTGTGGAAGGTGACACGAACTTTTAAAATTGCGGAAAAAACACGAACTATATGGGGTGTTGCACTTTTTAGCACCGGTAGTTAATCCATTAAAACAGTATTAGACATTTTATAATTTGTTATAGTTTGGTAAGATATAAATTTAAAAAAGGAAACCAAATAATGAAAAAAAAATATAATATACGTTTTATTTTGATAGGATAAATTTTTAGAAAGGAAAACAAATAATAAAAATTTATAATTTATTTGTAGTAAATTACTTAAATTACATAAACTATAAATTATAAAATTAAAATAGATTTTTTGTGCTTTCCTTTTTTCTTTCTTTTTATATGAAATATAAATATCAAACATAAAAAAATATTTATGACCTATAAAAAAAGCTTAAAAAAGATTTTTTTTTCATTTTATAATTTGTAGCTTATATAATTTAAGTAATTTGTTGTAAAAAAGTATACATTTTCATTATATGTTTTTCTATTTTAAATTTTTATCCTACCAACTTATAAAATTTATAAAAATTTTTTTACTTATTATAGATTTTTTCCTTATGTAAAACATAAAGCTATTTTTATTTTTTTTTACACATTTTCACTATTTTTCAAAAATTTATATCTTACCAAACTATAACAAACTATAAAAGGTCCAACATTTTTTTAATGGACTAACTACTGGGGCTAAAAAGTGCAACACCCCCAATAGTTCATGTTTTTTTCCGCAATTTTAAAAGTTCGTGTCACCTTCCGCAACAGTAGTAAAGGTTGTGTCATTTACAGCATTTTTGCCTATATTCTATTATAAACTATTTTTGAGATTTATTAAGGATTGTTATGTTGCTTTGCCTTTTCATGTGTAGCCTTTGTTCTAATGATCTACTTCTAGGTTATTTCATTTTTCTAGTTACTCCATACCACATAAAAAGCAAACATAACTATTCCCAATGATATTAAAATTTTAATATCGTAACAATACCATTGTTTATATATAAAAGAATAAATTTTGAAATAGGATCCAGATTGGGCAAAGTGAGATGAGTGGTTTTGTTAGTGTTTGGATTAGTTTAGTAATAAACATAAAGTTATGGAAAACGAAGGTGACCCATAAGGAATTATTATTAAAATAATAGTCATTAGTGTAATTTGTATATGGTTAATGGTTATGGGCCCAAGCCAACCCGGATAAAGAACCCCTGAAAAGGAGCCGGTCTAGGAAAGAACCGGAGTACGGATCCATGCATGTCTTTTACCCTCTTGTCCTTGTCTTAGTTGGCTGCCCAACGGTCACATATGACTCCTTCCCTTTGTTTTCTTCCCCGGTCTACATTTGCTCTTTCATAAAATGTTTCTAGTGTTAACTCGTTTGGTTTTAGCCGACCGTCGGTCCGTCACATAAATAAAGTGATTTGTTACGACTGGTAACACAGACCAAGGTACCAAAAGACGCATACAGACTCATCTGGGAATAGCTGGTACTATTAGTCTCGAACAACACCTTGGATGCCTTATTATTAATGGAAGGGTTAATAAAGAGATTTTTAACTCCGTAATTATGAAAACCAAACAACAACTAACAAGATGGAAGTCATCGACCTTGTCTCAAGAAGGAAGGATAAAATTAATTAAAGTCAATCTTAATGCCAAACCAAGTTACTTAATGTAGACATTTATGTTACCTACAAGTATTCATAATGAACTAGACAAACTTAATAGACTTTTCTTTTGGAATAAAGGACCCAATTTTCACCCATTGATTAGTTGGGACAAAATATGTAAACTAAGATCATTAGGGGGAACCGGTATTAGAAAATCAGAAGATATGAATAAAGCGTTACAAATAAAACTTATGTGGAAAATAATGGCAGAACCAGAAATCATTTCGGTTAAAATTGTTAATGAAAAATACCTTAAAGGAAACTGTCTATGGAACTACCAATGTGGATCGAATGCCTCATGGAAATGGAAGAATTTAACTAAACTTAGAAAAGATCTAGATAAAGGACTCCGATGGAGAGTTGAGGATGGAAACACTATAAGATTATGGAAGGATAAATGGCTTATGGAAAAACCACTCATTGACCTAGCAAATGATACAATTCTGGATAACCCGATGGAATTTGTTTCAAAGTTTATTAGTAATAAGAATTGGAATCATCAATTGTTAGACCAACTAAACAAGATTTTGCCTAATGATATTATCGATAGAATAAAAAAATATTATCTTCCTATTAATGATATCAAGGATAGGCTATATTGGTCCGGGAACGAAGAATGATGATATTCGACTAAATCAGGTATAGAGTTAATCCAAAAACAAAAAATGGGAGTCACAATGGATAAAACGTGGATATGGAAAATGGATGTCACGTTGAAAATTAAAAACTTTATATAGAAATTAGCTTTAGACGGCCTCTCAACAAAACATAACCTCGATAGACAAAAAGTCCCTATTGTTATGCATTGTGAACTATGCAACCATCACACAGAAAGCGCAAAGCACCTCTTTTTTCAGTGTCCCGCTTTGGAAATGGCTATTGATGAATGTAACATTACAACCATTTATAAAATTGTGACATTGAAAGTAAGGGCATTATAGAGGCACTTGTTGACCTCAAAGAGAAATTGTCAACATCCGAGTTTAATCTACTGGTGTAACACCCCGAATCCGCGGGACTCGGGATGCCACATTGGGCTAGGATCTCACAATGGATCCTGACCCTAACTTGACAACAAGTTCACTGGACCTTACAACATGGCACTGACAGATATAAAACAAATACATAAAACGGCATAAACAGTATAACATAAAGGTAAAGACAACATAGCCGAGTATGAAACGACATCCTCACATTGGAGGGAAAATAAGACATCATCCTCACGTAGGAGGGAAAACATAAACAACCCCAAAACCAACCACCTAATGTACGAGAGTCCTCGGCCTGTCACCCTGCCAGATCACCCAGTAGCGCCTAACCTGTAAACATCTACAACACGGTATGAAACCGTTAGCTAACCATACATATATGAGGTAATGCATAAGCACAAGCACAATCATGAAAGATAAACACATCAGCATGCTATCACACATTTACCCATTTATTATCTTTATATAATAACCATTCACTCAAAAACCGTATATATATATATAGATAGATGAAAGTATGTGACACGAGGACCGATACATCCCCGCCTCTGAGTACAATGTCCAGCTGTACGAGTATCGGTCACACAATCCGTGTACCCTATGGGAGTGGATTGCGCCCTTCCTGTAAACCAGTCTGGCCCGACATCAGAGAACCTCCCAGACTCCACGGCGGGATGAAAGGGAAAGGTTATCACAGCCACGCAGTGGGGCAGTCAATAGAACATAGGTCGATAAAAACGACAACTCATGCTATCATAGCAAACATATAGAGCATACACCACTCATGCAAACACCCAATATAGGGATGGTAGCTAAGTAAGTCCTACAGACTTACCTCAACCTCGTACAACCTCAACCACGATCACCTCTACACTGGAGGGACAACACGGCCTATAAACAAGGCATAAAGAGATATATCAACCTCTATTCATCAAAGGGGTCACACCTAGACCCAAAGGAATCCATAAGGATCATACTCAATCTATGAGCCTCACAACCAACTAAACCTCAATATCTCAACATAACTCACAATTCCTCAAATCTCAAGGTAGTATCTAATCAACATTCCTCAATCTCAATTTTAATCCTAATCTAATTAATTAACCTCTAATCAATTAATTAGATTTCGCCAGAATAACGTTTTGCCCGCAGGCAATTTCTAAACCTCCTGTCATCAGATTTCATCAAACAAGAACCCATAATCACCAGAATAATATAACGACCATAATGGAATTTCTCATTGTCCTATTTGACAAGCCTAAAGTCAATTTAGGCCAAATCGTAGTACGGAAAACGAATAAATTCATAACTTATTCGTTACTAACCCGATTGACGATCTGAAAGAAGATTCGGAATCACAACGACGCAGGCTACGCATGGACAACATCAAATTCATCGGAATCTGAGCGACGGAACCGTCCTGGTGACATATATGCTCGACCAGCCCTCCATATACTCGGAAATGCAGAAACTCGGTACCGTTATGAAGAGAATGAAGAGAGGAATCCAGAAACTCAAACGGAATTGAAATCGGATTAGGAACGGAGAGTAGATCTGAGTTTGAAGGTTGAGAGAAATCAGAGCTTTTACGAGAAAACGTGAAAGGAAATGAATTAATAAAGGATTTTCCGCTATTTATAGTGAAGACGATAATTATCCTTTAGTAAAGTCGATAATTATCCTTTAACCGATCCAAAGGCGGGTCGAACCTCTTTCTCCAAACTTCTCGAGATTGGAACATTAAATCTGGAATATTGTAGGGATAATTATTACACAACTGCCTCGGAAAACGTGTATTCCTAAGCCGTCTTTCTTAGCCGTTAAGAAACGAAATAGCGACTCTTTTGGCCGTTTTGCCTCTCCATGTTATTTCATATCTAGGACATATCCGATGTCCTGATCATTTCTCTCAACTGCATTTTTATTAATTGGAGTTCATAAATGCTCCAAATAACACCGGAGGGTAAAAATAATTACCCGGGGGAAAAAGTAAAAATTTCCCCAAACGTCCAAAATTACGCGAGGAATATAACGGTGGGACTCATACTCATCACTTGCGAAATCTTCGCGAGTTATATGTCAATTACTATAAACGATTAAGTTAATCAACATTAATTAGAATTCGGAAATCCTAGCTATTACATCACACACCCCTTAAAAAAAAGTTTCGTCCCGAAACTTGCAAAATCCCAAAGTCATCTCGGACCCATAAGCCGAGGTATAACTCTCACTCTCTCTATCGGAGGTATCACATCTCCGTTCAAAAGGTCATCACCTATAACAATCTATAACCTCAATGTCACCATGGAGGAATCATCAACTCCAGAAAACAGGGTCATAACGCTACCCAAAGGCGTAGAGGAATCACATCTCTCGCCATACCACATCACAAGGCATAGAGGAAGCACATCTCTAGCCCAAACATATCACAAGCATAGAGGAAATACGTCTCTAGCAAACCATAATCATATATATCGTATGGAGGAATCACATCTCGACTAAAACTATGTCCATCAAGGTAGCATGGAGGAAAGAACCATCTCCAGCTGAATCCTAATCACACTCAAATAGCATGAAGGAAAGAATCATCTCCAGCTATAAATATAATCATACTCGGGTAGCGTGGAGGAAGTAATCATCTCCAGCTATAACATACATCATGCTAGCACATCAAGATCTACTAAGATCATAAATCACATCACAACTAGCATGAAATAACACATCAAGGCATATAAGCATATAAGCACATAAGCACAACATTCATCAAGATAGCACTAAGATATACTCGTGCTCCCACAAATGGGTTTGTCCCAACATATACTCTGGATAGTTCCTCAGGACACTATCCTCAGTCTCTCACATAGCCTCTTCAGGTCTTCATCTCGATCATTATATCCTCAATATGGGAATGTCTTTCGAATGCAAGTGTTTCATATCTCATTCAAAGAATGTAATCGAATGCTCAACAAAAGTGTGGTTGGACTCAACCACCAAATCATCGTAACTCACAAGGTGTCTCGAGTCTGGTATATACTTCCTCAGTTGAGACATATGAAACACTGGGTGAATATCCTCTAATCTCAGAGGCAAAGCTAAATATCATGTTGCCTTCAAAAAACTGATCAAGATCTCAAGTAACCGACATATTGAAAACTCAGTTCCCCTTTCCATAATAACACAACTAACGTCTCAGAGCTGAGATACCTCCAGCCGGACATGAACTCTCACTTGAATTTTAGAGGTTAACACCTCTTGTCTACACACACAATCTGGCGACTATGTAGAGCCAACACTCTTCCTTTAATCATCGTTACTCGAACTATAAAATCCTGAGTCTGGTCATGTGTTATTTCCACTACTACTGCTAGATCACTTCTAGCATAAAGGTGTATGACATCTACGCCCATACAATGTTTCTCAAGGACATTCCCGAAGATAAACGTCAATCATTGTTATATAATAACTCAATAATGGAAGGTAATATAATCATCCACGTTTCCCATTCAACTTACAACTTATATTAGATTCTTAAAATCTAGATGATCCTCTTCAACTGACCCTCTGCCAAGGGGTGAAGCGTAGTCATGAAGTATAGACTCATTTTTCCAAAGCAGTCTATATCTACTATTCACAATCTCAAAGTAAAAATATCCATCTCGATCAGAAATGATCGTTCTCGGTATACCATGGAGTCTCACTATCTGTCTAGTGTACTCCTCAGCCAATTCATTCACTAGCCACGTCCTTCTGATAGAAATGAAACGTGCCGGTTTCATTAATCTGTTACCAACAACCCAAATAATATCAATCTTCTACTGGGTCACCATCTCATAACAAAATCCATAGAGATGTCCTCCCAAATTCTACTACTACATTGGTAGTGGGTGGGGCCTATCTCTAGATCGGAAATACTCTATCTGGACCTGCTGACAGGTCACACACTGTATCACAAATCTAGTTATATCGGCTTCATACAATATAATCGTTTCATCTCATGGTACATCGTACTCGTACCTGAATGTACTGAATAAGGCATACAGTGGGTATACCGTAATATTCTCTGTCTCCATCTGCATCAGCAGGTACACAAAAGCAGTCATGACTCTTCATCAATCCATCTACTCCCATGGAGAACTATGGTGCCTCAATACTAGACATCCTTGCTCTAAACCTTGTCAAGGCCGGGCAAGTCTCCTGCTTCTGTTGGACCTCATCCAACAGACCAGTTAGAACCTATGAGGTATAACTGGGTATCCTCATCAAGGAACTGATTGTCCAACTCTAGCCAAGCTAGATCTCTCTGAAGCTGAGGCTGAACTATCAGTCTCACAATCATCTTCTCTTGGAGCGTCTTTCCATTCAAGTTATCGGCGACAACGTTCAACTTCTCTGAATGATATGGAATCTTCAAGTCAAAGTCTTGATCAACTTAAGCTCTTAACACTGGCGGTTATTTAACCCCTGTTGCATAAAATATACTTCAGATTTCTATGATCTATAGAAATTTGACATAAAGATCACACTAGTAAGGTCTTCAAAACTTAAAGGCCTAAAATACCACTACTAACTCTAAATCATGAGTTGGGTAGTTCTCATCATACGTTCTTAGCTATAAACACACATATCAATAACCCTACTCCTTTGTAGTAAAACACATCTCAAACTTAGCTGGGATATATCACCGTAAATCACGGGATACCAAAAATCTTCTCACTAAAACAGAATGGAAGCAGAGGTCAAATGCCTCCTCAACTCTTCAGAACTTAGACACACTGCTTTCATCACGTAGTTATGGTGGTATTCTCAAAAGACTCGCAAATGAATACGTAATCATATAAAATCCTTCCTCAAAGCATTGGTAGCAATCTGATGAGCCGAGAAAACTACGTATTCCTTAATGTTCATCAATGAAGTCCACCACCAACTAATCAAGGAAGTCGATGAAGATACTGTTCATCAACTCCATAAAAACTACTAAAACATCTGTCAACCCAAATGACATCACTACAAACTCGTAGTGTCCATAACGGGTATGTGATGCTATCTCATACACATGCTGCTCTCTCATCCATGACTAGGGATATCTTGAGCACAAAGAAATCCTGAAAACACAATTGCTTCTTGAAGCTAACTCATCAGGTCGTCAATACGGAACATGGAACCCACTAGGGTAAACCCGTTTCAATCAACTTTTCAAGTTATCAGTACAATATCTCAACAAGCACCATATAGTGTGGCTTTCCCATTCAATCTTGTATCATACTTCAACTCGATAACAATGTCCACACTCCGCTGAGGTGGCAACTAGACGGTTCAATAACACGTCTATAAACTCATAAACAACAAGAATACCTTCCATTGTTGGACTATCTCGCTCCTTCATGGTATAACACTAGAAGGCGTCATATCCCTCTTCTATCAGTTCGCTGCTCGTACAGTCCTGATGACAAACCTGTCTCTTCAAAGGTCTTAACCTTAGAAGACCTCTATTATTTTACCATCTCAGTAAAGACTATAATAGCCTTACTATTAATATCTAACACCGCATGATATCTATTCATCCAATCCATACACATAATGACTTCCTCATGCACCTACGGCATGACAAAGAAGTCTACAAGCCATACACAAGTCCCGGAATAAGGGAACAACCACATATCTCGCGGGTACCTCAGACCCCTAGCTGGTAATCCTGTAAAGGAAAGTCCACCTTCTACTATATATCAAAGATCAACCATTAACGCATGCATCGAAAGACAAGAAGTGCATAGCACTCATAACAAACAAAACTCCACTAGGTAAACCATTAACGAGAATGGTACCTGTAACAGCTAACTCCCGTAGCTCCACTACATATCATTACTCAATCTCGGATCTATGCTCCTCAAGTATCACTGAGGTCCTCACTATAGCCTCCACTTCCACTCTTTCAACACTGGAAAGAGGAAGGTCTTGCTGGGAAGAAACACTACCTTGCTGACAGAAAGGGGCCAGATGGCCTAGTTCACCACAGATGAACAAGCTATCGGTGCCAAAGGACACTCAGAACGCAAATGATCTGGATAGCCACAATTGTAACATAATTATCTCATTCTTGCAACCTGTGCAATTGAAGGGTAACTCGACCTTCATCGTCCACCTGGAATGATCTCACTCTTGAAGGGAACTTGTAAAGGCAATGCCTTGCCCTGTCGACAAAACTTCGCTCTATGCCCTGCTTTACCACACGTAAAGCATATGATGGGCGCCTTTGGGCACACAGCTCGCCAGTGTCCCAACTTCCACGCAATGAAAACACTGTAGTTCCTTGCTAGTCATCTTCATGGCCAAAGGATCACTAGATTGTCCTGATATTGGACTTGGTTCACCATTCATCATCTTTGCTTCTCCACTAACTGATTCAATCCGTTGCTTCTTCTCTGATCCAGAAGCTTCAGTTGATCTCACAGATGTTGGTAAATCCGGTGTAGATCTACCCGCTATCACCGCTTCATATACTTGTTACATATATTCTTGAAACTCGGATCTACTCATGGAGAAACGATCAGCCTCTTCAAACTAGTTCTCTACCATAGGCGAAACAACAGCGGAAACTGGTCCCTGACTTATCACTACTGGAGGAAGAGGGGGTGTACCCCTACCTCATCCCACTACAGATACTGCTCTAGTCTGAGTCATCTGTAGGATATACGCACCTAATCTTATAAGGCTATATATATGCCATAGGTATCGATATATATATATAATACATCCACATAATCCATAGTAAACACAAATATATATACATATCTACGCTGCAGAGATCCATGGCAGAGGTGACGACTTCTCGTACATTCTATCCCAAAACTACACTTAAAACCAAAACCTTTGAAAACATCAGATCCCATGTGGGCTCTGTTTATTTTACCTATCAAACCTCATTGCAGGTAACAAGTGCCATTGTTGTCAACCTGGGCTCTGATACCAACTCTGTAACACCCCGAATCCGCGGGACTCGGGATGCCACATTGGGCTAGGATCTCACAATGGATCCTGACCCTAACTTGACAACAAGTTCACTGGACCTTACAACATGGCACTGACAGATATAAAACAAATACATAAAACGGCATAAACAGTATAACATAAAGGTAAAGACAACATAGCCGAGTATGAAACGACATCCTCACATTGGAGGGAAAATAAGACATCATCCTCACGTAGGAGGGAAAACATAAACAACCCCAAAACCAACCACCTAATGTACGAGAGTCCTCGGCCTGTCACCCTGCCAGATCACCCAGTAGCGCCTAACCTGTAAACATCTACAACACGGTATGAAACCGTTAGCTAACCATACATATATGAGGTAATGCATAAGCACAAGCACAATCATGAAAGATAAACACATCAGCATGCTATCACACATTTACCCATTTATTATCTTTATATAATAACCATTCACTCAAAAACCGTATATATATATATAGATAGATGAAAGTATGTGACACGAGGACCGATACATCCCCGCCTCTGAGTACAATGTCCAGCTGTACGAGTATCGGTCACACAATCCGTGTACCCTATGGGAGTGGATTGCGCCCTTCCTGTAAACCAGTCTGGCCCGACATCAGAGAACCTCCCAGACTCCACGGCGGGATGAAAGGGAAAGGTTATCACAGCCACGCAGTGGGGCAGTCAATAGAACATAGGTCGATAAAAACGACAACTCATGCTATCATAGCAAACATATAGAGCATACACCACTCATGCAAACACCCAATATAGGGATGGTAGCTAAGTAAGTCCTACAGACTTACCTCAACCTCGTACAACCTCAACCACGATCACCTCTACACTGGAGGGACAACACGGCCTATAAACAAGGCATAAAGAGATATATCAACCTCTATTCATCAAAGGGGTCACACCTAGACCCAAAGGAATCCATAAGGATCATACTCAATCTATGAGCCTCACAACCAACTAAACCTCAATATCTCAACATAACTCACAATTCCTCAAATCTCAAGGTAGTATCTAATCAACATTCCTCAATCTCAATTTTAATCCTAATCTAATTAATTAACCTCTAATCAATTAATTAGATTTCGCCAGAATAACGTTTTGCCCGCAGGCAATTTCTAAACCTCCTGTCATCAGATTTCATCAAACAAGAACCCATAATCACCAGAATAATATAACGACCATAATGGAATTTCTCATTGTCCTATTTGACAAGCCTAAAGTCAATTTAGGCCAAATCGTAGTACGGAAAACGAATAAATTCATAACTTATTCGTTACTAACCCGATTGACGATCTGAAAGAAGATTCGGAATCACAACGACGCAGGCTACGCATGGACAACATCAAATTCATCGGAATCTGAGCGACGGAACCGTCCTGGTGACATATATGCTCGACCAGCCCTCCATATACTCGGAAATGCAGAAACTCGGTACCGTTATGAAGAGAATGAAGAGAGGAATCCAGAAACTCAAACGGAATTGAAATCGGATTAGGAACGGAGAGTAGATCTGAGTTTGAAGGTTGAGAGAAATCAGAGCTTTTACGAGAAAACGTGAAAGGAAATGAATTAATAAAGGATTTTCCGCTATTTATAGTGAAGACGATAATTATCCTTTAGTAAAGTCGATAATTATCCTTTAACCGATCCAAAGGCGGGTCGAACCTCTTTCTCCAAACTTCTCGAGATTGGAACATTAAATCTGGAATATTGTAGGGATAATTATTACACAACTGCCTCGGAAAACGTGTATTCCTAAGCCGTCTTTCTTAGCCGTTAAGAAACGAAATAGCGACTCTTTTGGCCGTTTTGCCTCTCCATGTTATTTCATATCTAGGACATATCCGATGTCCTGATCATTTCTCTCAACTGCATTTTTATTAATTGGAGTTCATAAATGCTCCAAATAACACCGGAGGGTAAAAATAATTACCCGGGGGAAAAAGTAAAAATTTCCCCAAACGTCCAAAATTACGCGAGGAATATAACGGTGGGACTCATACTCATCACTTGCGAAATCTTCGCGAGTTATATGTCAATTACTATAAACGATTAAGTTAATCAACATTAATTAGAATTCGGAAATCCTAGCTATTACAACTGGTCACCATCTGTTGGTACTTGTGGATGGCTAGGAACCAATTCATTTTCAACAAAACTAAAATCCCACAAAGTTTTAAAACACAAGCTTTAAACCAATTAGAGGTGTGGTATCAGGCGAATAAGAATCAAAAGAATATTAGTACATTAAGCAAAAAGGCGAGAAGAAAGAAGAAAAATTTGAAATGGGAAAGACCAGTAGAAGGGAGTAAAAAACTTAATTTTGATGCATCTCAGCGTGATACAAACCATTTCTCTTTTGGTTTATCATCAAAGATCATTGTGCCATTCCAATTGCAATGGGTAGCGGTACATGTAACGCAAATTCTGTTTTGGAAGCAGAAGCAATTGCGTTACGAATGGGCCTACAAAAGGCAAGTTTGAGAAAGGTTTTCCAATGATCCATATTGAAGGGGATAATTTGGTTCTAATCAATTCGGTTAAGCCAATTTGGAAACCATCATGGGAGCTTGACTTGATTATTAATGATATATCATATCTTATCTCAAGTTTCTCACATTCCAAGATCTAGCATATTTATAGGGAAGTTAACAGGGTTGTGGACAGGATTGCTATGCACGGACACTTGGTCAAATTGGACGTCATGCGATCCCTGAGATGTTCGTCACCTCATCCGTATGGTAGCTTTAGGTCGATTGGTGTCTCGAAATTGATCCGCCTAATTGTTTACCTATGTATAAAAAAAAAGTGATTGTTACGACAATCACACTCATTGTTGAAACAACAATTTTTATCTGTTTGTTTTATCCGATTTTTATTTGATATTTGACGATTTTGAAATTTTCAAAGGTTAGAAAAAACGAATTCGGTTCCGGTGAAGTTGAGCATGAAGTTAGATGTTTATTAGTCTAGTCATTGATTAAAATTAATGGTTGATATGATTGTATTGGTTAAGTTATAAAAAGTACTTCCTCCTGTCATTAAAATTGATTAAAAAAATTATAGTTTTTGTGATAATAATTTTTGAATTGTCAAAATTGATAAAAAAAAAAATTTATATTAATTGATCAATTATGATACGCAAGTTAAGATTTTATTTTATAAAATTATGGTTTTTTAATAACTTTTTTTAATAAGTGTGTTAATGGCTATAAAAATTTTTTTGTTATGATTGGAAGTATTATTTTGATTGACAAATGTACAAGTTAAGATTTTATTTAAACACAAAATATGATATCCTTAATAGATATGAAGCTTCTAATTTATAAATTTCTTTACAACTCTACTAAAGCTAACGGATTATTAATGTCCTAACGATTAATATTAATTGTTCAATATAAAACATTATATATAACCACACTAAATTATTTCGGTGAGGCTAGTTGAACTGGATCACCGAGACCCTTAAGATAGAAGTGCTATCTAAGTAACCTTAGCATATAGGTTTTCACAATCGTCAAACTTCAATCATATGTTAATGTTAAAGATTGTACTCGTCAAATAATCCTCAATTATTGTTAAACGAGTTCCGTAATCGTTAAGTTAATCTCATTCATTTTGAGGTAATCATATGATATGTCGTTCGATGTTATTAAAACCGAACCACCTTCTAAAATCTCACTCGCTAGTCTTACTTAAAGACTAACCAACCGTTTCCTCATAGTTGGCTAATGTTGTTGTAGTTTCTGACACAAAAATAGGCCATTAATTGACATGTAAGAAGATCGCAAGGATGTTGCCCGTGCTCGGCTCTACTTATCCCTTTCAACTACCGTCTTAATTTGTTAGTCTTTGTATTAGGGATAAACAATTTCAATAAAGTTATGTTTACACTTTCGGTAATGTTTGAGACGGTTTGATTGGTCTTTGATCGACAAATTTGTAAGATGCTCTAAAGTTAAATGTGCAAGTTTTTACGTTGATGCCTTAGACAAACAATTATTTCATAGACAAATAATAACAAATTATATCATAAAAAAAATATTAAAATAGGGTGTTTACACAAATAAAGTTTAGAACTGTTCACTTAAATGAATCTCATTTTAAAGTTATATATTTGGGGGAAAATTATAACAAAAATATTAATTCTTAATTGATTAATTAGGCTAATTTTGTCAAATAACGAGTTTTTATGTTTATTTATTCATTTATAATTTTACGTTTTTATCATTTTCGTTAACCCAAACACTCGTCAAGCTTATATCACCACGTATTTTAGTTATTCAATCAACCAACAATAAACTTCAACTTCAATAAACTCGGACCTCTCAAACTGACAGATGAAATATAGAATAAGGGCCTGTTCGGTAGCCCCTATTTAGTCAAATGAATCAACTGAATGAGAAACCACTCTGTTCGGTTGGGATTTTGGACAAGAATTCAGTTGAATGAATGAATTGAAAAAAGGGAATGAACCACTCTCTTCGGTTGGGATTTTAAAAAGTGTTATTTTCGTGGTTGTAGTCCTCCATAGGCTGCGTAGAGAGTTGTATTTGCACATATCTTTGTTCACGCCGACAACGAACAACGCCTGGCACCTGTCGGCGTACAAAATCGTCTTCAAATAGTGAGGAATAAAGCGAAATTGATTTCACCCCGTCAAATTTTTTTGTTCCTCCGCTAGATGGAAATCTCCATTCTTGGTGTCAACATACAACTCTCTACGCAACCTATGGAGGACTACAACCACGGAATTGAAGAGAATATAATCGACAATGCGGTTGTGTATTCCTTGTGTTCTTCGTTGTTGTGAGACACGACTTCCCATAAGAATTGGGTTCTATCACAGTTAAACACTTCAATTTTCATGATCGATTGTGAAGATCGATTGAGCGAGAATATGAGATTATTGAGTGTGGGTAATGGGTTTAATAGGAGCAATAGATCTAAACGAACATGAAAGCCCATTTTGGTAATGAATCGAGTGTACAAATTGGCTTCTACTTGATTTTTACTTTTACTAAAATTTAAAAATAACACTTTTTAAAATTCCATTTTGGTAAATTAACACCTAATTCGTCTCGTTCATTCCTATCTTAAACGAACATGAAAACAAGACAATTCGTTTTATTCCATTCACTTCCAGTCTCATTTTTCAGTTCCAGTTCCATTCGGTATCTCAATATACCAAATAGGCCCTAAGATATTCATAAGCTTTGATGCACCTTGAGTGCATTCAACAAGCCCATTTTAAGGGGTTATTCTGATCAATATTATTTTGGGGATTATTTGACCAAAATTTTCATCCTCCAACACATAGATTATTAATTATTGAAAATAATAATCCCCGAAATAATATGGAGAAAGTACTGAACCGACCCCTTGTATTTATAGTTTTCTTATCATCATCTTTCAAGACCAATGAATATAATTATGGTTGTAGACAACATTCAAATTTAACGGCTATATTATGAACTTGGGCATCGATGTCAAAGTTAATATCTTTGACCGCCACACCCATCCTAAAACCTTCTTTTGATAATGGAAAACGGTTAGTTTGGTGTGCCTTCTAGAGGCATTCCAACCTAAAGCATCTTTCTGGATGAGAACGAAAAGTTATGGATCATCAGAAAACGGTTAGTTTGTCAATCAATCAACAACACTATTGATTTATGTGAAAACATGCATGTTTTTAACTTCAGTTGTGTTTGACATACTTTGCAAAAACACTATTGTTAGTGTTCAATAGTGTTTTGGGGAAACACTAGTGTTAAGTATTTTTAAACCTTAACGGGTGTTTGACTGGATTGACAATTACACTAGTTTGTCCATAAGCAGCATACTCAACATATCTCTCGCCCTTACCATATGCCCTTTGCCCTCATTTCCTTCACCCTAAGCACTCATTTCCTTCACCCTAAGCACTCATTTTTAGTGTGAATTGGTGAAGATCGATTTCGATCGAGTCAAGTATTCAGATCGTTTGTGCTCTCTTCTACTTCGTTCGTTTCTCACCCTGTTGATTCTTCTGGTTTGTGCCGATTCGGTGGAAAAAACTCGAAACCCACCCCCGCAGGCCAATTCCGCACGCCCTTATAACTCGAAATTGAACGTCTCCTCTAATTGTTGGCCGAGTCTTTCAACGAGGACATGGTTGGGCCTTTTCGTTATTTCAATTTGCCAAGCTTTTTGGTCAATAACTATGTAATAACTGAAAAAAAAATTTCCGATAGATTACAAGTCAAACCAAACTTAGGGTCATGGTTATTACTCCCATGATCATTATCTTATATATATATCCCACCTCCTTATCTTCTTATATGATACTTAGATCAAAATTCTTAGCATTTGATCATTTTATGTAAGTATGATTATCACCTATCTTTTTGTTTTATGTGAGATTTAATCACATATATCTCACAAAAAATTTCCACGAGTAGTTGTTTAGAGGCAAAGCAGCCCATGTGGAAAATTTCAGATTGGGCCTTGGGCCATCATGAAGTTGAGTTTGACCCATTAAGCTTAACCCTACATTGAACCCTCCTAACGTGTCTTCAATTGTCTTCTCACGCTTCACGCATCTCTCTCTCCTCCAGCTGGACCGTGCCATGTATTGAGTAACAGTCAGGATCGATATCTCTCACCTTACAATCGAAATTTGTGACTATAGGAGATCCTCCCCTTTAACGCTCAATCTACTCCTTGTACCCAGAACCCTAGCCGCCTTCTTTCAGCCCCCTTATGCACGCAACCTTCCTCTTGCTCACGTCTCCTCGCTCTTTTACGTAAACCAGGGACCTCGCTGGCGGCACGTATGACTTCTTCTCCTCCCCTTCTGCACAGTCGACGCCAAGCCACGTAGCAACAGCCGTCCTCCTCATGCCACCGACTTCACACCAAACGCAGTGAGGGCGACTTGGCTCGCTTCTACAGGAAACAACCGGCCTCCTTCATCACCATCAACCCGGTCCCACGCACAACAGTGGGCGAGCCTGATCGACATCTCTTCCCCTTGTCGTCGTTGGTCATACAACCTCACCACTGTCACGTACGCGGACGTCCATAATGAACGGTTATATTCACTAGAATAGGTCAAATTAATCTCACTAATATTAGGCTAATTAGTTACTATTTTATGTGAATTGCGTCCTTACTCTTCTCCACTAATCCTGATGTATAGGGAAACTGGTGATCTCCTTTGTAATATATATATTGTACATCTGCAGAGTAATTGCGAATATACAGAGATTTTCACACCTTGATTCTTATCTTACATGGTATCAGAGATATAATCAATTTTTTTTCCTCTGTCATTTCTTCTCACACGATTCCGATGGCCAATCCCATCGCCATCCAACACCTTCTTGCCGCTGCTGATGGCTCCTCCCCACATCTCAATTTTCAAATTCCTTCTATTAGCATCAAACTCGACAGGGACAATTACTCCTTGTGGAAAACCACCATTGTTTCCGCCCTAGAGACCTTCGATTTAGAGTCCTTCGCCCTCGACCCGGCACCACCCTTGACAACTATTCCCAACCCAGTCACAGAGGGTGAGACCATCCCCAATCCGGAATTCACAAAGTGGAAAAAGAAGGATTGGTTTGTTCTTCTTTGGATCAAATCCACTCTATCTGAGAGAGCTTTGTCATCCGTTGCTCGCTCCACTTCCTCTCACATGGCCTGGCTCACTCTCGAGCGGAACTTTCAGGTGCAATCCAAAGCTTGACGTATGTCCATCATACTCTAGCTTAGTTCATTGTTCAAAGGTGCCCTCTCCATGGTGGATTACATAGAGAAGAAGCGTGCCTTTGCGGATGCCCTAGCGGAGGACCTTCAACTTGTTTCTGATGAGGATCTAATGGGCTACATTCTCCACGGCCTCGACTCCTCCTACAACTCCTTCATCACTTCCTTCATGATGCATTCTGCAGATTTGAAGGTTGATGATCTAATTGGCCTCCTCTATCAAGAGGAAGAGAAGATCGCTCGCAACCTCACTCGTCAAGCTGCTTCTCACACCATTCCACCACCAGCAGCTTCTGAACTTCCTTCCTCTGCGAACACTGCATCTCGCTCTTATGGTCGATCATCAGCCTCCACTGGCTCCGGCTCCTCTTCCGGCTCTCGCTACCATGACTCGCGTTAGCAACGTGGCCATGATGATCAGCGTGGTCACGACAACCGCCGTAAGCGCCCTCAATGTCAGCTTTGCAACAGGCCTGGCCATGAGGCCATCGATTGTTGGCAACGTTCCAATCAAACTGACTTCCCCTCCCGGCGTCCGAATCCAAGAGATCAGCCGAGGCAAGCCCATGTTGCTGAACACACTAGCCCTTCGGTGATAGACCCTTCCTGGTACTTCGACACAGGGGCAACGGATCATGTATCTCCGGATCTTCGCAAGCTTTTCCTAGTTGATGACTATGTAGGCCCCGACAAAGTTCAAGTCGGGAACGGTAACCACTTGTCAATTTCACATATTGGGTCATGTTTAATTCATCATCTCAAATTATCTAACGTTCTTGTTGTCCCTCAACTCACAAAACACCTAATTAGTGTCCTTAAATTGTGTAGAGACAATAATGTCATGATGGAATTCTGGCCTAATTTCTGTTGTGTTAAGAATTTTCAGGGCAAAACCCTCCTCCAAGGGGCCGTTGAGAACGGACTCTATAACTTACCCTTGAAGCCATCACCCACCATGGCCCTCACCAGCACCCGCTCATCCCTTCATCGGTGGCATTGTCGACTCGGGCATCCTCATGAAGCAATTTTACGGCGTTTAATTTTGCATTTTCATCTTCCTATTTCTTCAAATAATTTTCCAGACACTTGTGGTTCTTGTCAATTAAGAAAAAGTCATCGTTTTCCCCTTCCCCCTTTGCATGTTAATTCTCCAAAACCATTTCATTTAATTTATTCCGATGTTTGGGGACCATCCCCCACTCCTTTACATGGCAACCGTTATTTCGTTTTATTTATTGATGATTGCACTAAATTTGTATGGATTTATTTTTTGTCACATAAATCACAGGTTCTTCCCACCTTTATTCAATTTCGTACTCTGATAAAAACTCAATTCGAATGTGACATCAAACATCTCCAATCCGATTGGGGTGGAGAATTTCGAAATGTATCCACGTTTTTACAATCTTGCGGTATCTCTCATCGAATATCTTGTCCCTATACCCAAGAACAAAACGTGCCGTTGAAAGACGAAATCGGATCATCGTTGAAAAAGGCCTTACACTCCTTGCCCAATCTCATCTTCCTAACGTTTTTTGGGAACATGCTTTCAAAACTGCTACCTACTTACACAATCGTACCATCTCCCCATCCCTCGCCTTCAAATCTCCTTATCAAATATTATACAACAAAATCCCGGATTTTGCTTTCCTCAAAACGTTCGGTTGTCTTTGCTATCCATTCCTCCGTCCCTATAATAATCACAAGATGGATTTTCGCTCAATTCCTTGTATTTTTATTGGTTACAGTTCGAGCCACAAAGGTTACATTTGTTTTCATAAAGAAACTTCGCGAATTTACATTGCCCGACATGTTGTTTTTAATGAAGATGTCTACCCCTATGCTACCCACCCTCTCCCTTGTACCTGCCCACCGTCCATCCCACTTGACTAACTCATTAACTCCTCTCCGTTGGGCCTTGCCTCGTCCGATGGGCCTGCTCCCTCCTTACCAACGAGTCCACTTCCCTCCCCAATTTCACCGTCACCCTCTACCACTCCACGCTATCAAAACCCTACCATCTCCTCTCAGGCCAAACAACCTACCCCTCCTCCCTCCTATTTTCGTCCCTCAGCCCTGTCTCACCACCCTATGACCACTAGGGCTTGCACCAACACCCTCAAGCCACGAGCTCTCACCACCACTTCCTCCCCTCCAGTACTTGAGCCAAAAACTGTGGCCCAAGCCTTAAAACAAGACCGTTGGAAATTAGCAATGAAGGATGAATATGACGCTTTTATGCGTAATTGCACTTGGTCCATTGTTCCCCGCCCTCGACATACTAATCTTGTCGGTTGTAAGTGGATTTTCAGGATCAAGCGCCACCCCGATGGACAGGTTGACAGATTCAAAGCTCGCCTTGTTGCTAAAGGCTTCAGTCAAGAAGAAGGGATCAATTTTTTTGAAACTTTCAGTACAGTCATCAAGCCCACAACAATCCGTCTAGTGCTTTTCTTGGCTCTCTCGAAAGGCTGGCAAATCAAGTAATTGGATATTAATAATGCTTTTCTCAATGGTGATCTGTCAGAAGAGGTATACATGGAACAACCGAAAGGCTTCGAAGTTCCATCTCGTCCAACCCATGTATGTCGTTTACACAAGGCTCTCTACGGTCTCAAACAGGCCCCAAGGGCTTGGTTCACTAAACTAAAAACACACCTGGTCTCCAACGGCCTTCGTGCTTGCCAGTCAGACACTTCACTCATCGTTCATATCTCTCCCGCTGCCACTATATATGTCCTCGTCTATGTAGACGACCTCATCATCACCGGTGATAATCCACTCCTCATCCAACGCTTCACCAAGACCCTTCATCGCACATTTGCTCTTAAGGATCTAGGTAACCTTCATTATTTCCTTGGCCTTCAAATTACAACCACACCTACTGGTCTCTCCCTTTCTCAGCAAAACTACATTAGGGATATACTTACTAAAAGCAGTATGTTGGATTCTAAACCTATTTCCACCCCTGCTGACCCAACCACACGTCTCCAACGTGACGACAAAGCCTTCCTTGACCCATCCCTATACCGCCGCACTGTCGGCTCCCTCCAATATGCTACCATAACCCGCCCTGACATTGCCTTCGTAGTCAATAGGGTTTGCCAATATATGCACTCTCCAACCATCCTCCACTGGAAAGTTGTGAAACGTATTCTCAGGTATTTGAATGGCACCATCACTCACTGCCTTCGATTTCAAAAAACATCGGCGCCCTACTTGCTTGC
This sequence comes from Fagopyrum homotropicum, assembly GCA_033239125.1. Classification (NCBI taxonomy): domain Eukaryota; kingdom Viridiplantae; phylum Streptophyta; class Magnoliopsida; order Caryophyllales; family Polygonaceae; genus Fagopyrum; species Fagopyrum homotropicum. The sequence continues at coordinate 6,379,343 of BSWB01000001.1, read as the reverse complement.
CTATTCCGACGCGGGGTGGGTTTCAGACCTCGATGATTGTCGGTCTCAATATGGGTTCGCTATCTTTCATGGCCGGAACTTAATTAGTTGGACGTCATGAAAACAGAAAGTTGTGGCCAGATCAAGTACTGAAGTGGAGTACCGGGCCTTAGCATACACTTCAGCCGAATTACTATGGCTCCAGCAACTACTTCGTGATCTCCATGTTCCTTTTCATGAGCCTCCGCTACTTCTATGTGACAATGTTGGGGTAACGTTCATGAGCAAGAATCCTGTCATCAGCTCTAGGTCGAAGCACATACAACTGGATTTTCACTTTGTTCGTGAGCAAATTGAAGCCGGCAAACTAAAAATTAGCCATGTCTCGTCTCACGACCAACTCGCAGATGTCTTCACAAAGGCATTGAGCAAGGATCGGATTTCGTTCCTCAGGTCCAAGCTTCAAGTCCTTCCTGCCCTTGAGCTTGCTAGGGGATAGTGAACGGTTATATTCACTAGAATAGGTCAAATTAGTCTCACTAATATTAGGCTAATTAGTTACTATTTTATGTGAACTGCGTCCTTACTCTTCTCCACTAATCCTGATGTATAGGGAAACCGGTGATCTCCTCTGTAATATATATATTGTACATTTGCAGAGTAATTGTGAATATACAGAGATTTTCACACCTTGATTCTTATCTTACAGTCCAGATCCGGAAGTAACGAGTCCTCCCAACCCCGCACGAAGATGGCATCGACGAGTCCTCCAACCTCTGCACGTAGTCGACGTCGAAGGTCCTTCCTGGATTACAACTGTCGATTAAATCAACCAGGTTATTCCAAGCCTTCGGTTTCAGAGTTAGACATTTCCTTGGAGCGTATTGGTGTTCTTCGATCGAGTCTCCGTCCATAGTGGTAAGCCTCTATACATTAGTTTTGAATTATTGATGGTAGTCGTTTGAGGAGATGAGGGCGGTTAAAGCCATAAAAGTTTTCTACTGCATCGGAAGCTTGTTGGGTTAGATCCATGAGTGTAACAACTGTAGGGTGCACAGGAGACAGGTGACACAAGGTTGGGTGGGTGCTGTTAAGTGGACTAAGGTTAGAAGGGTTGAATAATATATTTTATTTAGTGGCTCCAAGAATTTATCTCATGACTCTTTCATGGATAAATGGTAGTAGTGGTTTTGTTGCTCTAGGGATTAAAACTAAGGATGGGAAAGGAATCCAGGAAATGTGGCATTGGGTTTCGAACTCTAGACCTCGTGAAATGTCTTGTGTTCTTTAGAATTTTTGTACGTATTATGGACAATGTTGAGGGCACTTTCCGATGCTTTAAAGGATCATCCACCGTTGAGTTTTTGCTAGGTGGTAGGTGGATATGTGTAGTTTGATGTATTAAAATTTGGGAACAATCTAATGGGCGGATTTAGAGTTATAAGGTCCCGAATTATGAACAATGCAGTTTTTGGCGAAGTAGGGGAAAGTCTGGAGTTTGTAACCAACTTTGAAGATTTGTGTAGGATATGTTGATGGGTGTTTTTGAGGTATCTTTGCTCCTATGAGTAGCATGCATATTATAGAAGACCTAGAGGTTTTTAATGGAATTTTTATATTTTTATTCGAGCCTCGTATTTTAAGCCAAAGTCGGACCTTAGGGACTTTTTATAAAAGTCAAGAATGTAATTAACATTTCTAAAACTTTAACAAACTTCCTTTTTAGACTGAGAGGGTGATTTTGAGTTCCAAAGAATAGTTTGGAACTTTGTTATAGAATTTTATAGAGTTTCGAGACCAGGGTTAAAATGGTCATTTACCCGTATAAGGATATTTTGGTATTTTCTTTATGATCGATTATATATCTTAGAAGTTGGGGACTTCTAAGAAAGGGGGATACATTATTGATCAATGTGCCTTGTGTGACAGGCGTTTGAGTTTCTATGGTTGCGGACCGAGTTGAGAAATTGAGAGTTGTGATTTGATTCAAGTAAGTCCTTGCGACTTACTTAGCTAGTTTCTGGATGTTGGTTGAGTGATAATAGTGGTGTGTGCGATGTGTGTTTATAATAATAACTTGATAGGACGACCGTTATTATTATATTTTTAAGGCCCAAGTGTATGTATAACGGGCCGTGACATCACTGCCCAGCTCTGCCAAGAGACTAGGAGGTTCTCTATACCCAGACCATACAGGTACAAGGTGAGATGCATCGGATCCATTCCTGGTGGTTACACGGGGGCGGAGGCGAGGTTTGGGAATCCCTCATGTCACAAAATAAGTATCATTAGTAAGAGTGAATGACTAAAATGAAGATAATAAATGGATTGCCTGAAAGCATGATGAGTGTTTACTTTTGCTATGTGTGTGTGTGCTATTATTATTCTTCTAATGTTTAGATAGCTAGCTAATGGTTATTTTGTTGTGATTTTAGATTTACCGCAGGTTAGAGCAGTAATTGAGTGATGTGGAAGTAGTGGTCAGCCGGGTCTCTGTACTCCTTAGAGTGGGGGTTTGGGTTGTTGCTTTGTTGTCATTCCCTCTTGTTAAGACATATAGTCTTTTCCGTTGTTTAATACGATAGGCTGTTAGACTTTGTTACATTCATCCTTTTAAAAATACACTTTTATGAATTTCGGCTTTTCTTATTTGTGTCTTGTTGCAAGATCCTAGTAATATTGTTGTCAAACTAAGGTCGGGACCCATTGTGAGGTCCTAACCAGTAATGTCCCGAGTTTTGAGAATTTGGGGTGTTACAAACTATTTGGTTGAGCGGAGGACTCTGTTGCCGGATGCTATCACATTGTTAGGTTTTTACAGTGAAAATACCAACGACGATAATGAGAAAGAAAAATTGTCCGGGACAGTTGAGTTGTCTTTTGACAAATTAGGGGCTAATCTGTATTTAGGTAAGAGAGTGTTCAATAAATACCCGGTAGATAATATAATACATGGAAGAGTAACGTAATCAATTTCTCTCGATAAACACCGGTGTTTCAGGAGAAACCCTTGCTCAATTGAGTGTTTCAAAAACACTAACACCTATTGTAATTCTCTAGTCCGAACATCCGTTAAATATGCAAACACTCATCAATACTAGTGTTTATGAGTTGCCAAACACAACCTTCGTAAGAAAACGAACGATACCGTCTCGAGTCGGATAAGAGAAACCGTACCCTTATAAATTCATCGGCTTGACATTAATATTACCTATGGAGAAAATTACACAAAACCACACTTAATGGTCACTCTTTTGCAAAGCATCGCCCTTTATAAATTGTTTAGCATAAAACCATCCTTAATATTCATATATCTGCAATAAAACCATATTTAATTTTACAGGTTTGTAGCTAACCACCCTATATTGTTTTAAATTACATCAAATAACTTAAAATTGAAGCATTAACAAGGTAAATTTTTAATATTATATTGAATTAATATTAATACCATCACTAGTTTTAAAATTTGAATAGTTTAAAACCTTTTTATTGTAAATTTTTCATTACTATTTTGGGAAAATTTTAACCCTTAATTTTGTTTTTATTTTTTTAAAAATAAAAATAATGGTAATAACTTAAAGTTAAAGTGAATTTTTTTTAAATAAACTAAATCCGGCAAACAAGTCATCAATTTAGTTAGAATTGAGGTTGTAATAAAATGATTTTGTATGCGATAGTTTCTAGGCTTTTGTTCAGGTACGGTTCATTTATTGCGGTACGGGCGTGCGGCCGAACGTACGTCCGACACGTGTCCCGAAATTTTTTATTTTTATTATTTTTTTTTTCAGAAACGAATGAAAATTTGTTTGAACTACCATGTTATAATTTATGCACGATTCTACTATAAACTTTGAACTATTTCCATATAATTCATGAACTATTACTTTTTAATATATTATATCAAATTATTTATAAATTAATCGTTTATATGTTATGAACTATTCAATTGTAAATCATGAACTATCATTTTATAAGTTATGCACTATCCTTTATAAATTTTGCACTTTGAACTATTCTATTATAATTCATGAACTATTATATTATAATTCATGAAATATCTCATAATAAGTTTTGAACTATTACTTTCACTCCTTTACAAATTTTGCACTTTGAACTATTCTATTATAATTCATGAACTATTCTATTATAATTCATGAACTATCCCATAATAAGTTTTGAACTATTACTTTCACTCATTTATAAATTTTGCACTATGAACTATTCTAATATAATAATTCATGAACTATCCTTTTATAAGTTATGAACTATTCCTTAATAAGTTTTGACTATTACTTTCGCTCGTTTTTGACAATTTTTTTTTTCGGGACACGTGTCGGCTGTACGTTCAGCCGCACGCCCGTACCGGAATAATGTGCCTTACCTGAACAACACCCATAGTTTCTATGTAGTTTAATAGTTTTTAAATTAAATTATTTTTTGTATATAGGTAATAAGTTATACTATTTTTTTAATTATTTTCTATTATAAATTATAATATTTAACTAAATTATCGAAACTATTAATGATATTAATATTAATGATGTAAATTTATCTTGTCTATGCTTCAATTTTAAATTATTTGATTTTAATTTTAAGTAGTATAAGGTGGTTAATTGTAAATGTTTAAAAATTAAGGTTTATTATGTATACAAGAATATTATAAGGTTGGTTTATTGCACATGGATGAACATTAAGGTAGTTTCATACTAAAATTTTTATAAAATAGTGATTTTTTGCAAAATAATAATTATTAAAGGTAGTTTACTGTAATTTTCTCTTCGCACCAAAAAAAAAAAAAAAGTGTAGTTTTCTCTTACCTTTATAACTTTTGTACATTTACAGTCACTGATACAGTTATAGGATAGCATAGCAAAATCGCAAGCCGGTAGTACTCTGCGCAACAGAGGATAAACACGAAGATAGCCACAAGCCCAGCTCCCATGGAGGTGGTTGTTCTGCGCCACTCTCCGGCCATTATACCCGGTAGACATCCGTCTTATCCTTCCAACTTCTCAGTTCCTACAACATCTGCGTTTTCTGCTCGTAGAGGTAGAGCTCATTTTCTGGCAAGAGCTAGGGTTGCGAGGGACCAAAAAGTGCCGGTGTCCGACAAACAGATGGATTCCTTTCGACGCCACCGTTGGATAGAAGAAGGGGAGGAAGATGAATTCGAAGGCTTAGAAACCGCAATGGCCAATTATTCAGCTGAAGGAGAAGAAGAATCGCTGTCGGATTCCGACTCGTCTGCGGCATTTCTCTCTCTTAGTATCAAGCCAGACAGAAACGTGGCTTTACTAGACGAGTATGAAATGGAGGAGCTTGCCTTTGATTCTAACCCTAATCACCGCAGTGGTTCGTCTCTTCCCCTTTCTTTTGTGTAGTTCTTCAATTTTAAGGTCCAGCTCTTACCATTTGGGTTTTGTTCATCGAAATTGGAAGTTGGGTTTTGGAATTACGAAGAATTTCATAATAAGGCATGGAATTGACAAGTGTAGTATATGATTGGACGCTTTGGCTTATTTGGTCATTGCTACTTTTTATGAGGGATATTCATGTGGACAATGGTGACACAATCGTTTCAATGAACTGTTTTTAAAATTTGAGACCACGATTGTGACAAGGAATGTCTAGAAAGGCAAAGGCAGTACTGATACGACCAATGTGTTTTTGTCCTCCCATGGTAGTCCTTGATATTGTTGTTCTTGCTTGTTTATATTTAATGATGGGACTCAATTGTAATGAGTTCATTGCAAAACTGGCAGGATATGTAGCTGTAGTTGGAAAGCCAAATGTTGGAAAAAGCACGCTTTCAAACCAAATGATTGGTCAGAAGCTCTCCATTGTCACAGATAAACCCCAAACTACAAGACATCGCATCCTTGGTATATGTTCTGGTCAGGATTACCAGGTTTGAATTTCCTGCAAACAATGCCCTTTTTGCAAAGTTGCATACTGGTTTCTTGTGTGTTTATTGGATAATTCTTACTAGCTCTGAATTCCTGTAAAATTTTTAGAAACTTTAGGCTCCTTTTTATAAAGCTCTGTATGTTTTGCTGTATTAAATTGAAGTTGGTTTGTTTAGTTTTTGATCTGATAATATCACAATTCCATAGAAAGAATCTCATATAGTGATTAAATATATATTTGGTTATGAAATATATGTGTATCACGTTAGTCATAATCAGAAAAGCTTACAAATGAACGTGTGTGTATATATATTAACAGAATAGACCTTTTACATGAGGGAAAGAGATGAAGAACTGATTTGGACATATAGAGGCTAGATCATGGAATGTGTGCGATGAACATGGACTTTTCTACAGTCAAATTCCAGGCTTGATTGTATTCTTTTTGGGATGGTTACCGCTTCAGCAAATTTATGCATTCAAATGTGTTGATAACTCGCAGATGATACTGTATGATACGCCTGGTGTGATTGAGAAGAAAATGCACAAGTTGGACGCAATGATGATGAAGAATGTCCAAAGTGCAGCAGTCAATGCAGATTGTGTACTAGTTGTGGTTGATGCATGTAAGGTGCCTGAAAAGGTATGGTCTTAATCTTTGTGCAATTTCTCTCCAGTTATTTGCTCACTTATCCTTACTGTTTAGTCTTCTTTAGGTGGAAGAAATGCTTGGGGAGGGGTTCGGGAGCATGAAGGAGAAACTACCTACTCTGCTGGTTCTAAACAAGAAAGATCTTATCAAACCTGGTGAAATTGCCAAAAAGCTTGAGGTTGCGATAAGTTCCGTGTGTTGATTTGTTTGTTCGTTTTTTGGGCACATTTGGAGAAGGTTGCTCACTTATCTAGTTGACGGAGCTATGCCAACTGACTAGCAACGTGTTATCTTGCAGTGGTATGAAAAGTTCACTGATGTTGATGATGTTATACCTGTGAGTGCTAAGTTTGGTCATGGGATTGAAGATGTCAAGGACTGGATACTTTCAAAACTTCCAAAGGGTCCTCCACTCTATCCTAAGGTATTTAATCTCTCTCTCTATCTCACACTCGCACACAGTCTCATACCCACATGCCTGTTTTTATGGATTAGTATGACTGATTTATGCTCTTGTGCAAGATAATATGGATTTTAAATGTTAATATTACTTCTTGGGTTTAAGGACATTGCAAGTGAGCATCCAGAAAGATTTTTTGTAGCTGAAATTGTCAGAGAAAAGATATTCATGCAGTATCGTAATGAAGTGCCATACGCCTGCCAGGTCCAACTTCCTGATATATATATATAATTTAATGTTACTTTCAATTTCTCCTTGAAGAGAATAACGAGCTAGCGAATTAATATGCCGCAGGTTAATGTAATAGACTATAAAACGAGGCCTGATTCAAAGGACTTCATTCAAGTTGAGATTGTCGTTGAGAAAAACTCTCAAAAGATTATTCTGATTGGAAAGGTAGGTGTTGGATTGTGATCCTGTTACCTCTTGATTTGTTTTCCGTTCTGCTGCATACTTATTATCTGCTGCAATTGCATAACTGAAAGAGACTCACTGCCCCCACCTTACTTGCCTATCTTTCACTTCAGCTTACTGAGAAGTGGAATTTTGATTTGAAGACGTGTCTCATTAAGCAAATTACCTGTTTTTATTGATGCTTCCTATATGAATTAAACCCGTTGCCAGGAAGGGAGAGCTTTGAAGGTACTGGCTACTGCTGCTAGGCTCGACATTGAAGACTTCTTGCAGAAGAAAGTCTATCTAGAGGTACAACAATAACATCTAAATTATACTGTAAAAAAGTACTCTATATCTGGTTTTCAATCTTCTAAAATAAGTTGTCAACATTGGCATATGGATCTATTGTCTAATCTTACTGAATCCGTGTGGACATAACTCTGTTTCCTTACTGCTATGCTGAAAAGTATCTGTTGGAATAACGTATCTTCTTATTGTTATAGGTGGAAGTGAAAGTGAAGGAAAATTGGCGACAAGACGAAGGGCTGTTAAAACGCTATGGATATGGGGGCAAAATCCGAGCTTTATGAAGAACCCAGGAAGTTCCACCTCTGGGAGCATGACCTGGAAGGCATGACTCAAACAAGGGAGAGTTGACAATTCGGCTGAAGAGTAGTTATGTGAGGCCCCAGGTGGGAATTTTTGTAACACCAAAGTATAAAATGGTCAATATGAAGATAGTGTTATTCTTCTTTTGGGGGTTGGATTTGTCGATTGGTACTCGGTAGCTTCATCTCATGGAGATGAATGGAGTGTGTTGTTGATCATGTATTCTATAGTTGCAATACTCCACAAATAGGGAGTACTGATGAGATCTTTGTATAAAAGAATAATTTTTGAAGTTAGTTCTCATATTAGCTAATGAGTTGGAGGATGTACTCTTTGTTTATTCAGGTCTTCTTGTATTAAGATAAATAAAACGTCACTGCATATGTTTCTGGGCATATTTAGAACAACCAGACGGTATTATCATGTGTGACAGATGGAATGCTAACTTCTGTGGCAGATATGGCTGCCAACTTACAGGTAACATGCTTTTGGTAATATGGTTCAAGCCCAAACAAGCTAGGGCTCTTTCTGCACTTCCACACTGCCCTACATCCCACCACCAAGGTGTTCTCTTCTCTTTCTATCTTTTTCTCTTACTTCTTCCCGTTACTTGGAATTTTCACTGTTTGAAGTGGGTCCTTTCTGCTTTAGCAGTATTCTACGTTACAGTTGCCCTGTATTTGCTAATTCCTAACTGTCCTCCCATTGTGCAGTGCAAAATTTCCCTTTGCCAGCTTTATGTGATTCCTGACAAGGATAGGAAAGTTAATCTCGCAAAGAGAGCCATTGAGGAAGCCCGAGGCCGCCACAAGGATAAGAAAATTAATCATGCGAAGAGGCCCAATGAGGAGGCCCGAGGCGGCCACAAGGGTCTCAAGCTTGTTATCTTGCTTGTAAGTACTTAATATTATTCTGTACCAACTCTGCAAATTATATTTTCCTTAGGGTGTCTTATACTTCAAATCTAACTTAGACAAGTGAGAAGAAGCTAATGAATCCAAAACTACATAAGAGATTTTTTTTCTTTCCATTTTACCCTGTTACAGATTATAGGTTGCCTTGATGAAAATAACTTTGGTTTAATTGTATGCAAGGCAGGCCATATATTTTGTTTCTACAGATAATGGTGCAAGGGCATGCGCTCTTGTATGGATGATTGTGAATTTGTAATGTTTGGATATACATAGTCCTTGTGTGTTGCTAAAGCAATCCTTGGATTCTGACCAGGAGAAAGAAAAAAATAATCTGTGGGTGGTAAAAGTGTGATTTGTTGGTCCTTCACCCAAATAGTTAGTAGTGTATATTTTTGCCTGACCTGATTTTTTAAACTAATGAAATGGTTCATCCCGTGGATGAATCAGAAACATCAGTGAATGATAGTTGATAGTGTTTATCAAGGTATCCGAGAAAGCAAGAAGTGGCCTTTCTCACTGTTTCTAAGTTAGTGTAAATTTCTCTCGATGTTGTGCTAAAAGTCCATGTGAAGTTGGCGACACTTCTTTTTTTTTTGCTGCTTTACCTATACAAAACTTAGATCAAATGGGATAATTTAATTGACAATGAATCTAAATTTTGATGAAATGATAACAAATAATATAAATGTAGGTCTGATACATCATAATTGTCCCATGACCTTATTTGCACCAATACGTTTAGCACAAATTACAATTTACAAACAATTCAGTCAAATAGGCCCTTAAGCATTAACAAAAGTAGGTGAAAGTAATTGTGAAGTATGTATGGCGTTTGAATGACAATTAAATGCGTAGGTATGACAATTTCACCCGTATCTGATGGATAGATACCCAACCACCCGACCCAACATTAGGGGTGAGAACCCGTTCAAATACGGGTGACATGGGTGGATCAGGTAGGATTTGGGTGGACATTTCATCCACCCATCACCCACCCATCCGACCCGTATTCACCCTCTTAAAATTATATACAGTTTTAATATTAATAATTTTTTTAAATTATTATTTTTTATACCTTTGTTTCTTTACTAATATAAATTATATTAAAGTAAACCCTAAATTTTCTTTCCTAATTTATTTCGGTCCTTATTGTTCATTCATGGCAATTTGTTAATTTTGGATCTTGCTTGGCTAATAGTGTTGTAGTTGAACTTGATTTTCAGTAGAATGTTTGATTTCTTTCAAATTTATTAATAAGGTGTAGAGCACCCACCCGTTCATCTGTTGGATGTGGGTGAGACCCTTGGCGGGTGGACGATTTTGGGCGATGGATCGGATGGCGGTCAAGGTCATCCAACGCCTCCCACCCAATCCATTGCCATCCCTAAACATGCCCAATAAATTGCTGATATATCTCAAAGCGTTATACATAAAGAATTGGAATCAGATCGAGTAGAGTTGTATCTTGACTCTATGAGTGGAGTTGAAATGATCTGGACATTAAGGATTATATTGATGACGGGGCCTTCTCATTATATGTTTGCTTAGTTGCATTTTTTTTTTACTTTTAATATCCCATTAGTGTTTTCTTAACTTTACGGATCCAAACTGGAAATGATTATGAATTTTTTGCATTATTCATGTTAACTATGCTTGTTTCAATATAAGAACACATAAAACTATCCTATTTGTGATTGCTTGTGTATGCAGAAAATATTGATGCTGGTAACTATGCTAGATTAATAAATTACAAGCTGCATTTTTTACATTGATGGATAGCTAGTAAAACAGGAAGGTAAAGCTTGTAGGTCCTCCATGTTTTATTTTATTCTTTTGTCTTTCCAAGCAATTGAATTATTGAAGTGAAATTATCAAATTGTGCACACATGAGAGAGTTTGGTGAACTTCACATTGATGCATCATATGGTTTAAATTAACCGCCTTCTCATATCAGCTAGTCTTTGAATTTTATTTAAAAATTTTGTCACTGTAGATCTTTTGACATATACTATATACATTTGCTTGTGATTATTGTTACATTGTAAGTAGAAGTTTTCAGTGAAGTAAAATAATAGTAGTGAGGGTATGATGGTATATTTTACAGTCTACTTAAAAAGGGTGAAAATTACTACGAATGACATTCATTGTGCAACAGAGGTAGTAGACCCTTTCTTGCATTTACTCGAATCAATTACCTACTTGTAGAGCGAAGAGTCTGTGTGGTTACAAAGGTTCATTGCACCCGGTAATGGAGGTCAGTTGTAAGTTGTAACGCTTAAAAGATGCCAAGTTTTTTCCGCTTCCTTTAGATCAGTGGCTAGGATTGATTGTTTGCCAGCTAGTTTAGCCGTTCATTTTAAATTGCTTACGTGTAGACCGAATAATTTGGGTGGTTACAGAGGTTCATTGCACCCAGTAGTGGAAGTCAATCGTAACGCTTACCAGCTGACGAGTTTGTTTCTGTTTCCTTTAGATGAGCGGCTTGGATTGATTGTTTGCCTGCTACTTTAGCTGTTCATGTTAATTGCCTACGTGTAGACTGAATAATCCGCGTCACTGGGTGGTTACAGAGGTTCATTACATGTGATAGTGGAATCGTAACGCATACCAGCTGACAAGTTTGTTTCCTTTTCCTTTAGATCAATGGTTAGGATTGATTTTCCAGCTAGTTTAGCCGTTCATTTTTTAATGGCTAGGATTGATTGTGTTCCAGCTAGTCTAGCCGTTCATTTTTTTTGAAAATCTGTATAAATACGATGCATGTTGCTTGTAAATTATACTGCAATAGGTGATTCCTCATAAATCACCCTTCCCTGTGACTCCTCTTCACTTCTGGTATAGTATTATTCTGCTTTCCTTTTTTCGCACAGAACTGCCGTATTAGATCAAATTCTTATCATACTGATAAATACTTTGAATGCATAAGATGATTTTCCTTAACTGGATCTTTGAATCGAATTGTTGCTTCCAAGCAATTTGAATCATCATGTTATCTTATGACACTTAGTATCATTGTTGATTATGCTTTATATATCTTGAACAATGCTCTTGACATCAATTCCCTTCAAATCTTGTTTTGCAGGCAAGCTTCTTGAGTGATTATTAAGCATAAACCATCCGCTGTTCATAAGATCGATGTTCAAGGATTCAGTAAAAGCAGTTTTGTGTTCCATCCTAGGGGAGGCATAAATGGAGTAGTAGAAGAGAAAAAGAACGGACACGAGATAGAAGTTCTGGTTCGATTTCTTGTCTATGCGAAGTAGTAGCTAATGGATGCACTTGTAGAATGTTTAGAAGTCATATTTCAACTATCATTATGGATCACAACGAAAGATCCTTCGAGGTTACTGGGATATTTCGGCTGTTCGGCTGTTTTACCTTGTTAATGGTACGCTTATTGACAACCCTTTTGATTGGGTCATGCTCAACAAGCGCACCATTGGAGGTGAAACTGCCGAGAAGGCCGAAGAATCAAAGTAATCTGGAGGAGACTTCGTTGTGCTAAATATTGATGTTTGTATCATGACTTTTGTATATCCTGCGAGTGCATTCATCGGTAACTGCTTCACTGTGACAATAAACTAAACCAAAGCTTTTCTTTCATGTTCTTTCCTTTACTCCTCTCCTATATCCACTATTTTTCTAAGATGCAACATAAAAATGTTTTGCTGTATCCTAAACCTTCTTCAGCCAGCCGGTTGCGCTACATGTTGATCTGCATGGCCTTGTACAGAGTACTCTCATAATGATTTGAGATAATATCCTCTATGACATAACTCTTACTTTCTATTAGATGATCTTCTTCTAGTATAATTCTTGTCTTTCCCTTTTGCAGAAGCATTCTTGGAAGCTAGATCATTCGAAAACCGCAGTAGCTTGGATTTCTTCATAAACAAGCCCGATTTACACTCAGTAAGGACAACATCACCAAGATATTTCCTCTAAATAAGATATTTACACTTGGCTTATTGGAGAGTTTTTCCCCCCGCAGAAATCGCGATTTTCGATCCAGGATTGAGAGAACTCAGCATGATGGATTGATTCTAAGGAGAGAAGCTTTAGGGTTTGTTTGGATGTGTAGGTCTTGTATTTTTTATATCTATTATATACCTCTTCCTGAAAGAGATGTTTGGTTGCATTACATTAACAATGTTGGATAGTATACAATTTTGTGCTCAGGAACAAAAAGCAAACGAGTGGCAAAACCATATTAGAAAGTATTTATAAAAATCATATCAATTTTGTGCTCATAATATTGAACATAACATACAATCCTTTAACATTAACACTTGAAATAAATGCTATGATCGAACATACCGATACATAGGTTAACCAGAAGGGAAAATAGTAGCAAAGAGTTTACTTGCGAGTACAAGATTCGCGTTGGATGAAAAGCGTCCCAAAACACATAATCTTTCCGATTTCGACACAATCTCGAGTTGGGCAAGCATAGGCCTCCGATGCTTGTGTTCACATTGCAACAAGGCTTAGTAGACACCTTAAACCTTACACAAGTACACAAGACAATCAACATTAGCATAACCACTATTATTAGTGAAATCAACCAATGTAATTAGGCTGATTAATTACCATATGTTTGTGGGTTAGAGATGAGATCAAGAACATCTTGGTAGGTATCAGCAACCGTGAGGCTTGAGCCAAGGAGGCTACCGTTGAGTTTAAGAAGAAGTGCTTTGACTTGTGAGTTGAATTGATGAGACCATTGGTTGACCGTAGCCAAGCAGTCTCCTTTGTTTGACTTAGTCCGCTGAGATGATATGCAGCATAATCGGGCCTAGCCCATGAAACACCATCCTTCTTGCGGGTACGAGTGAAGATATTATGGTTTCGGAGCTTATTGACTCAGATGCTCATGAATGGGATCACGCCGCTATCCAAGCGGCTTTTAACCAGTCCGATGTCAATAAGATTTTTGCTATCCCCTTACTTGATCTGTTGCCACTGACCAACTCATCTGGGGAGCCCATCCATCAGGGGTCTTCACCGTCAAAACGGCCTATTGGCTCGGTAAAATGGGAGTTCGCCCCGTCGTTGCTCATCCCGCTTGGTCCTTAGTTTGTGATTGTTCTCTCCCGCCGAAAGTCCTCCATTTTGCATGGAGGTTATGCAATGACTTTCTTAATGTGGACACGGTACTCCATTGTTGACACGTTCTTGATTCCCTATTGTGTTCCCGTTGCAACCTTCATGACGAGAGTATTTGGCACGCACTTATTCACTGTCCTCATGCAGCTCCAGCGTGGATCTCCCCACTCTTGCTCACTGCTTTCCTTGGATCGTCGGGGATATCTGAGTTCCTTACGAACAATTGGATTGCCTCGACTATTCGGAACAAGAGATTATTTGGTGACTCGGACATCTCTGACAACCTCTTTTGCGCCAGCTTCCACCGGCTTGTTTAAGATTTCGTTCACTATCCGCCTTAGCTTTTCTCATCAGCATCAGTCCAGCCAACTTCGGACACTGCGTGGTCCCGGCCTCCGGTTGGGTCCCTCAAGCTTAACAGCGACGCCGCCATCCTAGGGACATCCATTTGCCTGGTTGTTGTCTTGCAGGGACCGTCCTTATGGTGGCTTCAAAACGATTGACCGGGGAAGCTTCTCCAGCTACTGCAGAGGCGCTTGCTGCTCTGTTTGCCTTTGATTCAGCCAGAGACTTCCTCCACATGCCCTTAATCGTGGAATCTGATGCCTCTGCTCTCGTCTAGCGCCTCAGAGATATTTCCGTTAATGGCCCGCTTGCCCAACTTTCATATATTGTCCATTTGCACTTCTATTATTTCGCATTTTAATGTTTTGTCGTTAGTTTTTTTTCCACATGTTCACCGTTCTGCTAACCGAGCAACGCATCTCGCTGCTAGACTTTTATCCTCGGATGTTGCCACGGTTTGGTTAGATCACTTTCCGCAAGGTATCCTTGACCTTGCAGAACTTGATCTCGTTTAATATATTGCTCGCAGTTTCCCTCAAATAAAAGGAAGAGTGCAAGACAATAACACATACGGTTAAACAAGACAATAAGATGACATTAAATCCTTAACAGTATTTATTGCAAATGTTAACATCAATGGTTATACACCTATACACATGAACTTGCACTGAACAGACAACTTAGTAAGAACGAGCTGAAACTAACAATTATATATATGGTGGTGCACATCATTCAGCAACACATTCTTATTCGGTATCACCTCGAATCATAAGCATAATAAGGTCCTGATATCACATCTGAAACATTGATGCAATTCCAGTCTATTAAAAAATCAAGACGAGGTTATTGGTTACCCAAAACAGGACCATCACGGCCCCTCTTGAAGTCATCCCATCCTCTGACCCATGGCTGTCCTGCTATTGCACGCGTCTCAGGAGCTGAGTGAGCAGTCAGGTTGTTCATCACTTTCTCATGAAGGGCAGTGAAAACCTGAATTCAATATCATATGTAAGTCCATTGCCAGTGAAATCCAGAATTATACAGAAATTTCATGCTAAACTTTTAAATGAATTAATATCTCACTGAATTTGAGCGCATTGTCTCAGGAGCTTCTTCCTGCCCCGATAACCACTTCCATAAGTCAGGATTTTCCTGTAAACCATAAGAGATTTAGATGAACTACTGGTGAGTAGTAAAAGGCAATAAAAATCACAGCAGTAGACCTGTCAATTGAACTCACAGTCGGCAACTTACAAGTAAAAAAACTTATAAATTTCGAATTTAGGTCAGTCAAATTTCTTTACTCTCAGGTTATAGGCTCAATACCTTGACACTATAATATCATGTTTGGACCAACCTATCAAGAAACATGTGCTATTTCTTTCACTAGATACATCACTCAACTAAATTAGGAAATGATAAAAATCAGTATTGTAGTGCCTGGACCGCCTGGTTGGCCGTTACTCATTTCCATAAGTCAAGGTTTCCTGTAAATCAGAAAAGATTCAGATTTGTCGACTAAATTGACAGTTTGAGGCAACTTCTAGGACAACTTTCAAGTTTGGGTCAGCTGCAAATCTTTATGTTAAGGTTCAACGCATTGACATCATCATGTTTAGACCAATCCATCATATTTCTTTCACTAGATTTATTAGTCGGCTAAATCAAGAAATGCTTAATATCATTCACTAGTTTAGCTACTACATGATATTCTCAATAATAAATAAAGATAAAATCATTAGAATTAAATAAATAGCATGAAAATATAAAACTCACAAAGAGCACAAACTCATGATGCACCATGTCTATTGAGCTTATAAACCACTTAAAAAATAAAGTCACCAAGAATGATCAAAACCTTACAGAAAATATGTTAAATAATGAAGTGTTGACACTAGAGAGAAAATGGAGGGTGGCAAGACTACTGTGAAAAAGGATGAGTATTCTATAGGCTAGCAAACAACGAAACTGAATTGCAAAAAGAAATCTGTGATTAGCACCAACTGTTTTACCCTATCCCGACTTGATTTGTTCCAATAGATTTTGTTGAATCCTTCAAATCTTTCAGTAGTATGATTGATATTTTATGTTTTCGGTTGTCGAAGGTTCTTTTCATAGTTGCTCCTTTTTTACAAAAGAAGTTAGACATCCTGTCGAAAAAGAACTTAATTTTCCATTTTCTCAATTAAAACCCTAAATATGAGCAAGAGTAGAAGAATCTCCAACATATGAACTTTAACTCAAAAGATGATAACTCAAAATAATAGCCAACAGTAGTTTTCCAGTTCTACAAGGAACTGATCAGATCAACGAATATAATGATTTTAGGACAAAAAGAACCACAGGGTGCAGCACATGGAAACAACAGACTCATAACAAAAATGAAAAAAATAATGAAACAAAGCAACTTGTTTTAGTCACTGTTCTTTGCATCACATTTTGTACCATAAATTGATGCTGTAAAACAGACAAAAAGCACTAATAATATAGGAAAGTGGCAACATAAACGTCTCTATGTCCAACTTTCTCCCAAAGTTGGTAACTATAGTCTGGTTGAAATCGAGAAGTTGGTTTTGTGAAAACTCAAAAGTCAAAACCAATCAAACACTGCAGAGCAACTATGCCACGCAGCCACAGCAAAGGGAAAAACTGATAGTAATCCGGATGATTAAATTTGAATAATTTGTATTATATAAATACTTGAGTTCTATCTTTTTTTTAGATAGATTGTAAGTTTGTAACTTCCTTATGATCTATATTGTAATCTTGTTTCACTTTTTGTTTTTAGTCTTCAGGGATTATAGCTTTAAGTTCTGCATTTAAACCATTGTAATCTCTTCCTAATATAATCAATTGATACAATTCACAGACATGACTTAGATGCATTTGAACATTGATGAAGCAACATCGAACAATACGAGTAAAAGACAAACCTGATCAAGGACATTAACCAATGATCGAACTCCAGTTTCATCCATGGATTGAATGTTCTGTTCCACCCAATTCCCTAACACCAAATCCAATTCCAGAAATCCCCTTTGCTTGCTCCTATACAAAACCCTAAAAATACCACAAAACCAACACTCGCCAATAAAAAAAAATTCAATAAATCACAATAACAAAAAACATCCCTCATAGTACTCGGATTAACGAAAATCTACCTATTGAATAATCTCCGCTTGCTCTCTTCAGTCGAAAGATCGATCACTTCATCAGATGTCGATTGTTTTCCGATTTCACTGGAGTAGAAACGGGAAATCATCCCAGACGACCTGAAACACAAAGTTTGTTTCAATTGAAATTTCAAAATAATACTGAAATATCGTAAGAGCGAGTGAGGATGAACATACCGGGAGTAGGAATGGATGCTGTCATGACGAGCGGCGAGAGTCGAATCTAGGAGGCGGCAAGCTGCTCTTCTCAACATTTTTCTTCTGATTTTTTGGGACTGTAGTTGCTCGCTCTCTCGTTTTCGTTTTGTTCTTCTTCTTATGTGCAAGTTTGGTTGGTATTTTCAAACACTACGTTGCAATAGGGGAATTGAAACACGTACGTTCGTCACTAAGGCCATTTTCTGAAATTATCCAGTCAGGGGTATGTTTGAAATTTCTGAAACTATGGGTCATAAATGTAAATAAGAGTTATGGGAGGTTTTGTGTAATTACCTAAAAGCCAAGGGATCACGATTAGGATTTTGGCAGAGCTTCAGCGGCGGCGGTGGGGGAAGCTTCTCTGGCGGGATGGTGCACGGCGGTCGACAGGGACGACGAAAATGGGGCCTCCGGTGCAGGGCGAACTCAACGGTGGTTGCAATTTCTGGAACGGAGTGTGGCTGCTGTTCTCGATTACGGCTTTCAGGAGGCGAAACGCAGCGGCATCGAGCAGTTCTCCGGCGACTGGAGGTCACGGCGGTCGGGGCTGGGTCAGATCTGGGCTCACCAGTCCAAGGCGCCTCCCATAGTGGCTCGATTGATGCTCAGGCTCGTCTGGTTTGGGTCCCATGTGAAGTTAGCGACACTTTTTTTTTTTTTTTTTTTTTGCTGCTTTGCCTAGGGAAGTGTTCAAGTAAGGCCCATTATTCCGGTGCGACCGACACGTGTCCCGAAAAAAAAAATTAAAAAAAAAAAATTTTTTTTTTTTGAACAGAGTTTTTTTTTTTAAAAAAACGAGTAAAAGTAATAGTTCAAAACTTATTATGGAATAGTTCATAACTTATAAAAGAATATTTCATGAATTATAATAGAATAGTTCATAATGTAAAATTTATAAAGAAATGAAAGTAATAGTTCAAAACTTATTAAGTAATAGTTCATAACTTCTAAAAGGATAGTTCATGAATTATAATAGAATAGTTCATAGTGCAAAATTTATAAAGGAGTAAAAGTAATAGTTCAAAACTTATTATTGGATAGATCATGAATTATAATAGAATAATTCATGAATTATAATAGAATAATTTAAAGTGCAAAAATTTATAAAGTAGTGAAAGTAATAGTTCAAAACTTATTATGGTATAGTTCATGAATTATAATAGAATAGTTCATGGATTATATTAAAAAGTAATAGTTCATGGATTATATGGAAATAGTTCAAAATTTATAGGAGAATAGTGCATAAATTATAACATGGTAGTTCAAACAAATTTTCATTCGTTTCCGGGGAAAAAAAGAAAAAACGTTTTAGAAAAAAAATTATTTTTTTCGGGACACGTGTCGCCCGTACGGTCGGCCGTACGACCGTACCGCAATATATGGGCCGTACCTGAACATTTACCGCTTTACCTATACAAAACTTAGATCAAATGGGATAATTTAATTGACAATGAATCTAAATTTTGCATGAAATGATAACAAATAATATAAAATGTAGGTCTGATGCATCATTAATTGTCCCATGACCTTATTTGCACCAATAAGTTTAGCACAACTACTAGGCTTTTTTTTGTTTTTTTAAAAAAATTATACCTCATATTTTTTTACCACTTTTATTTAATGATAAGTAGACCTGATACACTCCGGGCTGACCCGTCCGGCCCGGCCCGTCCGCCCGTAAAAACGGGAGGATATGGACAAGGCAAAAAGCCCGACCGGGCCAAAAAGCCCGGCCCGGACGGACAGCCGGGCCGGATCCGGACATATTGAGAAGCCCGGTCGGGCGGCTTGCCCGACCCGTTTTTTAATATATATATATACACACTTTAGATGAAACCCTAACAGCCTTATACCATTCACTTCCACACGCGGAAGCCTCGCTTCTATTCTCTTCCACCCTAAACTCTGCACTCAGTTTGTCGGTGGAAGATCCTCAATCACCCCCCTCTCACTTGCCCTCATCGACGCCGGCAACTAGTCGTCTCTCCCCCTCGGTGTCTCCTCAGCCAACAATCTCTCCGCCGAGCAGCCCTCACTCTCCTCGACGTCTCTCGGACCCTCTGAGTTGTGGCTCTCCCTCTTCTCGGTATCTTTGAGCAGTCCTCCTCTCACCTCTCAATCTCTGTTTCGGTAAGTATTTCAAAGAATCGACCCTCACTCTCTCCTCGGCGTCTCAGATCCTCAAGAGTTAAGATCTATAATGACCTCAAATCGAGATTGAATGCAGTTTATATATTCAGATTCATAGATTGTGTCTGCGCTATATTCTTTGTAGTACTGTATATATTTCAACTCACTCTATAGTATGTTCAGATGTTCAATGAGCAACCCTTCGAATTGTAGTGTGTATATACTCAAATTGTATTGTCTGATTATCTGATGGATGTTGCAATAAGAAAATTTTGGTACAATTTAAAAGTAAAGAAGAAACGGATGTAAAAGTGGAGAAGTGAATCCGGGTACCCGGCGGGCAGCCCGGCCCGGCTTGGCGGACGGGTACGGACATGCTCCGAAGCCCGGGACCCGGGCTTAGCCCGGATCCGGCCCGGACATCCGGACAAGATTTTAGGAGAAGCCCGGTCCGGGTCCGGGTCCGGCCCGAACCCAGATAGTATCAGCTCTAATGATAAGTAAAATTAATTAATCCTTCTATTTAAAAAAAATGTTTGTTATTTGTTATTTAAGTTTTAATTTTTAAAAACTGAATTTGTTTTTATTTTTTTTATTAATTTTTTTCTTTTTTTTTTTCTTTATTTTTTTTATTTTCTGGAATGAAGAATTTTTCACATACCGGAATTTTCACATACCGGAATTTCACATACCGGAATTTTCACATACTGGAATTTCCAATACCGGAATTTCACACGGTCTTTTTCTTTTCTTGTTTCTATGCCCACATTGATTAGTTTTAAAGCGCTGTTTAGTTACTTTCATGTCTTCTGCTACTTTGACTTGGATATCGGAATTTCACATACCGAAATTTCACATACCGAAATTTCACTTACTGGAATTTCACATACCGAAATTTCACATACCGGAATTTCACATACCGAAATTTCACATACCGGAATTTCACATACCAGAATTTCACATACTATAATTTCACATACCGGAAGTTCATATACCGAAAGTTCACATACCGAAAGTTATAATATCATACCGGAAGTTATCATATCATATCTGACGTTATCACATCATACCGGAAGTTATCATACAGAAAGTTATTATATCATATCGGAAGTTATCATACCGAAATTTTTTATTTTATTTTGTCTTTTTTATTTTCTTTATTTCTTTATTTATTTTTTTGGAATGCATACCAGAGTTTCACATACCGGAGTTTCACATACCGGAAGTTCACATTCCGGAGCTTCACATACCGGAAGTTCACATACCGGAAATTATCATACCAGAAGTTATCATATCATACCGGAAGTTATCATATCGGAAGTTATCATACCGGAAGTTATACCAAACAAACTAATTTTATGTCATAGTTTAAAATTAAGAATTATATACCGGAGATTTACATACCGGAGGATTACATAGCGGAGAATTACATACCGGAAGTTATAAAAATGGTATGAGCAAAAACACAACATTCAGGTATCAACCTTGAAGCAACAAAAATGTCTCTAAAAATGGTATAACCTTCTTCTTTGCCCAGAGACGATCAAGACCACTGTCAGCATCACCCTGAGCGAGCAAAGGTTGTAAATTCACCAGTGTAAACATCATTGACATCCGGTATGAACTTCCGGTATAAAAAAATTTCGGTATGAACTTCCGGTATGAAAATTTTCGTTATGAACATCCGGTATGAAAAATTTCGGTATGAACTTCCGGTATGAAAAACTTCGTTATGAACTTCCGGTATGAACTTCCGGTATGAACGGTATGAACTTCCAGTATGAACTTTCGGTATAAACTTTCGGTATGAACTTCCGGTACAAAAAATTTCGGTATGAACTTCCGGTATGAAAAACTTCGTTATGAACTTCCGGTATGAACTTTCAATATGAACTTCCGGTATGAACTACCGGTATAAAAAATTTCTGTATTAACTTCCGGTATGAAAAATTTCGTTATGAACTTCCGGTATGAACTTCTAGTATAAAAAAATTCGGTATGAACTTCCGGTATGAAAAACTTCGTTATGAACTTCCGGTATGAACTTTTGGTATGACTTCCTGTATAAAAAATTTCGGTATGAACTTCCGGTATGAAAATTTTCGTTATGAACTTCCGGTATGAACTTTTGGGTATGAACTTCCGGTATGAACTTTCGGTATGAACTTCCGGTATAAAAAAATTCGGTATGAACTTCCGGTATGAAAAACTTCGTTATGAACTTCGTTATGAACTTACGGTATGAACTTTCGGTATAAAAATATTTTGGTATGAAATTTCGGTATAAAAAATTTCGGTATGAACATCCAGTATAAAAAATTACGGTATGAAAATATTCGTTATGAACTTCCGGTATGTAAAATGTTCGGTATGTAAATGTCCGGTATGTAAATGTCCGGTATATAAAATGTCCGGTATGTAAATGTCCGGTGTGTAAAATGTCCGGTATGTAAATGTCCGGTATGAAAACAAGAAAATAAAAAGAGAAATAAAATAAAATAAAATGAGAACAAATTCAGTAATTAAAATTGAAATTTACATAACAAACATCAAATATTCTTTCTTTTTTAATAGAAGGGTTAATTAGTTTTACCTCACCATTAAATAAAAGTGGTAAAAAAATCATGGGGTATATTTAATATATAGAAAACTAGAAAATGCCTAGTTAGTATACAATAAAATAAAAAAGCCTACTTACCTAATTAGCCCATATATAATTGATAAACAATTCAATCAAATAGACCCTCTTTCTTTTTTATAAAAGGGAGCTCACTACTCCATACAATCGAATAAAGCGAACAGAGCCTTACACACGAGTCATCCGGGGGATACTAACCCTCATCATCTAAAAGGATAGTTCTAATGCCCGAAGGCGGCTCCTCCAACAGATGAGCCCCTATATCACAAGAGAAAGCAAAATTAGCAAGCGCATATGCTTCTCTATTCCCTTCTCTAACACATGACCGAAATTTACGAGTCAATCTCGTGTAAGGAAGCCATGACATCGGGTTACCAGGCTAGATAACGGGTGCGACCCACACACCCCTTCATTCATAAAATCTAGCACCAACCTCGAATCCACTTCCATACAAACCCTACGAGCCCCACACTCCCAAGATATCTCCAACCCATAGCACACACCCCACAAGCTCAACTGCTAGGGCCGAAGCAATGCCCAGATTCACTGGAGTCCCCTTAATTCATTCCCCCTGATCATTCCTAATAAGCACAGCAGCCATTGGCATGCCATCCTGCCCTCTCGATGCACCATCCGAATTTACCTTAATCCACCCGACATCTGGTTTACACCACCTCACCAAGATCTCCTTTTTCGGCCTCAAATCATTATTGCCGAGCTCCCTCTTCGACCTAATATACTCACTAAACCTCTCCTCCAAATATCTCATCTTGTCAAAGATTAGCTATTTCCCTTGAAAAATCCGCACATTACGCCACTTCCATAACCATCACAAAGTGCACGCAAACTTATCATTCCAGTAACCCTCCTCTGACTCCTGTTTGCACTAACTCACATTCAAAAAGAACCATTCATCCCAATTAAGGCTAAAAAATTGGGACATAAACAACATAGTTACCATTTGATGTCATAGTTGACTTGCATTTGGATAGTCTTTGAAGACATGAAGCAATGATTCCTCACACCCATGACAACAATAGCATGCTGAACTATCTTCCATATGTCTCCTATATCTCTCTGCATTAGTTAATGGTACTCCCCATGCCAAAAGCCACATAAAGAACCTAGTCTTCTCTAAGACTTGAAGCCGTCAAATGTACGAAAACAAGCTTTCTCGCACTTGAAACCGATCCCTCCCTTGGATAATATATTTGAAAGACAAAGAAACAATAAACAAGCCATTCCTTGAACCTATCCACCTAACTATATCTTCCTCCTGATCCAGATCCAGATCTTGATCCAGAAGCTTAACAACATTAAGTTTCAAGCGACCAGTCAAATAGGCCTTTAAGCATTAACAAAAGTGGGTTGAAAGTAATTGTGAAGTATGTACGACGTTTGAATGATAATTAAATGCCTAGGGACAAAATTTTCACCCGTATCTGATGGATACCAACCACCCGATCGAATGTTAGGGGTGAGAACCCGTGTGAAAACGGGTGACGGTGGTGGATTAGGTAGGATTTGGGTGGACATTTTATCTACCCATCACTCACCCATCTGACCCGTGTTCACCTATTAAAATTATATACATTTTGAATATTTATAGTTTTTGTAAATTATAAATTTTTACCTTGGTCTCCTTACTAATATAAATTATGTTAAAGTAAACCCTAGATTTTCTTTCCTAATTTATTTCGGTCTTTATTCTTCATTCGTGACAATTTTAATTTTGGATATTGTTTTGTTAATAGTGTTGTACTTGAACTTTATTTTTAGTAGAATGTTCCATTTTTTTACAAATTTATTAATAATGTGTAGAGCACCCAAGTTGAATGTGGGTGAGACCCTCGACGCGTGGACAATTTTGGACGATGGATCAGATGGCGGTCAAGGTCATCCAACGTCCCCACCCAATCCATTGTCATCCCTAAACATGCCCAATAAATTGTTGATATACCTCAAAGCGTTATATATTAAGAATTAGAATCAAATTGAGTATAGTTGTATCTTACTCTATGAGTGGAGTTGAAATGATATGGACATAAAGGGTTATATTGATGACGGAATCTTCTCATTATATGTTTGCTTCGTTGCATTTGTTTACTTATAATGTCCCAATAAATTGTTGATATGGGTCCGTATGGTGAACTTGTAGTAGATTATTTTGAGAACTTTCATCCCTAGTAATTCCATAATTCCCATTAAGGTATCCCCAATAATCCCATAATCCCCAATAATCCTTACCCACCAAACTTTCATCCTTGGTAATGGAGGTCAGTTGTAACGCTTAAAAGATGCCAAGTTTGATTCTGCTTCCTTTAGATCAGTGGCTAGGATTGATTGTTTGCCAGCTAGTTTAGCCGTTTAATTTAAATGCTTGCGTGTAGACCGAATAATTTGGGTGGTTACAGAGGTTCATTGCATCTAGTAGTGAAAGTCAATCGTAACGCTTACCAGCTGATGAGTTTGTTTCTGTTTCCTTTAGATGAGCGGCTAGGATTGATTGTTTGCCTACTACTTTAACCGTTCATTTTAATTTTCTACGTGTGGATGCCCGTTCAACAAGGGGTTTTATTCGGGCTAATAGAGCAGGCCTTTAGTTTTTTTGAGCTCCATAATATTTACTTTTAGTTAATTTAAGACATAAAAGTGTGCTTTCGAATATGTTTTTTTTTCTTTACATATTTTATAATTTTTATTCTCTTTTGTTTATTTTTTTCTCCTAAAAACTATTTAAAGTTATAAAAAAATGTTGTTTTGATTTATATTGTCATTCTTTCTTTTTTTTGATTTTTTAAAGCAAACATAATTTTTAAAATTAATAAAAATATAAAAAAATTGGTGACACGTGGTCTTCGAAATTCATTGGACGATAGACCGAATAATCCGCGTCACTGGGTGGTTACATAGGTTCATTACATGTGATAGTGGAATCGTAACGCATACCAGCTGACAAGTTTGTTACCTTTTCCTTTAGATCAATGGCTAAAATTGATTTTCCAGCTACTTTAACCGTTCATTTTTCAATGGCTAGGATTGATTGTGTCCCAACAAGTTTAGCCGTTCATTTTTTTGAAAATGTGTATAAATACATTGCATATTGCTTGTAAATTATACTGCAATAGATGATTCCATCATAAATCACCCTGCAATATTAGATCCAACTTTCCTTTTTATCATGACTTTTGTATATCCTGATGAATACTTTGAGGTTACAGGGATATTTCGACTGTTCGGTTGTTTTACCTTGTTAATGGTACGCTTATTGACAACCCTTTTGATTAGGTCTTGCTCAACAAGCGTACCATTGGAAGGTCAAACTGCCGAGAAGGCCGAAGAATCAAAGTAATCTGGAATGATACTTCGTTGTGCTAAATATTGATGTTTGTATCATGACTTTAGTATATCCTGCAAGTGCATTCATCGGTAACTGCTTTTCTTTCATGTTCTTTCCTTTACTCCTCTCCTATATTCACTATCATCTCCCTAAGATGCAACATAAAAATGTTTTTTGTATCCTAACATTCTTCAGCCAACCGGTTGTGCTACATGTTGATCTACAGGGCCTTGTACAGACTAGGGTGGGCATTTTCGCATATCCGATCCGATCCGACAATCTTAAAAAAGTCTGATTCGAATCTGATCCGAGAGCACCCGGATATCCGACAATTTTTTTAATCCGGACGGATATCCGATCTGAAGATCCAATCCGGATGTCCGATCCGGGTATTTAATCTTAGACTAGTCGGATATATCCGATCCGATTTTTTCCTCTAAACCCCGATCCGTATCCGATGATTCGAAAAATATGCCCGGATCGGATCGGACTCGGATCACCAATTGCCGTATATTTTCGGATTCAGATTTTTTCGGTTCGAATCTTTGGATTAGCGGATCAGATTAGTCGGATCAGATATTTTTGCTCACCCTAGTATATAATACTCTCATAATGATTTTTTTACAAATTTATTAATAATTTGTAGTATAATTCTTGTCTTTCCCTTTTGCATAAGCATTCATGGAAGCTAGATCATTCAAAAACTGCAGTAGCTTGGAGTTCTCGTTATTTTGTTCATAATCAAGCCCGATTTACACTCGATAAGGACAACATCATTAAGATATTTCCTCTAAATAAGTTATACGAGTCATTTGAACCCATCAAAACTGCATCATTTTCTACTTGTGATCATACACTTGGCTTATTGGAGAAAGTTTTTTCCCGCAGAAATCGAGATTTTCGATCCCGGATTGAGAGAACTCAGAAGCATGATGGATTCCAAGAAGATAAGCTTTTAGGGTTGTTTCGATGTATAAGTCTTGTATTTTTTTGATCTATTATATACCTCTTCTTAAAAGAGATGTTTGGTTACATTACATTAACAATGTTGAATATTATACAATTTTGTGCTCAAAGGAACAAAGAGTAGCAAAACCATATAAGAAAGTATATATAAAAATCATACCAATTTTGTGTTCATAATATTGAACATAACATACAATCCTTCAACAATAAACCAAAACTTGAAATAAACGCTATAATCTAACACACCGGTACAAAGGTTAACCAGAATGGAAAATAGTAGCAAAGAGTTTACTCGCGAGTACAAAATTCGCGGCCTCTGTCGGATGAAACGCGTCCCAAAACACATAATATTTCCGATTTGGACACAATCCCGAGTTGGGCAAGCATAGGCCTCGGATGGTTGTGTTCACATTGCAACAAGGCTTAGTAGAAACCTTAAATCCTACACAAGTACACAAAGACAATCAACATTAGCATAACAATAAGGGTAGAGTTGGAATCAGATCGAGTAGAGTTGTATCTTACTCAATGAGTGGAGTTGAAATGATATGAACATTAAGGGTTATATTGATGACGGGACCTTCTCATTATATGTTTGTTTCGTTGCATATTTTTACTTTATGGGTCCGTTTGGTGAACTTATAGTAGATTTTTTTGAGAACTTTCATCCCCAATAATTCCATAATCCCCATTAAGGTATCCCCAATAATTCCATAAATCCCAATAATCCTTACCCACCAAGCATAGTCTATATCTTAAACCGTTACAGAGGTTCATTGCACCCGGTAATGGAGGTCAGTTGTAACACTTAAAAGATGAGTTTGTTTCCGCTTCCTTTAGATCAATGGCTAGGATTGATTGTTTGCCAACTAGTTTAGCCGTTCATTTTAATTGCTTACGTGTAGACCGAATAATTTGGGTGGTTACAGAGGTTCATTGCATCTAGTAGTGGAAGTCAATCGTAACGCTTACCAGCTGACGAGTTTGTTTCTGTTTCCTTTAGATGAGCGGCTAGGATTGATTGTTTGCCTGCTACTTTAGCCGTTCATTTTAATTGCCAACGTGTGCACGCCCGTTCATCAAGGGGCTTTATTCGGGCTAACAGAACACGACCTTTAGTTTTTTGGGCCCATAATATTTACTTTTAGTTGATTTATGACATAAAAGTGTGCTTTCGAATATGTTCTTTTTTCTTTACATATTTTATATTTTTTTTTCTCTTTTGTATTTTTTTCCTCCGAAAAACTATTTAAAGTTAAAAAAAACTTTTGTTTTGATTTCTACTGTCATTCTTTCATGTATTTTTTTATTAAAATTTTTTTTTTGATTTTTTTAATAAAACATAATTTTTAAAATTAATAAAAACATAAAAAATTGTTGACACGTGGTCTTCGAAATTCATTGGACGACCGAATAGTCCGCGTCACTATCCACGTCACTGGGTGGTTACATAGGTTCATTCCATGCGATAGTGGAATCGTAACGCATACCAGCTGACAAGTTTGTTACCTTTTCCTTTAGATCAATGGCTAGGATTGATTTTCCAGCTACTTTAACCGTTCATTTTTCAATGGCTAGGATTGATTGTGTCCCAGCTAGTTTAGCCGTTCATTTTTTTGAAAATCTGTATAAATACATTGCATATTGTTTGTAAATTATACTGCAATAGATGATTCCATCATAAATCACCTTGCAGTATTAGATCCATCTTTCCTTTTTATCACGACTTTTGTATATCCTGATGAATACTTTGAGGTTACAGGAATATTTCGGCTGTTCGGTTGTTTTACCTTGTTAATGGTACGCTTACTGACAACCCTTTTGATTAGGTCTTGCTCAACAAGCGTACCATTGGAAGGTGAAACTGCCGAGAAGGCCGAAGAATCAAAGTAATCTGGAAACAGACTTCGTTGTGCTAAATATTGATGTTTGTATCATGACTTTTGTATACCCTGCAAGTGCATTCATCAGCTTTTCTTTCATGTTCTTTCCTTTACTCCTCTCCTATATCCACTATCTCCCTAAGATGCAAAATAAAAATGTTTTGTTGTATTCTAAACCTTCTTCAGCCAGCTGGTTGCGCTACAGGTTGATCTGCAGGGCCTTGTACAGAGTAATCTCATAATCTTGACCATTTACACCTATTATTGAGGTTTAACCATTGTGACAAGCACCGGAGCGTGTTGAACGGGTAAGGGCAACATCATCGAGATATTTCCTCTAAATAAGGTATATGAATCATTTAAACCCATCAAAATTGCATTAGTTTTTACTTGTGATGATACACTTGGCTTATTGGAGAAAGTTTTTTTCGCAGATGTTGCGATCTTCGATCCAGGATTGAGAGAACTTAGAAGAATGATGGATTCCAAAGAAAGAAGCTTTAGGGTTTGTTTGGATGCATAAGTCTTGTATTTTTTTTAGCTATTATGTACCTCTTCTTGAAAGAGATGTTTGGTTACACTACATTAACAATGTTGAATATTATACAATTTTGTGCTCAAACGGACAAAGAGTGGCAAAACCATATAAGAAAGTATATATAAAAATCATACCAATTTTGTGCTCATAATCTTGAACATAACATACAATCCTTCAACATTAAACCAAAACTTGAAATAAACGCTATAATTGAACACACCGGTACATAGGTTAACCAGAAGGGAAAATAGTAGCAAAGAGTTTACTCACGAGTACAAGATTCGCGGCCTCCGTCGGATGAAACGCGTCCCAAAACACATAATCTTTCCGATTTGGACACAATCCCGAGTTGGGCAAGCATAGGCCTCCAATGCTTGTGTTCACATTGCAACAAGGCTCAGTAGACACCTTAAACCCTACACAAGCACACAAGACAATCAACATTAGCATTACCATTTACCACTATCATTAGTGAAATCGACCAATGTGATTAGGGTGATTAATCACCATAAGTTTGTGGATTAGAGATGAGATCAAGAACTTGTAGAGTTGTAGTAGATTTGTATCTTACTCTATGAGTGGAGTTGAAATGATGTGGACATTGAGGGTTATATTGATGAGGGGACCTTCTCATTATATGTTTGCTTCATTGCATTTTTTTACTTTTAATGTCGCAATAAATTGCTGATATGGGTCCATTTGTGAACTTGTAGTAGATTATTTTGAGAACTTTCATCCCAGTCATTCCATAATTTCCATTGAGGCATCTCCAATAATCTCATAATCCCCAATAATCCTTACTCACCAAATATAGTCTATATCTTAAACTGTTACAGAGGTTCATTGCACCCGGTAATGGAGGTTTGTTATAATGCTTAAAAGATGCCAAGTTTGTTTCCGCTTCCTTTAGATGAGTGGTTGGGATTGATTGTTTGCCAACTAGTTTAGCCGTTCATTTTAATTGCTTACGTGTAGACCGAATAATTTGGGTGGTTACAAAGGTTCATTGCATCTCGTAGTGAAAGTCAATTGTAACGCTTACAAGCTGACGAGTTTGTTTCTATTTCCTTTAGATGAGCGGCTAGGATTGATTGTTTGCTTGCTACTTTAGCCGTTCATTTTAATTGCCTACGTGTGCATGCCAGTTCAACAAGGGGGTTTTATTCGTGCTAACAGGACAAGACCTTCAGTTTTTTTCTATACATAATTTATAATTTTTTTTCTCTTTTGTTTATTTTTTTCTCCGGAAAACAATTTAAAATTAAAAAAAATATTTTTTGATTTCTATTGTCATTCTTTCATGTATTTTTTTCTTAAAAAATATATGTATTTTTTTTAAATTTTTTTTAAATAAAACATAATTTTAAAATTTTAATAAAAACACAAAAAACTGTTGATATGTGGTCTTCTAAATTCATTGGACGACTATGATAGACCGAATAATCCGCGTCATTGGGTGGTTACATAGGTTCATATTACATGTGATAGTGGAATCGTAACGCATACGAGCTGACAAGTTTGTTACCTTTTCTTTTAGATCAATGGCTACGATTGATTTTCCAGCTAGTTTAACCGTTCATTTTTTAATGGATAGGATTGATTGTGTCCCAACAAGTTTAGCCGTTCATTTTTTTGAAAATCTGTATAAATACATTGCATATTGCTTGTAAATTATACTGCAATAGATGATTCCATCATAAATCACCTTGCAGTATTAGATCCATCTTTCCTTTTTATTATGTATATCCTGATGAATACTTTGAGGTTCCAGGAATATTTCGACTGTTCGGTTGTTTTACCTTGTTAACGGTACGTTTATTGACAACCCTTTTGATTAGATCTTGCTCAACAAGCGTACCATTGGAAGGTGAAACTGCCGAGAAGGCGAATAATCAAAGTAATCTGGAAAGAGACTTCGTTGTGCTAAATATTGATGTTTGTATCATGACTTTTGTATTTACTGTAAGTGCATTCATCGGTAATTGCTTCACTGTGGCAATAAGCTAAACCAAAGCTTTTCTTTCATGTTCTTTCCTTTACTCCTCTCCTATATCCAGTATGTCCCTAAGATGCAACATAAAAATGTTTTGCTGTATTCTAAACCTTCTTCAGCAAGCCGGTTGCGCACCCGGATATCCGACATTTTTTATCCGGCGATCTGACAATCTTAAAAAGACTGATCCGAATCCGATCCGAGAACATCCGGATATCCGACAATTTTTATCCGGACGGATATCCGATCTGAAGATCCAATCCGATCTGATCCGATTCGGGTATTTATTCTTAGACTAGTTGGATATATCTGATCCGATTTTTCTCCCTCTAAACCCCGATCTGTATCCGATAATCCGAAAAATATACCAAAATTGGATCGGACTCGGATCACCGATTGCCGGATATTTTCGGATGCGAATTTTTTCGGTTCGGATCTTCGAATTAGCGGATCGGATTAGTCGGATAAGATAATTTTGCTCACCCCTGGTACATAGTACTCCCATAATGATTTTTTTACAAATTTATTAATGATGTGTAGTATAATTCTTGTCTTTCCCTTTTGCAGAAGCATTCATGGAAGCTAGAAAATTCGAAAACTGCACTAGCTTGGAGTTCTCGTTGATTTCTTCACAAACAAGCCCGATTTACACTCGATAAGGGCAACATCATCAAGATATTTCCTCTAAATAAGGTATATGAGTCATTTGACCCATCAAAACTGCATTAGTTTCTACTTGTGATCATACACTTGGCTTATTGGAGAATGTTCTTTTCCGCAGCGATCGCGATTTTCGATCTAGGATTGAGAGAAGCTTTAGGGTTTGTTTAGATGTATAAGTCTTGTATTTTTTTGATCTATTATATACCTTTTCTTGAAATAGATGTTTGGTTACATTACATTAACAATGTTGAATAGTATACAATTTTGTGCTCAAAATCATATGAGAAAATATTTATAAAAATCATACCAATTTTGTGTTGATAATCTTGAACATAACATACAATGCTTTAACATTAAACCAAAACCCATGCTAGTATAACACTTGAACACACCGATACATAGGTTAACCGGAAGGGAAAATAGTAGCAAAGAGTTTACTCGCGAGTACAAGATTTGCGGCCTCTGTCGGATGAAACGCGTCCCAAAACACGTAATCTTTCCGATTTGGACACAATCCCGAGTTGGGCAAGCATAGGCCTCCGATGCTTGTGTTCACATTGCAACAAGGCTTAGTAGACACCTTAAACCCTACACAAGCACACAAGACAATCAACATTAGCATTAGCAATTACCACTATCATTAGTGAACTAGACCAATGTGATTAGGGTGATTAATTACCATAAGTTTGTGGATTAGAGATGAGATCAAGAACGTCTTGGTAGGTATCAGCAAACGTGAGGCTTGAGCCAGGGAGGCTACCGTTGAGTTTAAGAAGAAGTGCTTTGACTTGTGAGTTGAATTGCTGAGACCATTGGTTAACCGTATCTAAGCAGCCTCCTTTGTTTGACTTGGTCCTCTGTGATGGTATGCAGCCCAATGGGCCTAGCCCATGAAACACCATCCTTCTTGCTCCATATCCGTATAGCATCTGTTATATACAGAGAGGGTATTATGTACACGGCGATATACTGCGCATTCGCAATTCGTAGTCGTCGTCACGATTACTGGTGTCGTAACCATATTTTTCCCCCTGACATCTGTCACGGGTTCCGGATTCGTGACAGTGTCAGTTTTTTGGGCTTTAGAATTACAAAAAAGTTATCATGGATCCGGAACTCGTAACCGTTCCGAGTTCCGGATCGTGATGATTTCTTATTTTTTTATTCGAATTCACAAAGAAAATCATCGCCGATTTGGAACCCGTAGCTGTCACGGTTACGGGTTCCGAATCTATGAAAATCTGTCATTGATCCTTTGTGCGCTTGTAAATTCTATCGCCTTGCGTTTACGGTGAGTTGTAATATGGTTAATGATGTAAAAAGTGATTAATTACGGTGAGTTGCTTCTCTAATGTAGTCATTAGCAGTCCCAAAAATTGCTGATGTGTGTATTGCTGAGCATCCGTCATGAATGGCTGCAAGTAATTATTCACATAATCGTTGCTCCCTGCAACATATTAAATTAAGCAACTAATTAACCCATATATTATTACTTTATTACAGTACTTGTAATTAAGCATACCCATTCCAATGAAGTAGAGAGCTCCATTCAAGAGCTTGGCGGCCTTTTGTTCTCCGATTTTGGCCTTAATCACGTTGGTGGTTTTAGCAAATGCCCCAATTTGATCATAAAATGTCAATCTTTGAACCTGCAAATATATACATTCATTATATACACTTACAAACACAACTAAATTTTAGATCATCAATGAGAAATTTGAATCATTACAAAGTAAAGCCCAGTTTCATTGAGAATTCCAGCTCCTCCAGATGCATAGTTAACACCTTTCAGCAAAGCATCGGCATTTGCTGACAGCGATAGATATGGCGGAGGTGATTCAATCCCAAGCTTAGCAGCTGCATACATTTTATCATATTTATTAATCAAAATTTGAGTTTTACACCCTAAAATAAGCTCCATATACGTACATATGATATCACCGATTGTTCTTCCATTGCTGAATCTTCCGGTTGCTTTTCCACCATTGTAATCAACTCCATACCAAGGGAAGTTACACTTTGCAAGAGCGTAGGGTAAATAGTTATTATTCCCTACGTCTGTAAGTGAATCTCCGAACACAAACGTCACCAGATTTGTATTGGATGCCGGAGACGCTAGAGGAGCCGCCACTGGAGCCGCTGCCGGCGCCACTACTCTTGCTTTCACTGTAGAAAGTATAGCAACCGAGATCACCGTAAAAACTAGAAACTTCATCGCCATTGATGATCAATACGTAAACCCTAGAACTTGTTAACTGGTTATTGTATGTTCTATGCTGGAATGGTGATGTGTGTTTATATAGGATTGTAGTATTTGGAGATAGGTGAAAAGGGTTTTATTTTAAAATATATATTTATATAAAAAGAAGGAAATGTATGGTGGCTACTAGATTGCTAGATTAGTCCAAAATGTTGTTTAAATTAGGTGGTGATTTTTCAAGATTATAAGATCTTGAGGTGGAAAGTGGTTATGGGAAGGGTAAGATGGGTTTGATTTTTTGGGTTTTGGGTGTTTTTTTAGTTTTTATTTTAGTTAGGGTTTAGATGAAAAGAAATTTTGTGTTAGTGGTGGGTGTCTCTGCTTAATCTTCCATATTTAGGGTAAAATTAGTGTTAAAAAGGGATTAGTGTATAATTTGAGTGAGTAGTGTGTTTGTCTTGAGTTGTCAAAGCAGTTGGCCAACATCATATTTTGGGTCATCTGCAGTGAATCGATTATGCTTATGTGTCTCTTAAAGTTGGTTAATCTTTTTTACTCCTTTAAATGGGGTTAAACATTTTTGGGTTGTAAGGTTTGTGTGTTGAACATTAGATTTTTGCATTGTGTTCGTCTATGAAGATGGTCGATCTTATTGACAACATGAGTGGTTGTGGAAGTCTAAACTCGTGTTGTAGTCATTCGCAAGAGGATGCTATGCTCGTCTTGGCTATGCCTATATTATTAGTACGAATGGGTCGAGGGACCATGTCTAGCGTTGGTGTCTTGGGTTGCTTGGACATGTAGAAATATGACGATATTTATGTGCTCATGTGTCAAATCCGAAGACCCGAGGTGTTACACACTACGCCAGATTGCAACTCGGGCGACGAGTCTTTTTAGTTCCGTCACCTTAATAATTTCGGGCGGCGGATATTTAGTTCCGTCGCCTTAATATGTTTAGGTGACGGAAACTTTTGCATTCCGTCGCTTAAACATAGAGGTGAAGGAAGTAATCTCGTCACCACAAACTTCCGTCGCCAGAAATTCTGGAGGTTGGAAGAGTTTTTATCTTAGGCGAGGGAGGTATTATTTCCGTCAACTAAATGAAATAAGGTGACGGAAATGTAAATTCCGCCGCCTAAATGTAAAGTTGTCACATGCTTGGTATCTTGACGATGGGACCATTATTGGTCGATCTGAGGAGGTGGCTAGAGCTCTTGATATCATTTGTGAGTTTGGTCCGGGTTTAGGCCTCATGTTGAATGTTCACAAAACTGAGCTCTTCTGGCCTTCATGTGATGGGTCTAAACTTAGAGATGGACTATTTCCCCATGACATTGCAAGGCCAGCATTGGGTGTTAAGTTGCTAGGTGGGGCAATGAGTAGAGATGAGGAGTTTGTTAGAGAGCTTGTCATGAAGAGAGTTGTTAAGGCGGTTGAGTTTATGCATCTTCTTCCACAGTTGAGGGACCCGCAGAGTGAGCTTCTCCTGCTTCGTTCTTGTATGGGTGTTGCTAAGTTGTATTTTGGCTTGAGGACTTGTCATCCGGAGCATTGGGAGAGTGCAACAACTTATTTTGATGTCGGGCTCCGTAGATCAGTCGAGGATATTGTGGTTTGCGGGGGTCCTTTTTTTGGAGATCTTCAGTGGCGACTTGCTTCTTTGCGTAATCGATTTGGGGGGCTTGGTCTATACTCTGATATTGAGACGTCTTCCTTTGCTTTTGTTGCCTTTAGGGCCCAGTCTTGGGAGCTCCAAGACCACATTTTGCGGGACAGTGAAGTTGTAGAAATGTGCTCTGAGTTTTATGGAGCTTTGGGCAATCTTCAGACTTCTATTCCTGGTTTCGATCTTTCTGTCTTTACTGTCAAGAACACCGTCCCCTCTAAAGCCCAACATGCTTTGGCGAGTGCTTTTTTCGGTAAGACCGTATAGGAGATGGAAGTTACTTTTGATTTGACTCTAAGACAAAAAGCGGTTTTCAAGTGTCTTCAATCCACACATAGCCAAGAATTCCTTCTTGCCATACCCATTGATGGACTTGGGCAATGTATGTCCCCAGTTGAGTATCGTTCGGTTCTTAAGTATCGCCTTATGATTCCTCTATACCCGGTCGATGAGATTTGTCCTATGCCCAATTGTCGGAGAATTCTAGATTCTTTTGGGGAGCATGCGGTTCATTGTAAAGAGTTTCCTGGCTTCAAATATAGGCATGATTTGGTCCGTGATGTGTTGTGTGATGTGTTTAGGAGGGCGGGGGTATCGGTTAAGAAGGAGGCGCCTGTGTCCTTAACTGACCCACGAGAGGGTGAGGCCGGCGGATATCTTGGTGTTTGGATGGGCGGGTGGAAAACATGCTTGCATCGATTTGACTGGAGTTTCCCCACTTGTTTGTTTGGTTAGTGGGCCTTTTGCGGTGGGTAAGGCGGCGCTTAATGCGGCTTCTGCTAAGGCGGCCAAACATGAGAAAGCTTGCATTGAAAATCAACATGTGTTTCTTCCATTCGCTTTCGACACCTTTGGTTTCCTGGCGCCCGATGCTATTGAAATTCTGAAGAGGGTGCAACGGGTTTTGCATGGCAACGTTACGTCTCCTAGGTCTTCTGATGTTGTTTTTAGGAGGATCGGATTCGCTATCCAGAAAGGATTGGCGGCACAACTTGTTGCCCGTCTTCCTTCTAGCTCTATGTAAATTTTGAAGTATCTAATACAAATTAATTGGAAGAATCTAATACAAATTAATTGGTTGTCTAACCTCCTACAAATTAATTGATTCGCTATCTAGAAAGGATTGGTGGCACAACGGGTTTTACTTTCTTCCTTTCTTCTACTCTAAATTTTTTTTTTCAAATTGGAAGAATCTAATACAAATTAATTGGTTGTCTAACCTCCTATACTCCATTGTTTTAGGTACGTAATTATTTATATTTTCGTTTTGTGTTATTTTTTTTCCTCTTCATGTTGGAATTTTTGTTGCATTGGTGATTTTTTATTAGTTTAATGAGTGTTAGAATTTTGAGCTATGTTTGTTGGTGATTTGTGTTATGTGTGTTAATTGGTGATTTGTTATTTTTTTGAATAATGTTGAAATTTTTGTATTGTTAGGATATGGAATGGTCTTTAATAGAAAATGGATTTTTTTGTTAGAATATGAACTTAAGTAGAAATTGAGTTGTTTTTTGTGTCATGGAATTAGCTAGAAAATTGGATTGGTTTATTTGCATATGAAATGAAATAGAAAATGTGTTGAATGGTTTATCTCATTTGCTATTTAGGAAAATAGATAAGAGTTAGATGCAATGTGGTCTTACTGATCGAAGATACCTTCAAGGGACTTTTGACTTTGTGTATTGGGTTAGAGAAATATCGCTTGGGAAGACACATTTTTTGTGTCCTTGCAAGAAATGTCGAAATGGTGGACTTCCGGTTGACATCCACACCATGTATTCTCACTTGTCTACTAAAGGCATGTGGCCTCTATATACGGTGTGGGACAAACATGGTGAAATTTCACATGAATCGAGAATTGATGAACTCAGAAATTAGTTGCTCGATAAAATAACATCTTTTAACAGTGGCGTCAGTTCTTCTATGGATCTTGTTATGAACATTGTGCATGATCGTTTCCCTTATCATGATGGATATGATGCTGGTTTAGGTCAAGACAATAGTGATAGTGATGATCCTACTTTTGATGATGTTGTTGATGAAGATTATCAGAAGTATGATAGACTTTTATTAGAGGCTCAAACCCATTATATCCTGGGAGCACAAAAACTGTTTTGGGTGCTGTGTTGAAAGCATTGAAAATGAAAGTAGAATATGGATGGTCTGATAAGAGTATTCACGATCTTTGCAACTACATTAGTGGTTTGCTTCCTCCAGGATATAATTATCCCACTGATTTTGGAAGAATGAAAAAGCTTTGCAGGGATATTGATTTGGGTTATCAGAGTATAGACGCTTGTGAGTATAACTGCGTATTGTTTTACAAAGGGTATGCCCAATGTGATTGTGATGAGTGTCCCATCTGTCACACTTCGAGATGGAGAGAGGATGACATCAGTGTTGCTAGGAAAGTACTCCGCTACTTTCCCTTGACTCCCAAACTGAAACGCTTGTACATGTATTCATACACTTCAAAGCAAATACGATGGCATCGAGAGAGGATGTCAGATCATGATTGGTTAAAGCACCCTGCAGATGGAGAGACATGGAGAGATTTTGACATAAACTTTCCACATTTTTTTAATGATATCAGAAATGTGCGTCTTGGGCTAGCAACAGATGGTTTCAACCCTTATGGAACAATGGGAAGTCTTCACAACACTTGGCCTGTTGTTTTGATGTCGTATAATTTGCCTCCATCAATGTGTATGAAGGAGTTTAACATGTTAAATTTGTTGATCCCAGGTCCAAAGTGTCCCGGAAAGTGTCTTAGTGTGTTCCTAGAGCCGTTGATTGACGAACTTATGAAATTGTGGGAAATTGGAGTTTGTACTTTTGACCGCTACGCACAATCTACTTTCACCATGAGAGCAGTTATGTTATGGACCATTAGTGACTTTCCAGGTTTGGGTATGTTGGCAGGCTCAACTACTAGTGGATATAAGGCGTACCCAATCTGTTTGGATGATGTGGATGCAAAACATGAATGTGGAAGGATGGCATACGATGGTTATCGTAGATGGCTTGTAAATGATCACCCATGGCGGTTTGCTGATCATGCATTTAATGGAGAGTGTGAGTTCAGACAAAGACCTCCTACTCTATCCGGGGAGCAAATTCTTGCAAGGATCAACAATCACGAGTTTCCAACACTTAGCTTGCATGAAAACTTCAAAGTCCCGTATAATCCAAGGAATAGAGTATGTTGGAGTAACAAGTGCATCTTCTGGAGGTTGCCTTATTGGAAAATTTTAAAGGTGAGACATACTTTTGATGTCATGCACATTGAAAAGAACGTATTAGATAACATTATTGGAACCATTCTTAGTATTGAAGGCAAGTCTAAAGACGGTCCAAAAGCTCGTGCCCCTTTAGGAAAAGGGGGGGGGGTGCGACAAAGTCAGTGGGTGCGAAAAAATGGACAACTTCCTCATGCACCATTCTTGGTGAGACAAGAACGTTTAGAAGAGATTTTTGAATGGTTTCGTGATGTGAAGTATCATCATAATTATGCTGGGAGTTTGAGGAATAAGGTTTCTGTACGTGATAGAAAATTTCATGGATTAAAGACTCACGATTGTCACGTAATGCTTCAACGACTTCTTCCGATAGTTGTTCGTGAGTACTTACCGTTAAGTGTTGTCAAGCCTTTGATTGCATTGTCAAATTGGTTTCAGAAATTGTGTAGCAAAAAGTTGAAAAAGGAGGATGTTCGGTTAATGGAACATGAGATAGTCACTATCTTGCGTAGGATGGAGATGATTTTTCCTCCCCGTTTCTTTACCATTATGGTTCACCGTATGGTTCACCTTCCAGAACAAGTGATGCTCTCTGGTCCCATGCATTTTACTTGGATGTTTCCTATTGAACGGTATATTAGTTATTTAATGTCTTTTCTGTTTTCTTATATACTTGGACATTTTGCTCAATTTAACTAACTAAAATTTTTTTTGCAGTCAACTTGGAACTTATAAGAAATCAGCGTAATAATCGTTTTCCAAAAGGTTGTATTTCCGAGCATTATATTGATCAAGAATCAATGATATACTGCGATTTATACTTGGGGGTTGGTGAACATCGTCAAGAAATAACCAACATTAGCACATCATCGCATTACAATATTTCTGTTGTTTCGGAACTTGTGTGTCCAGATCGTTGTAGGTCTCGTGTTAGGTTACAAGAACACGAGATCTTTAAGGCTCACTAGAAAGTTTTGCTTGAATGTGAAGAAGTGAGATACTATATGTCCGAACATCAAAGACTTTATATGGAACAACATTCATACTTTGACGAGAATTCACGTATGCTTGATTTTCATCTTTACTTCCTAGATTGGGTACGTATACATAAACTGTTTTTTCATTGTATAATCTCTATTACCATCCACCTTACACTAATATTGTGAATCTTATAGGTTGAAGCACTTAACAGCTCCGGAGATCCTTACTTAAAGTAAGGGGTGCTCAATTTGGCTAGAAGACCACAAAGCCACATTTGCTATTCTTCTTGTTATGTGAATGGGGTCAAGTTCACATCATGGGATAAAGATCAATACTTACAAACACAAAGTTGTGGAGTGATGGTAGAGACACATGGTACCAACTACTATGGGATCCTTGAATATATGGTCGAATTGCTATACACAGATCGGATGCCGGTTGTATTGTTCAAGTGTAGGTGGTATGATACCGATCCTTATAACAATGACAATACAAAGGTAGATCATGACTTGTTGTCTGTGGATACTAGTAGTAGTTGGTATGAATATTCTCCCTTTTGTCTTGCGACCAAGGCAAAACAAGTATTTTACATGGATGATCCGAAAGCGGGTGAGAATTGGAAAGTACTTTATGTGAGCTCTCATACGAATGTGTATGATTCTAGAACACTTACAACACATGACAATGATAGACCTCCTATTGGAAATCACGTTGAAGAACCCTATCAAGAGCACAACATGATATATAGTGGAGTCTTTGATGTTACTATTGACCTTGAAGTGGAGGAAGAGGAAGAGGAAGACGAAGACGAAGATGAGCGACAATTTGGTGAAGAAGAAGATGCACAATTTGGAGAAGATGATGATGCACAATTTGGAGAAGAAGAAGATGATGATTGATTATATATGAACGATATTTGTGTGTTTGCATTTATCGAAAACTCAAACGGTTTGTAAAATAAATTTATGTAGATGACGGATTTTAGGGTATAATTTTTTTTTACTCCAGGATTGAAAACAAAGCAACAATCTTAATCACATAAATGAAACTAAAGAAATTGTTTTTTTGGAAATAATGTTATCAAGTGACGGACTTGGACACATTCCGTCGCCTAATACGATTCAGGCAACGAACTTAGGCATTTCCGTCGCCTAAAGGTATTCCCTAATCAATCAAAAGTTTTGCATTGTGGCGGGATAAATAGTGCCAATAAATTTGACCTAAATTTATTAAATAAATGTGGCGGCAGAATTGAACAATTCCGTTACCTAAATGCGGCCTAAATTTTATTGTAACCACCGATACTCTAGGGTTTTGTCAATTGTAACATATCACAACTCACAAGAGGGGCGACAATGAAGACGACGCCTGAGCAGTCGACGCAGCCAAGCAGCCGACACCTCCGAGCAACCAAGTAACCGCCGCCTCTGAGCAGCCGACGAAGACGACGTCTCTGAGCAGCCGACGAAGACGACGCCTCTGATAAGTTTCTGAATCATTGCTTGCAATTTCTTTGAAGGTTTAATCTGCTCTTTGAAGTTGTTCTTATGGTTCAATTAACTGATTCTAGTAATGTCAATCTGATTCAGACCGAAATTGCAAATGAAATAGGTTTGCAACTCTCAGATTCCGATGATGCAGAAACAAGAGCTCAAGTTTTGTTAACTAAGCTTGAGGGAAAGAACCTGAATGAGAGGAAGATATTGGTAATATTAGATGGTTTACAAGATAAGATTCAATTGAAAGCTTTTATAGGTTATGCTTGTGAAATGCATTAGTATGTTGAAAATGCTTGGAAGGTATCAATATGTTGAAAATGCTATGCTTGTGAAATGTGAAGGCTTGCCTTTGATGATTAATTCAATATCATGCACAAGGTACTGTTAAAAATGTCCTCTGTTAATATGTGCCAGAAAGTTCAGGAATAGTTGAAAATATTCAATTGAAAGCTTTTATAGGCTATATTGATTTTGTTTACTTAGTGTGGTATTCAATTGAAAGCTACACTTTTGTTTACTTAGGCTATATTGATTTGTCTGATTTTGTTTACTTAGGCTATATCGATTTGTCTAATTTTGTTAAAAATGTGCTCTGATTTTGTTTACGTAGTTCAATATCCTATGCAAGGTACTTAGTCTGATAACTATACTTTTGTTTACTTATTGTAGTTTTACAATTTACAAGCTAGTAAAAGGAGCAATATTGATTCAACAGTTTGTCCATTTATGGTGTACTTATCTCGCCTCCTAGTGACGGTAGTTGCATGCTATATTGATTTTGTCAAAGTGACTTAAATTTGTCTGATTTTGCTTGCAATTTCCTTCGATTATGTTGGTTCTTAATTACTTTTTTTTTTGCAGTATTGGAGGCAAACAGATTTTCTTGTCTTTGTACTAGTTAAGTTAGTAACTTGACCATATGCTTTCTATGCTTTCACATGCTATTGTACTATGGATTAATTTAAATGGAAGTTGATTATCTATTAACTTAGTAATCTGATTTTTATTGTCCATGTTAGCTTGGGCAGGCTAATAATTTTTAAGCAACTCTTATTTTTGACCTGGACTTAGTTTTTATTTTCTTTGTTTAATACCTCCTAGTTTAATTTTCAATTCTGTTGGATTAAGTAATTATTTAAGTCGGTTTCCTGGAGAGTCATCTTTTGAAGATTATGGTTCAATAACTCTTTGGCTTGACATGAACTTGGATTTTTTTTTGTTATAATCTATCTTTGTGTTCACTTCCCAATATAGTTTTCATCTATGTCAGATTGAGTAATTATTAAGACAACCTGTTTTCTATGGATTATTATTTTATTGTTCATGTTTTTACATGCTATTTGTGTTGTTTTCACATGCTATTGTACCTATGGATTAATTTAAATGAAAGTTGATTACCTGTTAACTTAGTAATCAGATTTTTATTGTCCATGTTAGCTTGGGCAGACTAATAATTTTTCAACAACTCTTATCCTTGACATGCGTGTTGCTTTTTTAGGCTGCAAAACAATCTCTTTGTTTGTGAGAACCATACCTGCGTGTTGCTTCTTTTAGTTTCCTTTTTTGCTGAGGAAAATCTTGTAGACTCGTAAGAGTAAAAGTTTGACCTTGGTTCTCAGAAAGTATAATTAAGAGTTAAAGTTTGACCTTTGTTCTCAGAAAGTATTAATGTTGGATTAATAGTTGTCACCATAGGTTGGTACTCTAAGCGTCTTATTTACATTGGAAAGTAATTGCTCCAAAATCTCTCTGATAATGGTAGACCTTTACAATATTCTTTCATGTTGTTGTTGTGCAATGCTTTCAGTGGTGTTTGTTAAAGTTCTATCTAAAATGGTTATCTTATATCTTATAGGTGAGATCAACTGCTAGAACGTGCTACAGACTGTTTTGCGAGAACTTGGCCAGAATATTCTAGGCGTCTGTTTCAATCTTTTGATCCAGTCATACAAAGAGTATTTATCTCATCTCAACTCAGGCTTGTTGACCTAAGCGATAGTAGTT
Source organism: Fagopyrum homotropicum (assembly GCA_033239125.1). Taxonomy (NCBI): domain Eukaryota; kingdom Viridiplantae; phylum Streptophyta; class Magnoliopsida; order Caryophyllales; family Polygonaceae; genus Fagopyrum; species Fagopyrum homotropicum. The sequence continues at coordinate 6,335,862 of BSWB01000001.1, read as the reverse complement.
TGACAAGTGCGTTAGATTTTGCCTAAGTGATAGTATATCTCATCTCAACTCATGAGTTTGACAAGTGCGTTAGATTCTTTAATTTGTTCAAATATTAGTGTTCAAATATTAGTGTTCAAATATTAGTGTTATACTCTTTCATGTTGTGCTCTTCCACTGCCTAAATTTTTATTTTTAACCATCTAACATACTCATAATAATTCATGTAAGCACTACTGAATTTTGAGCTGCTACTGAATACTCTTTCATGTTGTGCTCTTCCATTGCCTGAATTTTTCTCTTCTTGAGCTGCTACTGAATTTTGATTTATTCTATTTGCACAAGTTATGGCTAGCATTTCGTTGGTTGTGTATTTGAACTTAGTAGTATGAATGCTCATGCTTGCTTGGACCATTGTCTGAATGTTTATTATGCTTGAGCTGCTACTGAATTTTAATTTCTCTTCCATTGCCTGAATGTTTATTATGCAATTTGATTTTTTGTGGTTGTTTAGTATGCAATCTGATTATCATGCAATTTGATTTTTGGTTCTCTGTAATATCTATTCTAAATTTGATTTTTATGCAATCTGATTTTTTATTCTTTGTATTTGTGTATCAATGTATTATGCAGACTTTGATTAACTTTCTAATCTGATTTGGTAATAGTTATTTTTAATTCAGTTCTCACCGTTCACGATGGCTCCAGGCAAGTTCAAGCGCCTGCAGCGTGCGCCCTCTCCTCCCTCGCCCTCTTCCTCTCCTTCTCCTTCTGCTACCCCTTCTTCTTCTTCTCGTTCTCCTTCTCCTTCTATTCTTCTTTGCGTCCTCCTCTTAACCCTAATAGGTCACCGCTAGCTCCGCCCTCCCTAAACACCAACGCTCCTCCACCGCCTCCTCCTCCTCTCAGAAACCACATCATCACCTCACCTTCTCCTCGTTCTCTACCTGCTCCCCTATCATGTAATACTTCCATTGCCCAATCCCTCTTTCCTCCACCTCCAGGACAATTTGAACCGGTGATTAACCCCATAACAAACGACAGCCAGGACGGGAACCCTCTCCATGTTGCGCCACTGAGCATTCGGTGTAAAAATGCCAAGGATGGTGAGGAAAACGCTGCACTAAATCGCTGGACTAAATCAATGCTTATGCTGAATTGTTTTTACTGTTTTGTGCAGGTTTTACACAACCTAAACATCGAGTGGTTAGAAGCAACAAAACTTCTCAAATTGTGAATGCCGCGGGAGGAAAGATCACACTAGTGTGGTCTGATTTCCATAGTGGACCTCACACGAAGGAGAATTGTAGCTTGCTGTCACACAATATCAGGGCAGCTGTAAGATCAAGAGTTCCTATGCTTGCATCTTCTTTTCGTGTCTTACCCGAGCATTACAGGAATGTTGTTAAACATTACCTGTTGGTGAGTATTTTTTTTGTTTGTTTTTATAAACTTTTTATTTGTCTCTTTTTTGTTGTATTAAAAATGTGGCACTTATACTTAGCTTTTCTTTTATGATTTGCATTTTGCAAGATTACTATATTATTCCTGAAACGGAGGTAAACATGTGGAAACACATCAAAGAGAAGTCTCAAAAGAGATACTCTGATTGGAAACACAAGTGCCACAAGCACTTTTTGAAGTACGGGGATCCACTTCCACTTGAGTTTCTGGACCGGCCTGAGCAATGGGAATATTTAGTTAATCAAGAGTTTAAAGATGAAGTGAAACAAGTAAGCATATTAATATTTTAAATTCTATTTTTTCTTTGATAATTACTGTGAATTGCTTCTAACTGTAACTTTTGTTGCTGTTTTTTGAGGCTATGTGAAAGCAAAACCAAATAAACGGGACAAAAAATCCCTTTTCAAACCATCACGCGGATTCAAGACCTCTAACTTACATGGCGGAGGAGTTCGCGAAGAAAGGGCATCCGGCACCGTACTGTGCAACTGCTATAGAAGCATATTGTAACAACAAGTACGGGAGTGAAAAAGCGGTGAGGTTTTAACTTTCTCTTTACTTTTTTTTATAAGATTTAGAGCAGCCCTCACTCTAATTTTTTTAATAAGTTGTTGCATAGAGTTATTTGTTCCTTATAAACTATGAAGATCCTAAAATTAAATTTTTAAGAAACAAATGGAGTCTATTGTTTTCTATGGTAGTAGTCATCCCGCACTCTGATTTTTTTATTGCCTTCCATGTATTTAGGAGTTCCATGTAATTATTTCTTCCAGAGAGTTATTTATTTTTTGCCATTAGGACTTCCATGTATTTTTTTCTTATGTCATGCTTAAATGAGTTTCGTAAATTGCTCTAAGTCTTATTGTTGCTGCATATATATATATATATATATATATATATATATATATATATATATATATATATATATATGCAGTTAGCTACTATGTTGAGATCTTTACAGCTCTTCTTCACTTTGCTCCATTTATTCACTGTACTGATATATGAAAAATTCAGCTTGTACCTAAGTTGCTGCATTTATTCACTGTTTTTGTTCATTCTTTTTCTATGCAATTTTATAAATGGGCTGGTGTTTCTGAACTATTTCTGATCAATCTGGGCTGATGTTACTACATTATATTTATTCAATGTATTGATATAAGAATATAGTGACTGTTATAAACTGAACTGGCTGAATTGGCTGAACTGACTGGCTGATGTTTCTGAACTGTTTCCGAACTGGCTGGGCTGATGTTGCTGCATTATATTTATTCATTGTATTGGTTTTCAAAATAAGTTAAAGAGGAAAGTTGAAGAAGTAATTCAATAACGAAGAGAGGAGGACCCAGATAATGTAGCCCCTCTTTCTTTTGATGATCAACATGAATTGGTTGTATACGGTTTTGGAGAACGGAAAGGGACTGAAATCAGAGGTAAGATTGCTGCTGTGATTTTTATGGGTTATTATTTCACTGTTTTTATTTTAGCTTCCATTTGAAATAGTTAAGAGAAAATTTGGCTATTAGGGCAGTTTTTGTATCTTTAATACTAACTAGGCTCCTCTATTTTCTACCTAAAATTTTAAATATAAAATAAATTAATTAAAGGGTATAAGTGGAACGTAAAATATAATCCCTATAAAATCTTCCTAATTGTCAGATCTCACGTATTTGAAGCAGTTAGGGTTTATCGCCCTTGCCCACATCCGACTCAAACCAGTCCGCCGTCACCATCATCCCGTGCCGCCCTTTGCTTGTTCCGGCTTGCACCAGTCCGTCGTCACCACCGCTAACCCTTATGCTCTTGTCCCTTCACCACTGAACTCATATCCGCCGCAGTTCCGGCCTACGACGATGTTAGGGTTTCAAATATCGCATCAGCGCCACCCAGCCCCGTCCAGCCTCGCCTCCGACTAAGTGTCACCCCGCCTACGACGATGCCAACACCAATCTGGTCGAATTCAACACCTTTGCTGGATCCAAGATCTAATTATATTCAAGTTTTGGTAATTTACATTCCTCTATCTTCAATTCACTTCCAATCCAAATTCTATGCCAACACCGATCTGGTCAAATTCAACAACTTCGTTGAATCCAAGATCTAATTATATTCAATATTTGATAATTTACATTCCTCTATCTTCAACACCTTCGAGGGAGTTCGCGGGAGCTAGGACTGGTGTTACGACTGGTGTTACCGATGCCCAGGGTTGCGATATTGGTCGGGGTTTGCTCTTTGTTGACCCTAAAACTGATAAATGTACTTTGTTTATTCATATATTTAGAATGTAACGCCAATGTGATTTTTTTTTCTTTTTCTTTCTTCCTTCAATTTGCAGTTTTTTTTAAGTAATTACATAATTTCCCTTAAATGTCGGGATTGTGTAAATGTCGGGATTGTGGGCTTACACAACCATTTGAAAGACCGGACTTGTGTAATGGAAAAATGACAAAATTGTGTATTGATACTATGTATCGGCTAGACAATACACAAAAACGCAATACATAAACTAGGGGGTCGAAATTTTTCTTATATTTGTGTAATTGGAATTTGTGTATTCACATTATGTAAGTCAAATTATGTATCAACATTGTGTAACGGAAAACTGTGCATTAATACTAGTGTAATTAAACCTTATGTAAACAAAGACCGGACTTGTGTAATGAAAAAATGACAAAATTGTGTATTAATACTATGTATCGGTTAGACAATACACAAAAACGCAATACATAAATTAAGGGGTCAAAATTTTGTTTATATTTGTGTAATTGGAATTTGTGTATTCACATTGTGTAAGTCAAATTATGTAACAATATTGTTTAACGGAAAACTGTGTATTAATACTATGTATCGACTAAATAATACACAAGTTCAATTAGCCCAGCCGGTATAAGAGTGAGTCTGTTGTCCAGAGTTCGATACTCACTAGCTACAACATTTCTATTTTGGATTGGGCTTATGGGTCTACTGGGCTTGAACTGAAATTGGGCTTAATTAAATTGATTGGGCTTGGACTCATGTAAAATTACCAATTAACCCTTTCAATTAATCTTTATTAATAAATAAAAGGGGCTAAGCCTACTGGACTTGAACTGAAATTGGGCTTAATTAAATTGATTGGGCTTGAACTCATGTAAAATTACCAATTAACCCTTTCAATTAATCTTTATTAATAAATAAAAGGGGCCTAGTTTGTTTACAAAATATAAAAAGGGCCTACTTAATACTAGATACATAAAAAGTGCCTACTTACTCAATTAACCCAATAGTTAATAATATATCTTCCATTCACTGTTTTTATTGTAGGATTTGGAGGACAGTTGAGGCGGCCTTCAAAGATACGTGGAAAAGCCGATCTTTCTCAACAAAATGAAGAGAGGTTTCGAAATGCCGAAGAGAGAGCTGAAAAGGCCGAGGCGACAGCCGCTGAAGCCATAGAGAAAGCCAGAAAATTAGAGGAGAATTCCAAGAAATTAGAGGAGTAGGTTCAAGCATTGCGGGCCATGTTTCAAAGATATACCGCCGATCAACAACAAGCTCAAACTTGAGGTAGTATGTAGTGGATGCCAAGCAATTAGTATGCTTGAGCTATTTTGGAATTAGTTGGTTGTGTGGAATTTTGTGCGGGTCTTGAATTAGTTGGTTGTGTGGAATTTTGTGGATGCCAAACAAGTATGTGTAGTTTTGCGGGTTTTGACAGATTTTGTTGGTTGTGGAATTTTGTGCGGGTCTTAAAAACTTCCTTTGCGTAATTATTGGGGCGACGATGACCAAAGCTGCTACCTAAATGAAATAATTATGTTGCCTAAACAAAGTTCGTCGCCTAATAATTAGGCGACAAAGCTAGAAAACCGCCGTCTAAATGAATTCTGTCACTCCAATACTTAGGCGACGACTCATCCCTTTCATCGCTACAGGTGGATTAGGCGACGGAAATTTGTACTTCCGTCACCTGAATACTAGGGGGACGGTTGTGTTGTTACGGAATGTCCGTCGCGAGACTCATTAGGCGACGGAAATGGTATTGTGGTGACGATTTATTCCGTCACCCGAGTGTAAAACTGGCGTAGTGACAGTGACGTGCACCACTCAACGGACTCACGTTTTTATTAGTGTTGCTGATTTTTTTAACAAGAACAACGCAAATATGAATTATTTGACCTTTTAAATTAAAAGTATTGGGTTAGATAAGCTATTTTTATATGTTTTGTTTTGTAGACTCTTCTAATTTTACCCCATATATATAATTCTCCTAGGATGAAAGAATTGAGTTAAATAAAAATATATTCACTAAATGAGTTTATGTTATGAGTACTCTTAATAGAATAATAGTGGCAAAAGACCTAGTCATTTTACCCCTTTTAATTTACATAAATAACTAGCAAAACCATATTTTAATGACACGTAAAAATTGTTCAAAAGATGGACAAAAATAAGGGTGACAAAACACACAAAAATGGATGTAACTAATTCTACATAAATAAGCTTAATGCTATATCTAAAAAGCTTATATAAAATCTCAAAACATATTTTTAAAATGAAATCCACTGTTTAGTAAATTAGTGGTTGCGATTGTGGTTGTAGTTGCGGTTAGGGTTGTGGTTTTGTTTTGAGATTTGTGGTTTAAGAAAAACTCTATATACGTGTTTAGTTAAATAAACTGGAATTAGGTTTTAATTTAAGTAAATACCAAATTACCCCTACCCCTAGTTTATGCATCAACACATCAGAAATAAAGGGTCGTTCTTCTCCTTCTCCTGGCCTTCTCTCCAGACTCGTGCTTCTGCTTCGTTCTTCTCATGGCCTTGGCTCAATGTTCTCCTTCGTTCTTCTCATGTTCTTCGCTCAGGAACTTCTACTCTCTTTTTTTTTCCCGCGACTAAACGGTTGGTACTTCTCATGGCCTTCATTCAGGAACTTTCCGTCATCAATGTTTGAAGAAGACATGATCAAAGAGAAGAACGAATAATTGTGAGAATGTTTGAGAAGAGGAACGAATTGGGAAAGAAAATCGTGGTTGTGGATCAACTTTTGGTTCAGTTTGTTTGGCGTTCTTGGATGAACTGATAATTGAATGGTGATTGTAAATGAGCGTTCCACTTCAAGGGCAATAACTGTTGTACAATTAAAAGAAGATGAAGAACCATAATCAATTGAGCAGGTTGGGTGTTAGTGATGGAGACTTGATCATGATGCTTCCTAGTTCATCTTCTAGGTCAATACGATGATTGATAATAATAAAACTTTGTTTGGGATTTGTTGGATGCTCTGTGATGTTAATTGATGTTGGTTGTATGCTTTTCAGTGCATCTTTTACTTCTCAGATTTTGATTCAATTTTTTGTGAAGAATGCAGAGTATTGGAAGAAGGAAAAATCACTAATGGTGAGTATCAATAGGAGAAGACAAGGGCATGAATTGTACGCAGTTTTCAAAACATCAAGAGTTTCTCAAAATCTGTATCAACGAGTTTTCAAAAACCTAATTTCAAAGTTTCTAAACCACAACCACAAATACTATTTTGACATTTAAAATTGCAACTACACACCGTTAAAAATTTTTAATCTAAAACTGAATCTAAATGAAACTCCAAAACTCTAACTACATGCCCTAAGAAAAGACAAGGAGAGAAGAATAAACCTCCAAAAGAGCTAAGACATAATTCCGACGGTCGACTAGATCAAACACAGTGGATAGGCAACCGGGTGCAAAATATAAGGTCGGGAATAGACAGTCACGTGCTCTTGTAATGTTAATTGATGTTGTGTGAGTTTTGTTTAAAAAAGTATTATATTATAATTTTTATGTATTATGTATTTAATATTAATCTGTCACATATTAGTAGATTAACGACCTACATATCAGTAGATCAACAACTCACATATGTTGATCTACATATCAATAGGTCAACAATCCACTTATCAGTAAATCATGACCCATATACCAGATTATTAGATCAACGACCCACAAACAAGTACATTAATAACCCACGTATAAGATATTAATTATATAAGAACAAATAATTACAATTTTTATTAGGATGAGTTGGCTAAGTAGGCACTTTTTGTCTATTGAAGTATAAACTAGGCCCTTTTTGTATCTTGTAGACAAACTAGGCCCCTCTCATTTATTAGTAAAGATTGAAAGGGTTAATTAGTAATTTTAATTTAACTGAATCCAAGCCCAATTTAAATTGAAGATCAGTAGGCCCAATCCGAGTTACATAAGCCCGTGTCCAATTTGAGTTACATAAGTCGTCCAATTTGAGTTACATAAGTCAGCTCATTCGAGTTACATAATCCCTTACATAAGTCGTCCAATTTGAGTTACATAAGTCAGCTCATTCGAGTTACATAATCCCTTACATAAGTCCGTTATAAAATATAAATATTGTAGCTAGTGAGTATCGAACTCTGGACGACAATCTCACCCTTATACCAGCTGGACTAATTGAACTTCGTATATTATCTTGTTCATACACGGTATTAGTACATAATGCTTAATACATAATTTTAATACACAAGTTCAATTACACAATGTTAATACATAATTTACATAATTTTCATTTACACAAGTCCGTCGTTTACACAAGCCCGTCTTTGTTTCAAGCCCATTCGAGTTACACAAACCCAATTGTATATACAAAATATGTAGTCAATATCCCGTATTTATAAAATATGTAGTCAATATCCCGTATATATAAAACTCTAAGCCTTTTATGTAATTATAAAACCTATGCCAAAATCTGTAATTAACTTTGTAGGGCCATTTTTGTAAATTTCTAAAAATGGGGTTAATTTTTGTAATTTAGCCAAATTTCACACAAGTAAACCCTAACTTCCTGATGTGATTCTTCTCCAATTTGCAACATCCGCAGTCCCTATCTCCGCACATACGCTCACTGCTCAAAGAATACGGTAGCATATATCATACATCAAAGAATACGGTAGTCAACATCCGCAGTCTCCCTCACCAACGATCTTGGCCTAACACAGGCCCCCCCAGGATGTCCTTACCAAATTCATAGGCTCCGCCGACAGGGAAGACTACCCACTTGACGCCACAGGACGGCAATATTCAGAGCGATGTCGTGCTTCTCAATGGGAAGCCCCTCAAGCCTTATGCCCGTAGATTCGAGATCCCCGCCATGGAGCCCTCTCTCGCCCCTGCCCATCAACCGCTGCTCATCAAACCTCGGGCTCACCGGGCAGGGACTCATTACCATCACCGGTCTGCTTCCGCTTGCTCGGGAAGGTATTGCGCTCTTCGGCGTGGCTGTCGCAGAAGGCGTTCAGTCCACCGCCCACTAACCTCCATCGTCTTCCTCCGCCAATATGTCGCCTGATATGTTACGGTGACTTCTCGTAACCCTAGCAGCCCTAATTTTGCAGCTTGGGACGAAGGATGTTGAAGACGATCAGATCTGGAATCGGGAAACCCTAGCTGCTTCACATGGGATTTGGGATGATTTTATAGGCTTTATAAATTACGTTTTACTTTTATGCCCCTCTAATTATTTATTTATACATTTAAAATTTTAGCCTAAAAATAGAGGGGCCTAGTTAGTCGACACTAAACAAAAAGGGCCCTATTTCACCAATTTTCTCTTTTTATTACATTGAGTATCTCATTTGTTGTTAAGTTGACGATCAAAATTTTCATTAATTAAACAAATTAATTAAAAAAAATAATATTATAATTCGAGCTTAAAATTATATTTGTGTTTTTTTTTATACATAGTTATATTTTTTTAACATGATTATAGCTTTAATTTATTGACTTATAAATATCATTTAACATCTATAGAAGAGTTACATTTTTATTGAATATTGTATATAATTAAAATATAATATGAAATTATAATTATTATTCAAAAAAACACATACAACATATAGGAGTCAAACTAGTTAGATTAAAAATATAATGAAACAAAACATCAGAATTCACGAATTCTAACTTTGTTGATAAGAATATATATAGTTTTGAACTTATATCACTAAATTCTGCTTTCGATGTTGCTATTTCGGCAGTGCTTGACTCGTTTGTTTTCATGCTTATTCTTCATGAGATATTCCTTCATAATCCAAATTGACCCATTATTGCCCTCCTCCGACTCCACTCCTTTTCATGTCTTTGATTCTTGTTAGATTTATAGTTTTGTTTGAGTTGTTATCTTGACAATTGTTTCCGTCGGCCAAATTATTTCGGCCTCTCGCTTCACCGTTATTTTACAGTGACCGAGTCTATAACCGTAGTCTAAAAAAAGTAAAATAATTGAGTTGTGATCAAATTTGACTCGAGTCTCGTAGTTCATAACGGAGTTAATATCGAGTCTAACCTAAGTCCGTAATTCATAGCCGTGTTGGGAGTCGAATATGTAAAAGCCATACCATTGAAATTGTAAATGAGGAATAATAAGGAACGAGAAGAATCACCAAACATAAAATTTTGACAAGAGTAAGATTATAACCCTAAAGAAAAAGGGAACGAATATACGACTCTTCATCCCGAGAAGGACTATTATATGAGACCAGCTACTCGAGCTCAGCTCCTGTTCGGCTCGTCAAAAGCTTGGAAGCTGTGGAGTTGGGAAAATGGAAACCTATATACCTCTCTCGCGGCGGTCCTCCGTTATCTCACCTTTTCTTTGTGGATGATCTTACCCTCTTTGCAGAAGCTTCCCCGGAACAAATGAGGGTAGTATTGGATATCTTGGATATATTTTGCAAAACCTCAGGACAACACATTAGCTATCAAAAGTCTAAGATTTATGTATCCCCGAATGTGTCCCCGGAGTTGAGGACTAGACTCCACATGCTAAGCGGGATTGAAGTCACTAGAAATTTGGGAAATTACCTTGGTATGTCTATTATCCAAAGTAGAGTGACCAAAAGTACGTTCTCAACGCTTTTGGATAAAATCAACCGTAAGCTTTGTGGATTAAAAGGAAGAACGTTGAGCTTTGCAGGCCGGGTTACCCTCACTAAATCAGTGTTAGCCTCTCTGCCTGTTTACTCTATGTCTTCAATTATTCTTCCGAAAGCGGTTTGTGATGAAATAGATAGACTATGCGGAAACTTTGTATGGGGTCATGCTGAGGGGCGCAAAAAAATCCACACTGTTGCATGGGATGTGTTGTGCAGGCCGAAAACCCCAAGGTGGATTGAGCATCAAAAGCATGAAGGAGATGAACCTAGCCCTGGTTGGCAAACTTAGTTGGAGGTTCTTGAGGGATGTCGAAAGTTTATGGTCCTCTGTATTAAAAAGTAAATACATAAAACCTAACGGATCTCAACATTCAGAACCTAGCCCTGGTTTTGCTTGGATTTTACATGATGGAAGGAGCATATGCTTTTGGGAAGATAGTTGGTTAGGAGACAAACCGCTTATGGAGGAAGTCCGATCCACTGTCGACGTTGAAAGCAGGAACATTAAGGTTCGAGATTATTGGGACGAAGAAAGGGGATGGAGATGGAATCTCGTTGAAGAGTATCTCCCAAGAAATATTCTATTCCGATTGGTTACCACCGCAATTAAGGTTAACGTAGACCTCGATACCGGTATAGTCCAGGGAGATGAGCTTTGTTGGAAAAATAGTCGAGACGGTAACTACTCAACTGCTATGGCATATAACATGATTAGAGGGGAGTTTGAAACTCAAGACTTGGACAGATTAGTCTATAATTGAATATGGAGCTTAAATGTTCAAGAAAGAGTGAAGATTTTTTGTTGGAAGGTTCTGCAAGGGTGAGTGTTCACTAATGAAGAAAGGCGCATGAGACATCTCACAATTGAAGATGCATGTGACAGATGTCATGATTTTGTGGAGTCTATGCTACATTTATTTAGAGATTGTAATATTACTTGCTTGATGTGGAGGAAACTACAGGCGCAACAAAAGTTTGGAGACTTCTTCCGAGCATCTTTCCCGTCATGGCTCCGAGGTGCTAAGTATAATAATAATTGTGGTTGGAGTGAAATTTTTGTTGTAGGTCTATGGTGGGTATGGAAGTGGAGAAAAGAGAAAATTTTCAATAATTCGAACCACGTAGGTGAGAAACATCATTGGGTGATAGACAAAGCTTCAGAGTATATTAGTATGACTAACAAGTACAAGTTGGGACTTAATAGACCGACTCAACAAGAAGTTCAAGTGAAGTGGAGTATCCCGCCTACGGGGACGATCAAGATCAACACGGATGGAGCGGTTAGAGACGACGGACATGCTACGGCAGCTGGTATTTGTAGATATGATGCGGGAATATGGTTACAAGGGTTTGTGATTAACCTTTGTATATGCACTGTTCCCATGGCGGAATTATGGGCCATATACCATGGTCTTAAAAGGGCTTGGGGTAGTGGTTATCGCAATGTGATTATAGAAACTGATTCTTTGCTTGCTACTAACATCCTAAGTAAATCTCCCCCTTGTAACCATCCTCTTGCTAGTCTGGTAAGTAATTGTCATGACTTTACTAGAAGGGATTGGATTATCCAGATCCGTCACGCCTACCATGAGGCGAATTGTGCTGCGAATTATCTTGCTGCTATAGCTTATAACTTTTCCATTGGCTTGAATGTATTGATTAACCATCCTAAGGGTATAGTGAATATTTTGAATGCTGATGTAAGGGGTCAGACTAAGACCACTGACTCTTCTTTCATTAATAAAAATAAATAAATAAAGAAATGAGCAGAACTTAAGAATGTCAATGCTTGACTCGTTCGGCTATAATAACAATATAAGAGCATTATTTTAGGCGAGTTACTCGGACTCGGGTCGTTCGACTAAAATAACACTATAGGAGCATTATTTTAGACGAGAAACTTGGACTCAGCTCGAGCTCGTTCACTTTCTAAACGACCCTAATATGAACAATTTCAAAATTCGTATAAAATTTAGGCTCGACTCAACCTCAACTCGTTTATAAACAAGCCGAGCTTGAACATACTAATACTCAACTAATTCGGCTCGTATTACACCCCTAATCTTGATCTATGTGATATCCCTATTTGTCTATTTTTATCGTATGATCCAACTTAGGTAAAGTTAAAAGTAGATACGGAGTAAATTTTAACTATTTACCTGTAATATAATAATCATGTGTTTACCATAAGTTTCTAGAATGATTTTTGTGGATTAATTAATTATTGTTCACGTGGCAACATGTTTGCCAGATGAGAAGAAAATCTAATCAGTGAGGTAAAAATTATTTTTTATTGGACTAAATATTCTTATTTGTGGGCTCCTCCTCACTCTCAACTAAGCTCAACAGCATTTCCCTCTTAAATTAAATATTTCATTTATTATTATACTACCTCCGATCAAAAATAAGTGTCGTTTTAGCATTAGAAATTTGATCAAAATTATCTGTCGTTTTAAGTTTTCTAGGCCAATAAATGAACAATAATTGTAAGAAATGTTCTTGAAAATTGGTGTAAATGATTAATTTTAGTTCTAAAATCTTTCTTATTGGTTTAAAGGAAGGTTGAATATTAAATAAGTGATAAGATTTAGAAAAACTTTACAAAATCTATGTTATTTAATATTTTTCTTAAAAATTGTGTCAAAGGCTAAAACGACAGTTATTTTTGATCGGAGGGAGTATTTCCATAACTTTATGTCTTTTGACTCCCAAATTTTCTTGTGATTTTATGAAATTCCTAAATTAGGATTTTGCACTGATTGAATATTTCACTTGTTATATAGTTTTAATGAATAGATTTCAATTGTACTTTATATGTTCTCTAACATTGCGTACTACTGACATGTTATTTTGCCAAATTATTTATTTTTTATTACATAAATAATTTCTATATAATATATAAAAAATAAAAATACTTTTTTGAGTTTTGTTTAATCTTTTTCAAAAGTACTTGCCACCAAACAAAAGTAAAGCTACAAATCCTAGCATAGTTATAGTTATATTTAATTTGCTCTTAGGGTATAACTCAAGCAAGATGTTTACTTGCACAACTCTTATAAGAGTACAAGACATACCCTTTCATCTGAGATAGCGAAGTTGGTGAAGTGGAAGAACAACCACCATACAATCTGAGGGCACATCCTTCCAAACCAAAACCCCTTCAACTTGATGCTTATGTCTGCAATTCTAGAACTCTCTACTACCCTTTCACCAGTTAAACCCTTTTCTAGGGTTTTTCCTACCCTATTATGCCACCTGCGCGGCGAGGTACTGATTCTTGTAGAGCCAAGAACAGGGCTTTGATTCTTAGAATGTAGTACTCAAGTTAGTACAACATTAAACCATTTCAGTTGGTTATAGATCAAACACATGTAAGATTTGGGGTTAATGATCAAAACTTTCATTAACTATCACCTAACACGCAAAGATTAGACTTTATAGCTTGCAACTAACTGAGGACAATAATGTTGAAGATGTATGGAAAAAGTCTCACATCGACAATACGATATTGTGTGAACCTAATATATAAGCACTAGGGCTACTACTCCTATTGCCAATTGGTTTTAGGATGGAACCCGTGTGCTTGTATGTGTGGTTCGCTAGACGTGCGCCCTCCGCTTCATTCGGTCCCGGGACGGATATAAGAAAAAGTAACGAATAGTGAAGGCTAAAAAAAATGCCCTACTTAGAGATTTACCTTGTTGTAGCAGGTTTTGAATGCAGAATCGGACATGGGGTTAACTGTTGCCGGCCAAGACACAGATCCTTGCTATGATAGGGAAGCCCATAGTAAAATCGGTGAGACTGCAAAGCCAAGACTTGATCCTGATCACTGTCATTTCTCATTCTTTCTGTACCAGCCACCAAGGCCCTTTGTTTGAGAGGACTTTGCTTTTGAAGATTGTCCCACTTTGGCAAAAGCTTTCATGGTAATATCATACGTTTGACATTATATTTATAAATACGGTTTGCATTTATAAACAATTTTTAAAACTGTTAATACTAAACAATATAAACAATGTAGAGATTTACAGTGATAAACTGCATTCAGCATCAACATTTTAAATCATTTAAAAAATATGATAAAGCAATTGAACTAAAGAAACAGAAATGAAGTATTGATCCTACTCAATTTGCCTAAAGGCTTGTCATTGGAAACCTCTAATTGTAGTCAAAACACTTCAACCTACAACAAGTCTATCTAATTACTTCCAGCTACTTATTATCCCCAAAACCCATTCAAGAAACCAATCTAAGATAATCGTCACACATAACAGCAATTTCTAAAACCCTAAATCCTATAACCTCAATGAAACCAACAATAATACCCTGAATTTCTTTCACCAAAAAGATAGCAAAGAGAAAGGAAGGATCTAAATACGAAAGTAACAAAATTCATAAAAAGTAGCTTACTTGAAGACAGTTGGAAGGTAAGTGTTGCAGCTTCATCACCGGCTTCAATTTCAGATTCATCTAGCCCTTCAAAATTAAACTATACAACACAACATCGGCAAACCCAAAGTATTGCAAGGTTAAAAATAAGCTATAGAGCACGCATATGGGGACTGGATGACTGCTTTGCCAAATTGAAATTATACAAAATTAAATTTTTTTCTATTATTTTTAAGGAATTGATATCAGAGGGATGTTTTATAGCAGAACCCAGGAGTTCCTTCCCATTCTATAATGAATTGTGAAGATCATATTGAGGCAATATCACCAAGACAATCGGCATCCCAAAAGGTAAGCATCATACCAGGACCAGCAAGTGCAACCAACAATCTCCTAATCGTATCAACTTTGATTTCTTGTCCAGGATAAAAGTTTAGGTTCCTCACACTATCAAATACGCCTCCTATTCTGGTGCCCAATATACAATATATATGTACCCAAAGTCCCATTAAGAGTTTGATTGATTTCAAACATATTAACATAATTCCTTTCACCCGTGAACACTGAAGATGAAAGATTCCTAAGATTCCTAACTTCAGAAAGTTGTACCAATCATGGTCCCAATCATAAAGTTCAAAAAGAGAACACAATATCAATGTCCATCTTCCAGATCACTTTGAATTACCAAGAAATGCCCATTTATATGTCAAAATAAATAGATAAAAGAATACCTCAAAGTGGGATATTCAACCTCAACATTTTGACATGTCAAAATGAGATGAATAAGACGACAGGTTATGATTGTGGTGGCGTCATTACGGGAGCAGACCGCTCGGATCTTGGAAATATTGGCCCGACATACTGATATAGTACTAAAAAAAACATTTTGAAAGGTCAAAATGAGATGAATAAGATCGTAAATATTAAATATTCTAAAAAACAAGTTCAATTGAAGCTAGACTTGGGCTTCATAGATGAAAAATCAGGTAGAGTGATTCCTGATAAGCGCTTGGCAAGATTGGGAATCAATTTTTAGGTTTTTCTTTTGCCATTTCCGGTACCGGCACAGACTACACACTACTTCTCTCGATATCTATATCCTCTTTTGGCGGGATCGCCATTGATGATAGGCGAATAGCGGATGAGGCTTGTTGTTGTGCGAAAGACAATGAACAAAGGCAATCAAACAACATAACACAGAAGATAACGGAGAGAAAGAGGTTATAAGAAGAAGTGAGTAGCATTTTCTGACGAAAGGCGCTGAAAGAAGCTTACTTGATCGTTTGAAGATGATTTTCTGGTGGTGGTGGTGGTGGTGGTGGAGGGATGACTTGCATTTAGTTGATTTGCGACCGGCGGCGAAGAGGCGTTGACATAAGCGGAGGTCCCTGGGTCAGCAAAGAAGCGGGGAGGCCGGAAGAGAGCATCGACGTGTTGAAGAAGACGGGTAGAGAGACTGAGAGAGGACGACGAAAGCGGTGGAATAGCTTAGAAGGTACTAGAAATGGCATATCCGTAATTCCGGTGGATTACATCAGGGGTAAAATCGTCATTACGATCCATCAGGCCAAGTTTCCTTTCTATATAGAGAAGAAGATAGACTCCCACACTCAACCTAAACCTCACTACTATCTATTTCCCACAAACCTAAAACTCTACGATTTCGCCGTCAATGGCGCTAAGTTTTACTTCAGCCTATCTTTCTCTATCTTCTTCTTCGCTGAACAAAGCGCAGCCCAGAACCTCTCTTACAAGCAGTATTTTGCCACAATTTGGCTTTAGAAATGGCTTGTCCATTAAGGCTTTAAGAAGTAGAAATGCATATTTAAGAATTTCGAAGAAATTGGAGGTTCGTTGTGATGCTGCTGTGGTCGAAAAGGAGGCCTCTGAGACAGATGGTGAGAAGTTTGAATACCAAGCCGAGGTAAGTCTTTCTATCTTCCTCAATTCGTTTTTCCATTTTTGAATTCCAAACTTGTGTCTGTTGCTCATTTTGGAAATATCTTCTTTGAATCACCTTATTGGAAAGTTGCGTTATGATTTTTGTTGATTTATGTAAACGAGAGTTGAACCTTTAAAATTGTTTGATGCAGGTTAGTAGGTTAATGGACTTGATTGTTCACAGTCTATACAGCCACAAAGAAGTTTTCCTCAGAGAACTTGTGAGGTTTGTGTATTCTATCAACCTTTCCATTTAATTTACTTGTTTGATGGTTATTTGCAAAGTGATAAGGTTTTTGAAGAGCTACATAGTGTTTTCCTTATTTAATGGAACAGTCATATTCACGTCTGGGGTGGATTGATTATAAGAATGATTAGTTTGATAGCTATTTGCAAAGTGTTAAGGTTTTTGAAGAACTGATAGTAATTTCTCTTGTTGAGTATTGACATGGAGAAAGTTAGAACCTTTTCCCTGTGAATGTTTAATTGCCATACTTAAATATTTTTAAAAAAATGCCAAAATAAATATTGTCAATTTAATGATTGTTTATTTTTCCACTCTGAATTCAGTAATGCAAGTGATGCTTTGGACAAGCTAAGGTTTTTGAGTGTGACCGACCCTTCCTTACTTGGAGATTCTGGGGAGCTTGAGATTCGCATCAAACCTGATCCTGAGAATGGAACAGTTACTATTACGTGAGTATTGGATGATTCATTGTGGCATAATTCCAGAGAGGCCTATTTCCTTACTGTCTCTGATAAATTACAGTGATACTGGTATTGGAATGACCAAGGAAGAGCTTGTTGATTGCCTAGGCACCATTGCCCAAAGTGGTACCTCAAAATTTTTGAAGGCTTTGAAGGTAAATCTTTTATTTTTGACCTAATTTACTTCCATACTGAAAACTTCGTAGTCCTAAAAAGATTGCCTTAGAGAGTTGTCTTATGATATTACCCAACTTTACAAACACTGCAGGACAATAAAGATTTTGGTGGAGACAATGGTCTAATTGGGCAATTTGGTGTTGGATTTTACTCTGCTTTCCTGGTTGCTGAGAAGGTAACATTTTTGCACTTAAACTGCCTGCTTTCCTTTTGTTCTTAGATGATCATTTTCCTCATTTCACTTGCTTTTTACAAAAAGCTGATAGTGTCTTGTTGCATAATTTTTGTTTTTCTTGGAGTTCCTGATAATGTCTTGTTGTCTAGGTGGTGGTGTCCACAAAGAGTCCAAGGTCTGACAAACAGTTTGTTTGGGAATCTGAAGCTGACAGCAGCTCTTATGTGATCAGAGAAGAAACTGATCCGGAAAAGCTTCTTCAGCGTGGTACACAAATCACCCTCTACTTAAGGGTATGATTGTATTCTGGAGTTTGTGCAATTTGTGATGGATAACCAGATCAAATATTTACTTGTGCGGATATTTTCTAAGGAGTGGTAGAAGTTGAATTGAGATATTATCATGCGTCCAATTTCAGTCTTATTTCTCACTGTGGCGCTGTTTGTTTTTTTAAATATCTCTGCTTAAATATTGGCTATTTATCCCGCATCTTCTTTTACAGCCCGATGATAAGTATGAGTTCTCTGAACCTAAGAGAATTCATGATTTGGTGAAGAACTACTCACAGTTTGTTTCCTTCCCCATCTACACTTGGCAGGAGAAATCTAGAACTGTTGAGGTAACAATCTTGTTTTCATAAATCATGAACAGAGTTAGATAACCTTTTTTTCATACTTTTCAATACTCTAAAACCCCTATATAAAAATGCTTTTCATGAATTTGAAACAACTTTGTGAGAAAATGGCATATATAGGTGAACATCATAATTTCTGTCATTTGGGTGGTGGGTTATGAATTAGGTCTTGGGCATTTCAATTTTCTTTCTACCAACGTAAACTTGTAAATCTGTACTAGAAACTCAGATAACGTGTAAACATATATAAATTATACTGTTAATGCCAACTTGGGCTGCAATTTTGTGAAGGTGGAAGAGGAGGAAGAACCAAAAGAAGGAGAAGAGGCCAAGCCTGAGGTAAATTTCCTTCAGTTCATATTTGGTCAACTCTACTAGATGGTGATCTCTGATGCAGTATTGATTTTTACTTCAGGAAGAAAAGAAAAAGAAGAAGAAGACTGTTACTGAAAAGTATTGGGACTGGGAGCTGGCTAATGAGACAAAACCCATATGGGTGAGTGAAATATGCTTTCAATCTGTATCATGAACCACATAAAAGTTTAGTTTGACATATCTTTAAATATTAGATCAAGTGAGCTGGTAAATTAAATGATTGATTCCCTTTCTTAGATGCGAAGTCCTAAAGAAGTTCAAAAGGAAGACTATCAAGAATTCTACAAGAAGACGTTCAATGAGTTTCTTGACCCTCTTACCTACTCCCACTTCACTACTGAGGTACTTTTGTTCTTGTCTGCTATGAAATCGGTACTTAATAAGAATAATTTATTTCTGGTTCATGTCTGAGAATGGAGGACTTTTCTGCAGGGTGAAGTTGAGTTTAGGAGTGTGCTCTATATTCCTGGGATGGCACCTATGAACAATGAAGAAGTCATTAATCCAAAAACCAAGAACATACGTTTATATGTGAAACGTGTGTTCATTTCTGATGATTTTGACGGCGAACTGGTAGGTTAATGTGGTCTGTTTCTTTCCATCATGTGATGCTGATTTGTAGCCCAGTTTTATTGGTCTGCCTTATCAAACAGAGCATGCACTTTGATGCAATTTATGCATGCTGAGAGTTCCAAGCTCACTTTGTGACGGCTTGTCCTTTCAGTTTCCAAGATACCTGAGCTTTGTAAAGGGTGTGGTTGATTCAGACGATCTTCCTCTTAATGTTTCTCGAGAGATTCTTCAAGAGAGCAGAATTGTAAGGCTTATTTTATCACCTTTTGTCCTTGCAAAATTTCATTTTCTAACCACACCTGGACCAAATCTTATCATGTGCTGCTTGTAATGTACTAATGTAAGCTTTTGCTAAGTTCGCAAGTCATCGTTTGTCTTAAAGCATCCACTGTTATGTTCTGATTCAGGTACGAATAATGAGAAAAAGATTGGTAAGGAAAACATTTGACATGATTCAAGAGCTTGCTGACAATGAAAATAAAGAGGTATGGTTTATCTTTTTCTGCATATTTGTTACTTCATCTCCTTATCACAGGGTAAGTTACACCATTCCATGTACGTATTTCAGGATTACAAGAAATTCTGGGAGAATTTTGGCAAGTTTATGAAGTTGGGTTGTATTGAGGACACCGGCAACCATAAGCGACTTACACCTCTGCTGCGGTTCTTCTCCTCCAAAAGTGAGGAGGAGCCGATAAGCTTAGATGATTATGTGGAGAACATGGGTGAGAACCAAAATGCAATCTACTACCTGGCCACTGACAGCCTCAAAAGTGCGAAGAGTGCTCCTTTTATCGAGAAGTTGGTACAAAAGGACATTGAGGTACTAATTCTTTTAATGTATATAGAAAAATATCTTAATTGCTCACATAGATGTGGTTGCCTAGTAGTTAACACGGTCGTATATGAAGCATGTGACATGATTTGATGGCTAATTGTCTCAATGGTTACAGGTTTTGTATTTGGTTGAGCCCATAGATGAAGTTGCGATCCAGAATCTCCAGACCTACAAAGAGAAGAAGTTTGTTGATATTAGCAAAGAAGACTTGGAACTCGGAGATTTGGATGAAGTCAAGGAGAGGGAATCAAAGCAGGAGTACAATCTTCTTTGTGATTGGATAAAGCAACAGCTCGGTGATCAGGTTGCAAAAGTCCAAATTTCGAATCGTTTAAGCTCTTCGCCATGCGTGCTTGTTTCCGGAAAATTCGGTTGGTCAGCAAACATGGAAAGGTACACATACAAGACTCGTAAGAGTTTCTGCTTAAGAATGAATTAGGTAGCTGATATACTAATGATACTCTGCATGTATTCAAGGTTAATGAAAGCACAGACCCTTGGAGACACTTCAACCCTGGAATTCATGAGAGGCCGGAGAATCCTCGAGATCAATCCGGATCATCCAATAATTAAGGACCTTAATGTACGTTGTTAAGAATTGTATTTAGTCAGTTTCTATTTTGGTATTGAATTTTGTTTAATTTCAGGCTGCATGCAAGAACTCACCGGACAGCAGCGAGGCGAAGAAGGCCGTTGAGCTTTTATACGACACTGCATTGGTTTCCAGTGGGTTCACTGTAAGTTTGAACTTTACGAAACTTGGTTTACAAAACATAAACATGTTTCTGTTTTCATGTGTTGAAATTGAAGGATGCTTTTGTGTGTGTCAATGTAGCCGGACAGCCCAGCTGAGTTGGGTAACAAGATCTATGAGATGATGACAATGGCACTTGGCGGAAGATGGGGCAGGATCGAGGAAGAATCATCATCCTCTGCTTCGACCTCTACCGATGCAACGGTAGAAGAGGAATCATCAGAGACCGAAGTAATCGAACCCTCGGAAGTGAGGACCGAGACCGACCCATGGCAAGCTTGAGCTCTCCAAGCTTGTTCTACAAACTGGTGAAGAGTTTTGATTGCAGGGAAGAAAGAGCAGCGCAAAGAGAGGAAATGATATAAATGGTAGCATAAAAGTAGTTCAACCCATCAATGTTAAGCATTAATCAAGATTTTTCCGCGGCCTGATCATTCTTAATATTGGTGATGGTATTTTGAAGTAGTTATAATAAATAGACTCGATTATTTTTAGTGGAAAAATGCATGTATCAGGTTGGAGTACATAGTTTTCTTGAGAAAACAAAGAGCGAAAAGATATCTATGGTAACTGAATATAGATTGGAGTCTCATAATACTTCATCAAAACACTGGAGGGTCGTGTCCAATAGAATAGTCTATCAAATAGAGTAAAACCTAGCTAGAGACCGAACTTATATAATGGTTCTAAGCTAGCAAAACCTAACTACAAAAGGATGAATATAGTCTCTATTTAGGGCCTGCTTGGTTGTAACTCCGAAAACCCAAAAACGAAAACGGAATGAGAACGAATCTAAGTCCATAAATATATTGGTTGTAATTTCGAAAATGAAAACGGAATGAGAACGAATCTAGGCCATAAATATATTCTTGTTTATGAATTTTTTTTTTGGAATCATTCCTTGTGATTTGAGGTTATTGTAGTAAAACTTGATTACTTTCCATACCTATAGGAAATAATGGAGGAAGCAAGTACATCTTCCATGAAACCAAATGGAATCACTCCAATTTCATGAACACGTTACATATATGAACTAAATTCGTTTTCATTCCGTTTCCGGAGTTACAACAAAACGGGCCTTTAAATTATATATTTTACTTTTAGATGTAATTTTTATAATTAACCAACTTTTATTTAAAATTATCTCACTTTCATTTCTATTTATACTATATTTAATTCTATTTATATTAGATATAATATTTATAATTAACTAACTTTTATTTAAAACTATCTTATTTTTATGTCTATTTATAATTATATTTTACTCGTGTTATTATTCCTTATTAAAAAATAATTACAATAACTCTAATTAAATTAATTAGATTTTAATTAAAATAATATATTAAGTTTCTTTATACACTAATTAGTGGAACTTCATAGTGCTATGGTATCTTTTGACACTACTAATTACTTACTAGGATAAATTGATATTGCATCAACTATTTTGATCGTTTCTTTACTTTTTCCTCCATATGGTATCTTAGTGACTTTTTATCTTTTTATCGTTACTTTCGAGCTTCGGATCTATAATGTTCATAATTTTTTAAGCGGTATCAAATATCAAAATTCATCCGTTATATAGGGTTATTTGTTACTAAGCAGCTATCCAATTTAATATTATCGGAAACTACCCGTTATAACTCCTCTGTTAATAAAATAACACCCACTACTCTTCTGCCTAATTAAAAGATCCAATTTTTAATATTATGATAAGCTCAAAAGAATATATTATCCTAAAATAAAACGAAAATCTAAAATTGGTTTAACCAATATATCCAAATCATATATTCTTATAAATTTAATACATGAATTTCAATATATAATCTTAATCCTCGAATTATATTTAAAAATCAGTCCCCGAAATCTGATCCAGATTCAAAAAGTAATTACCCAACACAAATTCAATACCTAAAACATATAACAATAAAAAAAAATTGAGGATTACAAATTTGTTGTTCTCATTGATAAGAGATGGGGAATGTGAGAAGGGTTTTGCAAAGACATGGCGATGGACCACTTTCAATCTTCTCTTTTCTTCTATGTCAGATGGACATTTTTGTTTCTTCGCTCAATCTTCCATTCAATTGGCAACCTTGTGTTTGTATCCTTAGATATTGAAGAGGTAAACATAGGGTTGTGCATTCGATTCGGATCGGTGGACAAGAATTTTTAAAAACTTGGACCGTGAACCGCATCGGAGCGGATTTGGACCCGTTCAGACTGGAATAAAATAAAGTAAATATATTTATTTTGTAAAAACTAAAAAAATTATTAAAAAGTTTATTATTTTTTTAATAATTACAAAATATATGTGATTTTTTAAATATATAAAATTAAATCTATAAAAATAATAATAATAATAGTACTACTACTACTAATAATAATAATAATAATAATATATTTTGCTCGAGGTTGAAGAAAACGTAAGCAAGAAGAGGAAAAAGGAAGAGACGACGGGAATATATAGAGAACGGTTGGAGAAAAAAGCAAGGAAGGTCAGATTTAGGGTTAGAAGATAGAAGGAAAGTCGGTCCATAAGATAGAAGATTGGATCTTCTAAGAAAGTAAGGAAATAAAAACGAAATAAAACAGATCGGGCGCGATTTGGAGTTAGCCGCATGGGAGGCTGACCCGGCCTCGACCGCGGCTAGCCGCAAGGGGTGGCGCCCTTCACCCCGGGGGTGGTGAAGCCAAAAACCGAATGTTACACTAACGTTGATGGTTTTAGAGCTTGTATAAATAGAGTCTAAAGACTATACAAATAATACATTTTTTGGTCTTTTAGTTAATTTCGAGTATAATTATTATTTATATCGGATTAATATGTTAAATGGGGATCGTTAATATATTTATCTAGGTCGTAATGTCGGTCGTTGACATCAAATATATATCGGTAAAATGGCTGACTAGGCATTTACCACCTATGATGCACGGACACTTCTAGAAGACGGCGTGTCCCGTGTCCTGCCGTGTCGGAAACGGGGACACAACCGGACACGGCTCGGACACGGTCAAATATGACCGGACACGGTCAAGACACGTTTCCAAGGTAGGACACATCTAGGACACGGTGAGGACGCGGATTGTGTCTGGTCAAGACATGATCAACGAAATAAAAACTTATATACCGTAATATTTTTTCTTCTTTCCCATTTTTTCCGACTAAACCTAGCTCCACATGACCACCTGCGAGATTGTGGTTGTCGGAAGTAGGACACCGATCTTCTTCTCCGGCTCTAATGTTGAAATGTTGTTCGCCGGCCGACTCTTCTCTCCATTTTTCTTATGATTTTATAAATTAATTTTTAATCTTTGATTATTAATTTATTTTGTAATTTTTATTTGTTGAATGTTGACTATGTTATTCTATTTCTTTTATTTTTTTATAATTCAAAAATATTTATTATTATTTCCCTTTGTTGATTATGTTGTTCGGTTATTGTTGATTTGCAAATGAATGATTCATTCTTCAATTTTGATACTAAGTATTGATTATTTCATATTATAAAACTAAATATGTTTATTTTTATGTTTTGTAAGACTGAAAATGTTTGTTTTTGAGCATTTGTTTCGATTGTTTTATCATCATGTTAATATTTTTATCAACTCATATATCATTGATTTTTTTTCATATATATGTATCTCATTATGATATTATAATTCTATATTTCAATATCTTTAAAATAATATATTAATTATTTTACTCGTCGTGTCCCCGTTTCCTATACTTTTGAGGATTGCCGCTTCCCCGTTTCTCGCCGTGTCCGTTTCCCGTATCCGTGTCCGTGTCCGTGCATCATAGTTTACCACTATTACTCTATTATGAGTACTCATAACATAAACTCATTAAGTAAATACACCACTTAATTGAGTAACAGTGATAATCAATTAGAGTGATAAATGTTAGAGGGGTTTATAAAACAAAAACCCATCAAAAAGAGACTACTTCATCCAATTACTTCAATATATATTGAGTAATGTATATTAAGTAATCGTGCCCCTCAAGTTTTATTTTTTTGGGACGATTTATTCTATTTTTTAAAGTATTATCAACCCGATCTATTTACGCTAAATATTTTCAGGAATTTTGTTAACCCATGTCGATTAACAACTAATGTTGATAAATAGGCAGTCCACTTATTATACAAATAAAACATTTTTTTGACCTTTTGGTTAAGTTCAAGTATAATTATTATTCACATTGGATTAATATACTTGTTAAGCTACAATTATTTGTGTCGTAATGTTAGACGTTAACGTCGTTTGTATAATTTTAAACAAATTCGATATTTAATTTATTTTTATTTTGTTTAGTAAAATAATTAGTTTTCCTAATATATATATATATATATATATATATATATATATATATATATATATATATATATATATATATATATATATATATATATATATATATATATATATATATATATATATATATATATATATATATATATATATATATATATATATATTAAGTAATTTTGCAACTAGAGTTTAATTTTTTGGACGTTTTTTCCTTATTTTTTATCAGCAAGATTTATTTAGTTAAATATTTTGTTATCACACATCGATTACTAACTAAGATTGATGGCTTTAGAACTTGTATAAATAGAGAGCTGAAGATTATACAAATAATACATTGAGTATAAATATAATACTCTAACAATAATCTTTTTTATTAGATTTTTAATAATGTCCTTTCCTTTATAAAAAAAAACTATAATTTAATCTTCACAAATGTTAGTCATATAATTTGATAAAAAAAACGATTGAGTTTAGATAAAATATCCAATAAATGATTATAAAAGTGAAAATACACTTTCTCTGATCGGATTTAAATGACGTTTATCATATTGGCACGGGAATTAAGAATTTCATTTATTAATATAAATGAGGCATTTAGAAGTTACATGTACTCGTGCTTACTACAAAAAGTATGCATAATCTAACAACACGTAATGATCATATTAATGTATGGATTAGTTATAACATTAATTGACAATAAGGAATACAAAGAGTTCTATGCTTGGCTGAAGATGTTCAGCAAAAATTTGGAGCCAACATTTGAAAATGAAAATGAAAATTGAAATGAAAATGAGGAACAATTTCAAAAAAAGTTATTGTTGAGCCATTATTTGAAAATTTTCTCTCAAACACGTTATATATATATGGTTTGAATTTCATCTAAACTCCCTTAATCCATGTCTTATAATAACATTTTCGATTTGAACGAATTTCCGTGTGAAGAGTTTGTATTTGATCTATATGAGTTACCTAGTATAGAGTTTGAAGGTTACATGAATATTAACCATGAAGAAATTCCATCAACTCAACACCATGCCGACGACGAACCGGATGAGGAGCTCGAGGGTGATGAAGAAGGCATTGACGCCGAAGAACTAGAAGGTGATGATATGCATATAAAATTTATAGTGGTGTTTAAATGATTTTGCTTTATGCATAGCTAAGGATCAACTTAATAATTTTTTGTCAATTGTTTTGCCTCAAATCAAAGAATGAACATTTGTCAACTTATTACTACTAGTAAATGATAGCAACAGAAAGTGCTTAAAATGAAAATTTGTCAACTTATTAAAATTGTGCAGGGAGACTACCCATTCATTTTTTTTAACAACGTAATGTTTGTATGTACGCTATTCATGATGTATTAGATCGGAATAATGTAATGATTTTATTTTGTTATTCTTATTGTAATAACAATTTATATTTATCATGTAGGGGACAACCACAAAATTTATAGAGTCTTATCAAATGAGGAAAGACGGACGGTTTATCACGCTAAAGAAGTGTAAATGGTAAATTAAAACGCAACACAACAACGAAAGTCTCAAATTTGATGTCGATCCCTATAAGGAAAATCCAACGGATATGGAAACAAGTTAAGGATATTTCAAACGGCATGCCAATTGATGTGAGCAACAAAAAAACAAAAGTGGTCGGTCGTAAGCGAGTTCAAGTTGACCTAAGTTCTATGTCTACCATTCCGTTAAATCAACAGAGAACATTAAGGTCACTTTCTAACTCTTTGAGAGCGAGTTATGACACTACACATACACTCCTCAAGGAAGGTCGTATTAGACGCCACTCAAATTCCATTAAGCCGCATTTAAAGGGTGAACAAAAGAGAGCACGCCTTCAATTTTGCCTATCTATGTTGGACACAAATTTGTCACATGAGCCAAAGTTCATTGGTATGTACAACATTGTGCATATTGATGAGAAATGGTTCTTCATGACTAAGAAGTCAAAATCTTACTACTTATTGCCAGAAGAAGAAAATCCATTACATACATGCAAAAGTAAGAATTTCATATGAAAAGTCATGTTTCTAACTGTAGTCGCAAGACCAAGGTTTGACGGTGAAGGCAATGAAACATTTTCTGGAAAAATTGGAGTTTTTCCGCTCATAACTAAAGTACCGGCCTTAAGGAGAAGTCGAAATAGAGCGGCTGGAACATTGGAAACAAAACCGATCACGTCTGTGACTAAAGAAATTATACGGTCATTTTTACTTGAAAAGGTTATTCCGTCTATTCAAGCAATGTGGCCAAGTGAGGATTCCGGAAACATTATTTATATTCAACAAGACAACGCTAGAACACATGTTCGTCCAGACGATGAGGAATTTCGACTAGCTGCTTCGCAAAATGGGCTTGACATTAGATTGCTTTGTCAACCCGCAAACTCTCCAGACTTGAATGTTCTAGATCTTGGTTTTTTTAATGCAATCCAATCACTTCAAGATAAGAAGAGCACAAGGACTGTGGATGAACTTATTCATGCCGTCGAGGAGGCCTATGAAGACTACTCGACATCAAAGATAAACCGTATTTTTGTTAGTTTACAATTATGTATGATTGAAATCATGAAAATTCAAGGGTCCAACCGATATGACACTCCGCATATAGGAAAGGGTAAACTAGAAAGGAACGGTATGCTTCCGAGACAAATCGCTTGTGATTATGCATTGATAGAAAATGTGAGAAACATTATAGGATAATACGTATATGTATGTGAGGTCATGTTTTTATATTACTTGATTCTCACAAAAATTACAAAGTTAACTATTCTAGATTAACTTATATGAGCAAAAAAAACATAAACTCACTTATTTTAAATCAAAATTTAAAGCAATACGTACAATAGTAAGAAGCCCAACATTCCATTTTTTTTATATTTATGCCACAACATTACTGTTTGCGGTCTTTTTAGTGCTCCTGTAGAAGGTAGGACATAATATATTCAACATTGACAACATCTCTTTGCAGGTCTTGTCTGGATGAAGCTCTTCAATTTCCATGGAACCTTGTTTAAATCAAAATCATGAGCTACACAAATAACATCTTTATTTGTCATTAAGTTAAAGTTTCGATTGAAATTGACGTTTGAGTTATGATCATTCGCAGATGGATCGAAAATCGACTTCTTATCTAGCTTTTCACTAAATGTAGGTGCTAATATATTTTTCGGTTTCTAACGAGTTCATATCACCTACAACTTGGTATATATCATACACAATATCAAATTGAAAAATTATGAAAAGAGAGAATATGATTGCTTGATCACTTTTACTGTAAATGAATGAAATGAAAAACCTGTAAATTGAGGAGAACAAGTGCTTCTGAAAGACATCTTCAAGCTTCCTTCTGAAAGTTCTATAGTTTGTCTTCTACCTGCTTAATGAACGGAAAGAAATAATGTGAAGAGAGCAGAGCAACTAAATAGTTCATATTATGTCTTCAACTTATGGGCTCTTCAATTAAACTTTATGAACAATGTCTCTCCCTCCTAATCCCTTAGCCGCCCCTACGTCGACTAATTCTTCTACCCCACCTTCTGTCCCACCAGATAAACCACCCGATGCAAAATCTTATGCGGCGGCCGTTGGTGGACAATCTCTCTCTACTGCACCATTATGTTGTGATACGCTCATAGAATCAAGGAGAATGAGGATAACCTATCTTGAGGGTGTAAAAGGCCTGGAGGTAGCAGAAATAGATGAAGATGTGGTCGAAGCACTGGCGGAAAAATGGAAAACAACCGTTATTGTCAAAGTATTGGGAGACATGTGGCATTCCGATTGCTTGAGAAAAGACTCTATCAACTGTGGAGGCCGTCTGGACCGATGTTAATTCTGGACCTACCAAATGGGTATTACACTGTTACGTTTGATCATGAAGAGGATTTTTTGAAGTCCTTGACTGAAGGACAATGGGATATCTTTAGTCATTATATTACTATGCGCCCTTGGGTGGCAGGCTTCAATCCGTATAATGATCAGTTACGGACCATTTTTGCGTGGGCAAGATTATCAGACCTTCCAATGCAACTGTATGATGAAGGCGTACTTTGTGGCCTCGCTTCTACACTGGGAACTCCGTTGAAGGTAGATCTCAACACTCTTTTTGCCACCATAGGAAAGTTTGCACGGGTGTGTATCGAAATTGATTTGGACCGGCCATTGATAGGGAAAATTCTCATCGGGGAAAATCGAGTGCACGTCGTGTATGAAGGTTTGAACTCGATTTGCCATAGGTGCGGACTCTATGGTCACGATGTTGAGAGATGCCCACAAACTGCCACTAACATTCCCTCGAGTAATGAAGAAGTGACTGTGCAATCAGAAGGAAATCCATTACCCTCCATCGTTGATCAGGTAACAACTCAGCCCAAGCAAGCTAACCAACCGGAAGAGGAAACCTTTCTCGGTCCATGGATGTCAGTTACTAGGAGGCCTCGGAAACCGAGAACGATGGGTCGGGCAAGGAGGTTACTCAGAGTCCGGTAGTGTCAGCCAATCATTACCAACAACTTGCCACCAAGGAGGAAATCGCCGCCACCGTCATCAATGAAGATACCATTACTAGGAATGAGAATGGAATACAAAATGCCACCATTACACCTGTCATTAAACCTATTAAGTGCAACTAATCGCCAATCAGTCTTCAACGTCTACATTAAATGAAAACCTTATTCCTACTCAAAAACACCTAAAACGTGTCAAAACTGGGGGCCCAATTATCAGTACCCAGCCCAATGGAGCTGTCATATTATCAGATCCAATCACTAAATTACCCAATCATTCTGGTAGTACTAGGGTTTCAACTTCCTCTACAACTACTCGTAAGGAGGGAAAGAGTCTCGTTAGTCTACCTGTCCCCAACGCGAATGGTTCCTGCGCTAATTCCCCGACTATGGATATTGATATTCAGTCCCCGGATACGACCACCGTGCCCATTCCTCATGATAGACAAGATGCTCATATGGGTGATGCATCATCATCTCAAACTGTAAGAGCCCTAGTCCTTGGAGCCTAGGAGCCTAGTTGAGCCTTGGAGAGTTCTACCTTGACCCCTGTTAGCCGCCCTTGTGCATCACCTAGGCCGCCCCAGCGGCTAGGCGCCCCTGCGCCTTGGGTTAGCCGCCCCTACGGCTCTGTGATGGTGCAGCCGCTTTCGTTGACTATTGACGTGTGCTTTGCGGCTGACTTCTCTCATAAGCCATGCCTTAGCTTCAGATGAGGGGTTTCTTACCTCTCCTCAGCTTCTCTCTTCCTCTTCACGTTCTTCTTCTTCTTTCTTCCTCCTTGATCTTCTTTGATCTCTTCTTGCTCTTGTGAGTGGGATCTTGTGAGTTTGAGTGTGGCTTGGGCCTTGGATGCTCATGAGGATGTTGCTGAAGCTTGTTGATGTTGTGTTGAGGTGGTAGACGTGTTGTATGATCCATAGTTGTTGCCTAGGGTTGTTGTGGTAAGTTCTTTAGCTTCTTCTTCTTCCTTCCTTTTTTTTTTGCTTCTTTCTTCCTGTCTAGCTTTGGATCACAAGCTAGGCTTGTGTTGGACCTTTCCTGGTTGTTTTGATGATCATATATGTGCATATATGTATACATGTTGTTGTGGTGTGTTGAAGAAGTGAAAGGAGTCGAGAAAGAGACCGAAGAGAAGTCGGGGCCAACCTTCTGCATAGACAACCGCCCTTGCGCCTGAGCCTGGCCGCCCCTGCGCCTTCCTGTGAGCCGCCCCTGCGTCTTTGGTGAGCCGCTCCTGCGCCTCACTGGGTCAGCTTTGTGTTCTTGCTTCTGTTGGTGCATACCTTGTTGGTATGTCTTCCTTTCTTCCTTTCCACTAGCCTTGACTTAGTTGGTAGCTAGGCTAGTGTGGTTAGGATGTGTTGTATGTTGGAGTTGTGCCTTAGGCACTTATATTGATGTTGAGGTTATGTCATAGGCATATGTGAGCTTGTTATGATCTTGAGGTTTAGATTGAGGTTGTAGGTTGGTTCTGGTTATGGAGATGAGTCTCCTAACACTTATAGTTTCTGATTTTGTGTGCCTTGCTCTTGCAGGCGTTGATTCTTCCCCAAGGGGAAGCTGTGACGTGGTAGTGGATACGAGTATGATAAGTAAGTCCATAGGACTTACTTAGCGCACGGTTGTGGATTGTATGATTGTTATGGTTGTGTGTATTCATATGATTGTGCATTTATAACCTAAACCGGACTAGGATGACCAATTATTACATTTATTTGGCCCAAGTGTATTATAACGGGCGGTAACCACCGGTCTCCGCCTGCTAGTTAGGACGAGGTGCCTTGAAGATGATCTCACATGAGGGGATGAGTGATGATCATATATGTGCATATATGTATACATATTGTTGTGTTGTGATGATCATATATGTGCATATATGTATACATGTTGATGTGGTGTGTTGAAGAAGTGAAAGGAGTCGAGAAAGAGACCGAAGAGAATTTGGGGCCAACCTTCTGCACATACAGCCGCCCCTGCACCTGCCTGTGAGCCGCCCCTGCGTCTTTGGTGAGCCGCCCTTGTGCCTCACTGGGTCAGCTTTGTGTTCTTGGTTTTGTTGGTGCATACCTTGTTGGTATGTCTTCCTTTCTTCCTTTCCTTTAGCCTTGGCTTAGTTAGTAGCTAGGCTAGTGTGGTTAGGATGTGTTGTATGTTGGAGTTGTGCGTTAGGCACTTGTGTTGATGTTGAGGTTATGCCATAGGCATATGTGAGCTTGTTATGATCTTGAGGTTTAGATTGAGGTTGTAGGTTGGTTCTGGTTATGGAGATGAGTCTCCTAACCCTTATAGTTTGTGATGTTGTGTGCCTTGCTCTTGCAGGCGTTGATTCTTCCCCAAGGGGAAGCTGTGATGTGGTAGTGGATACGAGTGTGACAGGTAAGTCCATAGGACTTACTTAGCGTACGGTTGTGGATTGTATGATTGTGATGGTTGTGTGTGTTCATATGATTGTGCATTTATAACCTAAACCGGACTAGGATGACCATTTATTACATTTATTTGGCCCAAGTGTATTATAACGGGTGGTAACCACCGGTCTCCGCCTGCTGGTTAGGAGGAGGTGCCTTGAAGATGATCTCACAAGAGGGGACGAGTGATGGTCACCCCATGCAAAACTCCTGTGTTATGTTGGATGGGACGGGGTTCTTGAGGCTCCTCGTGTTACAAAAGAAGTTGGATTAGTAATGAAATAACGTAATGAAAGATAATAAATGGATGTGTGTGGCATTGCATGTATGAGATGTTGATGTGTGGTTGTGCTATTCATTGCTGTAGCTAACGGTGTATACCGTGTTGTAGATGATTTGCACGTTAGGAAGACTGCAGGGTGAGACAGATGGTGTGACCAACCGAGGACTTTTGTACATTAGGATGCGTGGGATATGGGATCTTTTGTATCAGATGGTGTTGTTTGATGTTTTGTACTCGGCTTTGTGTTTGTTAACTTTTTTGATGTATCATATACAACTTTTATGTATTTCGTTTTAATCTACCTGTGCCTTGTTGTAAGATCCAGTGAACTTGTTGTCAGGCTAGGGTTAGGATCCATTGTGAGATCCTAGACCAATGTGGCACTCCAAATCCCGTGGATTTGGGGTGTTACACGGACTACCATCAAGCCAATTGGGCCCATCGGCATCGATGGTTCCAAATGATAACGTTTTTTTGGAACTGTAGGGGCGCGAGTAATCGACGGTTCCGCAAAGCCCTGAATTATATGGTTAACCGTCATAAGGTGGATATCCTTTTCTTATTTGAGATAAAGATATCGGGAGATGCAACAGACAGTGTCTGCAGATGTACGAGGTTTCTTGAATTTGAACGAGCTGAGGCTACTGGATTCGAAGGTGGGATCTGGGTTTTATGGAAGTCTGGCGAGACTGCAGTTGAAATCAAGAAGAAAACTCTTTCATTTATTCAGGTTTCTGTGAGTGTGCAAAATAGTTCGACCGACATCTTCGCAGTTTATAATCCTCGCAATGCTGGAAGACGAGATCATTGTTGGGAGGCGTTGCACGAAGCTGTTGTTTGCTGCTTGGGTCCGGTTATCTTTGGGGGCGATTTCAATTGCGTCAGGAATATGTCCGAGGTTAGAGGGGTCTCGAATAATCTGCCCAAAGATGCGGGTGTTTTTAAAGAGTGGATCGAGAACACAAATATGATTGACATGGGTTTTAGTGGCCCCTCATTTACATGGAATAGGGGCTCTACTACGGATTCCAGGATTTCGAAAAGGCTTGATCGGATTTTTATGAACAGCGAAGCGAGAATCCTTTGGTCTAAGGCTTCTGTTCGTCACCTTCCGGCGTTGTCCTCCGATCACAATCCTCTATTGTTGCAGTTTTATCCCAATAGACTTATTAATAAGTCTTGCCTCCCTTTCCCATTTGAGGCATCATGGACTTTGCATCCTGATTTTATGCAGGTTGTGTCGGATGGCTGGTCTGTACAGGCTAACGGACTTGGTGGCGCTCTTATTACCTTAAAGAAGAAGCTGCGATTGAAAGAGACTTAGCTCAGGGGTTAATCGATCTTCACAGTTCGCTGCAAATTGAGTTCGAGGAAGTGCTTGCACAGGAGGAATTATTATGGCAATAGAAATCCCGCGATAAGTTTTGGATTGAAGGAGACAGAAACACCAAAATTTTCCATATCAGTACTATGATCAGGCAGCGTCATAATCGGGTCGAAAGTATTAAAAATGATGATGGGATTTGGATCTCGAATCCACAACTTCTCAAAGAGAACGCCAGAAATTATTTCCTGCATCTTTTCTCAAAGGAAGTCGAGATCAGTAGAGCGGCTGGTACATTCCTTGCTAATTTTCCTTCTCTCTCGCAAGAGGAGTTGTTGTTTCCATGCAGACCTTTTTCGGAGAAAGAAATCAAGTGTTGCGTGTTCAACATGTCGCCTCTTAAAGCGCCAGGTAAAGACGGGTTTAGTGCGGTATTCTTTCAGAAATCTTGGGAGATTGTTGGTCTGGATGTGATGGAATTTGTTCTCCGGTTCTTTCAATCTAAAGTTCTTCCCGATGGTGCTAACGATACACTTCTGACAATGATCCTGAAAGGCGTTACTCCGGAGCATATGTCAAATTTCTGGCCAATTGGGCTTTGCAACATAAAGTATAAGCTAATCTCTAAACTTATCAACTCTCGCCTTCAACTGATTATGAATAAACTTGTCAGCCCATTTCAAAGCAGTTTCATTCCTGGAAGGTTGATTGAAGATAATGTGATCATAGTACAAGAGTTGATTCATTCATTCGAAAGAAAGAAGACGGGGAAGAAGTGGATGGCCATAAAAATTGATCTCGGGAAAGCTTATGACAGGCTTTCTTGGGAATTCATAGAGGAAACATGTGATAGCATTGGGTTTCCTGCAAGTCTTAAAGGTTGGATCTCTTCCAGTGTTCGGTCACAGTCAATGTTTGTTATGTGGGATGGAGAGATGACGGATAGCTTCGCACCAAGCCGCGGTGTGAGACAAGGAGACCCTATCTCTCCCTATTTATTCGTCTTATGTCTCGAACGGTTTGGACAAGCTATTCAAATGCTCGTCGACAACAACAGTTGGGTGCCAATAAAAGTTAAAACGCGGAAGAGTTGGCTATTCTCACGTGTTCTTCGCGGACGACATTGTTCTATTTGCTGAGGCTTCCGAGAATAACATCAATGTTATCAAAAGCTGCATCTCGGATTTTTGTATTGCTTCTGGGCTCAAAGTGAGCCTCGCAAAGTCCAAGATTTTGGTTTCCATAAGTGTGGATGAGGAACTTAAAAATTATATCAGTGAAACGGCCGGCTTTCCGATTGCAACAGATTTCGGTAAGTACCTGGGATTCCCGATTATACACTCACGGATGAGAAGATCCGATTTCAATTTTTTAATCGATAAGACCAAGAGTAAACTTGCTGTGTGGAAGGGACGTGTGATGAGTTTTGCGGGGAGAATGACTCTCGTTAAATTCGTTTTGAATTCATTCCCATCCTATATCTCACGTGTTGTCAGAATTCCAACCTCGGTATGTAACGAATTAGACAGATTGTGCAGGTCCTTCTTGTGGGGTGATTGTGATGGAAGTAAAAGAATGCATCTAGTAGCTTGGAAAACTGTGTGTCGACCAACGGACCAAGGAGGACTTGGAATCCGAGATGCTGCTTGTGCGAATGCAGTGGCTCTGGGTAAACTCGCCTGGAGGTTTATACAGAATAAAGAAGCTCCTTGGGCAACTCTTTTAGCTTGCACATATGGACTTACCAATGAGAGAAAATTCATTGATTGTAATGGTGCAAGACACGATTCGTTCATTCCAAAAGGGATGGTTTGGGCAAAAAACAAGATTCTAAAACCTGGCTTGCGCTGGATTGTAGTCAATGGAAGAAGCGCCAAGTTTTGGACAGATGCTTGGTGTAGTGAACAACCTTTGATCTGTGTTGCAGCTAACCCGCCCCCTGACGAACTTCTTCAGTGCTCAGTAAGTGAGTATTTGTCTGTGGCCTCGGGTTGGGACTGGGACCGGATGGGGTTAGTTTTGCCGGTGGGAATACTTGTCAACATTGCAGGTTGGGTTATCAACGAGGATAACAATTTTTCTGACTGTATATCATGGAATATGTCTACTGATGGCTGGTATTCTACCTCTTCGGCATACCTCGTGTCTATTGAATTGAATCCCGATTTGGATTTGTTGAAACCGTTGTTTGCTTGTATTTGGAAGCAACATGTTTCTGAGCGGGTTCGAACGTTTCTGTAGCTTGTGGCTCACGGTAGGATCCTTACAAATGCGGAGAGGACTAGACGTCATATGTCTACGGATGATCGTTGTCCCGTCTGTGGAGACAAAGCTGAAACAATTCTTCATTCCCTACGTGCTTGTTCTAATTTGACACCTATCTGGAGTAATCTGTTAAACCCTCTTATTGCGGCAGGTTTCTATGGTAATGACATTGTGCATTGGTTGACATATAATCTGGGGAAGACCGATATTATTGCCGTCAACATGTCATGGAATGTTTGTTTCGCATTTACTCTTTGGAGATGCTGGAAATGGCGCAACGAGTTCATATTTCGTTCTTTGCGTTCCCTCCTAATCGTATTGCTTTGATTGCCACAGATACTAAAGCTATCTCTCTCGCTTGGTCTAGGATCAATGTGAATCTCATTGGTAGGGTTTACAAAGAGATTCTAGTCCAGTGGAGGGCGCCGGAGGAGGGTTGGATCAAATTGGATTCTGATGGGTCGGTCAAGCGTTCTATTGGTGCTGGAGTTGTAGGAGGTTTATTTAGAGACATTCATGGGCAGTGGTTGTGTGGGTTTTTGATAAATATTGGCCCCTGTACGGTTCCGGAGGCCGAGTTGTGGGATCTTTGCATGGGTCTTTTTCAAGCATGGGAAAAAGGATTCCGAAAAATTATTGTGGAAATTGATTCGGAGTTGGTTATCAAGTTGGTCTCTCGGTCAATCCCAAATTATCATCCCCTTTTTAGTCTGTTATCGAGATGCCAAGGTTTCCTTCGTAGAAACTGCGTGTTCAGCTCCGACACACTTATCATGAAGCTAATGCCGCTGCCGATCATTTGACATCCATTGCTTCTAATTATCCATTAGGTTACTTCTACATTCAAAATCCACCTTCTTTGATTCAGTTTTTGAAAAACAATGCTTGCGGAGTAGCGACCCGTCGAACTGTCACTTGTTAGCCTTTTATTTCAATGAATAAAAGTACGGATACGCAAGGCGTTCCCCGTAGGCATTACCAAAAAAATGTCTTCAACTTAAAATTTGAAAGGTCATGCATTAATGAATACCATTCATCATTTGTAGGAGCAATTAGTTTAATTGGAAACAGTTACAGTATTAATGAGGGTGATTAATGTAGTTCAGCGTCATTTTTTGTTGATAAAGTTTGAGAAAATTGGTGAAATAATATTGAGAATATTAAGTTATTAAGGTAACTTTTTTTTCTAAAAAACAAAGTAGACCCCTATTATTTTACATTTTAAAAAAAAAAGATAAATTAGTAATTAAGAATATATTTTAATAGGCATTTACTAAATTAATGGGAGTTATTTATTTGGTAAAATAAATTAATTAAGCAATAAAATAGGGGATCAGTTAAAGAAGGTAACCGTGAGATTTTCCAGTATTATATATCCGCCATTATCGGAAGACTGACTTCCTTCAATTCGTCTTTGTCGTCGTATGGCGTCCTCACGGTGACGTATCCGGCTACCCTACCATCACCGACGGCTCCACCATCACCGTCCGCCACGCTTAGCCTGAAGAGATCGCCCATAATTCCGAACCCCGCTAGAGTATAATCGATTCGATATTTCGATGAATCAAACCTTCTTCTTTGTCGACATCGGCTCCGCGCCGAGGTCGTACTGTGCGGGAGGCCGCAGATCGTGGTTTGGCGGTTGCGGCGAGAGGGAGAACGAGGTGGAGTCGCTCTATCCTCAGCAACCGCCTCAAGTTCAAGTTCATGAAGAACAAGGGATCAAGAGCAATAGCGATGTCAGCGGCTAGCGGTGGAGGGCGTTCGACGGTGAGCAAGCCGAGATTAACTTCAGTCGCCATAACCAGGTATGATATATTCGGATAGGGGTTGATTATGTACATATGATGCTGCGAAAATATTACTAAATAACTATATGTACCAAATATGCAGTTTGTGTACATTTGGATAGGGGTTTGATGATACACATACATATTTTGTGTGTACATATAACATGATGTCGATTAGAATATGTACAGTTTTTGTGTTTGCATGTACATATGTTTGCAGTCT
The DNA here is from genome assembly GCA_033239125.1 of Fagopyrum homotropicum. Taxonomy (NCBI): domain Eukaryota; kingdom Viridiplantae; phylum Streptophyta; class Magnoliopsida; order Caryophyllales; family Polygonaceae; genus Fagopyrum; species Fagopyrum homotropicum. The sequence goes on along the minus strand of BSWB01000001.1, from coordinate 6,297,801 downwards.
CTAGTGATTATATACATATTTTGCTGCGAAAATGTTACTGACTAACTATATATGTACATATATTTGTAGTCTTTGAGATTATTTACATATGTTGCTGCGAAAATCAAGATTGATTCAATATCGTCGCCATGGATGCACGCAAGTTGGAAAGGACGAACATTCCGAAAAATATTTTGAATTCCTTAATAAAGGGAGATATTTTGATTTCCTTAATAAATGGATAGAGAAATATATTTACTTTCTCTTTTTGTAATAATTAGCTGCTTAATAAATGGATAGAAAGATATTCTGATTTCCTTAATATCCTCTTTTTATTTTAATAAATATTTTTTATATAAATTAGAGGAGCCTATTTTGTACCCATTATTAACTTGGAGCCCTTTATATGCTCATGGTTACAAAATATACATACTCCCCCATTTTAGCCAATAATATTTTATTGAAAAAATATCTAATACATGATACATAAAAGTAAAAATATTTTTTTTATTTAGACGAAACTTGCACAAGGTGCGTACATTAAACTAGTTTATCGTAAGAACAAGAATGAGTTGCCACTTGCAAATTGCAATCACAATTATTATCATAAAAGAAGAAACAACTCAAAATAATATCAACTATCAAGCCAAAATAATACAACTTTAAAAATTAAGCGATACAAATTATCAACGTATTTACCAAAAATAATATGTCTTATTTTTTCGGTAACAACCCTAACTTTTGCGATGACGTGACAACCAGAATCTTATATGTTATCAAGAAATAATTATGTGATTTGGATTTTTTTTAAATCAAATTTATAACATTTAATATGTTAAAAATCTAAATTAATTTTTGTTTAAAATTAAGATTTTGAATGATATGTAGAATTCTGGTTGTCACGTCATCGCCGGAGTTAATATTTTTACCGAAAAAGTAAGAAAATTCATTTTTTGTAAATACATTGATGATTTGTATTGCTTATAATTCTCAAAGTTGGTATAATTTTTGGTTGAATGTTGATAGTTGATACTTCCTTCTAGCATCTAAGGGCCCGTTTGGTTTGAACTCCGGAATCGGAAACGGAATGGAAACGAATCTAGTCCATATGTATACCCTTGTTCATGAAAGTTGTTGGAATCATTCCTTATGATTTGAAGTAATTGAAGTTGAATTTGATTACTTTTGATACCCTATAGGGTAACAAAATATGGGGAGACAAGTGCATTTTGCATGTAAACATAAGGAATGATTCCATAGAATTTTATGAATATAGATATACATATGGACTAAATTCGTTTCCATTCCGTTTCCGTTTCCGGAGTTGGAACCAAACGGGCCCTAAATTTTGATCAATTAATTGTCGTTTTAGATTTTCAAGGTTAATAATTACGAGAGAGTTGTGAGAATAGTTTTTAATAATTATTTTTATTAAATATTTTCTAAAAGAGTGGTGAACATTATAAATGGTAAAATTGAAATTTTCATTTATAAAATTATGATTATTTTAATAATTATATCGATGACTATAAAGTTTTTTTTTTTTTTATGATCGAAGAGAATTTTGTTTTGGGTTGCTTTTTCTTTAACAAAATTTGAAAGATTATTAATTCAGTCCATAATTTTGAGCACGTGGCAGAAGACGCGGTATGAGTAGCGCGTGGATGTGATGGAGTGAAGGAGATCTGATAGCCAGCTCAGTCGGTGGAGCCCACCATGGTGTTCCTTTATTGTCAATAAATCATTTTCCTACTTTTGTTAGGTCTCAAAGAAATTCAGTCTACTCATTGAAAGCCCGCTAGGCCCACACCAGTCCATCACGCAAATTTCTCATAAATATTTAAAATAAAAAAAATTAATTTTAAAAAGAATTGTTAGTAATTTTGATTAACTAAATGATCAAACCTTATAGCTTAATTAGGGGTCAATCTATTTAATCCATCATGCTAATTGCTAAGGCCTAAGAGACACAACTTGCCAATTTGTCCTTAAAAAAATGTCCAAGGTTATAGGGGTAACATGCCATATACTCATAATAGCATATTAAGTACCAATAAAAATAATTTAAAAGGTAATTATGATATAAAATATTTTTGTACACGTCCTTAAATTTAACAAAAAGTCCGTGCTTGGATAGGAAAAAAATGGTAAATTAATGAGTTTTTCTTTTAAATATATTTTATTATTACATGACATACCCAAAATTCAGTATTGAAATCATATATTACTAAACTGTTACTCCTTTAAAATTATTTATTTTAAAACTATTTATTTTTAATAAAAATATCCACCAAATCACCAAAATCATCAGATTTTGTGAATATCAATTTTTAAGCTTTTACTTTTTCAAATTATCATTTTTAAAGTTCTTATAACATTATTTATTTTTAAAACATTATGTTTGTCAGATTATTTTATGTGCATTGTTTGTTTATTTAATTAGCAACAATAATTATATTTATATGAAAAATGTGATTATTTTTAAAATTAATTTATTTTGTTAAATACTTATGTAACTTATTTAGTATTGTGAATTTGTTTTACTTATGTGTATTAAGAATATTCGTGCACGACACGAGTATTGTTATTGTGTTAAGGTTCATCTGTCCCAAATATTTATTAGCGGGACGGAATTGCTATTTTTTATAAAATTCCGTCAGAGTTGGAAAGGATCAAAATACGAAAATTAGTATTTCAAATCAATTTTACGTTTATTTATTTTTTTATAAAATTTACAAATTATTATTTACCAATTCATTTTATTATAGTAATTATCAAATTTGGACTTATTTTTATTTATTTATAATATATTTTAATTCTGTTTCAACTTCCTTACTCAGTGTCTCCAAAGTCCAAGGTCCAAACCAAGCGTGACAATTTTAGGATGTTTATTTTTGGATCACTTCTTATGATCCCATACAACAATTTGCTAAGTACTCCATGTGGTGGGTCCCTACACCTATCTATACCCATACCCACATATATAATTGTCTATTTTATTTTTAAAAACATATATTTGTGTTATTTTTTTAGATGGCAATTTCAGTGTGTAATGTTATTTTTTTATTTACTTATTCAATTTGAGTGTGTATTAAAAAAAAAAAAAAAAGTAGAATGTAAATAGGGTAAAATCGTCCTTTCGCCATCCCGATGGGCAATCTGATACAAACATGAGCTGTAACGCTGCACCCACAAACACCCCTTGGGGCCCACCACATAGAGCATCTTTCTTGCATTGCGGTGCTGCCACGGCTCCCCCTCTGTAACAACGACTGAACCAGATGCCCTTCTATTATTATTAATATTTATTTTTACTTTTCTAAACTTCCCCTCTCAAATTAGGATATTTTCAATTTTCATCCACAAAAGTGATTTTATTCAAAACTACCACAACTCACATTATAGTTTCAAGCTCTTCTTTTGAATGCTCAATTTATATGTGGTTTTGTGCAATTTACTTAAAATATTCAATTATTACACAGAAATCCGGAAGCCAGAAAAAGAATAATATTATAAAATAAATTCTGACGAAAATGGCCCCGTTTCTTGCTTATCTCTTCCAGTTGCTCTGCTCTTTCATGTCTGCCATTGCTCATCCTTTGAAGCTCGTGCTTTTCCTCACCCCCATCACCTGCTTTGATTCCTTCCCCTAAACCTATGTAATTTTATGTCAGAACCCCCACAAGCGAGAAAAGAATCTCTGAATTTATCAAATTCAGAACCCTCAAATCTCTGATTTCCAACCCAATCCAATCCTCTGTTTGCAATGAAGAGAGAGTTTCAAGAGATGAACACTGGTAAAGGCAAGTCGATGGCGTGGATTGATGACGAGTCTGCCGGCATGGATGATGAGCTCCTTGCTGTGCTTGGTTACAAGGTTAAGTCCACTGATATGGCCGAAGTTGCTTCCAAAATCGAACAATTGGAAATGGCTATGGGGACTTTTCAAGACGATGGAGTCTCTCATCTCTCCGACACCGTCCATTACAATCCCTCTGATCTTTCCGGTTGGATTAAGAGCCTTCTCACTGAGCTTCAACCGACCGCTACTTCTCCACCCTCCAAATTCGAAGACAACTCCGAATATGACCTCCGTGCTATCCCTGGAATCGCCACCTGCAACAAGCGGTTGAAAACCGAGTCAACCATCTCGTTGTCGCCGGTGGTCGTTGTTGATTCACAAGAGGCCGGGGTTCGACTTGTTCACGCTCTAATGGCGTCCGCTGAGGCAGTACAAACTGAAAACCTAACCCTAGCTGATGCGCTTGTAAAGCAGATTGGTCATCTTGCCGTCTCTCAAGTCGGATCTATGCGAAAAGTCGCGACCTACTTCGCCGAAGCCCTAGCTCGCCGGATCTACAAAATCCGACCACCGCCTGCATCCGCCACGGACGCTTCTTACTATTCCAATCTCCTTCAATCTCATTTCTATGAATCCACTCCTTACCTCAAATTCGCTCACTTTACAGCAAATCAAGCTCTCCTCGAATCCTTCTCAACTGCAACTCAAGTCCATGTAATCGATTTCAGCATCAATCAAGGTCTTCAATGGCCTGCTCTCCTCCAAGCTCTCGCTCTGAGACCGGGTGGGCCTCCAGTTTTCAGACTGACTGGTGTCGGACCGCCTCAACCCGATAACTCTGACGCTTTGCAACAAGTCGGGTGGAAGCTCGCCCGATTCGCTGAAACCGTCGGGGTTGAGTTTCATTACCGTGGGTTCGTTTGCGAGAGTTTAACTGATCTTGAACCCGGTTTAGTTGAAATTGGATCCGGTTCAGAGACAATAGCAGTTAATTCTGTTCTGGATCTCCACCCGCTCCTGGCCAGACCCGGTTCGATTGAAAAGGTTTTGGAAAACATCAAAGGAATGAGACCAACAATTGTTACAATCGCTGAGCAGGAATCGAACCATAACGGACCGATTTTCTTAGACCGGTTCAATGAAGCATTACATTATTATTCAACCATGTTTGACTCACTTGAAAGTTCCGGTTCAACTTCGCACGATGTATTGATGTCGGAGGTTTACTTAGGAAGTCAGATTTGCAACGTGGTGGCATGCGAAGGAGCTGACAGAGTCGAAAGACACGAGTCACTGAGTCAATGGCGAGTTAGACTTGAATCAGCCGGGTTCGACCCGGTTCATCTTGGGTCTAACGCATTTAAGCAAGCTAGTATGTTGCTTGATCTCTTCGCCGGAGGAGATGGTTTTACTATTCAGGAGAATAATGGGTGTTTATCACTTGGTTGGCACACCAGACCACTCATCGCCACGTCAGCTTGGCGGTTGTCCGCCGGCGGCGGTGGTGGTGGTTCGGTGATCCGGGGCTGAGTTTTTAAACCTTATGTTTGGACTATTATATTTATGTTTGAATTTTCTCTTGATTTAACGAACATATGTAAATTAATGAGGTCGAGATCGATGCTTTTTTTAAGTGAAAATTTCTATTACTAGCAAGTTCATCATACACTCGTTAGGGAACTCCTCATCAAACACCTCGTCGTCTTCCTCGCTCGGGTATGGGCATACTCGAGCGAGGTAATCGCCCCATGAGATCGTCCGATTAGGGTTGATTTGGAAAATTGAAGGGAGAATCATTAAAACCCGACTCCATATTTAACTTTCTAAATTTTAACCGAATTTATAAATTTATTTATATTCAGCTCGTTTAGAGAAAAAATAATCTTTTTTCTGTGTTCGAGATTTTATTTATATTCAGCTCGTTTAGAGAGAAAATAATTTTTTTTTCTGAGTTCGAGTAACTCATCTCGTATAATAGTCTCCTTATAGTAGTGCATCTACTTTTGGTGATTATCTCAAAATGAAAGGGGCAATACTATTGATAGTGATCAACCCTAAAGTGATTAAGACTAATTTGGGGGTATGAGTGATTAAGTGTCGGGTTAAAGATAAGTTCCATTATTGTAGAGTCAAATGAAGTGATTGAGACTGATTTGGGAAAGATAATGTGAATGTGTTAGTGTTTGCTAATCAATGATGCTAATACTAAATCCAGTGTCTAATCACACTTATTAAAAATAGGGTAATCTTTCCTTTCATGTTTGTAGATGTTATTGCAACCTTGTCAATTGATTATGTGTTAGGTTTCAATTTATCATATATGCACATGTTAACGTGTCGATATTTCGTGTTATATCATTCATCGAAATTTATAAATAAGTAAAAAATCTTTTTTAATTTCTTTACAAAATAATGTGTTTTTTTTTTCACGTATTAAAATATTATTGGACAACCACATTATTTCTAAAATATACGGTAAATAACCGAGATATATCTTCAACAGTTGTCCAACTAATTGTTACTCGTAAATTTTCTAATAAGATTTTTCCAATTATATATGATATTATCTCATTAAAGAATCCGATTAGAAAGCGATATACTTGCTCAAGTTTTATTAAAATTTAAAGTATTAACTAAGAAAAATAATTGCACCCATCATGCAACAAACAATAGACTAAACTAAAATTTTATAAACATATTGTATGCGGACCATGTGGTTCAACTTAATATTTGGAAACCGCCCATTTTCTTGTCTTTAATATATATATATAGTATAAATCATATGAGAATAGGCTTATCGTGTAATGTTATTAAAATGCTTAAAAATACGTAATGTTATTTGTAAATTATTTCAATGCTTGAAAATACGCAATGTTATTTCGATGACATTTAATGCATGAATAAATAGACCGTTTTTATGGGTCGTTTTGAGTAAATTAATTTTTTGTGGGTGATATTGCAAAATTACCCTAAAAAGGGAAGCACAAACATGAAGTGGACACTGTGATTTTCGATTCTCTCAACTTTAAAATTGTATCAATTTCATGATGTTCCTTTCTTTCTTCCCCAAATACATGTATTGTTCCTTTTAAAATATCTACTTGCATCTAAAGCCTTTTCTATTGAATATTTTATAAAGGCTTTGAAATTGTAGAAAGTAGTATTGAATATTTAGATCTCCTTGGTTGCACAAAAGAGTCCTATGAAATGTGGAAGTATTATCTAGATGATATAGAGACGGTAATCGATCGGGACAGAACTGTTATTCGATTTGTTATCCAAAATCATCCAACTTATTTACCTCATCACCCGTTACCGTTCTCACTGACATATAATTCACGCTTATGTTACGGGTGAATGGGTGAGATTTCGGGTTTTGCAATTTTTTAAAGCTTAAGTAAAAATAAATGAAATAAGTTGCAATTTCTGAATATGAGTGACATTAGAAAAATAGTTGGAATAATGCAAATTTAAATAACAAATAAAACAAGCTCCAAGTAAATAAGAATGAATAAAATAAGTTGTAAATAAATTGCTAGATTTTGGTGGTGAATACCACAATCATAACGAGATTCTATTAGGATCTTATATAGGGATTACACGATCATAGATAATGAAAATTATAGGGATAAAATGAGATATTATAGACTATCCTAAAATAACAACGTAATATTGTTAGTATTTTAACAACAATAAATCTAGATATTATCACACATCTTTGTACCTTCCAATACAAATGAAGCTTAAATGGAATTTGAAGATTATGGTTGTGTTTGTTTATTTATAAAATTAAGGGATGAAGATTGTGAGGATTAAGAGAGGTGGAATAACTCCGTTGATCTTGTTTGGTAGGAGAACGAAGGAGATGAAGAGATTAAGTTATGGAGATTAAGGAAAATAGATTATAAGAATGTAATCTGATTGAAAAAGTTTGGATTTATTGTTTCATGAACAAGTAATCATGCCTCGTGAAGAAGTTAAGTGGATTGCTTGAGAAGCAGGGGGAGTAGTGGTAGAAGACGTGGACGTGGAAAATTGAGGAATGTGGGTAGGGTTCTGAGGAATTGAGGAGTATATTTGAGTGTGGACGAGAAATAGGAGGTAAATTTGGTGGTGTAGACTCACTAGGGTTTGAATTTTGGGATGGAAAGGGAGCTTGTTGGGCCAACTCACTTGGATTAGACTGTAGGGATAATACGGGTAAGTGAATATTGACGGGTGTAAGAGGGTGAGTGTTTTTCTCCATTTTGGTGTATGGAAATTCAGTTTAACAAATTGAACATGACGAAAGGATTTTGCGAGTTGTGGGATCAAAACATTGAAAGACACTTTGATTGAAGGCATGCGCATAACCTATGCAGACGCATGAAATGAACTTGGCTTTGAGTTTATTACGAGTATAAGGGTGTAACCAAAGAAAGCAGAGACATCCAAAACTTTTGAGTTTGTTGTAGTTGGTGGAGACTTTAGCAAGTAGCGGAAGGGTGACTCATTATGTAGTTTTGGAGTAGGGAGACGATTGAATAGATAAGTCGTAGCAATTAAGGCATGAAGTCAATGGTCTAGCGGCATACCAGAATATGTAAGAAGTGCAACTCTAGTTTCAACTATATGACGGTGTTTTCGTTCAAAAATGTCATTGCATTCCGGAGTATGCGCTGGAGACATGAGGTGGAGGGCTATTAATTCACCTCCATTGTCGGAGTAGAGAGTTTTGATTTTAAACTTAAAAGTAGTCAAATTTTGACCATGGAAGTTTTATCGAGTGATAACAACAACTTCCTCCACAAGTATCACGGGATTGGATGTAGCATATTCGGGTATCGAATTCTCAAGGACCGCCTCTAATTTGAATGATACTAATGATTAATAATTTTAAGTAAAAAGAAAGCAATAAGACATCGTAGTAAATGGAGCAATAATAACTGTAAGAAAATGTATGATGAAAGCAATCTAAGGAAACAAGTATCCCACTATAATGAATTAAGATATTGTTGCATATATATATATGACTCATGAACACTGCTATATGATTAATTACAGATAACCATCTACAATAGCTTTTGACGTAGACAAATAAAGACCGTGCTTTCAAACTCGCGTAGCTCTCAATCCAACGGTTCGGCAAGTATAGGAAAACCCATAAAAAAGTTAGAAATCCGAAAAAGACCAAGAACAACCTTCGTTATTGACTCTTAGTTAGAAAAAGGTACAAAGACCGGAACTTTCTATGATATTTAAAAATCCTCGAAACTTTTATAAACTAGTACTCTCAAAACCAAGTTCTTTTCAATAAATCCCAAATTTCCCAACCTTTTGTGACCAATTTCAATGTATGTTTCTACTCTCTCTTCGACGAGTTTCGTTTCCCACTACCTCTGCGGCTAATTTTCTGACCACCTCCGTTCTCTCCAGCGGTAGTGTCTTCTTTTCTATTGTCTAGGGTTTAAAGAGGAAGATGATTCTATTTTGAATATTTTTCTTTCTTGATTTTCTCCTTTCTTCACCAAATCAAAAAGGAAAAAAATCAATCAAATAGGAAAATAAAAAAACTCATCCTCCAGTAAAAAAAACAAAAAGGAAAAACATATATATAAAAAAAGTAATAAGAAAAAGATGAGGTCCAATCACGACCTGCCGACACCAATCTCGCGGCATAATGGCATCGTTCTCAGCCTAGCGGACCAAAAACACCCAAAAGTGAAAACAAAAATATTATACAATTTTGAATAAATTAAGGCTCAAACCTCTACCATGTTTTGCTCGTTTGATCAAGTTTTGTATCATCATGTTTCGTATCTACCTTCAAACAAATCAAAAAGTTATTTCAATTCACAAAATATCGCTCCTTACCTCATCTGATTTATTTTGGGGGTCCCCATTGACACCAAAAAAAGTCGATTGTTTATCGAAATCAATGCCAAAAAATAAACATTTCTCCAATTTAACTTACCGGTTTCGTCTTCTCATCAAGGTATCCTTTGCTTTCCCACACCATGACTTACACTAAAGGAGTTTCTTTGTATCACGTTATATAGTCCGTTGGTTTAAGGTACATCTTTTTGTTGTGAGCTTCATTTGGAAGAAGGGTTGAATTTGTTCATGAGAAAGAGTCGAGGATAAGTGATCAAAATCTAAAGGCTCTAAAGAAGAGTCCAAATTTGAGGTTTCCATCAGTGGTCCTTGGGAGTTATACTCTACACTGCTTCTACAAACATGTTCTCCTTATTTCTTCCTCGCTTTACTTGTCTGCCGCTTCCTTCGGTGCTACTCTTCGCTCGGCTCATTGTGATCGAAGTTTTCTTTTGATTTGTTTTTTTTTGTATGTTCTGTTTCCCTCATGACAATTAGTCCATCTGCCAATTGGACCGGCCTTTTGATCCATTAGACAATGTGTCATCTAGTGCATCGAACTGATTTCCTTTATAAAAAAACGTATCTAACCCTACAATTGACGTATGAATGTATATGTTGAAACTCGGAGTTTAGGGTTACACAAAATATAACTATTCAAAAGTTTCACTCGGAAAATTTGATTTTCTTCGATGCGGTAGTCGAAACGGTCACCATACGACCTTGAAACTACATAACAACGGTCGTACGCAAGCCATTTCGCCAAACCGTAATGGACAGTTTGGGATGGCCTTCAAAACATAATAGTAAATGAGCATGTATTTTTTTTGTTAGATTGGATATGCATATGCATATGCATCAACGCTAGCAAAGACATCTGTATTTTCTTGCATATGCATAACTATTTTGTTGCCTTTTCTTATATTTTCTTGTTAGATCGTTTTTAGATTGCATATGCATCAATGAAATATGAGCCTGTATTTTTTTTATATATATAAATATACCCTTTTAATGTCAAAGTGGACAAAACTTTATATAAAAAGTAAATGTATAATTTGATTAACAAATTTTAAATATTTATACAATTTTTTTTAAAAAAATCACTATTTAAAATAATTATTTGAACTTCGAGAAACATGACGTTAACACGTGTCAATAAAGCCTTTTGATTTAATAAATATAAGATTATATACCATGGAGTTTAAGGGTACATTTGTAATTTTGCATTGATAATATATATAACATGTTAAATATATAGAATTTTAGGCCGGTGAATGATGGGTTGAGTGTCAGATGAATGAAATATTCACTCGGGTTCTACTCGATCAACTTCTTGTTTCAGCTATCACCATTTCTTAAACCTTTTTATTGAATTTTCTTCCTCTTTGTTGAATTGGATGCTTGGATGCTCGGATGTCGGTCGAATTTTTCTACGATATTTCAAAAAATAAATAGAATTTCTTTTCTTGTTAAAGTAAAGACTAGAGAGTAAGCTTCTCTTCCTAAAATTATTGCTAAGCAATTCATCATAAGGAAAACTTCTTTTAAAAGTAACAAGTACCATTCGAAAGTTGATTCTTCACGAGTAAGACTTTGTTGTTACAAGTGCAAGCTTAAGTGTCATTTTCATTTATGCCATTACTTAACTTAATCATAAATGTCATTTTCTTTTGTAGATCCTCTTTTCCCAAAGAGAGTCATGAGCTACTACATAACTTATCAACATGAAATTCATATTTATGACTTAACCCCTCGTTTAATTGCATGAGAAGAGAATGGAATGGAAACGGAAACGAATCAAGTCCATATTTGTGACATTATACATTATATACACCTCTAATGTCATTGAAAATAATCTCATTTTTTAGTGTAAATGTAAGTGGAGGAAGGAGGAATTGATGTTTTTAATACCCCATAGGAAAATAAAAAGGAGGGAATGAAAACAAATTTTGTATGGAGAATGAGGCAGCTCATCAATTGAGACATTTTTTGTGGATGAATAGACACATGAGAATTGACTAAATTCATTCTATCAATTCTGTTTCCATTCCGCTCCTCCAACCAAACGCCCCTTACTGTATGATGCAAGTCTTAACTGGTAAGTGTTTCTTCCAATTTAATGTAAATGTATAACCTAAGACGTAATAATAATAGATAGCTTTTATCATTTGACAATCAAATACAATATTTTTAAGCTTTACATTTTCCACCCTTTTTCTTTATCTTTATTGAATAAAGTGTAAAATTTTATTGTAGAGCATCTATAATTTAAAAAGTCACAATCTCTCTTGTGCAAATAAAACAAAAGTTAAGCAAAAATATGTTGGTCAAATCCAAATTTTATAAGATGAATTTTTTTATTAGTATATTAGAGAAAAAGAATTGAGTTCATAACTTCTAAAAATAAAAATTCGGAACCTCTTTTTCGGAGAGTGAAAAAAGTTTAAGAGATGTCCCATCATAAATAAACACCAGTCTTGATTTCGTCACTCATCCTATGGTTCGTAGGTGCACGATCATATACTTTGTTTTTATGGGGGCATGGCCGTGTACCATGTAAACGACCGTGCATTTTCACATGAATAGCATAATCGTGCACTTTGTATAATGACCGTGCACTCTTACAGTATGGAGTTGTCAGTTATACTTTTTGTAATGAATAAAAAATAAAGAGATTCAACTCGTTCGTTGGAAGGGCCTTCCAACGTAAGGTTTAAAACTTTAAGTGTAGGGCTTTGTTTTTATTAGGGGTGGGCATAAATCCCGGTTAATCCCGTCCCGTCCCGATCTCGTCCCGATCCCATCGGGATTTTGAAAAACAAAATGTGTATCCCGTCCCGTGAAAAATTTACGGGACGGGACGCGGGACGGAGCCTTTCCATCCCGGTTAATCCTGTCTCATCCCGCATATATATAAATAATATTTTTATATTTTATAAAAATTATATATATAAATAATATACATAAATTATAATTTTTGAAAATATTATTCTTAAAAATATTTTTAAATTTTCAAAATTATTAGTTCGATAATTTTTCATCAGTCATTCACTCATTCTTTACTACTCATTTGGTTGGATCTAAAATACTAGAGGTTCTGCTCTCCCTTGATTTAGTTCGTTTTCCGCCTTACTCTGGTCTGTTCCATCGCCGCCCTTGCTCTACTCCGTTTCATCGCCCTTGTATTTGTGGATTCCCACAATTGTAATCGATAGTTAAATAAATGTAATTTTCTGTAAATTATTTGTTGTTATTTTTTGAATGTGAATCAGTAAGACACTTTGATGTAACTTGAATTTGTTTTCAATGTATTAACTACTAATGTAGGCGTCATGAATCTATAATTAGGTATCGATTTTTTCCCCCCGATCATTTATGTCTTTAAACATGAGAGAAAATAAGCATACATATTGAATATAATCGGTGCATAATTTGCGCGGGATTTATCCCGTTCCGTCTCGTCCCCTCCCGCATGGCGCAAAACGAAGAAAAAAAAAATCATAAATCCCGTCCCATCCCATCCCGCAAATAACTTGTGAGATGGGACACTAGACAACCCCTATCCCGTCCCGTCATATACCCGCCCCTAGTTTTTATACTTAAATTAAGATGAACAAGATGCACAATCGTTTTGTTCATATATACACTGTGGTTATACAAGGTGTACTATCCATCTAACCTTTTTTTCGTTCATAAGCATTCAACCATGAAAGATCAATATTAATTTTATTAAATTATTATGTGTACAATGAACCTGCATTTATTTATGTTTATTAAGATTGATAGATGTCATTTGTATGTCTAGACATCATTTCAAAAATGTGTTATTCTGAAATTGTGTTACTCCATGAAGATCCGATTTTGATTCAATTATATATATGATGAGTAGATGATGAACCATACAATTATATATGTATTAAGATTGATAATCTGATCCCAAAATAGGGGAACCATTTAGTGACCGTTTGGTTGGAGCGGTGGAATGAAAACGGAATGGAATCGAATAAGGGTAGAGAAAGGAAATGGAATGGATGAGATTACTTTTATGTGTTTAAAAACTTTAACCAAACGTAATTTTTGATTGATTTGGAATCATTCCGTTACCGGGAATGATTCCCGGTGCTTTCAAACGGACCCTAATCTATATGACCAACTGTATACAACTTAATAAGAACATTAGATTTAGCACGATCGTGTGTCTAATCTGCATGGTCATGTTAGGGAGAAAAATATCGTTTGCTTAGACGCACAGTCGTGATACTATGTCTTTATTAAAAGATATACGAGGATATATTGCTTAAAATAATAAGTATATTATCTATGTATTTTAGGTTCGTTTATATTTTAGTTTATATTTAATATTTTTATTATTCTATTTTAATTTTCTTGATTGCCTAATGATAGATTTTGGTAGAATAAAACTACACGAATGGTGGAGGTAGAACCACAATATTATTGATATTATGATAGCTTTATATAGGCTTTACAAGATAATATTAACTCCTAATATATAGGAAACTAAATAACACAAATATTATCACGATCTCGATCTTATCACGATCACAATCTCGATCTTAATTTTATTAAGATCACGATCTCGATATTATTACGATCACGATCTCGATCTTATCACGCCTCCTCAAGCCGGTGGTGGGTGACACACAACATCGAGCTTGAACTTGAGAAATTGATACTCGGATCATAGAGTCTTTGTAAACAGATCCGTCAGTTGGTCGGCGGAACGTGTAAAGCTAGTGTGAGCCATGTGTTTTATGACGCTCATTTTGACTTGCCTTTTAGTATATTTTTTATTCAATTTGAGACAATGAGTCTTGAGCGCAGGTGGTTGGGGTTGCGCTTTATTTTGTGATACCGGTTGGTGACCCTAGAACGCCGATAAGTATAGGATCGTCGCTCTGATACCATGATAGATTTTGGTGGAGAAGACCACACAAAAGGTGGAGGTAGAACCACCATGTATTAACGTTATTACGATCCTTTATGTAGGATTACAACGAAATCGTAAGAGAATAATAAAGATACTAGGTATAAAATAAAATAGAAACTAACCTAAAATACATAGATTATATGCTTATTATTTAAAGCAATATATTCAAATATTTATCTTGCATATCTCTCAATATAATCCTATATAAAGGATCGTAATAACGTTAATACAATGGGGTTCTACATCCACCATTTGTGTGGTCTAATTCACCAAAAAATCTATCATGGTATCAGAGCGGGTTCAATTCGGGACCTCAACTTACCAATCCTTTATCTGTCGCCAACTTACCAACGTTTAAATCTACTTTTACCACCGATTTACTTGTGGTCCTATCGATCTAATGTTGTCATCGATCTACTGGTGGCCAATCGATTTTACAAGTGGTGTTCATGTCACCGCTCATTGTTAATCGAAGTACTTTCTTTGCTCATTGTCAATGAAATGGTTCAGTCTTCAGTGTTCGTTTGCGTACGTACGCTTTGATTGCGGGAGCGTATTGAAAGATACGTGAGGATATATTGCTTAAAATAATAAGTATATTATCTATGTATTTAAGGTTCGTTTATATTTTAGTTTATATCCAATATTTTTATTATTCTATTTTAATTTCCTTGTAATCCTATATAAAGGATCGTAATAACGTTAATACAGTGAGATTCTACATCCACCATTCGTGTGTTCTAATCCACCAAAAATCTATTAGTTTCCATGTATTAACACGATCTTCTTAAGTAGATTAACAATCATAAACGTAGAGCTAACATTGTAAAATAGCATAGTCGTGTTGATTACTTGCACGATCGAAACTAAATTTTACTTGTGTTTCTATTGTCTACACAAGCATTATCATATGAAGCACGATCATTATATAATACATCATGAGAAAAATATATTATCGAATAGTTTATTTGAACAAGATTGTATAATTGTTCGGTATTGAATGAAATTTATTTGATTGATAGAGAAAGTGATTAGTGGAAGTGCTTCAAGTGAAGACACTAAGAACGATTTTGTAGACGAAAAGAATAATGAGAACGATAAAATTAAGATCTGATGAAAGAATCTACCCAATTTGGATCATCAATCATCAATCATCGTCTTCTTTTAATTTATTTACAGTGATCTCTAGTAGTGATCTAAATTAGGGCTGCGTAAAATCAGACCGAAAATTACGGTTCATATTTTTTAAAAATCCGGGTTACGATCCAGGTTTATTGTTGGTTTTGGACAATCTTACGAAGGAAAGTCTAGAAAGTTATGATTAATTATTGGTTTTTGATTTTTTTTTAATGTTGACAATATTTGAATTGTTTAGATTGTATTTTGCCATTGGTGAAAGTTTCAAATTTCAGGTTAAAAGTAATATTTTGGGTCCGTTCTGGTCCGTTCTATAACATTCAAAATCGCACACTTTACGTACCAAACCGGTCCAAACCGGAGCCGGACCGCTCTCGGTCCAATTTACGGTCCAAGGTATCACCAATCTACGGTTCTGTCCTGTCCAAACCGTATGCAAAACCCTAATCCAAATCCAAATGATCTTTTAACCTTTTTTGCATCACTGATTTTTGTTCACCATTAAGTTAATAGCTAGATTATTAATAGCTAGATTATTGTTCACCATTAAGTTAATAGACCGGTGTTAAATATCAGGCGGAAAATTGTCCACCAACCTTAGATAATTACTATTTCATTTTTATTTGTTTCCCCTTTTTCGACTAACGGGAGCGTTGTAAACATACTTCAGCCTTGATTCATCAGGTAAAGCAAATGATTATGATCTATCCAAATGCTTCATTTCCTGGTAAATTGGGCGTGGAGCCAGGGTAGTTGGTGTAGATACGTAAAATGGCATAGGAACAAGCCTTGAAGTAGAAGTTGGCAGCCCGATATCATAAGACGCTTCATATCTCAATCTAGTGTTGTATTCTGCCTCGATTTCCACCCATTTCTGCTCGAACATGTCCAACAACTCAGCAACCATGCCATGAACATCTTGCCCCGCAGGATTATATGTCATTGCATTGCTAAAGGTAAGTCTAACATCCTTTGCAAACTCCAAAGGAGACTTATACCGATTCTTGCTCAATCTATTATTCATTGTACCCAAATCCATTGGATGCTTTATGATATCATAGTAATCATGCATACCCAATCCTTTGGCATCGAGATGTGTAATAAAAATTCAGGAAAATTTGTGCTTTATTACCTGCTGAATAAGAGTACCACACTTCTTGAATATATGATTCTCGAATTCAGACCCTCCAACACTTTGTTTCTTTTTTCACTAGACTTTTGCTTCTTATTGCTCTCTAAGTGGGAGTTTCTCCTTCCCACATATAAAATCTGAATTCTGATAGAACTGATTTGCCTTCGGAGTTTTCTTCTCCTTCTCAACAATCTCACTACCGCCACGACGGTTGATATCCATGACAGAAACTAAAAATTGTCGAAAAGGCCTATCATTCAAAACCTTTGGACCTAAGAGGAGAAGCTAAGGAAATCAAATAAATTTGGATTTTTTTTGTCAGATCCAGAGGTTTTGTTCTTTGGGGAAAGACAACGGTGTTTCCTAGGCGAACGAAGCTGCTCAAGATAACGATGCTTCCCCTTATTTGATTTCCTTAGCTTCTCCTCTTAGGTCCAAAGGTTTTGAATGATAGGCCTTTTCGACAATTTTTAGTTTCTGTCATGGATATCAACCGTCGTGGCGGTAGTGAGATTGTTGAGAAGGAGAAGAAAACTCCGAAGGCAAATCAGTTCTATCAGAATTCAGATTTTATATGTGGGAAGGAGAAACTCCCACTTAAAGAGCAATAAGAAGCAAAAGTCTAGTGAAAAAAGAAACAAAGTGTTGGAGGGTCTGAATTCGAGAATCATATATTCAAGAAGTGTGGTACTCTTATTCAGCAGGTAATAAAGCACAAATTTTCCTGGATTTTTATTACACATCTCGATGCCAAAGGATTGGGTATGCATGATTACTATGATATCATAAAGCATCCAATGGATTTGGGTACAATGAAGAATAGATTGAGCAAGAATCGGTATAAGTCTCCTTTGGAGTTTGCAAAGGATGTTAGACTTACCTTTAGCAATGCAATGACATATAATCCTGCGGGGCAAGATGTTCATGACATGGTTGCTGAGTTGTTGGACATGTTCGAGCAGAAATGGGTGGAAATCGAGGCAGAATACAACACTAGGTTGAGATACGAAGCATCTTATGATATCGGGTTGCCAACTCCTATTCAAGGCTTGTTCCTATGCCATTTTACGCATTTACACCAACTACCCTGGCTCCACGCCCAATTTACCAAGAAATGAAGCATTTGGATAGATCAGAATCATTTGTTTTACCTGATGAATCAAGGTTAAAGTCTGTTTACAATGCTCCCGTTAGTCGAAAAAGTGGAAAACTAAAAATGGAATAGTAATTATCTAAGGTTGGTGGACAATTTTTCCCCTAATATTTAACACCGTTCTGTTAACTTAACGGTGAACAGTAATCTAGCTACTAATCTTTGGTCGGGCTCAATAGGTGAGCTACCGTTCTGATAGTTTAAACGATGAGGTACTAAAGTTTAGTCAGCCTATAATATGGGGTATTATTTAAGCAATACCCCATATTTTGTTTGCTTATTAAGCTAATAAGTTTATTTACAATATTTTAATTTTTTGTGTTCTATTGCTTCTTGTCTACAAAAAGCTATAATGAAAGTAAAAAAATTTCATTCATGAATCTAATGTCTTGTAGAGATTCTTACTTCTTATAGTAGGAGAAGTTTTTACCGGATTCTAATCATATATAGGATCACGACCGTGCATTTTGTTTTTGCATGTTCAAAATAATCGTGCACTAAAGAACAACACATTTGTGCACCAGGGTATAACGATCGTGCACCTTATTCATCGATCATGCATGTTGTTCATTTTGAATAGTCGTGCACCATAGTTGTTTAGCTTAAGGATTTGAATAAATAGAAAGTGTTACGCAACTCTAGAGTTCTAAACCTTGGTCAAAAGTAGAGGTATCAATCAGGTCATTTCCGTCGGATTCGGGCCAAGTCATATCTTATTCGGGTTATTTGGGTTGGGTCATTTTTCATTTAACGTGTCTTTCGGGTCTGTTAGGTCGACATGTCGGGTCAAATTGGATTCATGGTTATTTGTGGTTGCGGGTCAAAACGGGTAACACCAATCGGGTTTATTCGTATTTTGGGCTCGTTCAGGTTTTAGCTTTGTTCGTGTTTTGGGTTCTTGTGGATTAGATGCACATGGTTCGGATCTATTCAGGTTAATGTGTCATACATGTTGAGATTCTACGTTTAATAGGCCAGATTTTTTAAAATACATCTAACATAGACCGGGCTTGTTCAAGTTTTGTATCACTGTGTGTCGTGTTTATTTTAGTAGGTATGGTTGGATTTAATTAAATTTACTTTAAAAAAGAAAAAAAAAAATAAAGATGTAGTGATTTTTTTTTTTATTATAAATGTATTATAATGATCTCATATCTTGTCATTTATAAATAAAATATAAACTTAAAATAACAAAGTGATACTTTCATCATATATAGCTACACACATCATATGTTTTTACAATTATGTTGATAGTTTTATAATATATTGAGCATAAAATATACAGATATACTTACGACTAGACATTTAGAATATAAGTTTATCAAATAATAAACAATAATATAAATTCAAGTATAACATATTTTTTCTTCTCCTGTTTATTTATTTATACCAAAATAAACTAAATTGTGTATAATACATCTAGGCATAACAATATTGTACAATGACATGTTTAATAAGTATATGATAAACTTATCGTATAATCATAAAATATAAGTTCATTAATGATGGTTATTTTCAATTCAAAATATAAAACTACTAGAAAAAAAAAGATATAGCTTAGTCGATTTTATTTTGGGTTGAATCACATCAATCCGGGTCGGGTACCGGGTTCTTTTATTAAAAAAAAGATTAGGTAGTCGGCATTTCGGGTCGGGTCAAAGTTTAACCACTCTAGTTGAAAGATCCTTCCTCCCACCACCCTATTACTAGTTGGACAAGTTTAACCTATTTAAGTTATTGTTCGTTACAAAATATAATTGTTTAAAAGGATTTGTTATATTGATTATCACTTGTTCACATTGTAATGTTTGATCGTTCATCTAAATGAATGACCAACAAAGTAATGCTAATGAACTACTAGATATTCGCGATCGTGCATCATGTAGTTATGACATGAATATCGTACTAGATATGTACGATCACAAAGTGCACGATCGTGAACTATGGGATTCATGATTGTGCATCCTTGTATATTCATGCATCACGTTATAATATAAGGTGCACAAATATATGTGAAGGGTGCACGGTCGTAGACCTATTAACTACACGCGGACAAGTGGTCAAACCAAGAGCATACATATATTTCGAACCTCTTTTAAAAGTTCTCACTCTTTAGTGTAAGAAAGCTCTTGACCTATCGTATTTGTATGTATATACGATTCATAAGTAGGATTAACCCATTTGCCTAAGGGTGTGACACATTTTATTTAGGTGTAAGCATATTTGCAAGTAGGGGTGGACATTTCTGGATATCCGATCCGAATATTCGGATATTCTACCACATAATTTTATAAAAGTCAGATTTGAAAGTATCCAAATATCCACACTTTTACCCGGACTGAATATTCGATACGAAATCCGATCCGAATATTCTCCGAAAAATATTTTCGAATTGGATCGAACTCGAATCACCAACTACCAGATATTTTTAGCTCTAGATCAGATCTTCGGATTAACGGCTTAAATTTTTCTGCTCACCTTTATAGGCAATGAACACACTGAAAATAAACTAAGAAGTATAATGTGTATTATGTCTATTGGTGTTACAATTAGACACCGGTCCACCACCACTACCACCGGTCCACCACCACATCCACCCACTTCTTTATGTCCATAGAGGGAGGTACAAAGGTTCCCACCATCACCACCTTTCCCTTCTCTAACATCATAATCATATCATTGATATTTGTTGAATTCATAAATTTTAAGATTTGGCTAATTGTTTTAAATAATTAATTATAATAATATTGATATTATAATGTGGGTTTACATAATAATTAGTAGAAAAAAAAAGGTTTATTTTCAAATCTATAATTTATACGTATATAAAATATCTATTATACTTGATAAATCTAAATAAAATAACTATACTCGTATATTCTTTACTTGCTTCTTCAGATTATACGCATAAATTACTACATTAAATCCGACTTATGTAAGATCAAAATTATAAATTAAAAAAATTACTTTTAATTTTCTAAGAAAATAATATATTTAATTTGAAAGTAAGCAAATATTAACTTAACATTCAATATCATGTTTAAAAATTATCAGTAAATAATGAAATGTTATTATCATGGGAAGATTACTATCAACATGACAATCATATCACTGATAGAGACATACCATTATATATAATTAAGTGTAGCATCTTCTGATTAATCAACTGATTTAAAACTATTAGCGAATAAACTTGACAATTAGTTATTTTTAATCGGTGATTGCCATTCGTACCACAGTTTCATGATATACGTACCAGTGGTACGGCTACGCCTTGCGTAGTCGTAGTCATCTTTCCTTAGTATTTTTATTGGAATTCTTGATATGGGCGACTAGGCATGTCGTATACGTAGTAGGACTACGACTACGCCTGACATATGCTTAGTCATTTTCCTATATTCTTTGAACGAAATCAACTTATTGTTACGGCTCCGTCAGACGTAGCCGGACCACGGGTATGAATAACACGAAACATGTGATACGAATATCAATCTCGCTTTTTATCGGTAGTAACTTATCACACATTTTTTATTTTATGTTTGATTTTTCAATAAAAATCACCTTTTATAATTTTTTTTCTTCTTCTAAAAACATCTTTTATATTTTATTTGAATAGGATTATAATAAAAAGAAGTGACAATAACCTCCTAAAATAATCTCTCATAACCTCCTGTTACCGAACGCACATGTAGGGTGTGTTTGGTAGGAGATGGAGGTTGTTTTGAAGATTAATTTAGATGGAATTTAAAAGGAGTTAAGTTTTATGTGGGATTTATTATGGATTATTTGATGTAAAATAATGTACATCGAGTTGTTTGGATAACGATTTTTTAATGGGTTTAATTGATACATATTTATATATTTGAGTAAATCCTAATTGATAGTTGAAAATTAATCTCCTTTAACCTTGATAATAGGAGGTTATTTTTTGTCCATTTTAAATCTCAATTAACTCCTAATATAATCTTCTTCATATTATCCATTTTCTTCCAAACACTTACATAAATTAATCTCCTAAAATTTAATCTAAATTAACCTCTTTTAATCTCCAACCAAACACACCCTAAAAGTTGAGCCGTTTACGAGAATCAAAGCATCAAACACTTATGCACATTGATTGACTTATATAGCATTTCTAAAAGCCATTCATATCGCCCAAGCAAACAATTACTATACATAACTTAAAGCATCATACATGTTGTCCATGAAATCCAATATTCCCAAACCAAGTGGTTTGCAAATTAAGTTCCCATTTGATAAGACATTTTATTATCAATCGAGATTGAAAGTGAGCCCAATGAGGTCGACCTAATTTTTAACTAGTTTTAAATGTGTTCATATTCGACTTCTTTGCAACGTGGTCAAGCTCGAGCCGACCATTATCCAAATTGGGTCCAAATAACTCCGCCAATACTACAACACAACTCGACGGGTGTTTTTCTAAATCAAAATCTTAACGATGTTTGAAAATTATATTTGTATTCAGCTCGTCTAAAAAGCAACGAATTTGAGCCAATCTTTTTCCGAGTTGAATCCAGAATAACTTTCGTAACTATCCTAAAACAAGGATATTTTCTCACATAAAAAAAATAAAAATAAAAATAAAATATCCGATCGATTTTAGGATTGTGCAAGTCTGAAAACATAAACGATTCAACATTTCATATACAAATGCACAGCTTGGGATCCTTTTACAAGGTCCCTTGAATTTACACAAACTAGTGAAATCTCAATGTAAACCCCCCAACCAATACATTATATATTTTATATTTCAACTTATAGAGACAATAAAATAAAAAATGCACACAAAATTGGCAATAATCTAGATTCAAATTACTATGATACCCAATCCAAACGAGTAATATCTACAATCATTCAGCATCATCAGCTGAGAAGTCTGGCTCTGGAGGCTTAGCTGGTCTGATCAAACCCGGGGAGCCTTTAGAAAGCCGAGTCCTATGGACTCCGCGAAGAGCATTTGCAGCAAACCGCGACACCAGAAGAGTAGCCCCGAGACTGTACGAGCCACTACCCGAGCTGTTGAGAGCCTCGGTTTCTTCCTCTTCTCTTCTTCGTTGTTTTCTCTTCAAGTAGCGACGCCATGCAGCTTGTATGAACCGAGCAGCCCAAGTTTTCCATTGTTGTGAGTAGTACCGGAATGTGTGCTGGACTTGCCTACTGTGTAGCCGCCTAAATTGCCCGGCTACGAATTTCAGCTCTTCTGCTTCGAGGACAAATGCCTCTACCTCAGTTACAGCTTTCACAGTTCGAGTGGAGGATGGAAGGTTGGAGCCGGATTTCGGATCCAATGCCCATGTTAAGAGCTCTTCACCACAGAAATCTCCTTCTACAAGGGTACTTCGGTTTAAGAATCCACTCCGACCACCATCTGTAGTTTCACTTAACAGACGACCACGTACGATGAAGATCATTTGGTCTACTGGATCGCCTTCCCGGTTAATGAAAGTATTTTCAGTATATAGACTTGGCTTTAGTCTCTCACATATAGCATCTAACAACCTTTCATCCATGTTATCAAATAAAGGAACCTGACAAAATTTTAAGAATAGTTATAAATTGTCAAATGCCCTAGATTGCAATTAGAAGATGATCCTTTATGCATGATTATTGACTACTACACATAGCAATGATTATCCAAATAGAAAGAGATGGCAAGCTTACCCGCCTCACAAAAGCAAGACAAAGATGTCTCTTTATGTCCCTCCTTAAATCCTTTGGCAAACCACGGACCAAGTTATCCTCGTCTACTCCACGTGTTTCAAGCCACTTGTACTGATCATAGCGTCTAACACGTTCCCTAAGCTCTTGAGGAAGTAAACGATGGTGCATCCATTGCTCTGAATCACGTCTCTTGACTCTCATCTCTTCAAGCCTAATAGTAATAGACTGCAAATAAGTCTGCAAACACAGTAGATAGATTGGGCTTAATGTGACGCCATTTACTCAAGAGAGAATTTAGGGAATGGAAGAGGAAAGTATCATGTTAATTCTTGTCATGGATGGTACGAAAAATCTCAAATCATGCTAAATTTAACAAGGTTGTAATCAATCAATTTTTAGTGTATCATAAAGAATAATTCTTTCTACAAGATCTGCAGCTTGAAACACACTGATTACATAGGACATGTTTGAAAAAAATGCAGTCAACTATACCTGCATATTTCCAATTAAAAGAGCAAAGAGAAGGAGCCCAAATATGGCCAATGCAATGGAAAAGATAACCTCTCCGGGAAATGTACTGGTTTGAAGCCCTTGGCCTAATGTACTGAAACAAGTGAAGTGAAACAATGAGTAACAGAAAGATGGAGGGAGAAACATGAAATTAGTTGAAGACTTGCAAACATTGGATATACAAATGCAAATGATGCTGCATAAAGATCGTGAAAACATATAGTACAACAGTCATGAAATGAGAAGGATTTAAATTCATACATGACTAGAAGATATATATAACTTCAGAAAACAAGAAGATTAATACGTATAAAGGTCACGGGATTTGACCAGATCTTACGTTAAGGGCTATTTTTGTGAAAACATGTATTGGAACATAAAAGGACATATCCTCGTATACTTGTCAAATACAAAATTGCTTAGTTATACACGAATAGTGAAAGAATATAATAAGAGCTTGTTGTATTCTGATAGAGTGAATATAAACTAACATAGAAACCTTAGAACAAATTAAAAAGACGAGATCCGAAAAGATGAATGGAATTTGTGCACGGTGTCCATTTATTTCACGCACTCTAATCTGGGCAGACTAAAACCTTCAAATCAATTTGTTGCCCTCAAAGTCTGTAGAATATAAGATGAAATGACATTCAGCGCCAACATTAGTGGCGAATAAATGCATAGTTGGGTTTTTTACTTAAGGGCAATACTTTATTAAATATTGAGACCTAACAAAATCCCCATCATCCAAGTTATGGGATCTCATCCGCATTATTAAAAATTTCAGGGCACCAAATGGATTTCAAACATTTTTTGTGTCCTCCAAGAGAGTGAACAACATTTTGAAGATATATTCTACTTACCTTAAATTTTGCAGACCCCACCAAAGACAGTAACAATATTTTGATACAAACTTTGTGGATGATGTAATATTAGATGATAAGGCCTGTTTGAAGATTCCAAAATCGAATGGTGGATTATCACCATCAGCTGTACATTGAGTATCAAGAACAGAGCTACTGATGTTGTGCCAATTAGTGTAGCCCTTCATTCCTTGCAGATTGCTACTACAATACAAGAAGTGTGTATTGATGCAAGTTGCATTATTGCTGGCACATGCTTGCTGCCAGCAAGTATCAGTTCTCTCTACCGCTAGCAAGTACCAGAATGCGCCAACAAGCTGCAAAATTATCATCCAGGAAGCCACAAAATTACATCAGGATCACAGCACCTTGTCGATATTGAAAGGTATACAATCTTAAAGTTATTTACAATGTACAAGAGGGTGGAAAAGATTTATTTTACTACAACAGACAAGGCAAAAAGAAATTATATGCAGTGACAAACTGTTAGGACAGAAGATGTCCCAAAAATAGAACCTAAGAATTAGGCACTTAAAATATATTAGTGGGACCGTGTTATGAAGCAGCCAATTACCTTCACTAGAGACAAAATTTGAGGAATATGGATCAAAGGGTAGAGTGAGGAATGTAAGTTGTAATTCGATCATGGGGGCAGAAAAGGAATGTGAACTGTAATTCTCTAGTCAGTTTCCCTAGGGTAGTTAGCGTGAGACCCTATGGTTATAAATAAGGACTAATAAGAAAGAAAGAGGTATCGAGAATTTAGATTAAGGATCAGGTGTTTACTCCTTGGGATCATTAGAGGTTTATCTTCTTTGAGAGTTGAAAGAAAACAGTTCTCCTTGGTTTGCATTCTGCATTCCAGGAACTTTTCCTTTCGTGTGTGCCTGTGTGATTACTGTGGGGTGTTTATCTTCTTGTCTAACAGACCATTTAGACAGTTAGGATATATTAGAGGGAATTATAGGAAGAAGAGTACTACCTGAATTTACATGAGGGTTATCTTTAGCACGTTATCTAGCAAAATGTGGGTTAAGTTTTAGGTATTTTAAAAAAATTTGCCGTAAAAGGCATTTGCCTTTTTTGGCAAGAAAGTTGCTGTCTTGGTGGCTTAGGGGATTCCGATGGTATTTCCTTAAGATTGAGTGTGTTTTTGGTGTGTTTAATTAACTATCTCAGCTTCCTGGTTTACACTCTATCATTGGCATGGCATAATGTGATTTATACTCACAGAGAATGATGATATCAAAGTTCAGAAAATCCACAAGATTAGACATGGTCAGCTTTTAATGCACTTGTTGAGAATATAAAATCTATACCCTTATCCTGCTAAAAAGAGAACATAAAAAGAATAAAAAAATGCATAAATAAAGGCCAAGGATCAGCTTACATGACTACCAAGCATGTATAACAAGAGGTAGTATACTGCACCAGCCCATGCAGTCTCCGCAAAGACTCCTGATGTTCTATTTAATTCTGAAGTCAAGGGTAGCATCCGAAGGAGCCTTGGTATATACTGAAACAAGACAATGAGAAGCAATGCCTGTTTTGTAGCTAATACATCAGAAGCTTGTGAAGTTTGCAGATACCTCCAAACAACTATCTGCATCATTGAACCAAATGGATAATGATCACTCCTCCTTCCATTTCAACTTTCAAGAACAATATGGGAATTCCAAGAAAAAAGATTAGGAAAACTGCACATGCTTGTATTATTTTGTGATAAAGTTTCTATTTTTAAGCATTTTAATAACTACAGTTTCCATAGAGCTAACTTAATTAGTCTGCAACAGTGTCACTGTTAAAAAAGATAATTCATAGGTATTTCAGGAAACGAACAATTTTATAGACATCCTAAAAAAGAAATTACTCAAGTGAGAATGATGTATCATTTTTAGTTACAGAGATATTCAGCCTGCAGATCTGCCTAACATACGAAAGTGATTCAAGTAATTTACATCCTTTTTTTGTTGTCAAATTTGTAAAAGAGACTGTCACTGGAACTACAATGTTCAGACAAAGTTACCACAGCATCCTTGTTCTGCAGAGCCAAGTGATTGATCAATTTTCTACTGACGACAAACGCAAAGGTTTTGAGAGAGAGCACGAGGATTAAACAATGAATACTTTTAAATATGAAAGACAAAGCCCGTAAGTAGAATTTCCTTAATGTATAAGTAAACAAGACAGAAAGAAAAATAAACTGAATAGATGAAGGGCAAATCAGAAAACCAAATTTGAGCACATGATACAAGAAAAAAGGACAAACACTTCTGATTAAGATATAGAGGAATCTCAAGAAAAGAACACAGCATAAGTTCTGCCAAACCTGGGGAAGGGGCAGCACAGCTAGGAAATCAATGATAAAATAGGAGCGAAGGTAACGCTTAGCAATCTGTGTTGGATCAATGACAAGTTCACCGCGACCAAACACTCTGGATGAAGGAGCAATATATGCCGTTCGAAACTGGAGAATAATGTGGATGAGATAAAAAGCATCAATTATCGTCCTGAAAGTTGTTGCAGCAGTTGCTAGCTTCCGATCTATGGTGAGACAATGATCCCCGGAATTGATTACAGGGAGATAGAAGAACAAAGGGTCCACAGATGCTGACAGAATACATGATATAAGAAAAAGTTTATTCCACAATTGCAGGAACTTGTCTTGGGGATCAAAGATCTTCTTCTCTGATACATTTAGGTCTTCAGGGAATACAGCCCGAGACACCCCAAGTCCAAGTGATTTACCAATGGACCACAGTCCTTCAGAACCTTTCCTCATTCCCATCTTAAAGGATTTTGAAGATGATTTTTTTAAAGGGTCATTAGCAGAAAATAAATTGAAACTCCATTTCTTTGTACCAGTGGAATCAGATAATTGAGCTGCCTTGGAGTCAAAATCTTCCAACCTGCAAAAAATAAATATACCCCCATTTTCTCAATACAGATTTATGGACCACATATATGCAATAACTCAAACATGTTCACTCACCCTATATCAGTTCAGACCCAATAGACATAAAAACAATAGAGAAATCCATCAGGTTTATGGACCACGTATATGCAATAACTCAAACATGTCCACTCACCCTATATCAATTGAGACCCAGTAGACACAAAAGCAATAGAGTGATCCATCAGGTACACATCTTTCACTAATCGTCCCACATACCCATTCTTAATCATCAAAGTAACAAAGTAATCTGAGAAGGAACTAATGAACTTGAAGCTTGACTATTTGCTGCTGTTTCAGAACCAGCAAGCCAAGTTGCCACATGAATGCCATAAAACACGAATAATCACATACTCACGTGTGAGTATAGAGGAAGAGTGAGTTCATTACCGCACAAACTTCTCCGTCTGACCACGCGTACAATTGGACGTGTAGCCACAATCAAACATTTCCAGTGCTAAAATGCATATGAATCTACAACCACATGAAACAAACAAGAAGTTAAGGTATGCTAAAACCAAAATTCAAAACAAATTCATTCACTTCTCCCAATCAGTGCATCGAAAATCGACAAAATCGGAACATTTTCGAAAAATTGGAAAGGATTAGTGAAAATTCATGTGGTTAGTAAAGTATAGAGCAAAATTCATCTCACAAGAATCGAGAAAACACAAGTGATCAACTAAAAAAAAGAAAATTAGGTATAACAATGAACTCACCGATTGCAGGTGCAGCTGCAACCATATCAGACATTTGAAGGGAAAGAACTGAAGAAAACGCAGAAGTGAAACACGGAATCAAGGAGTTAGGGGAAGAAGAGATAAAGAGTTGATGAAACCGTCATGAGATGAGGAAGGTTACAGCGAGAGAGATTACATGACGATGAACGGAGATTGGGGGAGGAAATACGGATATTTGCAGAGACGACTTTGATTCCGTCAAGGTTTTAGTGGAAATGACTATTTTAACCTTTGTGAATCTGAGTGATTTGCTGTATAGTTAGGGGTGGTTTAGTAAATTTGGTAGTACGTCCAATTGAGTGGGGGAGGGAAGTTGATTGCACGTCAGCGGAAAACGAAGTTAATGTGAGTAGGGATGATCTTGCTGGCTCTACATAAATGTTCATATGGATCAAATCTAGTATATGACGTATGCATCGGTCACCGTCTAAAAGTACTTTTTCCAAATTATTGATTTTATAGAAGTAAAATAAGCTAGAATAATATCAACTATATCAACTTAGAAAATTAGTATACTTGATACAAACTATCATCTTATTTATCAGATATAATGTCTTATAATTCCGATGATGTGTGACAACCGGAATCCTACGCGTTATCAAAAAAAAAAGATTAATTGTGTGATGTGAATTTATTTATTAAATCAACTAAATAACTTTAAAATGTTAAAAATATAAATTAAGTTATTTTTTTAGATTTTAGTTATCAACTTTTGTAACTATATTTTTTAAAAAAAATTTAGAAAAATTGTAAAAATAATTTTTGTAAAATATTTTTTTTAAAAAAAATAAATAGTTTTTTTGTCAATTTTTTTAACCTTTTTTGGGGAAAGTTTTAAATTTGTATATATTTTAACTAATTTTAATATAAAAAACATTTTGATAAAATTCTATTTTTTTATTTAAGAATTAGTTTAAAATATATTAAAATTAAAAAAAAAGTTTCAAAATATTTTTAACAAAAATATTTTTTTTTTCTGAAAAAAATAGTTACAAAATTATTACTTTAAAAAAACTTAATTTTGAATTTTTAACATATTGACTTGATTTAAAAATAAAATCCACATCACATAATTATTTTTTGATGACATGTAAGATTCCGGTTGTCATGTCATCACCGGAATTGAGATTTTTGCCGGAAGAATATGACATATTGTTTTTGGTAAATATGTTGATAGTTTGTATCGCTCCTAGTAATTTTCAAAGTTTATATTATTTTGAGTTCAATGTTAATAGTTGGTATTATTTTGGGTTGTTTTTCCTTTATAGAAAGTATAATATTTCGATTTATCAGGAAAAACACTACAGATCTGCTAAATAATAAAAAGTAAAACTTCAAATCCAATAAGCATGTCAACCAAATCTTATTAGGGAAGTTAGGTTAGCAGTTTCTTAAGGACGATAATATTTTGTGGACTAGGGTTCTTCGAGTAGGTACATTTGTTCGGATGGTCGTCATTCTACTACTTCGTTTGTTTGTTAGTCCGGTATTTTTTATGCACTATGCATGTGTTATATGTGGGTTCGATCGACCTGGGTGTTAGGAGAAAGGTGCGATATTAGGTTCTAGAGGACATATGGTTGTTAGTGGAGCCTTTAGCCGATTGGTATCCTATGGTTTATGTTGCTGCTCTCTATGGTATCTTTGTGAGGAGATTATGGAGATGATTGATGGTGCATGAATGCCTTAGTTGATGTTTTGTCGGCTGCTGTGTTGATGCGGCTAACGGGTTTTTACCCTTCTGTTGGTGTTTTTGATGTTTCAAGCCCATGTTATCTTACAATCATTAGAGACGAGATATATTGGGCTTGGTCGATGGATGGAGATTATTCACTATTTACGGCGTATGATTTGTTGTCTCCAACTCTACAGTCATGCCTCTTGGTGAAGGTAAGTTGTCTCATTTATTTCGGGTTGCTCAATAGTTCAAAGAATGTGGCAGGATTTGCATGTTCATATGTTTATGAACGAGTTTATGATCTCCCATTTGCTTATTGGCTTCGAGTTAATATTCTCTCTACTCGTTGTTTTAACACTAACATGAAGTGGAGTGAGTGATCGTGAAGTTTTAACCAAATAGTTAACAACAACCTTCCCCACAATGATACAAGATCAGATATAGTGTATTCGGCTATCGAATTCGATCACAAGGATCACGTCTGTATTGGTTGAAGCAAATAAACGAATATAATGAGACAAAGGGAGAAATGAATGGATAAAATCAGGTTTGTAGGAATCAATTTGAACATTGAGCAATTGATAACACGATGTGAGACGATATTTTTGGGATAAGTGATAGTAGGAAGCGAGTATCCCCACGATAGTGAATCAAATGAATAACCATGTATGTGGTAACCATATAAAATAGCATTTGACATAAACAAACAAAGATCGTGCTTTCGAACGTGCGTGACCGTCAATTCGTTGGTTCAACAAGTATATGAAAACACTTTAAGGATTAGAAATCCGGAAAAGACAAAGAAGAGTCTTCGCTTGTGTCTCTTTAATTAGAAAATGTACGAAGACCAAAACTTTTTGCGATAGTTATAAATCATCAATGCAATGATAAAAAGCTAACCTCAAATCCAGTTATTTCAATAAATTCAATAAAATAACCCTCGTTTTTTGCTCTTCAATTGTTTTATAAAAACCAATATAAATGTTATTTATTTCGATGGTAAATAAAAGATGAAACCGAAGTACTTTAAAAAGAAACATAAAATTGTTGATATACATTCAATAATTCACATAAATAAAGGTAGAATTCGAACTCAAAATTATATTTGTGTTATTTATTTATAAATAGTTATATTTTTAACATAATTATATACTTTATTGGCTTATAAATATCATTTAACATCTTTAGAAATAAGATTTACAAATTTATTGAATACTTTATATAATTAACAAAAACATAAAATTATATTTATTATTCGAAAAAACACATAAAAATATACGAGTTAATAGATTATTATTAAGAAATAATACTTTCAGGGGCATTTTATGTATAACACACTACATTTGTGAAGTTGTGTGATTCTTGATAAATAGGGCATAAGACAGGTAAATTTCTGTAGTTATCACCCAATCAATTTTGCTTGTTGCGGAGAGAAGTAAACTCGCCGATCGGACCTGCTTGCAACTTTCTCGCTCGCTCGCTCTCATCCCGACCTTCTTCTCAATCATCACCCAAGGTGGGTTTTTCATTTCCTGTTTCATGTTATTGCAGTTGAATTCTTGAGAAAACGGATAAAAATTCCGAGATGTTTTTGTTCCAAATTGCTTCTGTTGATCTGATTTCTATTGTGACTGTATTGCTCTACAGGAAGGAGGAGAAGAAGGATTATTGCTGGTTCTAGTTTTACATTCACACATAGCTAGGGCAATCCAACCAACATGGCAAGCCATCTTTCTTTTGCTTTTGAATTCTAGCTGTTTGTTTACTTTTCAAAAACAATTCAATAGTTCTTGGTATGTCTTGGATTCAGTTCGGGGTTTTCTCTGGGTTTGATTACACAGATTAAAGATTTTGTGCCTGCTATATCTGAAACCCGTTCAAACCCTAAATTCAATTCATCAAGGTTTACAGTTAGATTATGTTTTTTTTTTGTAGGCATAAGTTAGGGATTGAGTAATTCTGGGTTTATGTCATAGATTGCCAATTTTCGAACTTCTGTTACAGGATGTTCATCATCACTAATTTGGCTGAGGAATTGATTTTTGTGCTTGAAACCTCTTTCTCCAGGCTATGTTTATCCGTGTTAAGCGCCAAAAGACAACTTATTTCATACAATGTGATCCTACACAGAAGGTTATGGACATAAAGGAGAAGTTATATGCTATCACTGAACACCTTCCTGATGATCTACGGCTTATCCTACCAGAAACACACGAGGTGCTTGAGGATTCCAAGACATTGGCAGATCTGAAGGTAGATAATTGGATAATTGTTCTTCTTTGTATGTTTTAAGAGATCATACTATCACTCTGTCCCCTTTGCTTTTGGGTTACAAGTGATTATTCACTATGCTAGTTGCGATGATTTTGGATTGAGTTTTCATAGAAGGTTCTTCATCTGACTTTTGCAGGTAGAAAATGATGCTATTGTGGCTTTGACCTTGAGAACAGGTGTGCTTAAGCTAGTCTTTTTGACATTCTTGTATTCTTTTTTGTTTTATGGTACTTGCAGTGCTCATATTCATGACATTAATCCAGAATTTAATCCACTCGTAAAGTGGTTATTGCTCTGAAATCTAATATTGTGGTTCGACCCTTTATGCTTGGGTTTTCGAAACTATGATAGACTTCTGTGTAACCATTCAACTTTCCACTCCAACAAAGTGATGTTAATTGCATTTTACTGTTGGACGGGTTCATATCTCCAGAAAAAAAAAAAACAATTTTTAGGTGAAATTCTGGTTTGGCTGGGGTGTGGCCGAAGTTCTTCCTTCTTTAGTTATTTCATGCAGTGCAACTTAACTTAAAGCCCTGTTCATTAGAGTGAATTTAGTGTTATTTAAGCTTAACTACGAGTTAATGGTGCAATGACCAAGACAGTATGCCGTTGAACCAGTCCAGTACTCCAGTTCTCTATTTTTCATTTATCTATTTTGATTTTTTTTTTCTGTTATCATGCTTGATCTTTTATATAGTTATTTAGTTGCCCAGCTATAGATGATAGGAATATACGATGATAATTGTATTACTCTTTTCCGTTGTGTGAGCATTTGTAAATTTCCTGTTCAACTTTCCAATAATGCCAGATTGGTCTTCCATTGTCCAGTTGATGAGCGTGGACAGTTCCCTTTCTAGCTCATTTACCCATTCCCTGCAACATATTAGATATTAATTTTTTTGCTTCTTCTTTACCGTGGAGTGCGGACTCTGTTATCATATTTTGAAGAGTCTGATTTCCATTCAATCTTGCTCGGGAATGCTGCTTCAGCTGACTTATGAATCTCAACTAGGTTCATTACTAACTTTATAGCTGAAACCTCTTGTAGTAAAATAAGAAATTGAAAGATGTTGACATTTTCTGTTTGGAAGTTTCTTGGATAGCAACCATAGGTTCTTCTATCCATCCAATTTCATGGGTACATTCATTACTAACTCGTTGAAGAGACAAAATAGAGCTATGTGATTCTTTTTGTTAGAGGTGAATTGGTCACAATCAGAAGAATTAGGTAATAAAAGGGTAAAAATGACTAAGTAGGCATTTGACCACTATACTCTATTAAGAGTACCCATAGCATAAATCATTTGGTAAATATACCCCTATTTAATCCAATTCTTTCATATAAGGGGAATTATATATAGGGTAAAATTAGAGGGGTCTACAAAACAAAATCCTATAAAAAAGAGCCTATTTAACCCAATTCTTTAAAAAAAAAAAAAAATGATTCACACTGGGAAAATGGAACTTCGATGAGAGTAACCATAGAATCATATCTATCCATCAGAATTCAGAACAATAAGTCATCATCTACATGACTAATTCGTGGATAACACAAAATAGATACACAGTATATCTTTTTCATTAAAGGTGAATTGGTCATGATATGAAGAATCGTGTTCAAAAAGTTTGTTGCACTGAAAATGGAACCACGACGAAAGGCTTTCATAAGAGTTCATATGAGATCAAGGTGAATTTTTGTTGTGGCGAGATGAGGTGTTGCCACTGATGCAATCTAATAAACAGAATTATATAGAATTTTCAAATTTTGAATTTTGTTTGCAGATTTTCTGTAAAATAGGATCCCACCCTAACCTGTGTTTTTCTGTGAGATTGTTTTTGGTTGTTTGTTTGTAAGCATAAATCTATGGGATCTGTCTTGTCTGCTATTTTTCTTTCATCTTTCTAGTGATTGATTGTTTTTCTT
Organism: Fagopyrum homotropicum; assembly: GCA_033239125.1. Lineage (NCBI taxonomy): Eukaryota > Viridiplantae > Streptophyta > Magnoliopsida > Caryophyllales > Polygonaceae > Fagopyrum > Fagopyrum homotropicum. The sequence goes on along the minus strand of BSWB01000001.1, from coordinate 6,263,170 downwards.
GTTGAGTTAAATGCTTCCATGGATCTGACATACAGGTGATGCTCAGTAGTTACAGAAAATGTGTTTTATTTCCTTACATCACTCTAAGGCTTCCTTCTTTTGGTCTAGCTCCATCACTCCCTTTAATACCTTCAACAATTCGGGACTTAATTCGGTAGTGTTTGGCTACCTACACTAGTTAGGATGACTTATTGTTCTGAGACTCTGTAGTGAGAAATTTTTAGCTTGAAACATCATTATGGTCTCTGAGACTCTGTAGTGAGACTGTGAGTGTAGCTTGTGGGTTGCAACCTTCCACGAGAATGTATTGGCCCCACTTTCGTAAATATGAGCTGTGTGTGGGACTTTTGTAAATATGAACTTTATGTGTAGGATTTTTCTCAAAACACTCTCTTTTCTGAATTAATTAGAAGTATTTGCTACTATTCTAATGATAGTCCATTTTGAAATTATGAAGACTGTCAAATAAAGTCATCATGTGATTCATGTTTGAAGTTTAACTTTTCTTCTAACTATCTAAATTTATTTGGTTCTAGTTTGTAACATTTCCTTTGTTTTATTTTTACTCTATTGTTCATTTGGATTTATGTCCTTAAGTTTCGGATGATAAACCCTACCTACATCCAAGCTTGGATCTACCATTGTTTATTAGCTGCTTAACTGTACAAAT